>JARQOC010000007.1:181196867-181901867 GCA_033576535.1 Allobates femoralis
TTTCAAATTTAAAAAAAAATTGTTCTTTAATAGAAAATTTACTGACATCAAGATGAACCTGGTAATATCATTAGAATAGTGGAATTTACTCAAAATAGATGACAAATGTTCCATAGCAAGGCAGTGTGGTATACAGGAATAAAGTGAAGAAACATCCATCATAACCCATTTATATCCATGGTTCCATTCCACATTTTTTAGAGTGTATAATAAATGTTTTGTATCCCGAATGTAATCCGGTAACTTAATGACCAATGGTTGTAGTTTTTGGTCCACCCACTCAGACAGTCTCTCATTCAAAGAGCCAATACCCGAGACAATCGGTCTGAGTGGGGGAGGGAAAACATTTTATGTGTTTTTGGTAAAGCATGAAAAATGGGACAAATCGGGTGTTCCACTAAAATGTGATCTCGCTGTTTTTCAGAGATCACATCAAGTGTAACACCCTCCATCAACAAAACTTCCAATTCCTTCTTCACTTTAATAGTGGGGTCAGAGGTGAGCACAGAATATGTGCTATTATCATACAGAGTTTTCAGGACTTCCCTGCGATACAATCCAGAATCTAATATCACCACCGACCCCCCTTATCAGAGGACTTGATGGTGATATAAGGATTGTTCAAATAATGCAGTTCTTTGTGCATGAGTTAAATTGTCGCTATCCCTGCGTTTAGATGTTAAAAGATCCTTCACTTTCTCCTCCACAATTGTTTGAAAAGAGTCCATCACCGTAGCCCTAGATTTTATAGGATAAAATCCCGGGTTCGGTATCCTACCTGGCCTGTCACATACAGTAGTGTCAGATGTATTAGAATTCTCACTTTCATGCCCCATATTGTGTAAAACAGATGTACTTAAATTTTCCGCAAAAGACAATGACAATTTATCATGATAAAAAAAAAACCTGATCCCAAGGGGGAGCACAGTATCATTGGACAAAATCTCACTGTCAGGGGGATCCGTGGCAGATCGATCAAGGAAATGACGTTTAATTGTTAAATTCCTGATAAATTTGTTTACGTCCTTGATCGTCTGGAACAGATCTGCCCTGGCAGTGGGGACAAAATGTAAACCTTTTTTCAGCAAACTCATTTGTGCAGAGGAGATGTTACATGCTGATACATTTAATACAGTATAGTCATTTACATTATCAGTTTCCATTCAACATGAACTTACTAATGGTAGTATTTTCTCTTTTTCACCCGTTTTGGATATCTCAGGTCTTTTCCCACATTTGCCGACCCTCCTCCTCCTCCTCCGTTTTTTTGAGCGGCAAGTGGAGTGGACGGCAAAATTAGAGATCTATCAGTAGATGAATTCATCCCCACCGAACTCATGCTGGTATCTATGCAGGATGAGGAAAAGTTAACCCTTCGTTGGGAATCAGGTGTATTTTTTAAAATAGATTTCAATTTTTGAGGTTTACCCCTCTTCCAATTATATACCTCATTATCCTCATAGTCCTTGCAGTCTCTAGTGAACTTCTTCTTTTTAGATGTTGTAATAATGTCCTCCAGTTCACTTATTTTGCGCTGTAGATTAGTGTTCAATGTGGCAAAGTCAGAGTGATTCCCATGTCCTTTAATCACAATATTAAGTTCCTCGATAGATTGTTCCAAAGTAGTTAGGTGACTAGTTTCTTCCTGTACAATAAGTTCCATTAGTTTTATGGAACAAGATGACAAAATTTCCTGCCATTTTTTAGTAAAGTCCTCTCCATAGTTTGTTGTGGGGAGTTTTTTCAACCTCAAACCCCGTGGTATCATACCATGGCTTATATATTTGTCCAATGTAAGCTGGTCCCATGAAACTTTTAGATGTTGTATCATAAGTTTCTCAAGGGACACACCTTCCGTGAGAATACCGCCAAGCCCGCTCCCTCCTGGTTACGCTATTCTGGGAATTATAAATGTGGACAAAATAAATGTGGTTTATGCAAATACATGAAAAAAAGTGATTCCTTCATAAACAGACACACAAGTGAGACACACAAGATTAGAACTTACATCAATTGTTGCACTGACCATGTAGTCTATTTGGCATCCTGCACGGTGTGCAGTCTGGACTACGTGGGATGTACTAGTCGTCCTTTAAAAAAAAGGATATCAGAGCATGTTACGGCTTCTGATCCCTCTACAGCCAGCAGCCGAAGGTCTCCCTCAGGTTTGTCCAGACATTTTTTGGAGAAGCATAACGGCCGGACAGATAGTCTAGTGGTTAGAGGAATTGAACATGTCCATAAGCCCACCCGTGGGGAGACTGGGATCGCAAACTTCGGAATACAGAAAGTTTGGGGATCCTACGCCTAGGAACGAGATTTCCAACTGGTTTAAATTATAAGAGTGATCTTATGTATTTTTATTGATTCCTCTTTATTGTTTCCTCCGGGTTTTTCTCTCTAACGTGTATACATTTTATGTATGCAAAGAAATAACGAATAATGCTATATCTTCTTCGATCCTCACTATGAATTATACGCATTGTGTATTGTTTAATTGTAAATGTTCTATGTGGACTGCACACCATAACAACAATTTATTGTTATAATATAAAGGCAAAAAAAAAAAAAATAATAATAATAATATATATATATTTTTTTTGGCCTTATAATCATCCACTTTATTGTTATTGAATTAGTATAAGGAGGATGGTGTGCATGTCTCATATCTTGAATATTTTGAACAAATTTTAGTATCTTTTCCTTCCTTTTGGGAATTTTCTCCCTTTGAGGAATCTTCTTATTAGGAGTTTTCCTTTGGCATTTCTCTCTAGCCTTTCTCTGGATTGCAGGTTACAATTTATAATGGGAACACCATGCCCTAAATTACCTTGCAGGATCTGAGGTCTCACATGTGTGCTCATTTGTTTCTCAATTGTTTATGTATATATTGTCTATATGTCTTGAAGTCATTGTCATTGATAAAGTCTATCGAAACGCGTCTGACCGGGTTGCCCCGCAAGATGTTGCTTTTAATATTTTATATATGAGCACTAAATAAAGGAATATCCATTTGAAGAAATATGGACCCGGTGTGCTGAACTTTCTTTGAAATTTGTTTATGGACCTGGTGGATGCCAGCCACTCTGCACACCTGGGATCGGATCATTGGAGGCGAGGGCGAGCTCCTGTTTGCATTCATTTATCTACCTATACAATGGCTGCCTGAGCTTCATCCTTAGCCTGTCAAGGGCATGCTGGGAGTTGTAGTACACCAGTATCTGTCTATACAATGGCTGCCTGAGCTTTCTCCTTCATCCTCAGCCTGTCAGGGCATGCTGGAGTTGTAGTGTACCAGTTTCTGCCTATACAATGAGTTTGATCCTTCATCCTTAGCCTGTCAAGGGCATGCTGGGAGTTGTAGTGCACCAGTATCTACCTATACAATGGCTGCCTGAGCTTCATCCTTAGCCTGTCAAGGGCATGCTGGGAGTTGTAGTACACCAGTATCTGTCTATACAATGGCTGCCTGAGCTTTCTCCTTCATCCTCAGCCTGTAAGGGCATGCTGGAGTTGTAGTGTACCAGTTTCTGCCTATACAATGAGTTTGATCCTTCATCCTTAGCCTGTCAAGGGCATGCTGGGAGTTGTAGTGCACCAGTATCTACCTATACAATGGCTGCCTGAGCTTCCTCCTTCATCCTTAGCCTGTCAAGGGCATGCTGGGAGTTGTAGTGCACCAGTATCTGCCTATACAATTAGCTTGATCGCTCAGCCTGTCAGAGCATGCTGGGAGTTGCAGTGCACCAGTATCTACATATACAATGGCTGCCTGAGCTTCATCCCTCTTTTTCAGCCTGTCAGGGCATGCTGGGAGTTGTAGTGCACCAGCATCTACCTATACAATGGCTGCCTGAGCTTCATCCTTAGCCTATCAAAGGCATGCTGGGAGTTCTAGTGCATCAGTATCTGCATATACAATGAGCTTGATCCCTCATCCTCAGCCTGTCATGGCATGCTGGGAGTTGTAGTGCACTCACATCTGCCTATACAATAGCTGCCTGAGCTTCATCCTTTGCCGTAATGGCATGCTGGGAGTTGTAGTGCACCCACATCAGCCTATACAATGGCTGCCTGAGCTTGATTATTCATCCTCAGCCTGTCAGGGCATGCTGGGAGTTGTAGTGCACCCACATCAGCCTATACAATGGCTGTCTGAGCTTCATCCTTGTCCTGTCAGGGCATGCTGGTAGTTGTAGTGCACCAGTATCTGCCTATACAATGGCTGCCTGAGCTTCATCCTTATCCTGTCAGGGCATGCTGAGAGCTGTAGTGCACCAGTATCTGCCTATACAATGGCTGCCTGAGCTTGATTATTCATCCTCACCTGTCAGGGCATGCTGAGGGTTGTAGTGCACTCAGATCTGCCTATACAATAGCTGTCTGAGCTTGATCCCTCATCCTCAGCCTGCCAGGTCCTCTAGGAGTGGCATCAGCTGGCAGGATGCTCTGCAGTGCAGGCACACCATAGGCTGCAAACCTCCCCTGTGCCCCATCTCCTCACCGGAGGTAGGATAAAGTGCAGCGCAGGGTACACACCAGGAAAGCCCTGCTATGTAAGGAGGCGACATGGAAGGACTGTCACCATCAGGGCCGAAGGACCTGTGATGATGTCAGAGAGCCGATCAGCTGATGTGTCATGTGATCGGCTCTCTGACATCATCACAGGCCCTTCTGCACAGATGGTGAAAGTCCCTGGAGATGCCGGAAGGTAATGTATCCTCATGGAGGGATTTTATTTTTTTTAACAAAAAGAGGGAATAGAATAGGGAAGAAAACAGGGAAGAGGTTGGAATAGCAGGGGGACAACATAGAATAGCGGGGGACAGAATAGAGTAGTGGAGGGGAGGAAGATGCAGGGAAGCAGGAGCAGGGAGACACGGGGAGCGCGGGCAGGGGGAGCGCGGGCAGGACAGGAGGAGCAGGGGGGCTTAGAGGAGAGCCGCGCACCGTGTGGCTCTTTTGCATACGCTGCGGTCATTGGTTGCCGCAGCTGGCAGCGGCCAATGAGCGCTGGCGCGTGATTTCGGCGTCGGACAGACACGATTAGGTGATTATATAGTAGATATATATGCACACATACAGCTGTGGCCAAAAGTATTGACACCCCTGCAATTCTGTCAGATAATACTCAGTTTCTTCCTGAAAATGATTGCAATCACTAATTATTTGGTATTATTGTCTTCATTTAATTTGTCTTGAATGAAAAACACAAAAAGAATTGCCCTAAAGCTAAATCGGATATAATTCCACACCAAACATAAAAAAGGGGGTGGACAAAAGTATTTGCACTGTTAGAAAAATCATGTGATGCTTCTCTAATTTGTGTAATTAACAGCACCTGTAACTTACCTGTGACACCTAACAGGTGTTGGCAATAACTAAATCACACTTGCAGCCAGTTGATATTGATTAAAGTTGACTCAACCTCTGTCCTGTATCATTGTGTGTGCCACATTGAGCATGGAGAAAAGAAAGAAGACCAAAGAACTGTCTGAGGACTTGAGAAACCAAATTGTGAGGAAGCATGAGCAATCTCAAGGCTACAAGTCCATCTCCAAAGACCTAAATGTTCCTGAGTCTACCGTTTGCAGTGTCATCAAGAAGTTTAAAGCCCATGGCACTGTGGCTAACCTCCCTAGATGTGGACAAAAAAGACAAATTGAAGAGAGATTTCAATGCAAGGTTGTGCGGATGGTGGATAAAGAACCTCGACTAACATCAAACAAGTTCAAGCTGCCCTGCAGTCCGAGGGTACAACAGTGTCAACCCGTACTATCCGTCGGCGTCTGGATGAGAAAGGACTGTATGGTAGGATACCCAGGAAGACCCCACTTCTTACCCCGAGACATAAAAAAGCCAGGTTGGAGTTTGTCAAAACTTACCTGAGAAAGCCTAAAACGTTTTGGAAGAATGTTCTCTAGTCAGATGAGACAAAAGTAGAGCTTTTTGGGCGAAGGCATCAACATAGAGTTTACAGGAGAAAAAAAGAGGCATTCAAAGAAAAGAACACGGTCCCTACAGTCAAACATGGCGGAGGTTCCCTGATGTTTTGGGGTTGCTTTGCTGCCTCTGGCACTGGACTGCATGGCATTATGAAGTCTGAAGACTACCAACAAATTTTGCAGCATAATGTAGGGCCCAGTGTGAGAAAGCTGGGTCTCCCTCAGAGGTCATGGGTCTTCCAGCAGGACAATGACCCAAAACACACTTCAAAAAGCACTAGAGAATGGTTTGAGAGAAAGCACTGGAGACTTCTAAGGTGGCCAGCAATGAGTCCAGACCTGAATCCCATAGAACACCTGTGGAGAGATCTAAAAATGGCAGTTTGGAGAAGGCACCCTTCAAATATCAGGGACCTGGAGCAGTTTGCCAAAGAGGAATGGTCTAAAGTTCCAGCAGAGCATTGTAAGAAACTCATTGATGGTTACCGGAAGCAGTTGATCGCAGTTATTTTGGCTAAAGGTTGTGCAACCAAGTATTAGGCTGAGGGTGCCAATACTTTTGTCTGGCCCATTTGTGGAGTTTTGTGTGAAATGATCAATGTTTTGCTTTTTGCTTCATTCTCTTTTGTGTTTTATCATTGAAGACAAATTAAATGAAGATAATAATACCAAAGAATTTGTGATTGCAATCATTTTCAGGAAGAAACTGAGTATTATCTGACAGAATTACACAGGTGTCAATACTTTTGGCCACAACTGTATATATATATATACACAAATGAATATCTATGGCTGCGCGGTGCCCATAGAACTACTGTAAATGATATCAGGACCCTGGACAGCAGCCACTACACAAAGGGCGTAAGCACCCCAGACAGCTCCTTATTAAGGATGCTGTTCTGTAATGTGCTTACGCACATTACGTAGGATAGTGGTCCTGATGCAGGAGTCGGCAGCTTTAATACAGAAGTATAGTTAAATGACGGCAATTCCAGCGAGTGAGTTAACAGTTGAATTAACCCTTCACATGCCGTCCTGTGTGGATAGCATATCTATTGGGAGGGTGGGCACCCCCTAGAGACATGTTGCCAACATATATTATGAATATTTAACCCTTTGTTCATCCCTGTGGTAGCAGGGAAGAACAAAGAATACTGCTGCCGCAGGCACTTACATGTGCCTTGCGGCAGCCGCATGGGCTCCCATAGGAGTCTATTATTAAAAAAATGGTTGCGGCTGGAATACCTCTCCGAAAACTGCAGCCTGCAGGATTTTTCCCGCAGGCTGCAAATCCGGAGCCGGTAACCGCAGAGCCATTTAGGCAACCCAAATTTATAATGGGTGCCTATGGGCTGCGGAACCGGATCCAGTTTTGAGCATTTTTCATGCTTAAAACCAGATCCGGATTAAAAAAATTACCGCAAATGTGACCCATATGAGCCATACACACAGTTTTGCATTTATTTTTAATTTTCTGGCAAATGATTTTTTAATTGAATTATAATATTCACCTCATTTCTGCACACTGGGAATAACTGACCAGCACACAACGGCCCATGTTTCATCCCCCATCCTTCCCACACCACGTGCATCCTGATGTCCCTTTAAACTGACATTCCACATGAGTGGTTGCCATGGAGATGTTGATCTGTAATAGCCGTGTTCCAGTTTGTCTTTGCATCATCGCAAACCCTGCAGCGGTTGTAACGTTTAAGATGTTTCGCTACAATCAATGTCATTATTAATTCTGTTCTCATATTTATTGCTTTGCCCTATGAGAGAGAAATATTTTCAGCCAATCCATTTCCATGGATGCGGCTGTCACAATGTAGTGCAATGTCTGTGATCCGCCATCAGCGAAAGAAGCCAAGGTTGATTTATCTCCAATGGTCTTTTGCCACCTGGTGGTGGAAATGAGGTATTGCACATTCTGCATTTGCTATGTGGATTTTTTTATTGACAAATGTTACATTACATAGTCAATAGAATAATATAGGCATTGATTTTATGAGAAAATGTTGCACTGAAAAGAAAAAAAAAATCAATTGGAGACAGAAAAATAAAAAGATTATAAATTAATGTGCATTAATATAACATCATGATTTTTCAAGCTTTAAATATTGAGGTATTTTGTGAGACTTAAAATAAGTAACAGTCTACAATTTGCTTTATGCAAAAGTTATTGTTGTTTTGATGAAAAAAAGCCTTTATCGTTTTCCTAACCCACCGCCATCCATTGTTCTGTCTATTATTAAAACTTTCCATGATCTTCATTCAGAGTCAAGTAGGCCTCTTTTATTACGACATGCATCGTGATGTAATGACACGTCACCGAGGCCTTGTCAGTAACTCCGGCTACATGTGTCTTATTGACTTGCCATTGTGATGTCTGATGCTAATATGCTGTGTGAAAATTGAGATGACAGAGGATATTTAGAGCACCAGACAGCGAGTGGCGGAGGAGGGACAGCTAAGTGGGGCTGAGGATAGGGCAAAGTACTATCATTCTCAGGAGCGGGGAAAGGTCAAAGATCGCCCACACATGTGCAGCACAATACTGTGCTCTTCCATCAGCAGGACAGAGAGAAGTGCCCAGGAACGCAGTGGAGGATACTGCGTGGGTGACGTTCGATGTGGTAAGGGTGTAGAGTGCAGGAAGACTGGCGCAAAGCAACAGACAGACTTACCGTTTGTTGGTTCCTCAGACCTTTTACAGGTGCAATGGGAATATTGACAGTTGATGTTATGCTGAGTCCGTGCACCTGAAAGCAACTCAGGGTTTTCCTCACCAAACAGGTTCTGAGGCCTCCTTGCTGCGCCTTGTTAGTGGGTCCCTGCTACTGCTTTAGCTGAGCTGCCGGCCCCTCTCCCTCCTGCTTGGTGCCGGTATGGCAGGTAGCTCGAGTCCTTCTCTAGACGCATGTCTCAGGTGGCTGTTCCTGGGCTCTTTATGCTGCTTTCCCTCCGGGCACAGTGTGGCTGGGGAACTTGGAATTCCTCACCTTCGGGTATTGGTCATTAGGCCCTGCACAGCCTTGGACTTCTGTGTCCATTTCTGTGGCGCTTCTCCTCTGGGGTAAGCACGACATCACTCCGCTCCCCAGGCTTTCTTCTACTTCCTCAGACCCCTGACCTGGGTCCCTCATGCTAGACTGCGCTGTCCTGGGACAAGCTTAGCCCTGCTCCAGTCCACAGTATGTCTTCCTCAGCCTTCTTAGGGACTGAACTGACTAACTCCGCCCCAGACCAGAATTTATAGGGGAGCTTACCCTGAATCCGGGTTTAGATCTCCCCCTTCAGGCCTAGAGGCAGAAAGGTGTTGTGTGCGATTTCTGCCTGGTGTGGATACCCTCTGTTGCTCTCAAGTGTGACACTACCATCCGAGGGTGATAATGATGACCCACTCCAGGGCTGTGGGGTACTCGGTTCCACGCATTGATTTACGGGGGATGTCACGGTCCTGTGGCTCTGGTGGTCGCTAAAAGTCAGTAAAAATAATAAAAATAAAAGTAGTTTGTGACACCACCTACGGTTCCGGTATGGTTACCGGAGCCACGGGTCAGACCTCTGGGGTGATGGTAGAGCATCCAGATGGTTACGCTCCCCGTAGGTGGAGCAGAATCCCCAGGGCAGTTGTAATGGTTTTTACACAGGGAGGCAGCTTACCATACGGCCTTATCACTTGTCCTTTCAATGCAGCAGTGTCCGGCTCCTCAGGCAAGGGAAATAAAGTACATCACACCAGTCATTAACTCTGATCGGGTTTACTTGCAAGTTCTTAAAGCAGATAGACAGATTATACAGTCACCAGGGAACCCGGTGATTCACTCAGGACTCTCAGTGGTAAGCCTGCTGTTCCCTACCGGTCCCTTCACTGCGCTATCTTCTCCTCTCAACCATGCAACGCCTCTGCGCCCAGAGCCTTGAGCAAGCTCCCATGGGTTTTTGATGTGCGACTCCCCTTCAGGTCCCCTTGACCCTAGTTCAGTGTGCCTTTTTGAGGTATATGCCAGGTATTTTGGCCGCAGCTTCCTGAAGAAGCTCGGGGCCTCCGGTTTGACATCTCGGTGTTGAACTCCCGCATCGTGTCCTCTTCCTGGGACCAGACCCTTCTGGTTGGTAGTACCGGGTCCAGATTCGGACACACTGAAGCTTCTGGTGCCCCTAGGGTCTCTTCCCTGTCACGATGACCTTCCCCTGTGTCGTCCTCCTCTCGTCTCTTTCTCCAACTCACTGACTGACTGCCAACTCACTTGTTCTACCCAAGTGACTCCTCCCACGGGACTAGGTCTTCCCTGCAGCGGGTTCACCCACAGACCCCTACTTTAGGGTGTGCATGAATGGGTGTTGTGGGGGTTCCTTGTTTACCATCCCAGTTACCTTAGTCACAGAAATACCAAACATTCATATTTGGGTGCAGTACCCCTCCATGGCGTCTTGACTAGTGGGGCACCACAATGACACTGTGGCACTTGGACCCTGGGGTGCCACATCATAAGGTAGTGTGATTCCAGCCTTTAACTCCCTATATTCCCATTTCCCCTTGCCAGTTAGGCTAGGGTCACACTAACGTCAGCCTTTTGGCTGACAATTCAATTTAAAACTTGCAGCCTGAGTGCAAGTATTGATGTGCTGTAACGCTGTGATCACCATGCCTATATATTCCTATAGGAACTGGTCTCCCAGCGTAGCCGGCCGCTTGACACAGAAGTTCTGAATATGCGTTATTTCTGAGCGCACACGGAAACACGGTTTGCAGCATTTTCCTGTGCGCTCAGGAATAGCACATATCCAGAACTTCTGGCGGCCGGCTGCTCTGGGAGACTGGTAGCCATAGGAATATATAGGCAGAGTGATCACAGCATTACAGCACATTAACGCTTGAGCTAAGGCTGCGGAATTCTAAGGTGTTAGATGGAACCGTCAGCCAAAAGGCTGACGTTAGTGTGACCCTGGCCTCATAGTTCTTTTGGACCTGGTTCACATATATTGTCTGGCTTTGTCTTGCTTGCAGTTTCCTGTTTTTTTCTTTTTTTACTTTTGCCAATATTCTGACCATCAACCCGTCTTACATATCTGTCCTGGCTCCCGACCTCCTAGTTATGATGAGGACTCCTGACCTTTTTCAACCTGCTTTTCTGTGTGGAGCCCACTGGGACGGGGTACTCGGTGCCGGACCGGGGTATTGCTGGGGGATGTCACGGCGGTCCTGGTCCGGACCGTGTCCCGGGCCCGCACAATAAAATGGGGGGTTATTTACAGGGGATTTGTCACTCGTGACGCCGCCCACTATATGCGGCCAGTAATGGGGCCGCCGCTGCTGCAGAACCTCCGGGGATGATGGGATAGCAGCTTGGATAGAATAGTTCCTGTGGGCAGAACTGGGTTCCCCGGGGCAGTGGTAGTAGTAGTTAAAGTCTGTGAGGATAGTTATTGATGCTGCAGGAGAGTAGGGGTAGCAGTAGAGATGATGAGAGTAGAGGTAATCGCAGTATATGAGGGCAAGTGGGGCTTCAGTATAAGGATCACACACACTCACGGTTTCTGTTGTTTTCCAAGTCTTTACTTGCAGATGGTATCACACAATATTGTCCACGGAGTCTGTACCAGGTTGCTCCCACCCTGACCGGGTCCTTGGCTTCCTACTTAAGCGCTGTGTGTGGCCCTGCTGCTGCTTGTAGCTGTACTGCTGGCCCTGTCTCTGCTCACGGGTACCAATCTGCTGGGCAACTTGAGTCCTCTGTGTCACTGACTCCTCCGTGTTGCTTTGCTATGGTACAGTGAAGATGGCGGACCTTCACTATGCCGGTGTTTACTGTCCTGTCTGTCTCAGGCACAGCCTCGGATCCGGTATCCGTATTAAGCGCCTCCCCGGGGTCAAGTTTTTGGGGTAACTCTTTATCCCGGGGATGTTCCTCTGTCTCCTTTCCTCAGACCTCTCAGGACCTCCACGACACTTGGCTCTGCTCCTGCTCCAGACTCAACTCTCCTCTGAACTGAACTAACTGTCACTTCTGCTCTGAGGTAAACAACTTAGCTCCTCCCACTAGTGCAGGTGCCAGCTAAGCTCCTCCCACTTTCTAGTGTAGTGTTGTGTGGGGATTAAACCTGTGTTGTTTCTGTGGCATATTAACCCTTGGGGTGCCACATCTGACCATTAGGCCATGTTCATATGCTCAGTATTTGGTGAGTTTTTTACCTCCGGATTTTTAAGCCAAAACCAGGAGTGGAGCAATCAGAGGAAAAATATAATAGAAACACGTCACCACTTCTGTATTTATCACCCACTCCTGGTTTTGGCTACAACTACATAGGTAGAAAAAAATCATTAAATACTGAACATGTGCATGTGGCTTTATGTTGTCCTTAGAAACCCTTTTAAGAATTGTTAGGCTACCACATACAGAGCCCTTGTAACATCATGGTAAATATATTAGAAACAGTATTGTTTAGTGGAGATAGGACATATAAAAGATGGTCAAATAATAGTGTAAAGGCCCTTTTATATAAGTCCACTCACCCAACCATCCCCCCTTACCTCCTACCTGCACCTTTCCTATGAGTTACAGACACAAGTGAGAGGGACATATGAGAGACTTGAAATACTCAAAATAGCTCTGAGACTGGTCTAAGAATATTTTCACGATTCAAGCACAGCATTTTTATAACTGTGAATGACCTTTTATGGCCACTTTACAAGTCCCAACATTGTTTGGATATTGTATACAACGGCACGGGAGCGCACATTTTTTTGGATGAAATCCAAGATCGCACAGGAGATGTCACACAGGGCGATATCAGCAGGCAACACAACTGCGATGTCAATGCCCCCTTGTACGAGCGACCCAAGAACGACCATTTAACATGGGAGAGAATAGGGGAAGTTGCTCTCCAAGTCGGTGTTGGGCTGTCATACAGCACGATCCTGCCAGATCGTCCATCCAATATCGGGCAGTTGAAGAGCCTGCTCATTTCTCCCCCGATATCGTTTTGGCATCATCCTTGCATCAAATTGGTCATTTACACCGTACAATGCACGAACGATATCGTCGCCAACGCACGAACCACGTGACTTTTTATCGAAGTTGGACGACGATATCGGGACGTGTAAAGTGGCCATTACAGATTTTGTAATTTTACCTGTGGTAAGTCCTTAAGTATTATAGACACTTGTGACAAGAAAAATAATTTATTTCTATTAAAATTAATTATATTGGGTTAAAAATAAAAGCTTAATGTAATGTTAGGAAGCAAACTTTATTTATTTATGCACTGAGTAATACACTTGATATATAATTTGCAACCTGCTCCTAGTTTAAAACATGTGAATTTGGTCAATCCAAAGTGTTGCTTCCTTCATTACATTTCATAATCATCGGTTAATTTTACTTTCTACTACAGTCTCTGTATGATCTGCCCTCCCTGGTACAAATACTGAAGTTGTCTGTTGGGTACAATCTTTTCCCATCTCTCGAGTGCAGGCTCTGCATGGGCTCCCTCCTGTATATCCACATTGACATCATTTCTTTGATCTCTCTCACTCCACCCAGGGCCGTATTTGGAGTTCCTGCTGCCCTAGGCACTCTCAGCGGCCTGCCGCCCCCCCCCCCCCGTCACGGCTCCTCCCCCCCATTGTGGCCCCTCCCCCTGTCATGGTGCCTCCCCCCCTGTTGAAGCCCCTCCCCCGTCATGGCTCCTCCCCCGTTGCAGCCCCTCCCCCGTCACGGACAATCTTCCCATCAGTCGCAGTCTTCCCCTCAAGCTTTGTGTAGCTTCTACCCCCACATTTCATCATGTAGTACATATAAAAGGTTTGTCCAACCACACTCCAGAGACATACTGACAGGATGTTTAAATTGTGAGCCCCAATGGGGACAGTGTTAATGATGTATGTAAAGTGATGTGGAGTTCATAGTGTAATATAAGTGCAAAAAATATTATTCTTAAGATGATGTCACAATACCAGGATCTGAGGATCTTCTATTTCGAGGTCAGGGGCTCTCTGATGCCATGTTGCTGTCTGCCTCGCTGTTGTCCTCTTTTGACACTGCAGTGCGGTGGATAAGAGAGCATTAACTGGTTAATAACAAGAAGTATGGAGTGTACTAAGGCTGGGTTCACACTGCGGCAGCGTCCGGTCCGGGGCTGTCAGGAGTGAGAGCCCGGGACCGGAGTTTTGCTGCATAGGATAGTATCGGGCTGCACGGAGCTGGATGGCAATTATCTGCCATCCGGCTGCTAGCTCGCCGGATGAATCCTGCAGAAGTGGGGATTTGTCTGCCGACTCCAAAAACGGTGCATGCAATGTTTTTGGAGACGGCAGACAAATCCCCACTTCTGCAGGATTCATCCGGCGAGCTAGCAGCCGGATGGCAGATAATTGCCATCCAGCTCCGTGCAGCCCGATACTATCCTATGCAGCAAAACTCCGGTCCCGGGCTCTCACTCCTGACAGCCCCGGACCGGACGCTGCCGCAGTGTGAACCCAGCCTAACTGAGCCATAAACCCTCCCCATACCATGTCCAGCAGACATTGTAGGATTACTATATGGATTCTATTATTAGGGTATGGACACACTGGCGTGAAACTTGGATGAGTGCAATGTGTGATTTCATCACATTGCACTCGGACCAATGTTAATCAATCTCTGAGAGCAGATTGTCGAGTGTTGGACGCTTTTTTTCTCAGCCAGATTCAGGATGAGAAAACAGTCGCAACATTCTGCGACAGTCTGCGATTCACGACCGAGACTCACCAATGCAAGTCTATGGGTCTGACAAAATCACATACCGCACACTGACAGCACACCGACCATCCGAGAGGCATCAGTTTTTATTTCACTGATACATTATCATTCTGTAACTGAGAACACTTTAAAATGTTCCTGTAAATGATTCTACACTAATAACTGCTAAGGAAAGAACAGATTGCACACGGATGTGATCTGAGAGGAATGTCGGACACTCGCACAGCAGTTGGATGCCAAATGGACCAAAAACCGATGACGCTCATCCGACTCTCCTGGATGAGAAACAAACAGAGTTTAAGGCGGCGGGAGACAGTGTACCACCGTGTCCTCAGCTCCGTGCTGTGCAGTGTACCACCATGTCCCCAGCTCTGTGCTGTGCACAGTGTACCACCATGTCCTCAGCTCTGTGCTGTGCACAGTGTACCACCATGTCCTCAGCTCTGTGCTGTGCACAGTGTACCACCATATCCTCAGCTCCGTGCTGTGCACAGACAGTGTACCACCATGTCCACAGCTCTGTGCTGTGTACCACCATCTCCCCAGCTCTATGCTGTGCACAGACAGTGTACGGTACACTGTCTGTGCCCAGCATGAAGCTGAGGACATGATGGTACACTGTGCACAGCACGGAGCTGAGGACATCCCAGAAGAGACAGACAGACCACAGACGGGCGGTGGGACAACACTGAGCCCACCTGGAAGAACAACAACACCCAGCACCCAACACACTGCCCAGAAATCATATAGGACAGGCAGGAGAACTACAACTCCCGGCATGCCACACCCTGCAAACTCAGGAAGGTGGCGGCAGCTGCATGGAGGCAGACACACGGTACAGCCGCTATTATCATCATACACAGCGCCAGCCACAGCCTCAGTCCTCATGCACCCCCGTCCTTCTTTCCTCTGTCCCTCCTGCTGCTCCTGTCCTCCTGCACCTCCGCCCCTCCTGCTGCTCCTCTATCCTCCTGCACCCCGTCCTCCTCTCCTGTCCCTCCTGCTGCTCCTCTATCCTCCTCCCCCCCCCTTCTCTCCTCTGCCCCTCTTGCACCCCCGTCCTGCTCTCCTCTGCCCCTCCTGCACCCCCGTCCTGCTCTCCTCTGCCCCTCCTGCACCCCCGTCCTGCTCTCCTCTGCCCCTCCTGCACCCCCGTCCTGCTCTCCTCTGCCCCTCCGTCCTGCTCTCCTCTGCCCCTCCGTCCTGCTCTCCTCTGCCCCTCCTGCACCCCCGTCCTCCTGCCCCCCTGTCCTCCTCTCCTCTGCCCCTCCTGCTGCTCCTCTATCCTCCTGCACCCCGTCCTCCTCTCCTGTCCCTCCTGCTGCTCCTCTATCCTCCTCCTCCCTCCTTCTCTCCTCTGCCCCTCCTGCACCCCCGTCCTGCTCTCCTCTGCCCGTCCTGCTCTCCTCTGCCCCTCCTGCTCTCCTCTGCCCCTCCTGCACCCCCGTCCTGCTCTCCTCTGCCCCTCCTGCACCCCCGTCCTGCTCTCCTCTGCCCCTAATGCACCCCCGCCCTGCTCTCCTCTGCCCCTCCTGCACCCCCGTCCTCCTCCTGCACCCCCGTCCTCCTCCTGCACCCCCGTCCTCCTCTCCTCTGTCCTCCTGCACACCCGTCCTCCTTTCCTCTGTCCCTCCTGCTGCTCCTCTATCCTCCTACTCCCCTCCTCTGCCCCTCCTGCACCCCCGTCCTCCTGCACCCCCGTCCTCCTGCACCCCGTCCTCTCCTCTGCCCTCCTGCTGCTCCTCTATCCTCCTGCACCCCGTCCTCCTCTCCTGTCCCTCCTGCTGCTCCTCTATCCTCCTCCTCCCCCTTCTCTCCTCTGCCCCTCCTGCACCCCTGTCCTGCTCTCCTCTGCCCGTCCTGCTCTCCTCTGCCCCTCCTGCACCCCCGTCCTGCTCTCCTCTGCCCCTCCTGCACCCCGTCCTGCTCTCCTCTGCCCCTCCTGCACCCCCGTCCTGCTCTCCTCTGCCCCTCCTGCACCCCCGTCCTGCTCTCCTCTGCCCCTCCTGCACCCCCGTCCTGCACCCCCGTCCTCCTCCTGCACCCCCGTCCTCCTCCTGCACCCCGTCCTCCTCCTGCACCCCCGTCCTCCTCTCCTCTGTCCTCCTGCACACCCGTCCTCCTCTCCTCTGTCCCTCCTGCTGCTCCTCTATCCTCCTACTCCCCTCCTCTGCCCCTCCTGCACCCGTCCTGCTCTCCTCTATCCTCCTGCACCCCCGTCCTGCTCTCCTCTGTCCTCCTGCACCCCCCCTCCTGCTCTCCTCTGTCCTCCTGCACCCCCCCTCCTGCTCTCCTCTGTCCTCCTGCACCCCTGTCCTCCTCTGTCCCTCCTGCACCCCTGTCCTCCTCTCCTCTGTCCCTCCTGCTTCCCTGTCATCCTCCTCTGTCCCTCCTGCACCCCCGTCCTCCTCTCCCGTCCCTCCTGCTGCTTGGCTGTCCTCCTGCACCCCGTCCTCCTCTCCTTTGTCCCTCCTGCTGCTCCTCTGTCCTTCTGCACCCCAGTCCTCCTCTCCTCTGTCCCTCCTGCTGCTCCTCTTTCCTTTCCTCCTGTCCCCTTGTTTCTGGCCCCCTGCCCCTCTGTCCTCTTCTTCTCTGTCCCCCTGCTTCTGTCCTTCTGCCCCTCTGTCCCCTGTTTCTGTCCTCTTCTCCTAGGACCCCTGCTCCTTTCTCCTCTTCTCCTCTGTCCCTTGCACAGTTCCCTCACACTTTCCTCACCTGGTGCTGGCTGCAGACATTGGCGGGCTCCCTCTGAGCACAGTGATGCGCCAGCCGCACCATCCTCCAGTGCCTCCAGCCGGCTGCTTGCCCGTTTCCCTGAGTCTGGAGTGGGCGGCTGGGTGCAGGAGCCGCCAGAGCCGCCAGTACTGCCGGCGCCATCAGCGCAGCACTTGGGCACACGGGAGAGGAGGGAACAGAGCGGGAACTTCAAGTTTCCCCTCCATTGCGGGCCCCTCCTTCTCCTTCGTCTCTTCCGGGTCTTCACTGAGGTGGGTGGGCGGGAAGGCAGGCGGGGCGGCAGGTGGGGCGGCTTTGATGATGAAGGGAAGGGGGGGTATGGGGGCGGGGCTTGCGACTTGGCTGGCCCGGAGTCGGGAAAAAAAAAAAAGAAAAAAAAAAAGAGAACACGCTGAGACGCCGCCCCCTATGAGAATGGCCCTGCCCTAGGCACGTGCCTACGAGTGCCTAATGGGAAATACGGGGCTGACTCCACCTGCAGATTTTTGTTGCTTTCCTTTATCTTTAATACATTTTGTTCTGCTGTCTGCAAACTCCTCTATCTCTTTACAGACATTTCTAAAACCAGAGGTGTCTTTAGGTTTCTTGGCAAGAATTCAGTTTGGCACCACCCCCCCTTCCCCATTCCCCACATGGTCTGAGTAGTCGTTATGTGACCTATCATTCATATGCGATTTTCATACTTACAGTCAGTACTGACGAGTTTCTCTACCCAATTCTCTAAAAGTTCATCAATGTTCAGTGAAAAACTGAGAGGTGCAGGAAGAAAAGTCGTCACATGATGGTATGAAAATCACACAGGAGTGGAGTGGCCATGTGATGACCACTGGAACCAGCAAGAGCTGACTCCTGACAGTGAGTGTACTGCACGCTGTAAGGATTGGGCCACAGGGCTTAATATTATAATTGAAGGGCTTGTCTAGGTTTGAGTTAAAAGTCGGCAGTCCCACTAGGTGACTGTGTGGCGCCCCACCAATGCAGGCGTCACAGAGGGGTACTGCAACTGTAAAAGAGGTGCAGATGCTCCAGCTGCAGGTGGACCCTAGGATGGTGGGTGGGACCCATTCCCAGCACTCCCACATTAGTTGAGGGTGGGAGGTTGCCCAGGAGGGAATAAATTCACCTCTAGGGGGAACAAGAAGGTCTTTGCTGCTAGGTCGCTCGGCTGAGGGACCAAGGAAAGATGGAGGAAGAGGAGAGGTTTTAGGAAGATAGCTAAGTGGAACGAGGCGGAAGGTCACACTGGGTTGGTTACAAGCCGTACCAGAGGAAAGAAGAAGGGGCCTTGAGGAGGTCCTGAAAGAGGGTGGCGGACGAGTGAAGTACAGGCCCTAGAAAGAAAGGGAGATCCTCAGCGTGGAGCGTCCATACTCCAGGGGATACTCCAGTCCAAACAGGGGAACGCCGGGCCCTAGGAAATGGCCAGAGTTTAGCCTGCACTCGGCAACCGGCTGCTGTGGCTTGTTCATCAGCCGCAGCACCCTGCCATCGGAGAGGTCTGCCTGCTTCCTCACCAACGAGGGAGGGGACTAACGGTACTACCTACACAAAGATACTGGGTATAGATCAATCTAAAGCGGGGAAGAACGGACATGGGTTAGTTAACAAAGGTACATCAAGGGTTCCACCATACCACCTGGGATCCACTTGCAGCCACCTGTTAAGCTACCTGTCTTTGTAACATCTCAAGTGCTGAACTGTTAACTGTAACCGCTGCTGCTACAACCAACAGTAAAGTACCCGGGAGAAAAGTGACTATGCCTCTGCCTGTGTTTCCTTTTGCATAAACTTGCTCCCTTTCCAGGAACGCTGCCCCGAAGGTCCAGCCCTACCTGTAGAGGACTTTGCCAAACTAGCCGCATTACCATCTACTTCCGGTGGACTGTGGCGGCGCTGGTGGCTCCTCACCAGAAACTACAGGTGGCGTCACAACAACTTGTAAATATAATCCCCTGTAAATATACCCTTTTTTCAAAGAAGTCCCCCAAGACACGGAATCAGGCGTGGCCACCACTCCCCATGACACATGAGCGTTAATCCCTTGGAGCCTGATACCCGAGTACCCCAAATCCTGGGGCTCGACAACTGCAGCCTTCTGAATTCTCACAGCTCATTCACTGCACACTTTTAGGATTCTCCCGTCCCAATTGGAAGAGTGTGCGGTCATGTGAGGACAAGTATATGATGTGCATATATCTCTCCACATTCTGACTAGACTTGTCGGGCCTAACTCAAATTTTTTTCATTGAGAGAGCCTTTGCATGTTTAGGCGGCACGTGAAAATCATATTTTAGTGATTTATCCCCCACTCTCACCTCCAACAACAAAGAATCCTGACAGCATGCAAAATGCGCACTGTGAGAATTCAAAAGTATGCAGATACTTAGAACAGGGGTGGGCAATTAATGTCTGTGAGGGGCCACAAGAGAGACCATGACTGGTGTGGAGGCCTAGCCAATAGGCTGAAACAAGTTCTGCTTAATATTAACTATAATTATGGTATTATTTTATAGTAATACTAATTGTATCACTTAATATTGACCAGAATTATGCATGCTGACATCCCCTATATACAGTATGAGCTCCACACACAGCCCTCCACATATAGTATGGGCCTCCACATAACCCTATATATGCAGTGTGAACCCCTTACATAGCACCCCTATATACAATATAAGCCTCACACATAGCCCCTTATATACAGTGTTAGCCTCCACATATTCTCCTAAATACAACAGAGGCCCCCACATAGGACCCTATATACAGTAAGTACCCATTACAACCCCCTACATACAGTGAACTCCCAAATAGCCTCATGTATACAGTATGAGCCCCCATAGCCTCCTATATACAGTATCAGACCCATATAGCCTCCTAAATGTAGTATGAGCCCTCACATAGCCTCCCACTGTTTTCAGCCGTCTGATTTTCACTATACACTTTTAGATAATCTTTGTCACCCATCTTTCACCTCTTTTTTCTGAGCTACTGTTGTAATTTTACTCTCTGCCCTTTAGTCCTACAGTATATTCCTGTCACATATATCCTGTATTCCTTCATAGCACGCCCAATAGTATCTGTTCCATCTCATCTATTTTGTCAATGAGTTGTAGTCTCACTTTTCCTTTTTTCCTGACTTTTTTCCTTTTTATTTCTCTTTTCCTACTATTGTATATTGCGCAGATTCTATAACTTAATAAATGTGATTTTACTGTTCCAAATGTTTACTTTTAGTAATCACTGTTTCATGCCCCTTTTGTTACCCCTCGAACTCTGAATGCGGTCATATGTTTATTGGTACTCTTTTTTTTTTAAATTTGTGGTTCTATTTAAATTGCATTATTGCCTTTCTCTTGTAATCAGTTAAATATTCTGAAGAAGAAGTGAGGACATGCTTCAAAACTAGTTACAAAGCGCCAACAAATCTTGGATCCACCCAAAATTGCACTTATACTGTTTCCTTACATGTACACCCCCATTTCACCCTTGAACCTCATGCTGTGTCCTCAAATTTACTGCCCTCTATGCTATATCTTTATCCATCCCCCACTCGTATTGTTTCCTCTCACACATCCTACTTTACCTCCTTCCTTGCTTTTCATAGTGTGCCCTTACATTTTTTCATCTTCCCATATTGTGCCCTCATACATACCTTAAATCTCCCCAATAGTGCTGCTCATACAAACAACCCTCCACACTGTATGATAGCCTCTACTAGCCCTCCAAACAGTATGATGGCCCCTACACAGCCCTCAAGAACAGCATAATGGACCCTACACAGACCTCCATTCAGTATGATAGACCACAGACAAGTCTTCACATTGTATAATTGGTTTCATACAATATAATGACTCCACTAACGCTTCAAACAGTATAATAACCCCATCATAGCCCTGCAATCAGTATAATGACCCCCACATAGCTCTACAAAGAGTATAATGGTCCACACATATCCCTGCAAACAGTATAATGGCCCCATTAACCCTACAATAGTTTAATAGCATCATCTGGCCCTGTAAACAGTATAATGGCCCTGATATAGTTGTTTCTAAACAACTTCTACATTGCCCTCCACATTGTTTAATGGCCCCAGCATAGCCCTCCAAATATAATGGCCTCCACATAGCCCTCTAAATAGTCTATTGTCCCCCACAAAGCCCTCCAAAAATTCCGTAGACGCGCCTGTGCATGAAACTGTGTCGTCGTCCACCCTGCTGTCTCTCCCTTGCACAATGTAACCCCAAAGAACCCATTAAAGTACACGCCTGAAGTAAACTGGTGAGTGTCGTCTTTCTCTACTTCGTTAAAAATTAAGACTTCTAGACTGAGCAACACTGGCTCATGGTTCATTCAGCCCCGTTATCAGCCCATACCACTGGTGCCTGATTTCTTGCAAATAAGATAGCCTTCAGGATGTGTCTGAATAGGTATATATGTACCATATTCCAATAGGACTACCATGCTTTTTATGCCATTTATAGATCTGTTGTTCTAATGTGTGGCACAGTGACCTGTATTTTCAGGTCCACTCTACTTTACAAGCCATTTTACTACCCCATTGTCCCATGACAATGGAGCCCTTAACCTTCCATGGCACCATGACCCAGTATCCAACACTCTCATGCTTTGGATTGCAGTTTACAATAGGTTCAAAGTTATATTTATTTCTTACATTCTTTAATCATAATAGCAAAACAGGTTGACACTAAAGGGGTTTTCTGATCCACTTCTATTGATGAGCTGTCTAAATTAGATTGCTGTGGGTTCACCACATGGTACTACCGCCCTCCCCATTAATCAGCTGTTATCTGTGATGGCATCCACAAGATTGTAAGCAGTTTAAATTGAGCTGCAATGTTCTAAAAGCTTAAGGCAGTGTGATCACGATCCGGAGGCACTGTGTCTTGGACCGCTTCCAACTCCGCAGCATAATATTAACAGGCTGCGAAGTCCAGAAAGCCGCACTGAGGTCGGGAGAAGCACAGTGGACATGGGATTTCTAGAAATGCTGCAATTCCTGATTATGAGGACACACCCTCAAAATGTCTAGTCCGGAACTGAAAACAGCTCCTAATCTAAATGGCAATCGTACCATTCCAAATAACAGCTGATCAGATTAAATACTAGATTTTGGACCCCCAGAAATTTGATATTGATTGCATATCCTGTGGATATGATGCACCCCCAGGGCACTGGGTACTCGGAACTGGCCTTTAATGCTTCTGGGGAGTCACAGGGGTTGAGACTGACACTGCGGTGTGGGACCTCTGGGGATGATGGAAACGCAGTTAAAGTGATATCACTCCACATAGGTGGAGCAGTTCTCCAGGGCAACCGGTATAGTCTATGGCGGTAGTAGGCTGCTGGATTACTCTGGCTGGAGAGGGTAATGGGGGTCATACTGCGAAAGGTCTTTTGTGGCCTGCCCATCTGCTTGGGGTGGAAAGAAAACAGTCTCACACACAGCTTCTGAGTTCTTACCCGGTTTACTTAGCGGTTACTTCAGCAATGCTGCCAGGTGCTGCTGTCTGCCAAGCCTCGGTCCAGATAGTTTCTCAGGAATCGGATAGTTAATCCAAGACACCCCCTTTATGTTTCATTCTCTCTCAGGTTTCTCTCCAGGGCAAACTCTTCACCTCTCCATCTCTCCTGCTCGCGCCTCCGCACACAGAGCCCAAATTCGGCAGCCAGGGGTCCTGTCGGGCGACTGGTACCAAGTCCCCTGACCCTAGTCCGGCTACCTTCTCGGTGGATATGTTGGGTATCGGCTACAGCTCCTCTAGATCTCGTGGCCTCCGGGTTCTGTGGTTGGAGCGTGAGTCTCTTCACCATCTCAGGGCCAGTCCATGGTTCTCAACCAGCCCTTATGTCCGACTCCAGTCAAACTTGGATTCGGTCGCACGGGTGGTTCATTCTGCCTCTGTCTTTTCCCATAGGGCTCCTTCTGTCTCACTTGTGGTTCGTTGTTCCTGCGACCCAGAACGAGCTCCTCACCGCTCAAGTCCTCTGGGTCCGTACTCCTCTCTCTATTCACCCCTCACTCTCTCACTGTCCCACATTCACTAACTTCCCACCCCACACTTTCCTTCCCTCCGTCCCCTGACTGGGCCCTCCCTCTAATGGGTCTGCCCCTTGGACCAGTGTGTTGGGTGCTTGATTGCTGTCTTAGACTTACCATCCTATTTCCCCGAGAACAGAAATACCACACCCGTGGATTCGGTGCAGTACCCTTTGTGGCAACCAGACCGCAGGGACGCCACAGATACATCACAAATATGCTGTGCCTAGACAACACTTTTAAAATAGTAAAATTCTGCATAATTACGCACATAAACATGACTAAAAGAAATTCAACTTTATATAAATATCCCTAAAGCAGAAGTTTTTTTTTCAAGTCCTCAAGTGGGAGCAGGCAAAAAACAGAACAACACTGAGGAAAGAAAAAAAGAAAGGAAATAACTAGAAGCGTGTGCCGGAGGAAGCTGAAGGGCATGGGAAGAGGAAGGGAATGCTACATAGAGTGTGGTCTCACTCCATAAATTTCTTCTATACTGCAGAACCCGGAAATATTCATCTGCACCAGGTTATTTCTTATGCACCAATATCAGTAAGGGCCCTTTCACATCAGCGGTATTTTCAAATCGCGGCAGATGCGGTGAAAAAACGCATCTGCCGCGATTACCGCATAACCGCTACACTTGTGGCACACTTGCGGCAAGCCCCATGCAATGTGTGAAGGGCATGCGTAAGTGTGTCACTCGCAAGTAATTTCCCTATCGCAGACCCGAAAATATTCATGCTGCAACAGGATTTCTTGAATAGCTATGATAAGGTAACACAAGTCTCATTACTAAAACTCAACAAAAGCCTTCTGTTCTTCTATTCCCTCCTTTTCTCCAGTATCTCTCTCTCTCTTTCTGTACACAGGCTTTTACATTTTATAGACGAGGGTGTAAATCTAGATGGACCTTGAAAATGATTTCCAGAATCTGCAAGATGATAACGGATACAAATTTTTAGACTAATTATGATTGCGGAGATGTTCCCTCTCTATGTTCAGAGAATACAAACCTCAATTCCAATTAATGGTATAATACTAATAGGATCTGTTTATGCATTTTGGTTTTAGACAATTTGACGTAATTTTTCCGCACTTAAGATCCTTTCAGATGTTGTATTGCCACAGCTCAATTGTTTCATAAAATTTCTGCCACAAAATACTAGATTTTGTGTTGTGAAAACTTATGCCATCATCAGATGTGCCGCCTTGTGGTTTTTCAGGTGTACATTTTTAGAATACAATATGCTTTATTTGGGACCATATCTATTTTTCTTCTAAGCTGCTGCTCATGTTTTTATCAATATACATCCCATGAGACCGGTACACAGCATCTGCTTCATTTTGCCTCGATTCTCTATTGAAAAAAAATTCTGCTGTTACGATGAACAGATCTACACCGGATGCTATAAATTACACATTACAAATAGTCTAAAAGGGAATTCCAATTTGAACAAATAAATGGATTTTTTGTATAAAAGAGAGATAAACAATCTTTCAATATACTTTCAATTCTTTGTAATCTTTAATCCCTTCACATGTCCCTGACTTCGATGTGAGCTCACGCGCTGAACTTGCATTATTCCCTTCACATGTTGGATGATCTAATCAGCCGACATGTGCAACTAACTGTTAACTAGTTAGATCGGGCCGTCACACTCTGACAGTGCAATCTAACACTTGCCAGCAGGGATCGTGCCATTCCCTGACAACTTCAGCGGCCCTATTATGTAATCACAGGGCGGTGATGTGTTGTCATGACAGCAAGGGTCAGATAATGACCCCTCTCACTGTCATGACATATGATTTTGCCTTCATTTACAGGAGATGGATCATTTGTGCTGTGCATCAGCACATCTCTGTACAGCACAAGCACACACACTGTACAGGCTTCAAGTCACCTAAGGGGGCTATTAAAATAAACAGTGAAAAAATGTTTTTACAAATATGAAAAGATTTTAAAAAAATAACAGTTCAACTCACCCCCCTTTTGCTCCATTGAAAATAAAAGTTTTTCTTTAACACAATACAAATATGTTGTATTACCACGTTCAGAAATGCCTGATCTATCACAATATAAAATAAATTAATCTGCTCTGTAAACTGCGTAATGGAAAAAAGTCAAAATGACAAAATTACATTTTTTTAGTCATCACAACATTGCAATAAAATGCAATAATAGGTGGCCAAAACATTGCGTCCACCCAAAAATGGTATCATTAACAATATCAGGTCAAGACACCAAAAATAAGCCATCATACAACTCCAGATCCCGAAAAATGAGAATGTTACGGTCCTTGGGAAATGACAACAAAAGCGCAATTCTTTTTTTACAATCTTCTGAGTTTTTTTCACCACTTAGATAAAAGTAAAAGTATACATGTTTGGTATCTACGAACTCATACTGACCATGGGAATCATACTCAGTTTTACGATATAGTGAGCATGGTAAGTGAAAAACCCCAAAGCAATTGTGAAATTACACTTTTTTTTGCAATTTCACCACACTATGATTTTTTTCCTGTTTTCCTGTACACTATGTGGTAAAATTAATGATGTCATTCAAAAATACAACTCGTCTTGCAAAAAACAAGCCCTCATATGTCTTTATCGATGGGAAAATCAATAAAGTTACAGCGACCAATCAACGATGCAGGATGTCCGTTACAGAAAGAAAGACGCGATAAGGCGTTTATATAGTAAATATATATAGTATTTTTATTTGTATATCTATATATAAATACTGTACATATACTATGCACATATTTTGCATTTTGCAAGGTGCAGACATTACAATTCATTAGGCAGGGAAAAAACTGTGCTCTCCCAACAACATGCAGTATTTTCTTCATGCTGAACTTCAGGTTTTTCTTTCTTCTGCTGCTCCAGCATTCTAAAAAGTACAAGTGTAAAAAGGGCATCAATTGACAAAGTCACTGTGCAAAACACATTTACTCTGCAGGCGAAAGATGCCATTATAATGGTTTCAGTGCTGAGAATGCCCCCTAAAACAGCAGAAACATTGTTTTCTCCACTGCAGGCTCCAAGAAATCTTATTTCACAAACAATAGACATCCACAATTACAAGAAATTGAGTGAAGAAAATAGCAGGTAGTGCTCCGACAGTACAGAGAAATAATAGTGGCCTGGTATGAGCTGAGCCATTCACTGAATTCTCAATTGAAGAGAATTTCCCTGTACGTAAGATTTCATCTAGAAAAAGTTGTTGAAACTTTTCCTTTTGGTAGAAATTCCAACTGTGAATGTAAACATCGCTGACATATGCATTTGTGCTGTTCATGTATGACATTTTGGCACAGATCAGTCCTGCTGCATGAGAGTTTACATTCTATTACTTCTTAGTATCTTACGCCCCTTTCACATCTAAGCCAGGTCTGCGTTTTGCTACATTTGCATTTCTATTTGTTTTTACCTCTAAAAACACATCCAAACGCATGCGTTTTTGCCCCCATTGATTTTAATGGAAACGCATTCAAAACGTATGTGCGTTTTCAAAACGCACAAACGCATGCGTTTTTGCCAACGCAGCCCTAGACGCATTGCCCGACGTTTTGCATTTGGCATTTTTGCCATGCATTTTTGCATGCGTTTTGAATGAGTTTCCATTAAGATCAATGGTGGCAAAAACGCATGCGTTTGGATGTGTTTTTAGAGGTAAAAACGCATAGAAATGCAAATGTAACAAAATGCAGACCTGGCTTAGATGTGAAATAGGCCTTAGTGATAGTCAGGTATTTAACGGATGTTGTACACTGTGTATGAGAGGATGGCCAACAAATATGAGGGTGGCCACCAAAAAGTTTTTAGTTATCATTTATTGATAAAAAGTGTAGTCTGAGGGGCAGTTTGGAATGGTGTCTGATTTCAAATTAAAGGGTATATCCTGGAATTTTACTTAAAAAAATTGTGCCTACGCACTAGCAGGGTTGTAGCTGCCACCTACCTGCCTGGTGTGCCCGGCACCATTCACCCCACCACAGAGCAGTCACAGACGGCTCCTTCCAGGGACAGCATGGCAGAATAAACAGAGCATCAGTGGTTTTTCGCTCTGCTCTCTGCAAGGGGTGGGACAGCCAACCTACTGCTGATTGAGAGCCAGCTCCCCACTACCTGATTGTGAATCAGCGTGATGTCGGTTATGACGCCCGTCTACAGAGTGAAGAAGCCGCTCCTCTGTAGACATGATGTCAGCGGAAGCGGCAAAATTGTTGACAAGAGTGGTCTAAGACAATTTTGACCACTAAATAATGTGTAGGAGATAATATCCAGAGTAAAGGTTTGTGATGCTTCCAAACAGGACAAGATGCGTTCCAATGGGTGAATGTTTTTTTACTGCGCTTTAGGATAATAGTATTCAGAGCTCTGAATACTATTATGCTGAATCGTATTAATAAAAAGTTCACCTATTGGAACGCATCTTGTCCTGTTTGGAAGTGACACAGACCTTTACTCCAGATATTATCTTTTACGCATTGGCTGATGGGTATTCGGATGGAGCACCCGCTACATCAAAGGCAGTCTACAGACCAGACCGGACGTAGATTTGACTGGATCCCCTATTGTATTGATAAGCTGTAATGTAATTCAAGATCACCACAAGGTGAGTGGCACCACCAATAATCTGAATTTTAACAAATGATTCTCTACACTTAGATATTGTGCCCCCTCTCTCTTTTGTCTCCCCTCTAGACCCCATACAGGGGTTACAACATACTGTGGCCACCAACTAATTTGACCCAAACGTAAAGCCTATGGAAATATGAACTATCTTCACAATAAAAAAGAAGTGCTGAATATGACTCCCACAGAGTCCTCATCTCTGCATCCACAGAAGGTCAGTGATTAATTCTCCAAGATGGTGGGAGCAACCTCCCTGCTGAGTTCCTTTAAAAGGAACTTGTCACCAGCTTTTTCCCTATAAACTGTAGCCACCACCAGGTTTTTCAATATAAACTGTAGCCGCTACCAGTAAGCCCTTATATACAGTATTCTTGAATGCTGTATACAAGTCCCCAAGCCTATCTCTATAACATAAGAAATACCTTTTATTATACTCCCCTTTGGAGCGGTCCAGTCCGATGGGTGTCTCTGATCTTGATCTGGTGGCTCCAATCTGCTTTCAATTGCTGTCCTCCTTCCCTGCTTCATGTGGATGATGTGTCCTATGTTATCCACACAATAACTCCCATTGCGCTCCTGTGCATGCGCACATCTCTGTGCCATAATGAGGGCAGAGTAAAGTACTGTAATGCGAGGAAAGGTCAAAGAACACCGGTGCATGCGCATTATAATACTTGCTGTCCCCTCAGAAGTGTCCGTGCGCAGGAACACAATATGAGACATTGTGTGAATGATGAAGGGCGCATCATCGACAAGAAGCAAGAAGAGAAGAGGTGCTAGATCAAAACCAGCAACACCCATAAGGTTGGATCGCCCCATTAGTGAGTATAATAAAAGGTCTTTTTATGTTATTTAGATTGGTTTGGGGACTTATATACTGTTTTCTAGAATACTGTATATAACGGCTTACTGGTTGTGATCACAGTTTATAGGGGAAAAACCTGGTGACAGGTTCACTTTAAAAACCTTGTGCAAATGTGCCAAGAAGAATTTGAGTTTGAGGCAACGTTATGCCATTTACCAATTGGATTAAGTTATTTTATAAATTGATGGATCAGAATTTTAATGATAGCAGAGATGCCAAATATGTGTATTTTTTCTTCTCAATTGCTTTATATTTAATGGGGCAAAAGGAGGGTTATTTGAACTTTTGATTTTTTATTTTTTCATATTTTAATATAATTTTTTCATTTTATTTTTATTCTCCTTATGTTTATTTAAATCTTTTTATTGATTTGCTAGTCTCCTCAGGGGATTTGAAGCTCTAATTGCTTGTATTATACAGTACATAGAAGTGCATTAGCATAGCTATGTATATTGAAAATTACAGTCCCCTATGAATGCTGACTTTCACAAGAGTATCGTAGTGACAGACTCAGGCGTCTTCATGGGAACTCGTCGGCGCCCCACGTTCATATAATAGTCGTGCTGATAGGCGTATGAAATGACACACCTCTCTGCTGGTGTTTGTTAAATGCCACTGTCAGAGATTAACAGTTGCATTTACCAGGTTAAGAGCCATGGATGGAATGGTGACAAATACGGAATACCTTAGCTATCATCTTCCAGGAAATTTCGAACTTGGGTTGCAAACCAACATCAGGGACACGACATATGGTGTAATTGTATGTTATGTGTCATTAAAAGGTTAAAATTTAAAGTGTCAAAGAACAGCATAAGTGCTTTTTGTTGGTTTTTTTACTTTTACTTCCTGTATGTTAGGTAATTAGTTATATGTACGCCAAAACGGAACAACTAACAAATATAGCTGATTTTGCAAACAAGTCCTCACAAAGCTAATTTAAAGTAAAAATATGGCCTGTTTCACATCTAAGGGTGGTGTGCGTTTTGCTTAATTTGCGTTTCTAGGCATTTTTACATAAAAATGCATAAAAACGCTAGTGTTTTTGGCTCCATTGATTTTAATGGAAACGCATGTAAAAACGCATGCAAAAACACATGAGCATTTTAAAAAACACATGCGTTTTGCATTTTTGAAAACGCTCATGCGTTTTTGCATGGGTTGTTCCATGCTTTTCCATTAAAATCAATGGGGCAAAAAACGCTAGCATTTTTAGCATTAAAAACGCCTAGAAATGCAAATTAAGCAAAACACACGCCACCCTTAGATGTGAAAATGACTCACCGTAACCGGGTCTTCACGTCGCAGGCGTTTTCTTCCCCTGTCACGGTTCCGCGCCTGCGGTTGTGGGGCTCGGTGGTCCAGATCAATAGGGGTTGGCTGAACAGATAGGGGTTAATACTTATTGTCGTGACGCCAGCTGCGGGAATTCCGGTGATTTCACCGGCGCTGCTTGGGCCTCCGGGGGATGGACGGCAGCAAGATGGGACGCTCCCCACAGGACGAGCGGGAGTCCCCGGGGCCAGGAGCTGCACTGATGGGAAATGGCAGCGTTTGCACTACTGCGGATTAAGTCCAGGAATAAGGCGCAGACACACACAAAGTCTTTTAGGTACCCTTACTGGTGGCAACAGGTACACTCGGACTGGGTGATGAGGTTGACACGCCTGGAGTTTCACAGCAATCAGTGTGTAGGCTTCCTTTGTCTGCTCTTCTGGTGGGTCGGGTGGATGTAGAATCCTGCCGGACCGGGTTATACGTTCAGTGGAACGTGATTCACCTGGGTTAACTGCACTGAGGGCACTATTAAGAGATGATACGACGTCTATCCTCTTCCCTGGGCTTTCGTTAGTTGGTGCTTCAGGTGAACAGGGGGCTAAACTCCCTGTTAGTTGTGCTGGTTCTCTGTGGTTGGCGTGGTAGCTCTCACAGCTCAGTTCCAGTAACCGGATGGTGAGGGAGAGTTAGGGTAACTCTTGTGTCCCTGAGAGGTGCTTTCTCCTTTCCTATGACCCCAGTTGCAAGGGTCTCTCACTCGCTGGTTGTGCTGGTTTGGGCCTAGTGTGGCTCCAGAACCAGTAACTGCACACTTCCTGCAGCTCTCCTAGCGTCTGCACACTCTGGTGTTTCTCTCTCCAGGACCCTATTTATAGGGGGAACTGGCTCAAGGTGACCAGTGGAGCTCCCCCTAGAGGCCTGGGGTGAAACAGGTGTTAAAGGTGTTAATAGCTGTCTCGTAAAGTCCACAAAAAGGGTGAATCTTTAAAGAGTTAATATTGCTGTAGATTTGATAAGTACAATAGATACAGAAGTAGAATCCACTAAGAGTATTGCTCAAGTGAAATGTCTCCTTTGTGGGTGTATGGTAAATTATCTTTGCTCTTAATAAAAGGAAATGTTTTTTCTTCCTATCGATTGGGTCTCCTTTATAATAGGGAGGTTAATACTTCCGCTGCTTCTGAACAGTCTGCATCATCACATAGTAATGGCCACTTTCACAATGTCCTTGGCATCAGTTGCTTTGTGTCCCTCTTGAGATCTTAATATGTTAATAACATTTTCTTTCTTTAAGGCTGCGTTCACACAGTGCGTATTTTGTCGCGTATTTTTATTATAAAGAAATACGCGCTTTTTTTACGCTCGTAAAAAAACGCATGTGTGTTCACACACATGCGTTTTTTGATGCATTTTTTTTACGGACGCGTTTTTTCTGCATGTGTACTGCAAACACATAGAAATGAAGTTTGTTAAAAAAAAAAGAAAAAAAAAAGCCTTGTGATTTCCTTTCTTTTCCATTATTACATTCTCCATTGAAAAGTGTACTAGAGAATGGACAATCTACATGCTGCATTTTCTATGTCCAGCAAGGGTAACCCAAGCAGCTGGGGGCTGGAATCCTCAGCGTGGTGAGGCCCAACCGTTCTGGGCCCACCACGCTAAGGACCGCAGCCAACAGCCGCCCCAGGAGTGGCGCCTCAATGAGAGATGCCAAACCTGGCAGGTACCTCGCTCTTCCAGCTGCCCTGGGCAGTGGCAGTCTGGGTAATAACGGGGTTGGTGACACCTTTTTTGACAGCTGCCACCAAGCCCCTATTGGTAATGTCAGCCGTCAGTGTGACAGCCAGCTATTAGCAATAGAGAAATTGAGATTGGAAACAAAAAAAAAATTGCTATTGCATCGGGAGTGCGATGAAATGAACAGGTGCCGTAGAAATAGCCGCTGAATAGCACAGTCTTCTCTCCAGAAACTACACTGTTGTTGCAAGATTTATATGGAGTATATGGTGGCTCAGTGGTAATCACTGTACAGTGGCTCAGTGGTTAGCACTGTATATGGTGGCTCAGTGGTTAGCACTGTATATCGTGGCTCAGTGGTTAGCACTGTATATGGTGGCTCAGTGGTTAGCACTGTATATGGTGGCTCAGTGGTTAGCACTGTATGGTGGCTCAGTGGTTGGCACAGTATATGGTGGCTCAGTGGTTAGCACTGTATGGTGGCTCAGTGGTTGGCACTGTATATGGTGGCTCAGTGGTTAGCACTGTATATGGTGGCTCAGTGGTTAGCACTGTATATGGTGGCTCAGTGGTTAGCACTGTATATGGTGGCTCAGTGGTTAGCGCTGTACAGTTAGGGCCAGAAATATTTGGACAGTGACACAAGTTTTGTTATTTTAGCTGTTTACAAAAACATGTTCAGAAATACAATTATATATATAATATGGGCTGAAAGTGCACACTCCCAGCTGCAATATGAGAGTTTCCACATCCAAATCGGAGAAAGGGTTTAGGAATCATAGCTCTGTAATGCATAGCCTCCTCTTTTTCAAGGGACCAAAAGTAATTGGACAATGGACTCTAAGGGCTGCAATTAACTCTGAAGGCGTCTCCCTCGTTAACCTGTAATCAATGAAGTAGTTAAAAGGTCAGGGGTGGATTCCAGGTGTGTGGTTTTGCATTTGGAAGCTGTTGCTGTGACCAGACAACATGCGGTCAAAGGAACTCTCAATTGAGGTGAAGCAGAACATCCTGAGGCTGAAAAAAAAGAAAAAATCCATCAGAGAGATAGCAGACATGCTTGGAGTAGCAAAATCAACAGTTGGGTACATTCTGAGAAAAAAGGAATTGACTGGTGAGCATGGGAACTCTAAAAGGCCTGGGCATCCATGGATGACAACAGTGGTGGATGATCGCCGCATACTTTATTTGGTGAAGAAGAACCCGTTCACAACATCAACTGAAGTCCAGAACACTCTCAGTGAAGTAGGTGTATCTGTCTCTAAGTCAACAGTAAAGAGAATACTCCATGACAGTAAATACAAAGGGTTCACATCTAGATGCAAACCATTCATCAATTCCAAAAATAGACAGGCCAGAGTTAAATTTGCTGAAAAACACCTCAAGAAGCCAGCTCAGTTCTGGAAAAGTATTCTATGGACAGATGAGACAAAGATCAACCTGTACCAGAATGATGGGAAGAAAAAGGTTTGGAGAAGAAAGGGAACGGCATATGATCCAAGGCACACCACATCCTCTGTAAAACATGGTGGAGGCAACGTGATGGCATGGGCATGCATGGCTTTCATTGGCACTGGGTCACTTGTGTTTATTGATGACATAACAGCAGACAAGAGTAGCTGGATGAATTCTGAAGTGTACCGGGATATACTTTCAGCCCAGATTCGGCCAAATGCTGCAAAGTTGATTGGACGGCGCTTCATAGTACAGATGGACAATGACCCCAAGCATACAGCCAAAGCTACCCAGGAGTTCATGAGTGCAAAAAAGTGGAACATTCTGCAATGGCCAAGTCAATCACCAGATCTTAACCCAATTGAGCATGCATTTCACTTGCTCAAATCCAGACTTAAGACGGAAAGACCCACAAACAAGCAAGACCTGAAGGCTGCGGCTGTAAAGGCCTGGCAAAGCATTAAGAAGGAGGAAACCCAGCGTTTGGTGATGTCCATGGGTTCCAGACTTAAGACAGTGATTGCCTCCAAAGGATTCGCAACAAAATATTGAAAATAAAAATATTTTGTTTGGGTTATGTTTATTTGTCCAATTACTTTTGACCTCCTAAAATGTGGAGTGTTAGTAAAGAAATGCGTACAATTCCTACATTTTCTATCAGATATTTTTGTTCAACCCTTCAAATTAAACGTTACAATCTGCACTTGAATTCTGTTGTAGAGGTTTCATTTCAAATCCAATGTGGTGGCATGCAGAACCCAACTCGCCAAAATTGTGTCACTGTCCAAATATTTCTGGCCCTAACTGTATATGGTGGCTCAGTGGTTAGCACTGTATACGGTGGCTCAGTGGTAATCACTGTACAGTGGCTCAGTGATTAGCACTGTATGATGGCTCAGTGGTTAGCACTGTATGTGGTGACTCAGTGGTTAGCACTGTATATGGTGGCTCAGTGGTTAGCACTGTATGGTGGCTCAGTAGTTAGCACTGTATACGGTGGCTCAGTGGTTAGCACTGTATACAGTGGCTCAGTGGTTAGCACTGTACAGTGGCCTCCTCTCCTCCCTGGCCTCCCTTTCCTGTCGTCCCTGGCCTCCCTGGTCTCGTCTCCTCCATGTCCTCCTTAGCCTCCCTTTGTGGGGGAGCTCCAATGTGGAGACACACAGGGACCCTCCAAACATGGTGTCCGCTAACAATTTGAGCTCATTTTCCATTCAAATTGTTAGCGGACACCATGTCGCGTTTAGGTCCCCGTGTGTCTCCACATTGGAGCTCCCCCATAAGTGACCCCATTTTGGAAAACTAGGCCCCAAAGAAAACATATCTAGATCCATATTGAGCACTTTGAACCCCCAGATGCTTCACAAATTGATCCGTAAAAATAAAAAAATAAATTTTTGTGAAAATAAAAACGTACTTATTCCTTATTACGGATCAATTTATGAGGCACCTGGGGAAACAAAGTGCTCACTATGCATCTAGATAAGTTCCTTAGGGGGTCTAGTTTCCAAAATGGGGTCACTTGTGGGGGAGCTCCAATGTTCAGGCACACAGGGAGGGGCTCTCCATACGCAACAAGGTTTCCGCTAACAATTGGAGCTAATTTTCCATTGAAATTGTTAGCGGACACCATGTCGTGTATGGAGAACCTGTGTGCCACCAGCACAAGGGCAACTGGAAGAGTTGGGTTGCAGCACCAGAAAATGCCGCCTCTAATGAATGCGCTATTTTCTTGGGTGGCTGTGGGTTGCAATTTGCAGCGTGGGGGACCCACAACATTTGGGTCTCTCCACGCTGAGGATTCCAGTCAGCCAGCTGCCAAGTTGTACCTGGCTGGCTACCAAAAATACAACGAAGGACTTTTTTTTTTATTTCTAGAACTAATTCTAGAGAGAAAAAAATGACGTAGGGCTCCGCCATATTTTTGGTCCAGCCAGGTACAACTTGGCAACCCCCAGCTGCCTCGTTGTACCTGGCTGCAACCAAAAATACAGCGAAGCCCATTTTTTTTTTTTATTTCTAGAACTAATTCTAGAAAAAAAAATGACATAGGGCTCCGCCATATTTTTGGCCCAGCCAGGTACAACTAGGCAGCTGGGGGCTGGAATCCTCAGCATGGAAAGGCCCAAGCGTTCTGGGCCCCCCATGCTGCGAATTGCAGCCTGCAGCCGCCCCAGAAAATGGCGCATTCATTGAAGCGCCATTTTCTGGCGCTGTACCCATGCTCTTCCAGTTGCCCTGGTGCCGGTGGCAAACTGGGTAATAAAGGGGTTAATGCCAGCTTTTTATTGGCAGCTGGCACTAAGCCCGAGATTCATAATATAGGGCCAATGTTAGACCCGCCATTAGGAATCTCTGGTAAATAGTCAGAAAATACACACATAGAAAAATCTTTTTATTTGAAAAAAAACACAAACAAAATTCGGACTCCATCTTTATTATAAAGATCCGACGTAGTCCACAACAAAGGTCCCACGAAGCTCGATCGCCTCCGACGTAGTCCACAACAAAGGTCCCACGATGCTCGATCGCCTCTGCTCAATCCAGAGACTACATCCACGTTCGCACACATCCACCTACGCACACAACCACGTACGCACACATCCACGTTCGCACACATCCACGCACGCTGACATCCTCGCACGCTGACATCCACGCACGCACATCCACACACACATCAACGCACGCATGCTGACATCCACGTTCGCACACATCCACGTACGCACACATCCACGTACGCACACATCCACGTACGCACACATCCACGTTCGCACACATCCACGCACGCTTACATCCTCGCACGCTGACATCCACGCACGCACATCCACACACACATCAACGCACGCACGCTGACATCCACGCATGCACACATCCACGTACGCACACATCCACGCACGCACATCCACGCATGCACGCTGACATTCATGCAAGCTGACATTCATGCACGCACTCATCCAAGCACGCACACATACATACATACATACATACATACATTCACCCATCCATCCATTCATACTTACCCACCGATGAGGAGGAGGAGCCCCTGAGAGAGGAGGGGCCACACCGGAGACTGCAGAGGAGGCCGACGGTGCGGGCCGGTGCACTGGCGCGTGCAGCCCGCCGGACCGGAATAGGTGAGCAGGGCTGGGTACGAGCAGGGGGGTGGGTAAGAGCAGGGAGGAGGGGGCCTGCAGCTTGACCGGTGGGCGCATGAGCCCGCCGTCAGAAAAACTATAGGAGGAGGGCAGGTGGATGGCGGGGACCGGTATGGGAGGGTGCAGGCTGGACAGGACACAGGGGGATATGGACACAGGGGGGGCTGGACGGAGCGGGGATATGGACACAGGGGGGGCTGGACGGAGCGGGGATATGGACACAGGGGGGGCTGGACGGAGCGGGGATATGGACACAGGGGAAGCTGGAGCAGATAATGGCCGGCGGCTGCAGCGGGACCCAGGGACAGCCACGGGAAAGCAGGAATCCCAAAATGGTGGGATTTCCTGTTCCTGTTTTCCCTGGGGCTGTTCCTGTGTGACATCATTTCCTCCATACCCCTTGCTCCGCGCTGGAATGCGCATCGTCTGAACGACGATGCGTAATTCCAGGGGTTAAAATGGGGCCTATGGGAGAAGGCGCACGTAAAAAGGCGGAAAGAATGAACATGTTAATTCTTTTTACGTGCGCGCTTTCTCCCATAAAAGCGCGGCCGAAAATTGCGCTGCGTGTGAACAGCAAAAGTGAAAGTGCATTCACTTTGCTGTGACACGCAGACGCAGGTCCGCTTTGGGGGGAAATACGCGCGCAAAAAAGCGCAACAAATACGCCCAGTGTGAACGCAGCCTAACTCTGCAGACAACATTTCTATAATTTATCTGTATTTAATATATACTTCAAGGCGAAGTTATTAAACAGAGAAAATGTCCACAGTAACCAATCAAATCACTTGGTCCCCTTTTTTCCTTGAAGAAACACATGCACCATTTCTACATTTCCAGTCTGCTCTTGGCATTGGCTTACAAATGCTGAGATAAAAAAGTCACCAAATACTCAATGTGTGAAGCTGCAGTACTTGAACAATGCTATGACCATTGCAAACAGTTGATTGTTGTGTGTGGGTTGGATCACACCAGAAGACCTGCAAGGATGGGGAGCGGACTGCAAACTATGCCCTACAAAGAATGGTCAAAGGATCTGAGAATATTTAGCTTGCGAAAAAAAAGCTAAGAGTAGACTTAATAGATGTCTACAAATATCTAAAGAGATATCACAGTGTAGAGTGATCATCCTTATTCTCATTTGTATATGGAAATAGAAGCAGTAATGGGATGAAACTGAAAGGGAGAAGAGACAGATTAGATGTTCGAAAAAATGTTTTGACAGTGAGGTTGATTAACGAGTTGAACAGGCGGCCGCAAGAGGTGGCGAGTTCTTCAATAAAAGTCTTCAAACAGATACTTTAAAGACATCTCTCTGGGACGGTTTAATGAATCCTGCATTGAGCAGGGGACTGGACAAGATGACCCTGGAGTTCACTTCCAACTCTAACATTCTTTGATTTGATCTTAGATTATGGTCCTAATGATTCTAATTCAGTAAAACCCATTTAATAAATATTCCCCTACATAAGGATCCCAAATGTGATGCCCACCAGGGCCATGGGGTACTCGGTAACCGGGCCAGTCTGTTCTTTAGGAGGTCACGGTGGCGGTGACCCGGCTCCGTGGCCCTGGTTGTGCAGTAAAAGGGGTAGTATTTACAGGGGATGAAAGTGACACCACCTGTGGTGTTCGGCTAAGGATGGCCGACGCCGCAGATTAGGACCACTGGGACAGATGGTAGTGCAGCCGGGATGGTATCGCTCCCCACAGGTGGAGTGGATCCCCAGGGCAGACGGAACAGTCTATAAAGGTGGTGGTGATCATTGAGGAGCAGGATAGAGGGTACAGAAAATTAGCAGAGGTCACAGAAGGGTGCAGTTTCCATTACCTTTACTTGCAGATGATGGTGCAGTCTGGGGCACTGGTCACAGGTGGTAGAAGAGATCCGGACAGCCTGGAAACAATTGGGGATCCACCTTGCCAGGTGGGTTCTGTGGCCTTCCTTCTGCACTGTCCTTTTAGGTCCCTGCTGCTTATAGCTATGCTGTTGCCCTCTTCCTGTGTGATGGTTCCTCACACATATTGCAGACAGCTTGAGCCGATCACGGGTACCGCTGCACTGGTGATGGTTCCGGGCTCTGGTATGCTGTTGTGCCGCCGGATGCTATGGTGTGTCCAGATGACTTGCAGCCTCCTGCTCTCGAGATTCTGGTGTCGGGGTGTACAGCACCCACACAACTAAGGACTCTGGCATCATTTCTCTAACACTCTGCTCTAGAGTGAGCTCTCTGACAGCTCCACTCCCAGAGCTCTCCTCTCCACATCTTCTTCTTTCGCTCTCCTCAGACATTCTGCCCAACGCCTCCCTCCCCTGAAGCCGGGTTCAGAGCTCCCCCTTCTGGCCTGGAGTCAAGAATTGTGTTGCATGCTGGGTGTTACCTAGTTTGGGGACCTCCTCCTGCATTCAGGAATGACATCACGCCCTGTGAGGGAGGCAATGCCACTGCAGCAACTGGACCACTGGGGTGCCACATTCACACTTAGTAAGATTCAGTATATCCTGGACTGTGGAAATATAACAAAATAGGTTTATTAACAACAACAATAACAAACTATTTACAGGTTTATAAAAAATGAAAAATTACAAAAACCTTAGAAAACGATAAAAAAAATTGTCAATTAAGTTCCGGGGGCAACACTGGTCAATTGCATCACCCCCTCAGACTTACAAAATTTACTCGGTGGGAAGCACCCCAACCCACCTTTGCTTCATGCTCGGGCGTGGCTACGGGGGTCCAGACCTGGCCTTACTTGGCTCTTTGGCCACACTGATGGTTTATATTTACGCCAGGTCTGGGAACTATATACAATTTTGGTCCTGGTGACACCTACTCCTGTGACCCAATAGTCCTTTAACAGGTTATTACGTATATTTAAAAGTTCATAAAGCAAGTTTCTGTAGGCTCTTACACTTAAGTGTACCTTTACATGCCGCTACAACAAGGTGGAAACAACCGGGTTGATGAGACAAATGTATCTTGCACCACCAAATCAACCGAGGAAGCGGCGTGTAAAGGCGGTTGTTTCCACCCGTCACTTGCGGCACCTGTTTCAGAGCCGAGCTCTAAAACAGGTTGATTTCAACCCGGTGGTAACGGCGTGTAAATCCGGTAGGGTAAGGTTTATTCGTCACCTACATAACTCCCCGGGGCGTGACACAGCCTCCGGGAAACCGCACCTCTTCAGCGATCATTGGTGGAAGCTCCTGCGTTATGATTGGTAGTCACTGCAAAGGGCGGCATATTTAATGAGCTGACCAGTCACACTACACAATTGCTCGAGCGTCATGTTTTAGTCAGCCTCCTGCGCTGGCTGGCCAATCTTGATGCTATTGCTTTGTCCTATCAGCGTACGAAATTCTCGTAATCTACAATTCTGGCACGCCTATGTGTTGTCCCTGCTGCAACAGGTCCTCCCATATTACCTTGTTGTAGTGGCGTGTAAATGAGGTAAGGTGCTCTACAGAAGGTAACTTTAGGCACCCGGCGGTGTATCCAGAGATAGATTCAACCTTCTGTAGAGCACTTTGTAGCGGCGTGTAAAGGCGGTGCAGGTACCGTTTGTAACTGTTGGTGCGTGCTCGTGCACGTGAAGCACCCGGTTGTTTCCCTAATGCTGTAGCTGCGCGTAAAGGTACCCTAAGAGTTGCTTATTTACACTATCACCATAGTTACAATTTTACTCCTTATAACGGGCAGGGATCTAACCTCTTGTACTATGGGTGGATCTACAGACTGTTGGTGTGGTGGGTGCACTAATCACTGCACTACGAGTAGACCTACGTAGTACTGGTATACTGGACTGCCTTCTGTGGAGTATTATGCAAGAGAAAAGAAAGAGAAGGGGCGCAATAGTGCGGTTACCAGGGGGCTTTTTTTAGCGTGGCGTACTAATAGGTGGCCACTCACCTTATCGGGTTGTGCTGTCCCCGCACAACCCGGTAATACGCTTGATAAGGCGCCCTTCACAGGCTCTAGCTCATCCGCACACCGCGTGCTCTGGGGGCTCCGAGCATCCGGTCACGTCACCGCAGGTCCTTAAATTAAAGCTCCTGTTGCCAGGCGACGCTAGGTCCTCACGTTAAGCTGCACTCTGCACCTAGCTGCTCCCCGCCGCTTTACCCTCAGAGAGGGATTTATATTAGAAGGTAAAAACTATAAGCGGTCTAATTGGAGGCGCTCAGGCACAAAAGCAGCAGGCACTGGGATGGTTTTTCAACAGACCTTTATTCAGGCTCCCCTCCTACTCCACAACATGTTTCGATAGATTCTCTATCTTCCTCAGGTGGTCCACCTGAGGAAGATAGAGAATCTATCGAAACATGTTGTGGAGTAGGAGGGGAGCCTGAATAAAGGTCTGTTGAAAAACCATCCCAGTGCCTGCTGCTTTTGTGCCTGAGCGCCTCCAATTAGACCGCTTATAGTTTTTACCTTCTGTGGAGTATTAGACTCACTATGGGGCTGACAGATTTGCTGCTAAATTCGCTGGTAGATTCTCCTGTTCCACTGCAGGTGTGGCATCTGTTGCTGGATCTAGAGTCTCTGCTGTTTCAGGTGCAGTAGGCGGGGGAACGATTAAGACAGGTACTATGATTGCCTGATTCACTGGCATCCAAGACTGGGGAAATTCTCCAAGGATGGTGATCGTATGGACCTTCCCTTCCACCTCTTCTGTGTGTTGAAGGGCATCTTGGTCTTCCTCTTTGTCTCTCAGTTGGTCAGGGCATATGACGCACCCACCAGTGCCGTGGGTCGTGATATCATTCGTAGGTTTCTGCAATTAGAATGGATGGCCGATGCTGCGATGCAGATCTTCTGGGGCAGATGGTGACGCGGCTATGGTGGTTCTGCTCTCCACGGGTAGATCTAGGCCCCAGGGCAGTTGAACAGTCTATGCTGGGAATAGGGAACAGTGGGGTGCAGGACTGGGGGCACCGGAAAGACATGGAGGACACAGCAGGGTTCAGTCTTTAGATTTTACTCACAGTTCAAGTACACCTCCAGGTATTTCCAGCTTCCAGCAGGATGCTGTACCCTCTGGGTCAGGGTTCCAGTCAACTCTCGGATAACTTGGTAAGGCTCCATCAGGACCCCCTTCTGGTGTTCCTTCCAAGGTCGACTATCTGCACTGGCTCTCACCCTCCTGCCCCGCCCCTCACACTCAGTGTCCCGAGCCAGCAGCCTGTCGAGTGATGTCCTCTCAGTCCCCTTGACCCTATGCGGTTTTTGATGCGTAAGTGTGCCTGTGGCTGCTGCACTTGGAGTTACTACAGCTTCCAGTTCACTAGCTGAGTTCTTTGTTCACTCTACTAGTCTGGGACCGGTCCCCTTCTGCGGCCCGGTCCCTCCAGCCGACCCCGGTTACCGTCGTATTGGATGCAGGCGCCACAGGTGGTTTTCTCACTTCCCATGCCCCTGGAACCCCATCTCCATCTCTGGAGCCCTTCACCAGCTCTCACATCTTCCTTGTCCTGGGATGAGCCTTTCTGCTCCAATTCCCAGGACGCATTTCCTCACATCTCTCCTGCTCTACTCCTCACTCCTCTTTCTCCTTGTTGTTATTTCTCCTCTCACTACTTCCTGGTGGGCTCATCTTATCTAGTCCTGGCTGTCTGTAGCTATGCTCCGACCCTCTCTTCCTGCTGGTAAGTCTCTCATCCATATGGCAGACAGCCTGAGCCTTTTTCCTGTACTGCTCCTCTGGCGGCTGTCCCTGAGCTCTCGGGTGCTGCTGTGCCGCCAGGTGATTTGATGTGGCCGGGAGACGTGGAGTCTCCCATCCTCCAGTTTTGGCTGCTGGTTCTTTAGTACCCGTACAACCTCAGACTCTGATGTCCGTTTCAGGCGCTCTGCACTGGGGTGAGCTGGCAACTGGCTCCACTCCCAAGGTCCTCTCCTCTCCTTCCTCAGACCCTCTCTGACAGGTCCCTCACATTTGCTGCTCTCTATCCTGGAATGAGCTCCTCTGGCTCCCGTCCCCAGGACGTCTGAACTGTTCTTCCTCTCAGACTGTCTACTCACTGACTGCAAACGTGAGATAAATGCGCATAGGGTCTTATCCTTTTTATTAAAGGTTATATTGGTGTAAATTAAGAACTGCTCACCTGATTCAGTTGTGTCACCCACAACCAGTATAATCGCCTGTAAGATGGCTTATAAGATGGCTGCTGCAGGGCCGCACCTTCACGATAAACGTGGAAACAGGAATGCTGTAATAGGAACAAATGCCGAAATGCCCGCGCTGCCAAACAGGAATCACCAGGAAACGAAGAGTTAACTGGGCAGATTTTTTTCTTTATTTCATCCTACGCGTTTCGGAGCCTCTATCCGAGCTCCTTCCTCAGGGAAGTTTGGCAGCGCGGGCATTTCGGCATTTGTTCCTATTACAGCATACTCACTGACTGCACACTCACTGACTGACTAACTCCTCCCCCAGGCCAGAATTTATTGGGGAGCTCCCCTGAAGCCAGGTCTCAAGCTCCCCCTTCAGGCCTGGAGTCAGAAAACGTGTTGCATGCTGTGGGTTTACCTGGTATGGATACCTCTTCTTGCTGCCAAGCATGGCATCACCCCCCCGAAGGAGGCAATGCCATTGTGGCAACCGGACTCTGGGGTGCCACACATACTTTATGTGATCTCTTGAGACTGCCACTGAGGTTTCTCCTTCATCTTTGCTGATGAGGCATACCTTGTGGGTATCAACGTTTGAAGGCAAGACGGTGTATGGCACAGCTTCCCACTGGTCATCGAGTTTGTGCATTCTCCTTTTCCGCTTTGACACCTGCTCTCCAGGTGCTAAGGGAGTAGTTGCTGGTTGTAGCTCCTTTCTTGCCTATGCCTTATGACTGGGTCAGACTTCTCTCCACATACTCTTGGACTTCTCGGAATTGATGTTGCCGCTCTGTATCCCAGTCTACATCAGGTTGTGCTGTCTTGGGTGTTAAGACTCCCATGTCCAGGTTGATTGGTAACTTGCCAGGTCTTGCCTGCATCAGGTAAGCTGGGGCACAATTTGTGGAGTTTACTGGGATGTGGTTTTATAGACCTATAAAATCTGACAACTTTTCTGGCCACAGGTTTCATTTTTCAAGGGGTAAGGTCTTCAACAGGTCGATCACCACCAGATTCATCTTTTCGCAAATGCCGTTGGTCTGTGGATGGTACGGAATTGTTCTGATTTTCTTGCAGCTGTACAGGGTGCAAAACTCCTGGAATACCTCTGCCTCAAACACTGGACCTTGGTCGGTAAGAACCTATTCAGGGTAGCCATGGGGCCTACATAAGCTGTCTCGGAAGGATTTGGCTGTGGTCTTCGCTGTCTGGTCTTTGACAGGCATGACTACTAATAATGGTTGACAATGGTCAGAGCGTAGAGTTAGCAAAACCTAATCGGGGTCAACTTGACGTGATCCAGAGCCACGAGTTCAAGCGGTTGTTTTGTGATGACTTGCTGCAAGGGGCTCTTTGGCTATCATGATCTTTTCTCTGCAGGTTGCGTGGACCACATTCTCAGCAACACCTCTCGATGGATTTTTTCATGTCTACCCAGTAGAATTGTTCATGAAGTAGGAGCTCCAGCTTCTTCCACCCGAAGTGTCCTGCTCCATTGTGGTACACCTCTAAGACATTGGCGCATCCTGGACTGTTTGGCCAAACACTGGGACCTTCTGCGAGTGGTCTCTACAGTCTCATCCGTGCCTCCTGACACTCACGTGACAGCGGATGGCCGGGTCGCTATTCTGCATTTCTGCCCATCCATGGTGGGGCAATGGGTTGAATGAGACCTCTTGAATGACAGAGCGTTTGTCTTTCACACAGTGGGAACATTGTGACGCACCGTGGCAGTGGAAAGCTGGCAGCTCTATTTCCTCTTGCTCCTTTGGGTCTTCTTCCACATCTGGTAAGTTGGGCATCCTGGACAGCGCATCAGCATTTATTTTCTTATGTCCCGCTCTGTACTTTATTACAAACTCCTAGTTGGACAGTCAGGCCATCCATCGCTGTTCTAGTACACCTAGCTTCGCGGTTTCCACATGAGCCGATTATTGTCCATGAAAATGGTGAATTTCACTGAATTTCACTGAAGTCAGGTAATTTTTGTATCGCTCGGTCACAGCCCACACTATGGGAAGGAACTCCAGCTTGAAGGAACTGTAGTTGTTGGCGTTCCTTTCAATGGGACAACACAGCTCCCAATCCCACATTGCTGGCGTCTCTGTGAAGTGTGAGTGCTTGGCCATAGTCAGGGTAGGCCAGGACTTCGCCTCCCATGAGAGCCAACTTCAACCGGGTGAAGGATTCTTCTGCTCTGCTGTTCCACTCGATCGGAGGGCTCTGGTTCTAGGCCTTCTTGGATTGGCCCACGAGGAGGTCTTGCAGGGGTGCGGCTATTTTGATGAATCCATTGATGAACCTCTGGTAGTAGCCTACTGACCTGAGGAATTGCCGTACTCTGCCACTCCCTGATGACGGTGACTTTATCAGGGTCTTGTGCCATGCCTTCGGTGCTTACCACATGGCTAGGTACTGCACCACGGCTTCACCTTCAGGCCAAAGTTGGATAAGGCCTCAAACCCCTTGGCCAGAGGTGCTTCAAGTAGTCTTCATAGGTTCGGGAGCAGATGATGACATTGTCCAGGTATAGCTAGGGATGGGCGAATCCTAAATTACTCAGAATTGCTACACTCTGACGAGTCCAAGTCCAGGACTCGCTACTCGTTGCGAGTCTAGCGAGTCCAATGTTAATGAATGGGGAAGCGAGTAATTGCGAGTAATTCCTCTGCTGCTGGACCTTATAAGGTCTGGCAGCAGAGGAAAAATGTGCAATTTCCCCATTTCATTGTTTAAAATCCAGCGGTAAAAAGCCGCTGGCTTTTAAACAATGCTGACAGCTTGCAGAGGCTGTCACTATTGTTCGGGAGCGGGGGGACAGCGCCGGTGTTCACTCACCGTCCTCAGCGCTGCCCACCGTCTTCTTCCCTGCTGTGTCTTTGTGACTGCAGCCATATAGCATGGCGGCGGCCGCATAGCACAGCCGCTGTCACTGAAAACCGGATTCTCCCGGATTATACCGGTCCGGTGCAATCCGGCGCCCCAATAACATGGGGCTCTATGGTCCCGGATTGCTCCGGACCGGGGCAATCCAGTTTTAATCTGGTTTTCTATTTTTGACCTTTCCGCCGTATTTTTGTATGCCAGCAACGGGCTGCCACCAACCCCCAGCTGACTGTACCGGACCGGTACAATCCGGGAGAATCCGGTTTTCAGCGATAGCTGCAGTGCTTTGCGGCCGCCGCCGTTCTATACGGCTGCAGTCCCCCTCCCCCCCACTCCCGAACAATAGTGACAGCCTCTGCAAGCTGTCAGCATTGTTTAAAAGCCAGCGGCTTTTTACCTCTGGCTTTTAAACAATGAAATGGGGAAATTGCAGGTTTTTCCTCTGCTGCCGGACCTTATAGGGTCCAGCAGCAAAGGAATTACTCGCAATCCCATTCATTTACATTGGACTCATTACTTTGCGAGTAATCGCTTGGAAACTCGCAGAGTACCGAGTCCGGCGAGTCCACTACTACTCGCAGAGTAACGAGTCCTAACGAGTAGATTCGCCCATCCCTAGGTATAGCAGTACTGTCTAGAAGTTCTCATGCTCTAAGCAGCACTCCATTAACTTCTGTAATGTTACTGGTGCATTGCAAAGCCCGAATGGCATACAGTTGAAGTCGCAGATGTCCATTGGCGTCGTAAACGCGGTCTTCTCTCTGTCCGCCTCTGCCAAGGGAACCTGCCAGTACCCACTGGTGAGATCTAAGATTGAAAAATAGCAGTTTTCAGGGCAGCTAATGATTCCTCAATTTGTGGTAACGGGTAGGTATCTTTATGTGTAATGCAGTTAATCTGCCTGTAATCAAACACACATTCTCATTGTACCATCTTTCTTTTTAAAGAGGACTAACGGAGCTGCCCAGGAGCTATAACAATCTCTGATTACCCCAGTCTCCTTCATTTGCTGTAACATGCTCTTGGCACACTGGTAGTGAGCAAGAGAAATGGGGAGGTACCTTTCTTTAATGGGCAGATGGTCTCAGGTGGGGATATTATTATTATTATTATTATTATTATTATTATTTATTTATAAAGCACCATTAAATCCATGGTGCTGTACATGATAAAGGGTTACATACAAACAAATTAAAAATACAATGAACCACCTAGCAGTGACACTGGTACAGAGGGGAGAGAGGACCCTGCCCTTACAAGCTTACATTCTATAGGGCTATGGGAAGAAAAACAGTAGGTTGGATCTGCTCTGGCAGTGGTGGAACACCGGGTCCAATTGTGGTGGCGTGCCAGGTCCAGTGGTAGTAGGGTGGCACCGTGGTCATTGTAGGCTGTAGGCTGTTCTGAAGAGATGGGTTTTCAGGTTCCGCTTGAAGATTCCGATTGTAGGGGACAGTTGGACGTGTTGGGGTGCAGTATTCCAGAGAATGCGGGATGCTCAGGCGAAGTCTTGCAGGCGGTTAGATGAGGAACATACAAGTGTGGAGGAAAGAAGGAGGTATTGGGAGGATCAAAGGTTATGAGTTGGATGATATGGGGAGACAGATTGTAGATGGCTTTGTAAGTCAATGTTAGTAGATTGAATTTGATACGCTGGGGAATAGGGAACCAGTGGAGGGATTTGCAGAGAGAAGTGGAGGAGCAGCAAGGAGAGTGGTGGATTAGTCGGGCAGCAGAGTTAAGGACAAATTGGAGAGGTGCAAGAGTGTTAGCAAGAAGGCCACAGAGGAGCAGGTTGCAGTAGTCGAGACGGGAGATTATAAGGGCATGTACTAGTAGTTTAGTAGATTATGGGTTGAGGAACGGATGGATTCTGGAGATATTTTTGAGTTGGAGGCTGCAGAAGCTGTTGAGAGCTTGGATGTGTGGTTTGAAGGATAAGGCAGAGTCAAGGGTGACTCGCTGCTGACTGGTTGGTATCAGGGCAGCACGGTGACTCAAGTGGTTAGCACTGCAGCCTTTGCAGCGCTGGGGTCCTGAGGTCCTGGGTTCAATTCCCACCAAGGACACTAAGGACAACATCTGCAAGGAGTTTGTATGTTCTCCCTGTGTTTGCGTGGGTTTCCTCCAGGCACTCCAGTTTCCTCCCACATTGTAAAAACATACTGATAGGATATTTAGATTGTGAGCTCCAAGAGAGACTGCATTACTCATGTATGTAAAGTGCTATGGAATTAATAGCGCTATATAAATGAATAAATGTTATTATCAATGGGGATGCTGAGACCCAATGTTTTCTTCTCAGTGGTAGTTCACTAAGAAGTAGTGAGGAAGGAGGAACAGCTAAGGATGTAGAGGATGTGACTGACGCCGGGGAGACATAGAGATAAAAAAGGAGGGAAAGGGCCACGTCACACACACAGATATCTGTGCAGATATTGTTCACAGATCTCTGGTTGAAGTGAAATCATGGACAAATTGCTCCATTTGTACACAACCACAAAATGTTACAATGTGTCCTTGATTTCACTTCAACCAGAGATCTGTGAACAATATCTGCACAAATATCTGTGTGTGTGACGTGGCCCAAAGAGAGAGTTCAGGAGAGTCGGTGTCAGGAATCTGACATGAGAGGACGGATGGAGAGCGGTCTTCTGGGGACTGGAGCTGGTTGGAGCTCGTCCCAGGGCCAAGGAGGGAGAAAGTCAATAGTGGAGCCAGTGTATGGTTCCAGAGAGATAGAAGGGGTCCCATGGCATGGGAAGTGAGGAATCCACCCATTTGGCTTCTTTGGGTGCGAAGTGGTGGAGTCAGTGCCTATGTGCAGCTTCTGACACCAGTCCTCCAGCTGTTCTGCAAAGTCATTGTCCTGTACCTGGTCAGACGGGATCAAGGGTTCTCCTGCCCGTATTACATTATTTTTGACAGTGAATAGCTTAGCAACGGTGGCATACCGGGGCAAATTGACTTCTTATTCCCCACAATTTAAGATGTGTATAGGTTCTCCCCCTTGCGGACATTTACTACCCCTCTAGCTGTCAGAATAGTAGACCTGCTGTCGAAGTACATGGGTTCTACCAGGGCCTGGTAATCTTGACCTCTGATACCTATAGTAGCTTGACACCATATTAACATTTCCGTTTTGGGAGATATCACAATGGGGAATGAGTCACTCAACCACATGCTGCCGAGTTCTCCACCGAACAATTCTATCTGTTGTCTCTGCATTAGGGCTATGATCTCCTTTTGCAGGACCCGTTGCTGTCCGGAACTGGTGGTTTCAACTACCTGTTGTAATAGAACAATAATTTCGCCAAGACAATTTTCTATCACATTGGTACCTAGGGAGATCATGGAATTGCGTTCTTGCCAGTCAATATCAACAATTATCAAACCTTGTGATTTTAGTTCTACTCGCCCTTTTTTAATGATCACCTCTTTATATCCCACTTTTGGCAAGGGCTGACCATTGCAGGCGATTATTGTCAAGTCCTCATCTGAGCTGTGGGTAGTGGCAGAGTCAGCCCAGTACCGCTTAAAGTCAAGTTGTCGTCACCTGGGAGCCGGTGTCCAGTAGGGAATTCATTTGGATACCATCAATCACGACTGGAAGGACAGGTGGTCCTCTGACGTACTTGTCTCGCCAATAAAGCAGGCCTGGTCGCCTTACTCCTGGGGCTGGCCTGCTGCTCCAGGGGTTGCCCGTTTAAAGGAAAGACTCTTGTGAAGTGCCCTGCCTTGTTGCAGCAGCAGCAGATGTGTTGTCGAGTCGTAGTGATCACTGTCTCTTCCCATGGTGGGTGGGATCTCCTCTGTTGTCACCATGTGACGTCTTCTGGACTAGATGCCAGCTGGATCTTTTCAGTTGATGATGACACTTGCAATAACTGCACTGTTTTTGCCAACGCAACCACACTCTTTGTGATCTCTTGAATTTGGAGGCGCAGGTCTGATGAAGTGTCACTGCTTAGAGTCTGTGCATCGGCCTGAGCAGGTGCCTGGGGCAAGGATGCTGCCTCTTGGTGGTACGTTATTGCTGGACACCTTGGGGGCTCTGTGCCACTTGGGGTTGGTTCTCACAGCACCTGAATGACCTGATCCTTAAAGCCCAGGTCAGGGTTTTGTAGGGCCATAACGAGCAGCAGTATTCGGTGGGTGTTGGACAGGAGCCTGTGATAAACTACTCGATTAGCAGTCTGTCTCGTCCTGCACACTGTCAGAGTCAACCTGTTTAATGGCCCATGGCGCCTCTTGAAGATTAAGGGCATAGTCCCGTACACTGTCCTGCACCCTTTGTTTGCACCTGAAAATTCTTGTTTTAATCTATGCCACGGTGCGGGTATCGAAGGTGTTTTTCAGCTTGGCCAGGATATGCTTAACTGTCCTCTTATCGGAGTCCGGCCAGGACTTTACCACTCTCTGGGCCGCATCGGTTAACTGGCCGATGAGGATGCTGACTTTTCGGCCCTGAGTCAGGGGGAACACTTCAAGTAGGCTATTTAGTCTCTCTTTGAGGGTATGCAATTCTCCCAAATATTGCGGTTTTCCAGGCTGCTCCTGGGATGTAAGAGCACTGATAAAGGAATTATGGAGGATGAGCCTGTGCCCGCCGCTGGATCCTCTCCTAGCTTGGGCATCTTCCTCCCCCCTAGTGAACTTTAGCCAGTTTCCAAGTCTCTGTTGGATTATCAGACTGCTGCTCCGCAGGTGGGATGAATCGAGCACACAGGGTGTTTTGGGTTGGGGCTCCTGCTTCCTGCCAGGTGACATCAGAGCGCGGGGTAGGATTTATCTTTGCGCTCTTTCTAGGGTTCCGCCCATGATGACATGCCCCTTCTGCTTCCCGCGTGCAGAGTGGTGTGAAAATGGTGACAATCACACAGTTGAATACAGTCTGTGCCACACAGGACCCAGTGGTACTGGGCTATAAAATCCTGTTCGTGACACCAAAATGCAACACCCACCAGGGCCGTGGGGTACTCGGTAACCGAGCCGGTCAGTTCTTTGGGAGGTTTCGGTGGCGGTGACCCAACTCTGTGGCCCTGGCCACTAAAAGGGGTAGTATTTACAGGGGATGAATGTGACGCCACCTGTGGTGTTCGGCTAGGGATGGCCGACGCTGCAGATTAGGACCACTGGGAGGGATGGTAGTGCAGCCAGGATGGTATCACTCCACACAGGAGGAGCAGGGCACCAGGGCAGATGGAACAGTCAATTAAGGTGGTGGTGATTGCTGGGGTGCAGGACATAGGGTGCGGAAAATAAGCAGAGGACACAGAAGGGTGCAGATTCCATTACCTTTATTTGCAGATGATGGTGTGGTCTGGGGAACTGGTTATAGGTGGTAGAAGAGATCCAGACAGCTTTGAAGCAATTGGGGATCTACCTCACCAGGTGGGTTTGGAGGCATTCCTTTTGCGCTGTCCTTTTAGGTCCCTGCTACTTATAGCTATTCTGTGGCCCTGTTCATGCGTGATGGTTCCTCACCCATATGGCAGACAGCTTGAGACGATCAAGGGTACTGCTGTACTGGTGACGGTTCCCAGCTCTGGTATGCTGTTGTGCCGTCTGGGAGTAGTGTCTAGCGTAACAATAAGTTTGCAGAGCGAACATTACCTTCCTCACGGAATAAATGAACGTGTTTAGTGCCAGCATATTCTCCTGTAGATATTATCACTCCTGTTCTTTTAGTTTAATTGAATTTGTAGAAGCAATTTTATTGTTTTACATATAACCTGCACCTTCTGCTGTTCTGGGAACCTAATCTATACAATCTGTACCATCAGCAAAGTGGTATCAGACAAACTGAAAATTCTGTATTTTGCAGATTAACAATTCATGTAAAGATTAATCTCTCGCTGATTATCTTATTGTGTTGAACACTGAATTCTGAGGGTATTTATTTTTTACTAATTCCTTTGTATCAGATAGCATCTAATGCAGCAGAACTCATTTGTGTCCTCTGGCAAAACTCCTTTTTAGTGTTTTCTTCTTCATTTCCAGACCTCCACATTTCCTGAAGATTGCTTCGTGCAGTCATCACCCTGAATAGATGCCTTTATGTTTTCTCCCTGAATTTACTTTAGCAATAGATTAAATTCCACATTTTTAGTAGAATATATGACTCAAAGGATCATAACGCGCAATGTATTATATTACTCATACTGGAGCATTTTTTGGCAAAATTCTTCTCTTGTTCTGCTGGAAGAGCTTCTGACTTTAACAACCAAAAAAGAGGTCAAAACAGGCCTGTAAACAGAAGTATTAATCACAAAAGTCCAGAAAAGTACCCATAGGCCATGTCCACACACCTGCGCTCTAAGTATTTAGCGCTTCTCCGCTAAATACTTAGGTTTTTTCAGAGAAGCGCAGGTGCGTGTGTACGGGCGCTTTCTGCAGACGCAGCCCATGGTTACCCGATGTGTATCGTGGTAACCACTTCACACAGCAGGCTGCATAGTGTCGGCTTAAGGTGAGCGCACAAGGAAACGCAGCTTGCAGTATTTTTTGGTGCTGATTCAAAAACGCATGGAAAAATGCAGGGTGTCAAAAAACACCTTAAAAAATGCATGCAGAAATGTAAAAAAGCATGGAAAAACGCATGCTTATTTTTAAGGCACCAAAAAAACGCGTGGAATGTGTGACCCTAGCCTTAATCCAGTTTTTTTCACTTTATTTAATACATCTCCCTCATTGCACCTATGGTAATTCTTATGCAGAGAATTACTTATCCTTGTAGCATATTTATACACTACAAGCCTATCTAAGGCTAGGGTCACACATGCAATGCGTTTTTTAGGCACCCATGCTTTTTTACATTTCTGCATGCATTTTTTTAAGGTGTTTTTTGACACCCTGCGTTTTTCCATGCGTTTTTGAATCAGCACCAAAAAATACTGCATGCTGCGTTTTTTGGTGCGTTTTTAAAAACGCATGCATTTTTTTAACATGGGGCCCTCTGGGAAACGCATGCATTTTTGCATGGTACTAAATGGTACCATGATTTTTTGAAGGCAGCTCCTCACTTAAGTGCAAAAACGCATGCCAAAAATGCATGGCACTTTAGGCATGCGTTTTTGCTATTGGGGCATGCGTTTTTGGCATGGGGACCTATAGGTGCGTTTTTACATGCATTTTTAGAAAATGCAGGTCTCAAAAAAAGCAAGTGAAAAAGGCTAGGGTCACATCTCCGTTTTTTTTTTTAAATCCTGATCCGGTTTTGAGCTTTCAAAAAGCTCAAAACTGGACCAGGAAACGCTCCTCATAGGAGCCTATGCTAAACACCGGATTGCTCCACAAGCAATCCGGTGTTCCGTCTCCGGCACTGCAGCCTGCGTTAAAAATCATGCAGGCTGCAGTTTTCGGAGCGGTTTAAGCAGCCGCACTGCAGTAACCGGATTGCTCAGGATGTGTAATCCTGAGCAATCCGGCTACTGCATAGTTTGCTGATCCCGGCTGTTGCCGGGATGAGCAAACTGTACTATCAATTGTAAAGTGTTAAATTTAATAAATAAAAGAATGCTTGAGGTCTCTATGGGGGGCTTAGTCCCCCTAGAGACCGGACGCCCACTCAGGTTGGCTTTGTCTGCAAAGTTCAAATGCGCCACTGTCCCCATAGCTGGCGCAAGACCCCCAAACTCCCCCCCTATCTATATTGAGGGGTCCCTGCACCCCTCTTTGCAGTTATTTTTCTTTTTTTTTGCAAAACCTAAGTATTAAAATTAAGAAAGATGCTTATAGTTACGTGTCTCCCATTCAGTTTCATTATCGAGGCATAGGTGGGGCTGTGTGGTGCTGCCTCCGCCCGCTAATTAATTATGGCCGCCCCCTCTGGCTTGGCTTCTGTGTTGAGAGGGCGGCCTCATCATGAAAGGGGCAGGGCTAAGTTTGCGTCATAGCGATAGCCCCGCCCCTTTCATGACGTGAGTTTCATTTCGCATGAGTTTTTTAAGGTTGCTCCAGACCTAACAGCAAAAACGCAGCCCAAAAACGCAGGCTGTCAAAAACAACCTTAAAAAACGCATGCAAGTGTGACCCTAGCCTTAAAAAACTCATGCGAAAACTCATGGGAAAACTCATGGTACCATTTATTGCCATGCGGATTCGCATCTGATTCCCATAGGGCCCCATGTTAACTAACCAGATCAGTTTTTTTTACTGCACCCACTGCAGTCACACCATTGCAGTCACACTTGAGTGCAGCATCAGTTTTTGGCAGCAGGTTTTGGACTTTGAAAAAAAATTCACAAAATGATGCAAAAACCTGATCCAAGGCTCAAGTGTGACCCTAGCCTGAAATGGGTTTACCAGGTTTCAGATATTAATGATCATCAATATCAGATTGTTGGCAGAGTTCAGCACCTAACACTTTGTCCAATCAGCTGTTTTTGGTTTTAGTGGTGGGACAGAGATAAACAATGAACAGAGCTGCACAGCACAGCTCTGTACACTATGCAGTGGCCATTTAATCTCCATACGTTCAACTACATCCAGAACTGATAAAAGCTGCTCAGTGGCAGTGCCAGCTGTCAGATTCCTACCGATCTGATGTTGATGACCTGTTCTAGGAATAGATTATCCATATCTTAAGCCCATAAAACCCCTTTAATTTTGATTGTTGGCACCCTTGACATTTTTGCAGAAAATTAAGTATATCTCTCAGAAAGTTATTGCAAACTACATGTTTTGTTCTAGACATGTTTATGTCCTTTGAGTGTTTTGGAACAAAAAAAAAAAACTGAGAAAAAAGCAAGCTGGATATCATTTCACACAAAACTCCAAAATGGGCCAGACAAAGTTATCGGCTCCCTCAACTTAATATTTAGTTGCACACCATTTTGAAGAAACAGATGCAATCAATAGCTTCCTATAACCATCAACAAGCTTCTTACACCTCTCAACTAGAGTTTTGGACTCTTCTTTTGCAAACTGCTCCAGGTTTCTCACATTTGAAGGTGTTTTCTCCCAACAGCAATTTTAGGATCTCTTCACAGGTGTCAATGGGATTTAGATTCAGATTCATTGCTGCCACTTCAGAACTCTCCAGCGCTTTGTTTCCATCCATTTCTGAGGGCTTTTTGACATATGTTTGGGGTCATTGTCCTAAAATATCTTTTTTTCAAAAATCTTTTATTGAAGTGGTATCAAATAGAGAATCATACATTCAAAGAGCAACAAAGCATTACAGAGGTTAGCCATTGACAGGTATAAATGGAAACATTATCAGCTCATGGCCCATTTAGTTCATGTGACAAAATATCAAATCACCTCTCCCAAATGAGAAGAAAATAAGAAGGAAATAAAAAAAAAAGTAAAGGTACCTTTACACGCTGCCACTGCGGGGTAGCAACTGTCTGGCAATCGGGATTTTTGCCACTGTTGCCTTGAAATTGCTAGGAAGTTGCGGCGTGTAATTTGGGAAAGTGATCGGGTTTCTCGCAGTTGCTTCGGGTAGCTGTTTCTGAGCTGTGTTCTAAAATCCAAGGCAACACAAAGGGTGAATTGCCATGGTATTGGTGTGTAAACGGGCGACAGGGATGGAGTCTGCGTCTCCTAGTGATTTCCAAGGGGCGTGACACAGCGTGATGTAGCCCGCGCCCCATCAGCGATGATTGGTGGGGGCTACTGTGTTTCCATTGTCTGTCCCTTCACAGGGCACCATAGTTAAAGAGCTGTCCATTCACACTACACAATTGGAATAGCATCATGCATCATGTATTAGCCAACCTTCCTGCGCAGGCTGGCCAATCATGACACTATTGCGTTGTCCAATCAGCGTGTTAGCGTCACGGAATACACAACTCTGTCACGCCTATGTACTTGCGGAGCGAAAGATGTACGCCCACATTCCCTTAGTGGTTGTGGCGTGTGAAGCGGCGACGGGATTCAACAGGAAGTTATCCGCAGGATCTGTTTCAACTTACCTTGAGTTGACAACGCAATTGCGGCGTGTACATGCGGCATCAGCGATCGTTAGCAACCGTTAAAAACGTGCACGCACACATACGGTTGCTACTGATTGCCAGTGATAGTGGCGGCGTGTAAAGGTACCTTAAGAGGGAAAATTGTTGCCTGTAGCTTCATGGCCATAACAATAGTATTGTATGAAGATGATCTGAGTATAATCTATTGGTGTTTGCTGAGTGCTTCTAAGTAGTAATGAGACAGCTATAGAAGGAAATAGAGAGAGAGAGTCAGAAAGGGGGGAACAGAAAGAAAAAGGAGGGTGGAGTATAAGAAGGGGTAAGGGAGGGGAAGAGAAACAATAGATACGTATTGAGGAGAACTATAAGAGGGGAGGACAGGGATGGGAGCGCTCCCCACCACCGAGATGGACCAGTAACGCCATGCTATTATGATATTATGGAGTGATCTATGAGGTTAAGACCACCTTGTACTCAGGTGACTCATGAAAAATGAGGCAAGGTTGCCATTGATGAACGTACTTGTCAATCAGGACATCAGAATGAGCAGAGAGCTTCTCCATCCTGCAGATGAAATCCATTTCATTGGACCAGTCAAGGATGGAGGGGGAAATTTTGGTACGCCACTTTCTCGGCATGATGGATCTGGTGACGGCCAAACAGTATCATAGCAAACCCGGACTTAATTGCCTTAAAGGAACCTGGAAGCATAGAAAGGAGTCCGATCTGAGGGGTGCATTGCACAACTTCACCTGTGATCCGTGTGTGTCTGTCAAAGACCTTGCACCACAAGCTATGTATCGTACGGCATTCCCACCGAATGTGAAGTGCAGATCCTACTGCCATCTCGCACCGCCAGCAAGAGCTAAAGGTGTTCGAAAAAATTCTGTTTATCTCACAGGGGCACCTTTACCACTGGGAAACAAACTTATAGTTTGTGTCTTGCATTTTACAAGCTAGGGGTAGTTTATGAGTGCACAAAAAGGAATTACTCCAGTCCAAGAATGATATCAATGAGCCAAGGTCCCTCCCCCACTCCTCCACGAACCAAAGGGATCGCGTGTTGTCAGACATCATCAGTATAGAGTAGATTTGAGAAATCATGTGCGACAGAGGTGAGATTTGTAAGATTAGCGATTCAAAAATAGAGTGATTTCTCGTGACGTCAGCTAAGTTGCCCAAGGAGGAAATGAATGACCTGACCTGAAGATACTCAAACCAATGGAGGTGCTGTTCCGGACAAAAGGTTGAGTAGGCTGCCAATGGAGGAACTCTGGAGGCACCCAGCAATTCTTGAGAGACTCTCGGTCTCTGAGTGGATGACCAGATCATAACACAGGCAGACTGGACCACTGGCGGGAAGTCCGGGTTAACAAAAAGTGGCGTCAAAGGTCCCCAGAGAGCTGAAAAGTGGAACTGCCTATTCACCACATCTAAGGTCTGTAATAGATCCCTAGTTAGCATCACGGAAGTCAGGATGTGTGGACATTTGGCGCGCACGATCCAAGAAAGTGACGTCAGGGAACAGCTGAGTATGGCGTTGGAATAAAGAACCATTGTTTTAAGCACAGAGCAAGTTTGTCATTATAGACAGTAGCACGGATCTAAAAATCTTTTTGTCTTTTTCTGGGGACCATCCATGAGGTGGGCGATCTTACACCACATATACACTTCCTACAAACAATTTAGACCCATTGCGCCCTAGTGTACTCCTTTTCTTTTAAACACAGATGCTGTCACAGAGTGGATATCTGTGTTTGGCAGCTGGAGTTCCCTGAAACCAACTCATACATTGTAGCAACTACAATGTATGGGCAGATTCCAGATTAATCCAACAGCCAACCACAGATGTCCATTCTGCATGACAGTGTGTATGATTGTCTGTTGGGATCCTCACATATATAGTAGTGTAAAAATAAATAATTTTAAAAAATGACATAGCGCTCCGCAGTATTTTTGATTTTCAGCACAGATAAAGCAGACAGCTACAGATTGCCACCCCCACCTTGGCTGGCAATCAAAATACAGGGAAGCCCATTCATTTTTTTCTTTTTAAATAGTGTGTGGGCTCCCGCTGTATTTTGATCACCAGCCAGGTAAAACCAGACAGCTGGGGGCTGGGATTGTCAGTGTGGTAAGGCCCAAGAATTCTTGGCTCCCCCACGCTGAAAACCGCAGCCCACAGCCACTCCTGGAAATCGCATATTGTTTCTTAGTGCTATTTCCAGGTGCTTTAACCTGCTCGTCCAGCGGCCCTGATGGCGGCGGCACGCTGGGTAATAAAGGGGTTAGGGCCAGCTTTGTATTATCAGCTGGCACTAAGCCTGAAATTCATGGAGTCACGCCAAATTAGACATGGCCTCCATACATTTCTAGGACACAGTAAAAAAAAACACAACACAGAGAAAATTTTTTTTATTGGAAATGAAACAAATAAAATTTAGAGACATCATCTTTATTAAAATGTAAAAAAATTCTCTGTCCGACGTAGCCCACAGAGAGAGCTCTGCTACATCGATCTGTATAGACAAGCATCTATACAGAGCGAGAAGCAGGCTGCGAATGACAGTGACAGTCAAAGTTCACCAGTGAACCCTAACGTCACCACGCGAGCACTGCTGACACCGGCCAAAAACAGCCGAGTGCCGAGCAGTGGAGTGAATATAGCCAGAAGTTAATGAGTTGCACTGGAAGTAGAAATGGATGGGAGACAGCAGGACGGGAGGATGCATTGCAGGAACGATAAGTATGATCATAATGTTTATTATTAATTTTTTGCTTTGTTTTACAGGCCCTGGACCCGGACTGGACCCGAATTGTAACATGGGTTTCCCATGGAAACCCGTGTTCGGGTCCTTGTGCATGAACACTATGTGTTCGGTACGGGTCCAAAACTTTACAGTTCTGGTTTGCCCATCACTACTCTTTGGTCATGGCCATGGTAGAGAGGTTCGGGTGTAATTGATTATGTGGATATTTTGTTTTATATACAGGTAATGAGTTCAAACAGGAGCAATAAATACAGGTAGGGAGTGCTTTGTAGGAGCTTCTTAAAGAAAAAACTTACAGGTCTGTGAGAGCCAGAATTGTTGCTGCTAGCAAGTGTGGCAGCAGCATAGTTGCAGAGCATCTGTAGTCCAGGTCCTTTAGCAGCCTATCCTGGATCAACTCAGCATCCAGTTTCTTCCAGCTACTCACCCACAGCTCCTACAACCACCCAGGCACATGATGACATGCGGCAGATCACAGAAGAGGGGATCCCCACCGAGATTGCCTGACTTCTTTGCGAGGGGGAAGCCTGCTAAAGCAACGGGTAAAATGATGCCTGCGTCTCCTTCAGGCTCCTGCAACTCCTCCAGAGACTCTGAGGGAGGTGCAGACACAGAGGGGATTCATCAACACCACTCTACCCCACTCACTAAGCAGGATTTTCTTTCCTCTTTGAGGGCTTCTTTAAAAGAGGACATGCATAATATGCTTAGAGAACTGAAAGGAGAAATCTCAGCTCTGGGAGAGCGCACCTCTCATTTAGAGAATAAAATGGCTGAATATGCCACTATTTTCAATTCACTAGTCGATAAAAATGAAGCCTTAAAGGAAGAACTGGCTCATGTTAGTGATAAAACATATGATTTGGAAGATAGATCGTGCAGTGATAACATTCGGGTGAGAGAGATCCCTGATGAGATCTTGGATAAGGATTTGCCTGCTTTTCTTCATAACTTTCTAATGGCTGTTCTCCCTGAAATGTCCACTAGAGATTTAATAGTTGATAGGGTCCATAGAACTTTCAAATCAAAACACGTGGATCTGCCTAAAGACACGCTGGCAAGAATGCACTTTTTTACCACCAAGGATGTATTCATGCAAAGAATCAGACAAAATCCAACTCTACCCCAGGAGATGCAACAATCCCTACAAGTTTTCCCGGACTTATCTGCAGTGACCCTGGCCAAGAGGCATGAATATGCACATGTATGTAAAGCTCTACGTGATGTGGGCACCAAATATAGATGGGGCTTTAATTCAGTGAAACTGTTGATTATGCACGAGGGGAGAATAATTGCTTGCCGTACCCCTAAACAAGCTGAAGACAGACTTATGGTACCTTTACACGCTGCTACTGGATGGTGGCAACAACCGGGTGCTTCACGTGCACGAGCACGCACAAACGGTTGCCAACGGTAAACGCACCACCTTTACACGCCGCAACAAGGTGCGCTACGGTAGGTTACATCTATCTCTGGATACACCGCCGGGTGCCAGAAGTTGCCATCTGTAGCTTACCCTACCATCTTCACACGCCGCCACAACAGGGTAATATGGGCGGACCTGGTGCAGCAGGGACAACACATAGGCATGCCACAATTGTGGATTACGAGACGCTCGTACGCTGATAGGACAATGCAATAACATCATGATTGGCCAGCCAGCACAGGAGGCTGATTAATACATGACGCTCGAGCAATTGTGTAGTTTGACTGGTCAGCTCCTTAAATATGTCGCCCTATGCAGCGACAACCAATCGTAAAGCAGGAGCTTCCACCAATGATCGCTGATGGGGCGCTGTAACCCGGAGCCTGTGTCACGCCCCAGCTACATACCAGGTACATAGCCTGGTGTCGCAACAACCCTTCTGTTCCTTCTTTACACGCCGATACAGGTCGCTACCATCGGCTGGGTAACCACCTGTTTTAGGGCAGTGCTCTGAAACAGGTGCCGCCACTGGCGGGTGGCTACAACCGTCTTCACACGCCGCTACCTCGGGTTGAATTGGCGGTGCAAGATACATTTCTCTCATGTACCCGGTTGTTGCCACCATCCAGTAGCAGCGTGTAAAGGTACCATTAAGGATTGGAATATCCCTTTTGCACAGCGATAATCACCTAGAGGGAAAATTTGGACCCAGAATGGTCTCAAATGTAGGGTGGAAGACTGGAAAAGTCCGTCTGCTGGAGCATGTGGAAGATTGCTTTAACGTTTATCCTATTCTCACTGTTCCCAGCAACCTGTGACTGTGGGCAAATCTGCTGAGGATCTCAGTAGAGTTAGAAGAGCTCACCAACCCCATTGCAGTCATTTTTCTGCACTCTTTGGATGATACTTTAGAATGTGCATATTTTTTTTGTGCATCCAGTTGTTTGGATCATGTTTTGAGTACTGCAGTTTTTTCTATTTTTCCTATTTTTCTTTTGTTATGACTTGTTCCTTTTCTTTTTTCTTGACTATTGTGCATACTAATGTGATGATTGAAGCTTGCACCACTGTTCAGTTCAAAAGGATATATAACTTATGGTTTTATATGTATGCAGGAGACCTGATTAGCTGTTATGGTGGAGGACCTTGGTGTGTCTGGGCCTGCTACATTCATAGAAAGTTTGTTATTAAGACATGAGTATACAGTTTATGTCCTTGAATGTTAGAGGCCTCAAGTCACCTATGAAACGTTCCATATTATGGAGGGAAGTTAAAAAATCACATGCTGACATCATATGTTTGCAAGAAATGCATTTATTGGAAGCTGATAATAGTAGACTCCACCATCCACAGTTCCCCCAGGGGCGGAACTACCGTGGTGCAACTGGTGCAGTTGCACCAGGGCCCAGGCCACCTAGGGGGCCCCTGAGGCTCCAGCGGTAGGTCCGTTCCCCCCTGACATACAGAAGGAGGCTGCATTCGGGTGTCAGCAGCGCTGCGCACCCGCGGCACTGCTGTGCTGGCATTGCGCCCATGGTGCTGTCACAGTGTCATATCATGTGCCAGCAGCGTCGCGCTGCACACCCGCGGCTCTTTTCTTACATTGAGTCCCGGGGGGGAAGTGCTGGCTGCGGGCGGCGCTGCTATCAGTAGTGCGAAGGGGGGAGGGAGGGGGGGTTGCTGGTGGAGCAGCAGCATTGAGGCAGAGGGGGCTGGGAGGGTCGGTGCTGCTTCACTTCCGGCTCTTCCGTGGAGGCAGGCATCACACCCTCTCCAGAAGTCGGAAGACAATGAGACGACCCGGCGGTGAGCAAGCTGCAAGCTGATTGAGGATACTGTGAGGGCTCCAGCCAGGTAAGAGCCCCGGAGCAGGGCTTTGGTCTGGTGCCTGGTGGGAGGGAAACTATGAACACAGCACTGCAGTGCACAGCCACCAACATGATTTGAGGGGGGGAGGGAGCAGGATTTGTGCGGTACTTTATCGCCACTATGAGGGGCGGGGGGGGGCCCCTGAAAAATTTCTTGCACCAGGGCCCACTACAGTCTGGGTCCGCCCCTGAGTTCCCCCATAGGTTTTTCGCCAATAATGCAAGTAAAAAGGCAGGAGTCTGTGGCATTTATATATATAGAGATGTATGCGGATCCTACAATCAGATTTTTAATTCTGGTCTACTCCATTAATGGTGAATTACATACACTGGTGGTGGTGTATGCCCCTAATGAAGCCCAATGCCCTTTTGCTTGCAAGGTGTTTCAGAAGATGACTGAATTAGTTAAAGGAGAAAAGATTGTATGTGGAGACTTCAATGCACCTATAGATAAAGAGATGGACTGCTATACTAAATTAAAGGGAACCTGTCACGATTTCAATATCGCGCCCGCCACGTCACCACTGCGACGCGGTCATGTAACGCGTCACTTCCGGTCGCAGGGTTCACAGGCAGACTTCGCGCATGCGCAGATAGAATGCTGAAGTCTGCCTGTGTGCGACCGGAAGTGACGCGCGAACCCGGCGTCACATGACCGCGTCGCAGCAGTAATGTGGCTGGCGCGATATAGAAATCGTGTCCGCTCTGCTTTTATATAATGACGCCCATTAGGGCGTATTACAGCAACGAGGCAGGGGTAGCACGGCACAAGGGGACCCACCTACCAGTCAAAATGCCTTCAGGAACGCCCTCTGACAACATTTTTGTAAGGTTGCAAACTACATTATAGTACTTGTAGATTAGTTAAAAAGGTGAGACAAGGATGTGTTACAATGTATTCTAAGGCTGCAGGGACAGGTATTAATAGGTTAGAAAGCTTATTTGGGGTGACAGGTTCCCTTTAACCCATTTTAGGAGGGACCTGAAAGCAGTAGTGAAGGAATATTATCTCAATAATTATTGGAGATATTCCCATTCTAAGGAATGTGACTATACATTCTATTGCTTCCGTCACCGGACATATAGCAGAATATATTATTTCCTAGTTGACAATACGACTCTAAATGGATGCAGATCAGAGGATATTGGATTGATTGCAGGGTCAGACCACACCCCGATATTCCTGAGAATAAAGGGCCCGTTACACGCTACGATATCATTTACAATATCGTTGATATGTCACGGCTTTTGGGATGGAGCAACGATGTCGTAATGACATCGTTGCGTGTGACACATAGATACGTGGATCAACAATGCATTCCTGTCCCTAGATGCTGAAAAATCATTTGACAGGGTGCACTGGGGGTATCTCAAAAGTGTTCTACGAAAATTTGGTCTGATGGGCCCCATTTACTCAGCGATATGTGCTATGTACTCGAATTCCTCTGCCAAAGTTTTATCATCAGGGTTCCTTTCAGAGTAATTTTGTATATCCAATGGAACACGTCAAGGCTGCCCATTGTCTCCTATTATTTTTGCCTTGTGCATGGAACCTTTGGTGGAAAAAATAAGGAATACTCAAGATATAGCAGGTATAAAGGTGCCTTTACACGCCGCCACTGTGACTAGCAACAGGTATCCACCGCATGTGCATGCGCACGTTTTTAACAGTGGATACCGATCGCTGATGCCGCATATACACGCCGCCATTGCGTTGTCAACTGAAGGTATCTTTGTTCCCCGGAAGTTCCGACAGATCCTGCGGCTTACTTCCTGTTAAATACCTTCCCTGCTTTACACGCCGCTACCACAAAGGAATATGGGCGTACATCTTTCATGCCGCAAGTACATAGGCGTGACAGAGTTGTGTATTCCGTGATGCACAATCGTTGATTTGACAACGCAATAGCGTCATGATTGGCCAGCCTGCGCAGGAAGGCTGGCTAATACATGACGCAATTGCAATTGTGGACTGTGATTGGATAGCTCTTTAAATATGGCGACCTGTGAAGGGACAGCCAATGGTTACACAGCCCCCACCAATGATCGCTGATGGGGCGTGGTATCCATGACGCTGTGGCATGCCCCTGGGAGTTCACTAGGCGACGCAACATCCATGCCTGTGCCCCGTTTAGACGTCACCACCATGGCAATTGTGCCTTTGTGTTGCCTTCAGTTTTTGAGCACGGCTCAGCAACATGTATCTGAGTCAACTGCAGGACACAGGAAGGAATTTCCCTATTTACACGCCGCCATTTTGTAGCAATTTCATGGCAACAGGCATAAATATCCCAATGCCAGGCAGTTGCTACCTTTCAGTGGTGGCGTGTAAAGGGGCCTTTAGAGTTGGACATGTGCCTCACAAAATTGGATTATATGCAGATGATGTAATTATCTCTTGTACTAATGTAGAGTCCCCCTTCAGTGCTATTATCCTTGCTTTGGAGGAGTTTGGTAATGTCTCATACTATAAACTAAATGCTGCTAAATTGTTGGTCTTTCCTGTATTGGTTACACCTACAACTCAATAATTTTTGGAGTGGTAATATCCCTTTAAGTGGGTGAGTGATGAACTCCTTATTTAGGCATAGTCCTCACTGATTCTATACAATTGATGGAAAGGAATTTCTTAAAATTGATACAAGAATCCAGGAGGGATCTGGATGAATTACGTACAGCTACTATGTCATGGATAGCAAGAATTAACATTTATAAGATGTTGGTACTTCCCAAGGTCTTATATTATTTTCATTGCATCCCTGTCCAGATTCCTCTTAGGATAATTAAATCCCTTCAAAGAATAGCTAATGACTTCTGATTTGTCCTCACTATATAGGCCGGGGACTCATGTAGCTATACAGGCAGGTAAACCGCTGCACCGAGGTCCAATGGGGAGATGGTGGTTGAATCTGTGCTTTTATTGAACGTAACAATACATTGACACGGTAAAACTAAAATACAAGGAGAATACAAACAATCAGTGGATGGCACAGCAGAATACACATTATACATGGTTATACAATATGCATGAATGTTTACAAACTAGTAACTCACCTTAGGACACTACTGGCTAAACCAGGCTAACATTAAAACAGAAAACATCTACAGAAAGTATGACTACATACTGGCAATGCAATCTCGTGGGGAACAGTAGTAGAGATTTCTTCTTTGGATGGAAGGATGAAGGTAATGGAGGGCTGAGCTACCAGAATGCATTGCGAGGTGAGGAGAATCAGATATGGAAAAATAAAAATAGGACTACAAACATGACATTGGCCACTAGAGGGAGCCAAAGCATTACAAATGAAAGGTCTCCTACCTCACTGAAATATACAATTAAGATTTCTACATTCTACTATTGAATGTCCATATGGTATTATTACTACAGATCTCAGTAAATAAAACAAATTAAATGCCAGGAGGCAGAAAACTCCCTGTCTGGCATCACCGGATGTCACTATCTCTTTCTTCTGAGGGCAACAGTAGGACCAGTTCTGATACTGGTCTGAGAAATGTCTTAGGTTCATCCCCTTTAGTCATTCTTAGTTCAACCTTGCGGACATTACCGTCCTTGCTCGGGACCATGGGAAGAGCAGGTCCCCAGGGCAACCGTAAAGTTTATGGATGTGCAGGACTCGTTGGGGGTGCAGAGTTCAAAGTCACACTCAGGCAGGCTGCTGCTCCTGGCTCGGTGGATCAATCTACCTCTTCTCAGGTGCAGAAATCACAGTCACACACACAGAGCTGAGCTTCAACCTGGTTTACGTCACTTTCTTGGCAGATGGTTACAACGCAGTGCAGTGGCAGCTCCAGTAGGTTCATAGTAGATGGGACGGATCATCCGAATCACCCCCTTTTGTGTCCCTTTCATTGGTCTCTCGGTTTGTCCGCACGCTAGCTATGATCCGGCTGCCATGGGCTTTTGGTGGGTGACCAGCCGGGTTCCCTAGTCCTAGTACGGCGGCCTTCTTTCGCTGCACCCTAGGTTCAGTTGCTGGACATAAAGACCCCACACCTTGCCGGTGTTCATGGTTGGAGTGTCCTGGCCACTTCAGCAGAGCCGGCACCCTGGTTCCGGCCCAGTCCCTCAGTGTCCCCGCTAATTCGAGCACACCTAGAACTCATTCTGTCTCACTATGGTCTGCAGCCCAGGACCCGGACAAGCCTCATGGTGGCACAGGCCGCCGTGTCTGTGTCCTTTTTTGTCCTGTGTGATGGTGTTCTCGACTCTCCTTCTGACTGAACTTGACTCCTCAACTTTACTTGGCTGACTTGCTTACTGAACTTGGTGTTGTCTAGTTTGGTTGCCTCCCATAACTGGGTCCTGTCCTAACTTCCCCACCCTCCACTTGTTTCCTCTCACCATCTCATTGATGGGCATAGTGTCCATAGTCTTGGGATCAAGAGTGTGTTGGATGTGTGTTTGGGATCACCCAACTTACCGATCCTGGCTGCTGCGCCATCTACTAGTGACCAGTCCACAGGGGCGCCACACTGCCGCACAGAGCGGCATTGCGTGACGTCAGCGGCAGAGCCTGCCCTGCTTTATGCTTTATTCAAACAGCAGAGCAGGAATCTGGCACCAGATTCCTGCCCTGCTGTTTGATTAAAGCATAAAGCAGGGCGGGCTATGCCCCTGACTTCACGCAATGCCGCTCTGTGCGGCAGCTTGATTGATGGAGCAGGAGAAGAGGAGGGCAGACCAGGCGGCAGCAGCAGAGACACAGAGGGGGAGGAACAAAGAAGGAGGAGTCTAGAAGACTGTGCCAGCGGCAACGACCTGTTATACAAATTCCACCCATTTGACCTCTTATCTGTGAGATTTCTAAAGTGTATTTCTCGGGAGGGCTAGAGACATGGGGGACCCTTTCCTGAATGCAGCAGACATGCTGCATTTAGTGCTGCATTTAGTTTGCCATGCACCAGGGGTGACAGGTCCTCTTTAAGATTTCTACATTCTACTATTGAATGTCCATATGGTATTATTATTACAGAGCTGAGTAAATAAAACAGATGAAATGCCAGGAGGCAGAACAACTTCATTTGGGCATAGTAACCTACCATTTGGCTGGTAGGCTATTATATTATCCATATGAATTCAGGGGGATGGGTGCCCCTAACTTACATGCTTATCATAAAGTGACGGTATTAACGGGTATTAGAGACTGCTGGTTATTGGATATAGGACACATAAGTGGCTTCAGATTGAGTAATTTTATTCTTAATTGACCTTGACGCGACTTACGTTGGAAAAGGAAGCTATTAAATTTAGTAACTACAGCCCATGTCTACCTACTGCATTAACAACAATACGCTATTGGAGGACATTTGCTCCAAGCCTTCTAAATATTCCTTTGACAAATGTTTCCTTAAGAGCTTTGGAAATGCATATCCCCTATATTAACTGGTACGCTGGTGCAGAGCAAGAGTTAAATCTTTCCAAGATGTGATAGATGGCTCTCTTGTTATCCCATTCGATCAACTTTGCTCCAAATTCCCTGGCATTAGACGTCTTTTTTACCGGTACCTATAGATCAGACATCTACTCCAAACTATGCTAGACTCCCTCTTCCTTAAACCCCCTGTGAATCACAAAGTCATGTGATTCCTCCTATGACCCGAATCAGGCCCTAAAGGTGTTTCAATCCTCTATAGTGTATTAAATGATCCAGAGGTGGATGCTAAATTATCACATATACAAAAATGGGAAGAGGAATTGGGGACAACGTGGATCCAAAGGAATGGAGCGATAGTTTGAGAAATACGTAGAGCATCATCTTCTATTAGTCACCTAGTACAGTTAAAAAAGATGCATCTAAGGCTGGGTTCACATTTGCGGACCCCTCCACAGCGTTCTGCAGAGGGGATCCGCAATGTGACCGCAGCGGCCGCCAGCTCCTATCTTTATAATGGGAGCGCACGGTGCTGCGCTTGACCGCGCATAACCGTGCGCACCCATTCACTCCTATATGTGATCTGTGCGCAAGCGGATGCCTGCGTACAGCTCACACACTCTCGTCCGCACCAGGAATGCAACATGTCGCGTCCATGGTGCGAACGAGAGTGTGTGATTTGTGCGCAGGCATCCGCTTGCGCACAGATCACATATAGGAGTGAATGGGTGCGCACGGTCATGCGCGGTCAAGCGCAGCACCGTGCGCTCCCATTATAAAGATAGGAGCTGGCGGCCGCTGCTGTCACATTGCAGATCCCCTCTGCAGAACGCAAATGTGAACCCAGCCTTAGGTGGTATAGGTGTCCGAAACAACTAGTACATTATGGGCGAAACCAGACTTCAGCTTGCTGGAGAGGTTGCAGAGGTTTGGGATTGTTGAACCACATGTGGTGGTCCTGTCCGGTGGCGATCGTTTTTTGGAAAACTATAAATATGTGTTAAGTGAGGTGACTGGGATTAGGGTTAATTTGACACCATCAATGGGACTGTTGCATATGGGGACAATTGATTTTTCTTTAGATATCAGGAGTATAGTATCATATATTCTGATTGTGGCTAGGCTCACCTTTGCAGCTAAATGGAAAGGGATGTCTCTTCCCATCATGAGAGAAGTGGTTGACAAACTCAATATACATTGTTAATATGAACAAACTCTGGTACACTTGTCAGTTAGCAAGAAAAAGGTTGATCGAATATGGAACCATGGTTGCTTAGTCGGAGGTCTACCCCTTTGCATTGAAGATATGTCTTTTCATATGCTTTTTCATGCAAGTGTCAATATGTTTTCTGTTTTATACATTATGTCAATCTATGTGTATGCACATTAATGTTTATGTTTTTCTTGTTTAAAACCCTACGTTGAGGATGTTATTGCTCATATGTTTTCTTTTTTTAAAATATGCAATAAAAATTTATTGGAGTAGAAAATGCAATTCAATAATTTAATAATCATACAATATGATTTTCTGGATTTTTTTTAGATTCTGTCTCTCACAATTGAAGTGTACCTACAATAAAAACCACAGACCTCTCCATTCTTTAAAGGTGAAAAATTTGCAAAATCAGCAGCGTATCAAATACTTTTTTTCCCCACTATATGGTAACAGAATTGTATGGTTAAATGTAAGATTATAACAATTTATTTAGCAATTTAACAGCTTGTCGTGGGCCCGACTGGGCTTAAAGTATCGCTTTGGTCTAAACATCACTATTTTCTTTCATAGTTAGGAGGGATATGCCTGTGATAACAAGTCTGTGCGAGCATAACACCTGCATTGTTATCAGCTTTGCTTTGCAGCTGGAATAAGATTTATGTCTAGGAGTCCAAATAATGACACTCGCAAAGCAGCTTCTGTGTACCATCTGCGATGGGGAGTGCGCAAGATAAGCCAAGAGAAAACACAATGGGGGCGTCACTGACTCATTTATTTATTTTGTGTATTGTTGGAACCATTCAATCTCCATTGATTAAATTCTAAAAGTGTGATCATAACAAAATTCTGTAGATCTCGTGTCGAGTTGGCGATGTCACAGTATATAGGATGTCACACTTCCAAGAAACACTGTTGATTACCTTCGTCAAGAACATATCCCAGGTGGCATTGTGTGGGACATACAGACTTATAATGCAATTTTTTTCTCTCCAGGAAAGAAAATACATAGATTATTTTCAAAATAAAGATATACATTTACTTGTAATATTGAGTAGTGCATAATATTTTAACCAACTGAGTGTCATAAGTGTCTCCTATATTCAGGAGACCAGTAACAAGTTTTGGTCTAGAGTCTCTTTGCCTTGTTAGACTCTGGATATTTAATGTGTTTTCCTTTCTTTTAGTGTATCACAGGTTAATTTTATTTTTCCTTGATAGTAGCTTCTGATTACTTCTCCTCATGTGCATCAGGTTGGTGACCATACCATCAGTTGTAAATAGTCCCATATTCTTTCAGGGGGCGCTGGATATAGAGAATCAGCATTCTTCAATATACAACTCTTGAGTCGTTGGATGCTGCCATGGCCCTTGCCATCAGGGTGAATAGATGCCTCAAGGAGAGACCTACACCTACCCTGCCGCCAGTGGTTCTCTGTGGGGAGGAGGTTCCTCTGTTGTTATTTCATGAGCATATGCAGTTGGGGGGTGTTTCCCCTCATTGGATTTGGATGCACCTTGAGATAAGCACATCTTAGGCTGGGGTCACATTTGGCAAGGCAATTGCATTGACTGCATCCAGATCCGGATGCGGTCAACGCAATTGCCTTCAGACACATTTTAGGAATAAAATTTGTTCCTAAACCGGAATGCGGCAACCGGATTGCTCTGAATGTGCAATCCGGTTGCCGGATACTTTGTTCATCCCTGCGGCCGCAGGGATGAACAAAGTGTTAATGTTGTTAAAAGATGTGGGCAACATGTCTTTAGGGAGTGCCCACCCTCCCTACAGACATGCTGACCACATAGGTCGGCATAGGAAGGGTTAAGTGCATTAGTGCATTAATTCTTTAGTTGCGGCTATTACCGGCCTTTAATCAAACTAAATGTTTGGCGGCTCCTGTCAGTGAAGCAGATACAGTACCTAATGTACGTACTTAATCTGCTGCTCTCCAAGGTTCTGAAAGCTTAAACAGTTCTTCTATGGTGGTGTTTCGGCCATAGAACTACTGTATAAGCTATCAGCATCATGGAGATTATGGAGCTTATATAGTACGTAAATTGCGTACTATATAAGCCGCTCTCCATGATGCTGATAGCTTATCCCTAGAACGCATACCCATAGAAATCTACACATTCACGCACCTGGGGCCCTTTAGGCCTGTTTACAATTATCATGGAATAACTAAAAAAAAAATACTTTTGAAAGTTTATTGCAAAGTAAGGATGCATTCCCACTAGCGCTGGAGTCCGCCAGGACAGGATTCCGTAATGGATCTGACCTCCTGGTGACCCCAGCTAAGGCTGGCGGACGCATACCTGGGGCCTTGCAGGCCTGCCAGGTTACCTGTTTTCCATTTTCTGTAAAATTACTTTAGTTAGATTTTTGAAACTCTAGGTATTCCTCAGGTATATAGTTGTTAGTAATTTCCAGTTGTTCATATATTTTTATGTTATAGGCATTTCGGTATAACAACCTTTTTTTGGGTCTACCCCATATTCACGCACCTGGGGCCTTTTAGGCCTGTGTGCAAATAACACGGAATAACTCAAATAAAAATACTTTTCAAAATTTATTTTACAATTGCAAAATAAGGATGCATTCCCAGTAGCGCTGGGTCTGCCAGGAGGGGATCCATAATGGATCTGACCTCCTGGTGACCCCAGCTAAGGCTGGTGGAATCCTGCCATTCCGGCAGCCTTAGTTGGAGTTACCAGGAGGTCAGATCCATTATGTATCCCCTTCTGATGAACCCCAGCGCTACTGGGAACACAGCCTAAGATGTGTATATTTCAAAACAGAATTATGTGCATAAAACAACAAAAAAGTAAGTAAACTGGCACGCCAAATATAGGCATTCTATATACAATTTTTTTATGAAAACATTTTTTGGTTGTAGCAAACTTGGTGCAGGAATATTTACTTGTAACTTTACATAATCCCCCGACAATTCTTGCATATTATTTTTTCGGCTGAATGTTCCTTGCATACATTTTGTCTGCAAGTAGAACAGAAACGCTCCGATTTTCTTTCCTTCTTTGCTGGACAAATATAGCAGCGCTTTCTTTTTTTTCTCTTTGCTCTGGATGTTCCAGAAAGCGTATTCCACATCGGATCATTGCCTCTGTAGTTTGCCTTGATAAGCATATCATGCTGCTTCTCTCCATCATAGTAGGTATCAAAAGTTCATAACAAAGTTCTGTCAAAAATAGACGTCTCTTGCCTTTCCTGTTGGCATGGAATTCTGGAATAGTTTGACAATAAACAATGTAGCTATTGAGGGCTGACACATCAAGGATATTGGAATAAAGGGTAACAGGCCAACGTTTAGTCTGCCTTTTGCACGAATACTCTCCAATCATTTCGTTCTTGTCAACACCTGCTTTTGTCTTATTATAATGCAGTATGATTTCAGGTTTTTTTTTCCTATCATTGGTGTCAATACTTCCATCGTGATGCATTGTACTCAGTAATATCACGGATTTTTCTTTCTTGGCTTTATAAGACACCATTGTTGCTTGATTGCAGAAACCGAATACACTCTCGTAGATTTTTGGCTGGGCATTGTGCTTCATGATTGGAGGAATTTTGCGGCGGTTTGGCCTCATAGTACCAACAAGTGTAAGTTGTTTTTGAAGCAAAAAGTTGGCCATTTCAAAATTGGTAAAGTAATTATCCATTGTAATATTTTTTCTGAATTGAAAATTGGTAGAGCAAGTGTTTTTACTATGTCGGAACATAGGTCTTTCTGGACTGGAGCATCAGCTTCTTTGCCACAGTAAATCAGACCATTCATCCCATAATAGCTTGCTGAATCGCACATCCAGAAAATTTTTATGCCATACTTATCTGGCTTACTGGGCATATACTGAATGAATTTGCAACGTCCCCTAAAGGCAAGAAGTTGCTCGTCCACTGTCACATTATCACTGGAATGGTAAAGCTTTGTACAGTTCTTGATAAAAAGATTCCAGATATAGCTAATAGGGGCTAATTTATCGGTTGCCAACCTCACAGGGCGAGTTCTCTTTTCATCAAAACGAAGGCATCTCCGAATACACTCAAATCTATTGATGGACATAGTAGCTTTGTAGTGTGGATCTGCAAATGGGTTCTGAAATAACTCTCTGATTGGAACATCATATGATTTTGTCGACCCTGCCAGAAGAGTAAGGCCAATATAAGCATATAGTTCCTCTTTGGTTATATTTTTCCATGTTTTTTTTCTTCCTGACGCGATACGTTTTCCTTCTACGTTAATACACAAAACTACCTCATCTGCAATATCATCTGAAACAAACATCTCTTTTGGACATGAATTGGGGAATTCCGACAGCTCCTTTAGCAACTCTAATAATGTTATGTGATCGGGTGCGTGCAGGAGCCGCAGCCAGTACTGTTCCAAAAAATATTCGTTTTAGATGTTCTATTTGAACATTCTGCTGGATCCACTACTTCTTCATCATCTGAAGAATCGCTGGGCGATGAAGTTGATACATTAGCTGGTGGCATGTACTCTTCATCAGACAAAGAAATTTCACTTTCATCATCACTATCAAAAATGATTGCCTCGATTTCATGGTCAGTCAATCCCCTGGAAGTAGACTGTGCCATTGTAATTTTAGATGTCAGTAAACTAAAAAGAAAAATAAAAAGATTACAATCAGGCTTGTGCACTGTAAACAGTATGTGATAAGACTCTTTGTTAGGGTCCCAGCACACCAAGCCATATAAAGCAGGTAAAGTGCAGCCCCCCTCCTCTTACCTCCAACAGATCACTTTCTTGTAGTGCAGTAGAAGCCTCTGGTTTTGGAGCTCAGAAAGTTTCTATTTCCAGGCAAAAGAAAGCTGACTTCTTCCTCCAAAGTCTCACCAGCAATTAGGACAAAAAGACCTGCGATGAGGTCAGAGACACATGACTTTGTGAGGGAGCCTCCCTTCCAAGATCACATGACCATGCACACTCTTCCCAGCAATAGCAGAGTCATAAAAGTTCTTCCCCAGTAACAATACAGACAAAAAGACTGAGTATCACATGTAAACCTAGTACGGGCCTAAAAGGCCCCAGGTGCGTGAATATGGGGTAGTCCAAAACCAAAGGTTGTTATACCGAAATGTCTGTAACATAAAAATATATGAATAACTGGAAATTACTAACAACTATATACCTGAGGATTACCTAGATTTTCAAAATTCAAACTAAAGTACTTTTACAGAAAATAGAAAACAAGTAACCTGGCAGGCCTGCGAGGCCCCAGGTATGCGTTCTAGTGTTATACAGTAGTTCTATGGCCGCAACACCGCCATAGAAGTACTGTTTAAGCTTTCAGGACCTCGGACAGCAGCAGATACAGTATGTACATTAGGTACTGTATCTGCTTCACTGACAGGAGTCACCGCCAAACATTTAGTTTAATTAAAAGCCGGTAATAGCCGCAACTAAAGAATTAATGCACATTAACCCTTCCTATGCCGACCTAAGTGGTGAGCATGTCTGTAGGGAGGGTGAGCACTACCTACAGACATGTTGCCCACATCGATTAATAACATTTAAACCTTTGCTCATCCCTTGTTTAGCAGGGATGAACAAAGGGTTAAATAATAAGAATCCATGCGGGCAACATGTCTCTAGGGGGTGCCCACCCCCCCCAGAAACATGCTGTCCACACAGGATGGCATGTCAGGGGTTAATTCTATAGTTAACCCATTAGCCACCATTGTCGGCTTTTAACTGTAATTTCTATTTACAGCCGCCGGCTCCTGCATCAGGACCAGTTTCCTACACAAATAGCGTAAGCACCACAGACAGCTCCTTATTGAGGATGCTGTTCTGTAAAATGCTTACGCAAATTGCGTAGGCTACTGGTCCTGATGCAGGAGCTGGTGGCTTTTAATAGAAAGAATAGATGAAAGCCGACAATAGCGGCTAAGGGGTTAACAGTTAAGTTAACCCCTGAGATGCCGTCCTGTGTGAACAGCATATCTCTAGGGGGGGTGGACACCCCTAGAGACATGTTGCCCACATTGAATATTAATATTCAACCCTATGTTCATCCCTGCGTTAGCAGGGATGAACAAAGCCGCCGGCTGCCGCAGGCATTCACATATGCCTTGCAGCAGCCGCATGGGTTCCCATAGGAGCCCATTATAACAAAAAGGCTGCGGCAGGAATATCGCTGCGAAAAATGCAGCCTGCATGATTTTTCACGCAGGCTGCAAAACCGGAGCCGGTAACCGGATTGCACTACATGCAATACATGTTATTATAATGGGTTCCTAAGGGCAGCGGTTCCTGATCCGGTTTTGAGCTTTTTGACAGCTCAAAACCGTATCAGGATTTCAAATTCCTGCCACATGTGTGACCCCAGCCTTAGAGGGGCTTTCCCAAAACAGGAAAAGAAAAATGTTTAATTAAATCAGGGGTGGGGAACTCAAGGCCTCGAGGGCAGCCAACAGGTCATGTGTTCAGAATTTCCTTAGCATTGAACAGGGGTTGGAATCGTCACCAGTGCAGGTGATTATATTACCTGTGCAATAGTAAGGTGATCCAGAAAACCTGCACTGTTGGCGGCCCTTGAGGCCTGGAGTTCCCCACCCCTGAATTAAATTAGATATGACAATAATAACAAAAAAGCAAAACACTTTTTATTTTTTACCTAGATTATTAAATAAGGCAGCGCTTTCCAACTAGAAGAAAAAAAGAAATTGATGCTTTTAGGGTGGTAGGAAGGAAGCTGCAGAAATCCATGAGCTTCCTGATTCATGTAGCCAAGTCTTCTGTAAAGGGGCCGTCACACGCGTCAATATCGCGTGCAATATCGCTGCTGCACGTGATGTTGCAGCAATATTGAAATGTGTGACAGGGCGCATCAACCAGCGATAAATCGCTGGTTGATGGTCGCCAGGTTTTCAGACTGGACCGAAAACCTGGCGATGGTCGCCCGGTGGACATGCAGCATCACTGTGTGTGACACCGGGAGACGCGCGATCAGCCAGCTCCCAGCACCTCTCAGGAAGTGCTGGGAGCTGGTATCCATGGTAAACTGCAGGTAACTAGGCAGCGCGCTCTGCCTAGATACCTGATGTATACCTTGGTTACCAGCCTTCTCCGCTCACCGGCTGATATCCAAGGCACAGCAGGTAACTAGGGACCCTAGTTACCCGCTGTGTACCTTGGATACCAGCCGGTGAGTGTAGAAGGCTTGTAACCAAGGTATACATCGGGTATCTAGGGAGCGCACGCTGCCTAGTTACCCGCAGTTTACCATGGATACCAGCTTGCAGACATCGTGGAAACGATATTTAAATAATTTCCATGATATTGCTGGTCCAATGATCGCTGGTGAGTCTGCCTGTGTGACAGCTCACCAGCGATCAGCCGTCAATGTCACCAGCGATCAGATCGCTGACGACATTGATGTGTGTGACGCCGGCTTTAGAAGATACTGGTTCAAGATTGATGTTATTGTATAGATACCATTACACGCTTCAATGTCGCAACGATCTCTCTAACGATCTCGAGGGCACGCGGTCATAGAAACAGGGGAGTAGCAAGGAGAGAGGTGGATTAGTCGGGCAGCAGAGTTGAGGACAGACTGGAGAGGTGTAAGAGTGTTAGCAGGGAGGCCACAGAGAAGGATGTTGCAGTAGTTAAGACGGAGATGATGAGGGCATGTACAGTAGATTGAGGGCTGAAGAAGGGATTTATTCTGGAAATATTTTTGAGCTACAGGCAGCAGGAGGTGGTGAGAGTTTGGATGTGTGGTTTGAAGGACAGGGCAGAGTCGAGATTTACCCCAAAGCAGCGAATTTCAAGTGTGGGAGAGAGCAAGATGCCATTTACCATAATAGATAGATCTGGTAGTGAAGATGAAAGATGGGATGGAGGAAAGATGATGAATTCGGTTTTGTCTACATAGAGTTTTAGGAAATGACAGGTGAAGAAGGAGGATATGGCAGACAGACACTCCGGGATTCTGGACAGCAGAGAGTTAACATCTGGGCCTGAGAGGTAGATCTGAATGTCCTCAGCATACAGGTGGTACTGAAAGCTACGGGACTTTATGAGTTGTTCTAGGCCAAGGGTATAGATGAAGAAAAAGAGGGGCCCCAGGATAGAGCCTTGAGGGACTCCATCAGAGAGAGGGTGGGATGAGGAGGTCATATGGGAGTGGGAAATGCTAAATGTGCCGTTTAGAAGGTATGAGGCTTTCCAGGACAGGGCAAGGTCTTTGATGCCAAGGGAAGAGAGGATCTGTAATAGTAGACAGTGGTTGACTGTGTCAAAGTCAGGGGACAGGTCTAGAAGGAGGAGAATAGAGAAATGTCTGTTAGCTTTGTATGTGAGTAAGTCATTAGTAATTTTGGTCAGGGTAGTTTCGGTGAAGTGGTGGGGGCGGAAGCCAGATTGAAGGTTGTCATGGAGAGAGTTAGATGAGAGGTGGGAGGACAGTTGAGCATGGACATGCTACTCAAGGAGTTTTGAAGCAAGCGGGAACAGTGATATGGGGCAATATGTGGGCATAGCAGTCGGGTCAAGGTTTGGTTTTATGAGGATGGGTGTGATGGTGGCATGTTTGGCAGAGGGGATTGTACCAGAAGTTAGCAATAGATTGAAGAGGTGGATTAGGGCTGGGATAAGTATGTTAGTGAGGTTGGGGAGGAGGTGGGAAGGGGTCAAGTGCACAGGTGGTGAGGTCTGATTTGGAAAGGAGATGAGTAAGCTCTCCCTCAGTGATGTTGGAGAGGGAGGTTATTAGGGAAGGGCAGAGGTCTGGTATATGGAGTGGTTGGGGTGGTGAAACAGTAAAGGTTTACTTGTTTGGTCGCTCTTATTTTTTTAAGTAGATGGCAAAGGGGAGTTGGAGGTGGTAGTGGAGGGCGCAGGAGAGAGTTTAATGTGCTGAACAATTGTTTTGGGTTGTAGTATAAGAAAGATACAAGCTTTGTTAAATATGTCTGTTTAGCAGAGGTGAGGGGTTGATTTGAAAGCAAGTGTACCTTGTTTCAATGCAGTGAAGTTGTCTGGCAGGTGTGTTTTCTTCCAGCGCCGCTCAGCAACCCTGCATGCTTGTCGAAGTTTTTTGGTGAAATTGGTGTTCCAGGGTTGCCTATTAATTTGTCGCACTTTGCCCTGCATGAGAGGGGCGACCAGGTCTGTGGCTGATGTGAGTGTGGCATTATAGAAAACGGTGGCCCTGTCCGTGTTGTGGAGTGAAGATATGGAGGACAGAGGTAAAAGAGAGTCTGAGAATCTAGGAATGTCTAAATGTGCAAGGTTTCTGTGAGGATGGGCTTGTGGCTGGACATGGGGGGCAGGTGAGAAGTACAAGGATGAGAAGGTGAGTAGATCATGGTCAGATAGGGGGAAGGGAGAGGTTAGATAGGGAACAGAAGCAGGTGAAGATGAGGTCTAGTGTATGTCAGTAGTGGGTGACAGTACTATACGATACTAAAGTTGCCCATGATGATGGTGGGGATGTTGGCAGAGAGAAAGTTAGTGGCTGAGCCCGGTGGTCGGTATATTACAGCCATTTGGAAATTGGAAGGGGAGTAGATACAGACAGAGTGAATTTTGAAATAAGGGGGGATTAGGGAGGGTGTGGGTTGGATAGGGTTGAAGGAACAGTTTTTAGAAACAAGGAAATCCACTCCTGCGCCATGACTATTGCCAGAGCGAGGAGTGTGGGTAAAGTGGAGGTCGTAATAAGTATAGTAGGGGAGGCGTTGTCAGGGGGCATCAGCCAGGTGTCCATTAGGGGCAGGAAGGAAAGGTTGTGGGAGGTAAAGAGATCATGGATCACATGGAGCTTGTTACAGATGGAGAAGGCACTTCAAAGTGCTCCAGAAAGAGGAAGCAGGGGTGTTGGGGTCAGTGGTACAGGTTTTATGTGTAAGGGATTGAAGTAGTTTATCTAAGTATGAGAAAGATAGGGATGAGGATTAGTGGGATGTTTAAGGCAGGGGGCCCAGGATTGGGGGATATGCCACAAGCAGTAAGAAGAAGCAGCAAAAGAGAAAGCAGGTGGGTGAAGGAGAGTGACCAGCTTGTATTATATTTTAGTAGGAAAGGTCTGATGTTAAGGAGCAGGTCTGCAGATGAAGCAAGGTAGGGGGGTAAAAGAGAGGGGGGGGAGATAGTTATTTGGTTCGAGGTTGTAGGAGTTTGTGGATAGTGAAGGAGATTGAGGATTATTGGGGCAAAAACAGTGAGGACAGATGTGAGCATGGTTAAAGAGCAGGGTAAGAAAAGAAAGGCAATTAAAATTAGAAGACAGTGATTATTCTTACATTCTGACTGATTTCTGGACCATTTCTGGTATATTTCTGATGCTACACTTCAAATAATGTCACATCTGACCAAGGTCATATCTGACCTGCTCCATTCAATTTATACCATTCAAATGTCCATGAAATTAATCCAGGTGAGAGAGAGAGGGGAGGAGGAGGGAGCAGGAGAACAGTTCACAGCAGGAAGCAATTAACAGAATGCAGTTAATAGAACATTTGACTATCATCAAAGCTAAAGAAAGAGACAGAATAAGATGGAAGGATAGGCCTAAATGTGAGGAGCACAGACATCAATATGCATTCAGTAAATCTGAAGTATAATACGTGGAATTATAGTCAGGGAAAGAGCAGCAGCGTACCAGTTAAAACAGAGGAAGTGGAGCACATGGAGTTCTGAGTTGCAGTAGGTATTCTGGATTAAGATCTAGGTCAGACGTACCAGTTAAAATAGAGCAATAGGAGTACATGGAGTTCTGGGTTGCAGTGAGTATTCTGGATTAAGATATAATTCAGACATACCAGTTAAAACAGAGGAAGAGGAGTACATGGAGTTCTGGGGTGCAGTGCATATTCTGAATTAAGATATAGTTCAGATGTACCTGTGGATCAAAGCGGATGGATCAGGAAATGATCAGCATGAAGGAGAATATACCATAGGTTACTATTCTGGTATATTTCTGATGTTACACTTTAAAGATGTCACACTTCCAATGATGTCACTTCTGACAAAGGTATATGATAATTGGAGAACCATGGTGGCAGGAGGATGAAGACCATATATACAGAATGAGGACCATATATACCAGGAAGAGGACCACATATAGCAGGATGGAGACCATATATAGCAGGATGGGTCCATATGTGGCGCCCCTGAGGACCAGTCGCCAGTAGATGGTGCAGAAGCCGGGATTGGTAAATTGGTCTCCCCACACAAACACCCAGCACACTCCCGATCCTAAGTCTAGGTATTCTATGTCCAGCAAAAGGGTAGAGGGAGGAGCCAGGAGGAGGGTGGAAAGTTACAGAAGGACCCGGTTAGGGGAGGTTATAAAAAGGACATATTTAGGAGTTAGTTTGCAGAATCCAGGATTATAGACAGCGCTGACCAGAAATTGGATGATGACCTTTATTTGACACACATCACACAGCACACAGGATTTGCCGACGCGTTTCGTGGTCCTCCGACCACTTCTTCAGGGCATGTCCCATAAAATCCCTTAAAATTGTTTATTTCCCCTTTTATTGACTGCAGAGCCTGGTCACGACACTGTGACATCCAGCAGCCCCTGACGATGACAGGACCCAGTTCCGAGTACCCCACTGCCCTGGTGGGTGGAGCAACATGGTGTCACGAACAGGATCTACCAACTCCGTAGAACTGCGCCTTGTGTGCCTACGAGACTGTTTTTGGGCCTAAGCAATGGCGGCCCTGAAATATTGAGAACATGTGCTGGCAGAGGGGCATGCCGCAGCCCCTTATTGTCGGCCAGGCCAGCACGAAAAGTTGCCCACACCACTTCCATTCTCCAACAATTGGGAAGGCGGCACCAAAGACTTACACAGTCCCGCCTAAGGGTGTGACAGCTGACGATGAGGAAGAACGGCGACACCCTCGAAGGGAGGGAGGAAAGAGAGAAAATGGCACGAGGAGCCAAGAAGGTGGCTGGAAATTGCGAGAATGTGAGATCCCGGCAATGGCGGAGTGCAGGGTGGGAAGTGTGGACTCCCCCCGATTCCTCAGAGGCTGACCAGCTGCCAGAGGTGAGCCCTGTCTCCCCAGAGGAAAACCAGATGCTAGGGATGGATTCTGCCTTTTTGTTGGAGGTAGTTGCCAGGCTGAGACGTCAGCTAGAGAGAACCCACTTAGACGTCATGGAGCAATAGCACTCGTGGAGAAAGCGACTAATCACCTAGTTTCCTCGGCCCGGGTGAAGGAGAAGGGTGAACCGGGGCCCGACCTCAGGGCCAGTATGAGTGTTGAAGATGTTGACTACCCTAGGGTGCCCTTCATGGATATTCTATTCGACCGTTGGCCGGAGACTGGGGCAAAGCCCCTCCGCGGAGCTATGGAATGGCCTCTGGGAATTGCATAAAAGTGTGTCTGCACTGACCGACACTTAACAGTCCTTGACAGATGCTCCCCCATACGCTTCTAGACCCAGAGATGTCTCACCACAGAGACAGAGAGGGATCCCCTGGAGAAGAGGGAAGGACACGGACTATTTTATTCTACTGGACAACCGCTTTGTCGCCGTTGTAACCGAGCAGCGCATATGGAGTGAGCTTGCCCTATGCATTGTCAGATTGTGTAGTGGAAGCCATAAGCCGGACAGGCAGCAGACTGTAAGTTTTGAACAGTGTTTCCCTTTTGTTTTCCCCAGTCTTCCCTGAGAGTATAGGGGGAGTCACACGCGTCAATGTCGTCAGTGAGATGATCGCTGACGACATTGACGGCTGATTGCTGGTGAGCTGTCACACAGACAGACTCACCAGCGATCAATTGACCAGAGACATCATGGAAACGATTTAAATATCGTTTCCACGATGTCTTGCTCCCGCTGCCAGCCTGCTGGAAGCGGGAGCAGGCTGGTCTCCAAGGTAAACTGCGGGTATCTAGGCAGCGCGCGCTGCCTAGATACCCGACGTGTACCTTAGTTACCAGCCTCCTCCGCTCACCGGCTGGTATCTAAGGTACACAGCGGGTAACTAGAGACCCTAGTTACCCGCTGTGTACCTTAGATACCAGCCGGTGAGCGGAGGAGGCTGGTAACTAAGGTACACGTCGGGTATCTAGGCAGCGCGCACTGCCTAGATACCCGCAGTTTACTTTGGATACCAGCTCCCAGCGCTTGTGAGAGGCGCTGGGAGCTGGAATATCGCTACTCCCGGTGTCACACGCAGCGATGCTGCGTGTCCACCGGGCGACAATCGCCAGGTTTTAGAACAGATTCTAAAACCTGGCGATCATCAACCAGCGATTTATCGCTGGTTGATTCAGTATGTCACACGCGTCAATATCGCTGCAACGTCACGTGCAGCCGTGATCGTGCAGGCGATATTGACGCGTGTGACTCCCCCTTATGTTTAAGCCCTGTTTGCAAAATCAACATTATGATCCCGGACTATGTGAGTGATCAGGACTTGATTTGTATATAGTTGAGCTCGCTTAGGTGTGCTCTCTGTTGATTTTATTGAATGCTTTTATGATGATAATGTGTGCTTTAAACTGTGTATGCTTAAAAGGAACATTTGCTTTTGTGACCACGATGCTTAAAAACCCACTGGCGTGGCCAAAGTACCGGTCAGATTAGTCCCTGTCACCACACCCAGGGCTTGCAACGGGTTTTTCTTGGGGTGTGTTCCCAAAGACCAAAGAGACAGTGATGAAGAGACAATCACTGAACTGTGTGAACTGTGAACTGTTTTTGTACTTTTTGTATTTTTTCATCCCCATACCACGTAGAGATAATAAGACGGTTTTTGTTAAGGAACATTTAAGCCACAAGCCTCCCGTTTCGGGAAGAAAAAGAATGCTTGTAAACGGTTACTGTTGTTGTTGTATGCAAAAAAAATAATAATTATTTGAGCTTTTGTGTAACACCGAAGTTCAGAAACCCCAGACCAGTCAAGTTCAGTCAGAGGGACATCCGAGACCATTAGACAGGACTGAAAGAACACGGACCCAGTGGCCTGTGCTACTATTGGGCTTGCCCAAGTCCAAGACTGTAGTCCGTGGTGGGCTCAACATCCCTGCTGCCAACCCCCATCATCCCAAGAGGTCCCAACTGCAGCGACGGCTTCCCATAGCTGCGCACAATGGCTGGCATTACGTAAAATCCCTAAAAACTGTTTATTTCCCCTTTTATTGACCACCTGGGACCACGGAGCCTGGTCATTACACTGTGACATCCTGCAACCCCTGACAACGACGACAGGGCCCAGTTCTGAGTACCCCACGGTCCCAGTGGGCAGATCACATATATAACATGATAGGTCCATTTATAGCAGGATAGGTCCATACATATGCAGCAGGATGTTGACATATATAGCAGGATGGAGACCATATATAGTAGGATTGGTTCATATATAGCAGACTAGTGACATATATATACCAGGATAGAAGACATTAATACATAATAAAGGAAGAGAAGAGGCAATTTGTAAGTCTTTATCGGATTGAGAACATATATATCCGAGCATTGTGTGCAGGGGGGAATAGCAGCATGTGCATGGGGAAATGGTAGTCAGGTTTAGCCCCAGAGCCCATCGAAGTCTAGTTATGCCACTGGTGGAACGATATTCTAGCCGAGTCACCTAGTCATGGCATGCAGAGATGTCCTTTTCCTCTGGTTGATTTCTCCATCCCGGTGACTTATTGCAGACTACTTTGAAATCTTTCTGGGCTCAGAAGACCGCTGTCATGCACTATGAGATGAGGTGTCTCACCTCAGCCTTTCCAAGCTTACTGAGAATGACACAGGTTTTCATGAAAGTGTCTGCAATGGATTTCAAAGATGTCGGCACTGAGATCATCTAGCTGTAGGTATAAATGAAAGGAAAGGCATACTGGCCAAGTCACTCAGTATGGCCAGTATGCAGTATGCTGTATGGCTCCAATGACTCAACAGTTTGCCACTCACGGAGGCAACTTTTTACTTGATAACTATACCACAACCCCTGTACACGTACTTTAGCTAATAACTCATTTTTGTACTGATTACATAATTTCCTGCCTGGGATTAGTTTAATAAGCAATTTTCTGATGTCAGGTTTTCTTTATTTGCATATTCTGGGGCACACTATATGAATTTTATATTCCAGGGGTGTAATAGGATAATTTTTTGCTTTAGTTCAGACATAACTCTTTGCTATCATTGCAAAGAAAATGACAGCTCAGCCATCCAATCTGAGACTAGAGGCTACTTCACACACACAGATATCTGAGTCCAATATCTGAACAGATCTCTGGTTGCAGTGAAATCATGGATACATTGCTCCATGTTGTACACAGCCACAAAATGGAGCAATGTATCCATGATTTCACTGCAACCAGAGATCTGTTCAGATATTGGACTCAGATATCTGTGTGTGTGAAGTGGCCTTAAGAAGTGCAGGGCTTATTAAGGTGTTCCCAGTTCTCTATGATTGCCCAGCTACTTAGCTGAGGATAAATAGGGAGCGCACATAGGGCGTTATCGTCTTAATAAATAGTCCAGTCCCCCCAATTGGTGTGACTCACCTGCGGTGGTTGTGAGAGCCACAACAAACTGAGAGCCTGGTAATAGTCGCTGCAGGAGCCCACAGAAGATAAATGATTTCCACCAAAGAAAAAGCTGGGCTTTATAGTCCGCGCTGACATCAAGAAACCTCCAGTCCAATATAGGGTTAATTGGGTTCTGGTTTATTTTCCTACACGTTTCGTGGCTTTAAATATGCCACTTCATCAGGGCTGTGGAGACCCGGGGGTCAGTGGGCGCTCTCGTCCGCAGGCCCAGCCGCCTTTACAAAGACAACGTGGACCAGGGCTCATCCCCAACTGAACGCCCGAGCTCCTTAACCGTGGGCGGAACACTACTCAGACAACACAGGGTCAGGGAATCACAATATCAAGGCTTTATTGGATCCCCAAACAGTTAACGGCATATAACGCATAACCAAGCACAGCAAATAAATGTAACAGGCAACAGAGTCTCACCCTTCCGCTGGCTCACCAGGGTTTAGAATGCAGCACGGCAAAGTCTGTAGCCAGGTGACTGTATCGTCCCAACCTGGGTTGCTTCCTTGTCCTTAAGCAGTCTATCACAGCCGAATCCGATAATCCGATACTGAAGTCCTTGTGGTTCCTTTAGTCCGTGTTCTGAGCCCCTTGGTCGGCACCGAAATGCCTAGGCCTGGGGTTATGGCTAGCTAATCGGATCCGAAGACCCTCGATTAGCTGCCTGTATCCAATCCAGTGACCTCTAGCCGGGACCGAAAATCCCTAGACTGAGGCCACTAGACAGAATCTAACTCCAATCTTCAATCTCCAAAACTACTGGTTAAAGTGAACAGTCCTCCTTACATACCCTCAGCCCTCATTGTAGGATATTGGGGATGTCAGGATTGGTGCAATAACACAGTCTTTTCATTGGCTGAACTCCAATCCTCATTTAACATATTTTAGTCCTATTGCAATCCAAATGCTGATCCAATTGCTAGCAGTGATACAATGGTATGTTAGTTTGAGACAATCAGTCTGCAAACCATGACATTAACACAATCGTGGCTGGAGCCTCAATCAACATTCACAGGGTAATAGACAATGGACTATTAGCATAATTAAGTTCTCTGGCCTTCAATGACAAACAGGTTAGATAATTACATTACCAAGCTAAACTTTAACCACAGAAATCTATGACAATACTGTAAGAAATTCTCTTTGACCATTACAAGTTTACAAACCAAAATGCAATATGATATGTCTGGATGAATAAGAAATCCTCCTACATTATATATTAAAGGGTCCATTTCGTCACAAGGGCTATAGAAAATTTTAGTGCGGACTACAAAGCCCAGCTTTTTCTTAGGTGGAAATCACTTCGGTGTTCTGATCTATGTGATCTATTGCTTCCAGATCTTGGACCTCCCATTCCCAGCTGCAAAACTTCTGCCGAGCTGCACCAATTCTCTGGAATGGTCTAACCCAAGAAATTAGGACTATCAACAACTTACATAGTTTTAGGCGCTCCCTAAAAACACATCTTTTTAGGGCGGCCTATCATTTTCCCTAATTGAAGTCATTCAGACATATGTTCAGGGAAATAGCAGATAACCTAACTGTCAAACTCCTGTCTAACTACACAGACTGGCTGGTGGCCACTTACTCTCTCATCTATTCCACACTTCCTCAAAACGGCTGGGCCATGATTGTAAATAAGCACCTTATTGTAGATTGTAAGCTCTTGTGAGCAGGTTCCTCATTTTTTTTTGCTTTTAATTATTATGTTTTCCAAAACTGTTTCTTATGACTGTTTATTTGCGTATGAATCTCTGACTTGTTAAAGGCTGCGGAATATGTTGGCGTTATATAAATAAAGATTTTTATTATTATCGACCCTCCTTTGGCCTTCCGTTTGCCTTTTCCCATTGCTTTGATCCTATATCTTCATGTTATTTTGACCCTAAGCTGTTACCTGACTGCACGATTGCCTATGCCCTTAGAGTACCATCCCACCTGGCGACATCGGTGGCAATCTCTTAGGTGATGGAGGGGCGCGGCCTATCGGCGAATTCATCGCCACCAAGTCGCCCCGTGTAAAGAGGCAATTTAGTGCCAAAAAGTGGTGGCCTGGTTTTGCAGCACTGCTCTGAAACCAGGTGAGCACTCTGGGACGATGTGTACACATCGCCCCTTGTAACATGGCGATCGCCGATGTTACAGGTGATGGGAGCCATATGCTCCCATGTTACAGGATCGCCGCTGGGGTTTGTGGACACCCCAGCAGCGATGCGCTTGTAACATCGCCAGTGCATCGCCGGAGGTATCGCCTCATGTAAACATGCGACGGCGACGCTGGCGGGGTGCCAAAACCGTGCACGCTCCCGTGCGTCGCCGCCAATATCTCCGGCGATGTCACCAGGTGTGACGGTACCCTTAGTACATAATGTGCTCTCTTGGCATCTAACACTGAAACATTTGACCAGTGTCATAGCCTAATTAGGTAAAGCGTAAATTTATATACTAAGAAGAGGAGGTCATATATGATGACAGGAAAGATGCAGGAACAAAAGTAAAACAATGCCAGATTTAGGAAAACAGCATCATGTACATTCTATCTCTTAATTGTTAGTTTTCAAGTAACTTTTTTCCTTTGAGAACTGAAACATTTTCATCAACCCATTAAGAAGACAGTCTACAATCAACCTGATGTAACTAATTTATTTTTCTGCATAAATTCTGCCAATACATTTCATCAAATCGAGAGTCCTATCTAATCTCATCACACTTATTTATACTACATGTGCACAGCTCAGGATTTATTTTTAGTTTAATTATACACCAAGAGATACAAAATATTCATGACAGCTACAAGCACAAATAAAACTACATACTAATTTGAGCACACAGGTAATTACTGGTTAATTCTCTGAAAGGTGTGTAAATGTTTGCTGTAGATCTGTCTTAGGAAATGGTAAATATGTTTGAATCATTCATTAATGCCAACATTATCCTTAGGGTATGTGCCCACTGGAAGTTTTACAGTCGTTTTATGAGCGGAAAACGTCGACGTTTTATCATAGGTTTTATTTAAATTTATGTTAATTCAATCCAGCGTTTGGATTAACAAGTAAACCTATGTGAATTTAAAATCGCTGTGCCCACTAGGTCGTTTAATTTTTGCTCATCTCAATCGCGATCGACGTTTCTCCATCGTTTTTTCAAGAATGAGCTTGTCAATTTTTCTAATCGTCTTTATAGCGGTCATGCAAGGAAAGTGACTCGTTTTAATGAATGTAGTTGTGCGCGGCCGCCACTAAACCGGTAACATCGTCGTTTTTCAGACGATTTCCGTCCAGAGGGAGGAGTTGAATCCCGGAAATACAAGCTGGGCACTTGTTGTTATTATGGTGTGGTACCGGCGCATGAAAATTGATGTCCCCCATCTGCTGACCCTGGTAGGATCCCGAGACAAATGCTCATTGTCCCCTCTGTCCCCTGCATGTACCATTTTCAAGGCTGCCTTGATTGCTACTGTGTGCTGGTCATGCTGTCCAGTCTACACAGAATGTTTGCACTGTGACGTTCTGGCCCATGTGCCTGCATGTAAACACATGTGTACATGTAGCACAGTATACTGGATGCATGATTGGCAGCACTGTATACTGTAGGCATTATTGGCAGTGCAGTATACTGTAGGCATGATTGGCAGCACACTATACTGGAGGCATGATTGGCAGCACACTATACTGGAGGCATGATTGGCAGCACAGTATACTGGAGGCATGATTGGCAGCACAGTATACTGGAGGCATGATTGGCAGCTCACTATACTGGAGGCATGATTGGCAGCACAGTATACTGGAGGCATGATTGGCAGCACACTATACTGGAGGCATGATTGGCAGCTCACTATACTGGAGGCATGATTGGCAGCACAGTATACTGGAGGCATGATTGGCAGCACAGTATACTGGAGGCATGATTGGCAGCACACTATACTGTAGGCATTATTGGCAGCGCAGTATACTGGAGGCATGATTGGCAGCTCAGTATACTGGAGGCATGATTGGCAGTACAGTATACTGGAGGCATGATTGGCAGCACAGTATACTGGAGGCATGATTGGCAGCACAGTATACTGGAGGCATGATTGGCAGCTCACTATAGTATATGTGGCCCGTATGGTTAATCATTACATAGCTTGCATTGATCAATGCAGCTTTTGTTAAGTTTTCCCTTCATTTTTGTTGTCTTTGTACGTGATTGTGTTGCTTGGACTTTAGTGTTGTAATCATATCCATAGTTGTAATACCTAGTGTGTATGAAATGTTGATTTTTTTTTTTAAATTTTTTATATTCCAGATTGAAGCCCATCCTGAAATATGGGATCCGTCCAGTGAAGGTTACAGTGACCGAAATAGGAAGAGTTCATCTTGGAAAGCTATTTGTCGGCAGCTCTACCATGAATTTGAAGATGCAAATCGTGATCTCCAATTCATAGTTGGTAAGTGTGTTTTAATGTTGGAAATGTTTAAGCTAATCTTAATATTTCCCTTTTATGACGACACTGTTTTATTCCATAACAGAAGATGATGTGAAGAAGAGATGGAAGTCTGTTCGGGACGCCTTCACAAAGTTTATTGCCAGACAGGAAAAGAGTGGTTCCTCACCATTGCGGAAGAAATGCCCCTTTTACAACGAGATGCAGTTCACGCTGACCGGTCGAAGTCTCCGTCCGTAAGTAAACCAAAATTTTATTTAGTATACCGTACATGCTATGGTCAGCCAACGTCGCTGCTTCAGTGGCTGCGCGTACTCTTCTGTTACTTGATGTGATGTGGTTAAAAGGGTTTGTTTCCATATCGTCAGAAGATCCTCACTCTGTTTCACACCTCTCATTACCAAAGAATATGACATTGTATTTACAGTTGCGCAACCTTTTTTAATGCATTAGCATTCCAAAATAGTTTGCGTCCAATATTTGTCCATAACCCCAAACAACTCACATTCAATGTGTCACAATGTGTAAATGAATGTTGTTGCATTGTAATTTATATGTAAGCGTGGCCTACACAGCTCAACTTATTTTTTTTTTTTGTTTTTGTGTTTCATAGAACGGAAGGAAATATTCCAAGACGTTTGCAAGTCGATGAAATAGGCGGGAATGCAAATGCAGAAGAACAGCTACCTGGATCGAACAGCAACATTTTGGTTACAGAAAGATCAAGCAGTGTGTCTACAGACCTTAATGTGGACAGTCCAAGCACTTCTACTGATGTTGACAGTGCGAGTGCTATATCTGCACGTTCGGCAACCGTCAACATCCGTTCACCAACCACATCACAGCAATTATCAGGGCGACGTGTTCAACGAACACAGCAAGGAAAGACCCAGAATAGCGTCCTGGCTCAGGAGGCTCTGAGCATGCTGAAGCGGTCAGAGCAAGAGGATCGTTTCGATCATGTATGTCTTCATGTGGCAGCTTGCCTCAGGGAAATGCCGAGGGAGACATCTTTTTTGATGGTATTATACGGTCTAATTGATGAATACCGTTCAAGACAGCAGATTCCAAGTGCCTTGACCCTTCTGAACGGTATACACCAAATGTTTCAAGCTGAATTGGGCAGTATAGGAGTAAATCATCAGGGCCCTGGCCTAGTACGTCAGCCTCAGGCCTCCGGAATGCAGCATGAGCAACATTTTATTCCGCAACGCCATTTAGGACAATTGGACAATTACACCTCTTATTCGTCGCAATTGGCATCAGATGATAGTTCTGCAAGTGTAGAGTTGTCAGGTCAGTCAATGTTTGGAGGAGATAATGGGAACCGCACCTTTACCAACTTGCATTAAAAGTGTTACATAATTTGGTTATTTTTAATTTTTTTGTTTTTTTTTGTTGTTTTTTGTGAAAAACCGCTCACATGCGAGAATTCGGAGCTTATGCTGCTCAATGTGTTGCTGTATGCCTTCACATGTTATTGTGCACTTATTTTTTTTTTTTGTTTGTTTTTTTGGTTTTTGGGAAAAGCCTCTCACATGCGAGAAATCGTAGCTTATGCTGCTCAATGTGTTGCTGTATGCCTTCACATGTTATTGTGCACTAAGTTTATTTTTTGATAATGTTTTACATTGTTTTCCTTCAGGATGACCATTTTAAAAGTGTTTTTACACCAAGCATTTTGTTATGTTTACTAAAATTTTTGGGTAATATTATATTGTTAACCTTTTTTGACATGTACATTGTACTGTAGCATTACTACATTACAGGCCAACACTCTGAACCCCTAGTCAATTTTATAGAAATTGTCAAAACTTGATTGTCAAAAATTGTACAAATTTTTTTTTTATTATGCAAATAAAAATGTTAAATTTGCAAAAAACTGTTATTTTTGTTAAAGCATAACACATAACACAACATTGTGTTATCAGGTAATATAGGTTAAAGTATTAGTTTTCCAACCACTTAACATATTGATTTTTAGCAGTGTGGTCTCCATCCCCCAGCCAAGGCGCATGATGCGCAGGCACCACATTCCAGACACTGCCGAAATCACAGACTTATCCCAAAATCAAACTGGAGAACGGGAGACGACAGTATCAACCTTGTTATTTGGGAAGAGTACACCATATGCAGTTTAGGGTAGGTGGTGCACATGACTATAGGGGTTTTGCCAGGACACGGCACCTTCAGGTGTCATGAAGTAGTCAGCAAAGGTATCTCGCACCAGCACTGCTGAATTAGGTGGCCGACCCGATCCCCAATTGATAGCTGTCCTGAATAAAGGCAGCTGCGAATCTTCAATTTGCTCGGTTGTATAATCCCGTGAAAAATTGTGAAGGACGCAGCATGCCTTTATGACAGCATCAATTGTGGTTCGGTTCAGTTGAATGGCTGAATGGAAGACCCTCCACTGACTACTCATGATACCGAAGGTGCATTCCACGAATCTGCGTGCCCGGCTTAGCCGATAGTTGAAAATCCTCCGCCGGTCATCCAGTCCCCTACGTGGGTATGGGCGCAGCAGGTTTGGCATCAATGGAAATGCCTCATCCGATACCATCACGTAGGGGACTGGATGCGTGGAACCGGGCAAAGGTGTATCGGCAGGTAACGTGTTGTTATCTTGGAGCACTTGCATACCAATATGGGAGTTTCTCAACACACGAGAATCCCCAGTGCTACCATAGGCACCAACATCGATGGCAACAAACCGGTAATGAGCATCAGACACCGCCATCAGGACCACTGAAAAATACTTCTTATAATTAAAGAAGCGGGATCCTGATCGCGGGGGCTGTTTCACTCGGATATGTTTGCCATCAACTGCACCTATGCAGTTTGGGAAGTTGGCCACAGACTGAAAGCCTGCCGCTACCTGCAGCCAAGTCTCCTCGTGTGGAGAAGGCATCACAATTGGCTGCAATTGCTCCCAGATGACAATGCACGTCACCCTCACAATTGTCGAAATTGTGCTTTTCCCCACCCTAAACTGCATATGTAGTGAAGAAAAGCTCTCTCCAGTAGCCAGGAATCTGAAAAAAAAAAAAAAAGAGAAAGGAAGAAAATTATAAACCTTACCAAAATTGCATTTTCCAATTTTAAATAAAATCTGGCACATATCTGATGGTTCAAAATGCAGGATTTTATGATGTCAATGCAGCGGATTTATACCGAACTTTGTTTTTTATGATTTCCAAGACTGGATTGAACTATAATTAGACATCCACTTAAGTTAGGGCAAGAACATCTACACATATTCGATGCATCCACAATAATAACGCTCTTTAATGACTAGCCATAGTTTTGAAGTCAACAGTACAAGTCCCACACGTCGTCATGATTGGCCATGAGTGAACAGCGAACCACGCCATGTTGGAGCACAGCACAGCTTCGCTACAAATTCGTAATGAGGGTGACATCGTGTCTGTAATCATACTCCGGTGCAAATATGGCAGATGCAATGATCAAGGTAAATAACAAAAAACTGTAATTCCGGACCCTACTTACAGAGAGAATGTCACCCTGTTTGAAGAGCATTTTCATTCTTTGTTTTTAGTGGGCAGGGGAATGTGAGTTAGGTACAGACAGGTCCCCGCGAACATCTGTCAGTGTGACAGCTGACAGCGAACATAAAACAATCCTCCATTGCTGCAGTTAAAAATATGTATATGTAAGAAATGATTGTAGACAATTGGACGACTTACCGCAGTGTGATCAGCAGCCTCTCCTCAGCTCCAATTGCGTTACGCATGTTTGTGTTGCGTAGTGTCAGTTTTGGACGAACTATTTGTAGAAGATCATCAAATCCACGTATGCTCAGTCTACAGAAAGTGACAAACTTCTCTGGGTATCTACAAATAAAATGTAAACACATTAAAATATTATAAGATAAATATATCGCAAACACCCATGATATCACGACAACATCAATTCAATTGTTCTTAACACAAATGTTTTTTTGGATTTTAGTTACCTCCGTAAATCCTGATACAGATTCGTAAAGTGACCCCTCGTTTCCCTGGTCTGTAGAAGGGGATGCACCCACATTCTCGGGGCAATGGGAACCTGGGGGAAAGTAAAGCAATGGCCAAATTGGTTACAAGGCATCATCATACTTTGTCCTGCCCTAAGCAAAGCATCAAAGGCCCCCATCTCCAGCCCACCTCCTTTGTCAAGTATCTCTGCAATGCTGTCCTGTCCTACATCACATGACCCCCTAGCCTAATGTCTACTGTAATGTTAACCCCCCACACGGCTGTATATGCATATGTATATATGTATATGTATATGTACATGTATATGTAGAAATATATGTAATGTATTAGAAAAGGAAAAAAAAAAAGCTCAACATACATGTATGTGGGTAGACACATACAGATATCTTACCTCATTCTCCTCTTCCTCGTCGCATTGCAGCAGATGAATAATTGTGCGCAGCAACAGCTGCTTATAATGTCTCCTCAGGCGCAAGGGACGGACAGACGGCATGGTTGATAGAAAGCCAGAAATCAGAGGATTTATCAAAAATGTTTTTTTTTTTCTACTTTGATATTTTTTTAAAATAAACTTTATTGAAAGCGACAGGAAATGAGGCAAGACATGTTTTTTTTTTAAACAACAACTTGATGTACAAACTTTCAGCTTACAAATGGACAAGAATGATGTCAAAAAAACTCTGTACAAACGCTTTAAAACCGCTATTAAACCGCTAATAAAACGCTTGTAAAACGCTTAAAAAACGCTGAATAACGCTGCAAAAACGCTAGACTATTCAAAGCTCTGGACTGTAGGATCCAAAAGTTCTACACCGGTTTTCTGACGGTCAGAATGATGCAAGAACCGTCCAGTGGGCACATACCCTTAAAGTAAGGTGCATATACACTGTACGATTATCGGGATGAGAGTGCTCCTAGGAATGCGCATACCCAATAATTGTATGGTATACATGAACTGTCGATCACCTGACGAATAAGCAAAACACTTGTTCGAGGGTTGAATTGATCTACCTTACCCTCTTTACTTCTGGACAATTTTCCGTTCTTCGGTTTTCGTTTTCCCCTCCCCTTCTTCCAAGAGCCATAACTTTGTTTATATTTCCCTCAGCATAGACATATGAGGGCTTGTTTTTTGTTGGACGAGTTGTACTCTTTTGAATGACAATTTATTTTATCACATAGTGTACTGGAAAAAAACATGCAATTACACATTGCTCTTTGAGGGTTTTTATTCACCATGTTCACAATATGGTAAAACTGATATTTTATTATGATACCACGAGTTGGTTTGAGCCCATAGATACCAAACATGTATACTTTTATTCACATCTACTTGATGAAAATAATTCTGAAGTTTTTAAAGGAAAAGAATTGCACTTTTGGCGCTATTTTCCACGACCTCGAGAGTTCTTATTTTTTGGGATGGCTTATTTTTTGTCTTTAGCTGACATTCCTAATGATACCATTGGGTATATGGTATGTTTTGATCACCTGTTATTGCATTTCATTGCAATTATGCGGTGACCAAAAGAATCTAAATTTAGCATTTGGACTTTTTTTTTTCTGTCATGCAGTTTACTGATCTGATTAATTGATTTTATATTTTGATACATCAGGCATTTCTGAACGCGGCGATACCAAATATGTGTCATTTTTTTTCTTTTTAATAGTTTTATTTTAAATGGGGCAAAAGGGGTGTTTTGAACATTTATCTTTCTTATATTTTACATATTATTTTTAAAACTTTTTTTTTTTTACTTGTTTACTTTTTCTTTATTTTATATGCCCAGTTAGGATGCTTCAGCACTCTACAGTGTGATTGTTTGTGCTATGCAGAGAGATGCTTCACCATCTCTCTGCATAGCGCAATTCTCTTTATGCCAGCAACGCAGCTCTGGGATGACTGGCAGGAAGTCAACCGGGGTCATCAGCTGACCCCACACTGTCATTGCAATGCATCAAGCCCTGTGATCACATCTCAGCAGGGAAAAGAGCGATTCCCACTGTGGTGCTCTGGATTGTACTGTCAGTGGTCACTGATCCAATCAGTGCTGTTAACTATTTATGTTAGCTGATCAGATCGACTGACATGTGGGGGGAATGATGTGAGCTCAGGGCGTGAACTCGCTTCAAAGGGAGGAAGGCCGCCAAGGGCATACTATAATGGTCGTGAATTGGTTAAAAAATAGCTCAACTTGATGACCCATGTAATCATGTGCTGCTGAGAAGAATGACAGTCAGATACACAGAACATTGTCTTTCCCACTGTTCTCTGGGCATTGTAGATGCAATCAGACTGTCCAAACAGTCTATTAAGTGACCGCCATTGGGGAATATGTTTAACAATCGTCAGTTGTTTAGTGTTGCCGATTGTGCCATATTAAAAGACCCTAAAGGTGGTGTCACACCTGGCGACGTCGCTAGCGACATCGCCGAAAAAGTGACGTATCAGCGATGTCGCTAGCGACGTCGCGCTGTGTAACTGAGCGGCACGACCGCGTTTTATCGCTGGTCGCTAGCAACGTCGCGTTGTGTAAATGAGCGGTGCGACCGCGTTTTATCGCTGGTCGCAGGTTGACAGGTTTACGGGAAGAACCGTAAACCTGTCAACCGGCGACCTGCGATAAGGCTGGATCGCGCCGTGTGACATCGACAGAGCGATGTCGGCGGGGATCCAGCCTATACCGCAGTATTGCTGCGGATCGCTCGCTGGGCTGAGCCCAGCCCAGCGAGCGATGTCACCGCCCGCATCGCTGCGGTGTCGCCAGCCGCAGCGATGCTGAGTGACAGCTGGCCAGTGATGTCGGAAGCGAGCGGGCACCCGCGCATCGCTTCCGACATCGCTGGCCAGATCGTGCTGTGTGACAGCACCTTTAGTGTCTTCACTTGTTATGTATACTGTTTTGCAAGTGTTGAAGTTCATCCTTAAATGGGTATTGCCATCTTCAAGATCGTATCCAAATATGTAGTTGATGTAATAAAAATAATATTAGCTAATGCCTCCAATTTAGAGACATAGTATAGTTCTCTTGACTAGCTATGTCGCTTTCCTCACGTATGTAATTCCAAGAAAGGCCAGCACCGGATATCCTTTAGAAGGTTATTCTTTATTCATGTTCACACGATAAAATTACAAACACATGGGCACACAGGAGGGGCCTGTGTGCCCTGTGTTTGTAATTTTTCCATGTGAACATGAATAAAGATTAACCTTCTAAAGGGTATCCGGGTGCTGGCCTTTTTTGGATTTACATATTGAAGACCGCGGACGCCAGCCACAGCCACACACCCGTGGGATCACTTCAGGGTGTATGGTGATCTTTTGTATTCCCCTTCTCCGCCTACACATGCTTGCCTCGTAGTCGTGACCATGGACAACTAGGCTGTATTGCCCTACACATGAGGTAAGAGACTCGGCTTATCAAGATTTTACTTTTCAAATTGAAGGTATTTGCTTATATTATAATTATTATTCATTTATGTATTAAACTTTGGGATAGCAACTTTGAGATGGGAATACCCCTATTAAGTCCAACTTTTATGTTATTTTTAGGTTTCAAATATCGTGATCACTTCCATACAGATGAGCGCTCAATCTGCTGCGTGCTCCTGAGCGCTCTATGATAGAGCAGTCCCCAGATGTCAGCAATTTATCTCCAGGAGAACAAAGCAATTGGCAGTTCAAAATCAGAAATGATTGATCAACATCTCTTTAAAATCATTTTTCCAGACCTCCGAACATATAAGACTGTTGATATCAATGCTTTTAGTGGACATTAGTGTAATGTGCATAGGGAGCTATAGTGTCCCATCTAATATGTGGAGTGTCAGCACTAACTGAGGTTCCATGGAATCATTGTTAGGAGAACATTAAGGGGCCATCACACGCTTTTATTCTTCAGTTTCATGTATAAATCGTGCACAGTAAATTTACAGGTTAGTTAAGCAGTTGTCGGTAATACTTACGCCTAGATGATGAAGGTGATGAACTGTATCCTTGTGTCAAGACCCTCACTTCTATCTCTGTCTATCACCCCACCCACTTTCTACGTTCCTCAAATGACCTTCGACTAACATCCGTACTAATCCGATCCTCCCACTCCCGACTCCAAGACTTCTCCAGAGCTGCACCAAAACTCTGGAATGCTTTACCCCAAGAAATCAGGACTATCCACAACTTGCATGGCTTCAGGCGATCCCTAAAAACGCATCTTTTTAAGGCGGCCTATCATACTCCATAATAGAAGTCCATTGTACTGTAGACAGTGAATGGGCTATCCCTCTGGACATTACTCTTCTACAAACTCCACCAAACCAAAAAGGTCTACACAGACTGTATAATGACCATCCATGTAAGCTTAGTCCTATGCCCCATTTCCTCAAGATGCCTGGACCATCAGTGCAATAAGCCCCTGTACCTTGTGCAACCCCTATCCCGTTGTAGATTGTAAGCTCTTTTGAGCAGGGTCACCTTCATTTCTTGCTTTATTTATTGTATTTTTTTTCACATTGATTCTATGCCTATTGTTTTGTATCCAATTATTGTACTTTATTTGTTCTCTACTGTAATTACTTACTGTATATTTTCTGTACTCTAACCCTACATTGTAAAGCGCTGCGGAATATGTTGGCGCAATAAAGCTTTTTTTATTATTATTATTATTATTATTATTATTCTATTCGCAAGGAGTTGTTTTAACAAGATTACACCTGTTTTTTGGTAGTCTGTGCTATACAGAAGTATGAGACTTTCAAACTCAGACCATTGGAATTTGAAAAAATATATTTTTATCTCCCTCAGAAGAACAGTGTGCATGGTGTAGCTAGGGGCATGATTGTGGTCGTGACCAGGTCCGAGGGTACAGAGGCCCGCCAATCCCAGCACCTGCTTCAGCAGCATCCAGCTCAACAGTGGTGTACCACCAATGGTGGCCACTTTGGGACCCGTGAGTCAGGGAGGCCCAGTGCCAGCTCCACTACTAGCCCTCTCCATCATTACACAAAGCAATAATGATAGAGGGAGTGCTCCACTGTACTCTCTCTCCTTCATTATTCCTCTGCTGTGCCTGCGCTCTGATGCCTCAGTGCAGCAGAGCGTGGTGATGCTAGCACAGAGAGAAACATTGGGGGAACCGAGGAGGTGTAAGTACTTATTTATTTTTTAAATCAGTGAGTACATGGTGGCCTAAGAACTGTCGAGGGGTGCATTAAATGATATGGGAGCTGCTGTATAATGTATGGAGGGATATATGAGGCTGTATTGTAATATTTGGAGGACTATAGGGTGTACTATAATACATGAAGGTGCATTATAATAATTGGAGGACTATGGGGCTGCATTATAAAATATGGAGGATATTGGGGGTGCATTATAATATATGGAGAGATATGAGGCTGCATTATACTATATGGAGGATAGCGGGGATGCATTATAATCATTAAAGGATTATGAGCACTACCTTATGCATGGAAGACTATGGGAAGTGCAATATAACACATGGAGAAATATGAGGGTGCATTATAATAATTGAAGGACTATGATGGCAAATGGAGGAAGACCATAGCAGGATGGAGATCATATATTCTAGAAGGAGGACCATATATAGCAGAATGGAGATCATATATAGCAGGATGAGGACACATATAGCAGAATAGGGACATATACAGTATACCAGGATGTGGGAGATTAATACATAATGAAGGGAGAGAGTGAGCAATTAATAAGTCTTTAAAGGATTTAGAACACTACATGGGGACCTTACATCTGACCAACATGCTCTACTTGGGTGGTGGCAACGTTTACACCAAGCAGAGGGACCAATACCAAATTTCACACTGGGGTCCAACAGACTCTAGTTCTGCCACTGGGCATAGCTATAGCGGTTGCAGGGGTACAGCAGAAATAGCACCTGAGGGAGCCCCACTCTCATATGATAAAGCACATTAAAGGTTTTAAATTGGGTCTCATGATGTACAAGTTATGCTTCTTAGTGTGCTATGAATTTTAGCCACTGCATCATGAATAATGGTTGTTATCATACGACATGTACAAAGTATGTGAAAAAAGTATGCAAACTTAGGTTGTTTGCATTAGGCTGTCCTATGCCCTTACATATTGTTGATTTTAACGCAAATTACTGTAATATTTTCAGATAAGAATGATAAGGCAAATACGTGGAGGGACAAAAAGAAATTACACCATTATTCACTGCTTTATCCTTGTGGAGGTAGGTGACGCGGTATGCAAATGTGTATTTTTATTATATCATATAGACACTCTGGTGTTTTAGATTTTAGATTTGACTCTCTGGAACATATGTTTCTATTACTGTATTTTAATCTATTTTCATGCTTTTTTTTCTATCTACCTATCTATCTATCTATCTATCTATCTATCTATCTATCTATCTATCTATCTATCTATCTATCTATCTATCTAATATTCTATCTATTCTTATATTTTATTGTGTAATGTATTTCTTTATTAAACTATCTCCATGTTTTATATTTATTATGTATCTATTTGTCTATCTATTTTTTATTTGATTCCATTTATCTACTATATAATCGTCTAAGGTTCTCTGTCTGTCACGGAAATCGCGCGCCAGCACCAGGGCGCTCATTCGTGGCGTACGGCCGTGGCTATCATCGGAGATCAATCAGAGATCTCTGATTGGTCTTCGTGGCTGGCGGCGACCAATCACAGACGCGGCATTCAAACAGTGTGCCAAGTCTCTGATTGGTCGCCACGGCTGGTGGCGACCAATCAGAGACGCGGCATTCAAACCACATTCAAACTACATACATATTGTAGAATACCCGATGCGTTAGAATCGGGCCACCATCTAGTCTACTAATAAGAAGATACAGCAGCACTCTAAGCACCAAGATATATGCAATATTGAACTCATAAAATTTTAATTGATTTGCTGCTATACGAAATCTAACATATAAAGCTGAGTGCATGTTTGTATGTATGTGTTGTCAGGCATGCCGGCGCTATGGCACGTGGCCAACATGACTCACATGGGCTCTGAGCTTTGCACACAGGGGTTAACAGCATTTGGACCTATGTGAATGAATGAGTGCTTAACTAGACCTGACCAGTGCACAGTGTGTTAATGGCACCCAGGTCTGAGTGTGTGTTAATTGCAGCACGCAAATGGTTAACACCAGGGAGGTGTGTGCAGGGGGGATGTCCTGATTGAAAACACAGGTGTGGCTGTGGAAGGCTGGATAAGGGCTGCCTAAAGCTGAGTACTGAGATTTTGACATTGGGCCATTCAGTCTGTGAGAGAGAGAGCAGAGCCTCTGGGAGAGATGAGTTCAATTCCTGTGTGATGAGTGGAGCCATGAGGCCACAATGCTGAAGATTTTGCAGCACCTGCAGTTGGGAAGACTGGCTGACCCTGGAGGGGCTCGCGATGGCGTGTCTGGTGCAGCTGCTTGCCTGGAGGTCTGGGCCTGTGATGGCAGACTTGGAAGCGGCTGGCGACCTGGAGACACGTGCTGAAGAGCCCTTGGGGATGCCTGGCTTGCCCTGGAGCTCAGGTAGCTAAACCCGGGTCCTGGTTCTGACTGGTATCCTATACCAATGCTGGTGTGTGTCCCAGACTGTGTAGAGCAGCAGCAGCTCTGTGTATAGGCTGTGAGCACCTTAGCAGCCTATATGCATGGACTGAGCTACTCCAAGGGAAATTAAGCCAAGGAAGAGCCTGGCTGTGGGTTAGAGACTATTATATGTGAACAGGGGTGTACCGGCGGTGCTGAAATCCCTGTGGGACTGTGAATGACCCGTATGTTCTGTGTAATGAGCGCTGTAATGTTGAGTGTTGTACAGACTGTCCTGTGTACAGTATATAGTGCCAGGCGGCCGTAACCGCCATTGGGACTGACTGTAAGGTCATCAGGGTCCCGTTGACCAGTATATGTGATGTGTGCAGCGTAACAGTCTGTCTGAGACCGGGTGGCCTGTGTCTACAGGGATTTATAAGCTGCGTATCGGATCCCTTTGGGTCCATAAGGGTCTGGTGTAAATATATGAATATGTACTATAGGTTGTTAAGATGTAAATACTGCTATGTATGTGTTGTGATTTAAATACTGCCATGTCTGGTGTACAAAGTGTAGATAAAGCTAGGCGGCCACAACCGCCATAGGGAGCCATGATTGGGGCTCATGGTGTTCGATGGAGCTGTAATCAGTGCTCCTGGGTATATAAGCCTTTTTAAAAGGGTATATGTGCAATGTAATGTAATGTTGTATGTAATGTTATGTTGATTATGCTGTTATGTGAGTGTATTATGTATTTTATATGTGATGAGCAGTTTGAGTTCAATAAACTGCTCCTTAATGTTTTTACGTTAAAAAAACATGTTTTGGTATCATTTTACGCTGCCAAGCGAGCCCCTAGGCGAGCGCTACCTCACAGTGTGTATTGTTCCCACCGTCGTATTTACAGTCACGAAATTTTGCACAGCCATCTCATTTGACTCAGGGAACATCATAGACTATGTTTATAGGGGAAATTTTAACCCTGCACTTTACAGTTATTCCCCCCAAAAAAGGCCTATTTACTGTTTGTATGTGTCAGCAAGGGCGGACCTACCGCGGTGCAGCTGGTTCAGCTGCACTAGGGCCCCGACCGGCTAGGGGACCCCTCAGTTACCTGAAGGGGGGCCCCTCCACCTCCCTTCAGGGGGGTCCGGGTCACCAGCTGCCCCCCGCAGACCACAAGAGGTGAAGTGAGGGAAGCTTCCTGCCCCGCGGCTGATCCTGCCCCTCCTCTTCTCTGAACTTGCAGACGCAGGTAGCAGCCCATACTCACCAGCACCTCCCCCGCTCCTCACCTGGGACAGCATCTCGTCAAACCCCCTCCGCTCCCCCCCCCTTCGCGCTCCTCACCAGCACCAGGGCCCGCCCGGCATTAGGTCCGCCACTGTGTGTCAAATAATAGATACTGCCTTTCCTGTTCTGACAGTTAGCATGGATATTTACCAGGTGGCTTATAGCAACCAATTACAGCTCTACTTCTGATTGGTTGCTACAGGCAACATAAGACTTCCATAGTATAACACAGCTTATGCATGTCTGCAAAACATTCAGGGTTGCTGCCAAAGGCAAGGACTCCGGGAAAATGGCGCACACTGAGACATGACTGACAGTGAAGCAGCAGCCACACAAACCCCAAAGTGACTAAGACAACCCTTTGCTATTGCTCTAAAAACCTGTCACACACAGCCCCCAGTATACAGCAGGAGGCCACACACAGCTCTCAATTAACAGCAGGAGGCCACACATAGCTCCTTGTATTAGAGCAGGAGCTCACACATAGCTGTCTGTATTACAGCCTGTGCCAACACATAACCTCTGTATTACACTTAACGTCTGTGCCTCATATAGCCCCTGTATTAGAGCCTGTGCCTCACGTAACCTCTGCATTACAGCCTGTGCCCACACATAGTCCATATATTACACCAGGAGCCCACACATAGCCCCCATGTATTACAGCCTGTGCCGACACATAGTCCCTGTTTTACATCAGGGACCCACATATAACACCTGTATTAAACCTGGAGCACAAACATAGCCCCTGTATTACTCCAGGAGCTCAAACATTGCACCTTTATTACACATGCAGCCTGTGTATCTCAGCAGAGAGAAGCAAAGCTTTGTTAAGTCATTCTATTTTGTTATAGCAAAGAACAGTTGGTTACTATACTGGGGAAGGCCGGAGACTACAGCTATTATAATTATAAAAATGAAAGTACATAGCACATAAATTGGTCAATACATCAGCCATGGCAAGGTGTCCTTCCTTGACAGGATGCTGACCACTCCTCCCATCCGCCTAAAGGCCCCATTACACGGCACGATGTTGGAACGATGTCCACAACGATCTCGTGGGCACGCGGTCGTTGCAGACATCGTTGGTGAGATGTCACATGTCTAAATATCGTGGACGACTCACCAACGATGTTGTGAGCAGGTATCGTTCGCACAACCCAGCGAACGAGCCGTGCTCATTGCTGTGAATGGGCGAAGTGGTAAACGACATCGTTATCGCGGTGTCAAACACAACAATATACCAGGTTGGCTGATCGTTGATCGTTTGGTTTGAGAACATGTTCTCAAACCTGCGATCAACGATCCAACGATTTATCGTTACAACTTGGCAGAGTCACACTCAATGAGGTCACAACGAGGTTGCTGGAACGCCTCCAAAGCCGTGATGTATCAGCGATGTCGTTAATGATGTCGTGCTGTGTAATGGGGCCTTAAGGTTAATGTCTGATTAATGCTGGATCATACCTACCCATAAATTTATAGGTTTTTAGCCTGGGATAGGCATGATATTAGGTTAGGATCCCGTCAAGGTTGAATTTATTCATTAAGTTACCGTATTTTCCGGGATATAAGACGACTTTTTAACCCCTAAAATTCTCCTCCCAAGTCGGGGTCGTCTTATACACCGGGTACAGGTTGAGGCTGAGGAAAAAAATGCCGGCATGGGCCCGCTGTGCATAATATAAGGGCCCCCCCCCCCGAAAATGAGCGGTGGCAGGTGGCAGGCAAGAAAAAAAAAATGATACTCACCTGCCTCTGCCGTCCATGTCTTCCGGAGCTTCCCACTGCCACCACCGCTGTGTACATAGCCGCCGGGCGCCATAGATGTACGATATAAGCCATCAGCCAATCAGGAGGCTGCTGGTGTCTGATTGGCTGAGGCATTACCGTACATCTCCTGAACGGAGGTAACTGCGCCGCTCAGTGTGTATGTACGGTAATGCCAGGGCCAATCAGACGCCAGCAGCTGCCTGATTGGCTGATGGCTTATTATCATACATATACGGTGCCCGGCTACGTACAGCAGCGGTGGCGGTGGCGGTCGTAAGCTCCGGCAGGGTCCGGTGGCACAGCAGTGGCACAGTGTGTCTGGCTGTGTGTATGTCTGACTGTGTGTGTGTGTCTTACTGTGTGTGTGTGACTGTGTGTGTCTGACTGTGTGTGTGTGTCTGTGTCTGACTGTGTGTGTGTGACTGTGTGTCTGTGTCTGACTGTGTGTGTGTGACTGTGTGTCTGTGTCTGACTGTGTGTGTGTTGTGTGTCTGTCTGACTGTGTGTGTGTGACTGTGTGTGTCTGTGTCTGACTGTGTGTGTGTCTTACTGTGTGTGTGTCTGTGTCTGACTGTGTGTGTGTGACTGTGTGTATCTGACTGTGTGTATGACTGCAGAGGAATATTGGGGGTTGATGGAGGCTGTACTCCCCCACCACCACTGTAATACTATAATATATGGAGGACTACGGGGGTGCATTACACTATATGGAGCACTATAGGGTGCATTATATTATCTAGGGGACTATGGCGTGCATTACACTATATGGAGGACTACGGGGTGCATTATAATATATTGAGGACTTTGATGATGCATTATAATTTATGGAGACAATTATACTATATATGGAAGCCATTATAATACTTAGAGGGCTCTGTGGGAGCATGATAATACTTGAAGGGGTATGAGGGACCCTCTATACTATATGCAGGGCTATTTTAGGGCTGTGTGATGGCCATAATACAGTGTGAAGAGATGTAGGGGTCATTATTCTATATGTGGGTCCATTATATTGTGTGGGGGTCATAGTGGGAATCATACCGTAGAAGAGGGGGTAGTCTTATACGGCGAGTATATCCCAAACTCCATATTTTAAGTGGAAAAGTTGGGGGTCGTCTTATACGCCTAGTCATCTTATACGCCGGAAAATACGGTACTTCATTTTTATTAGTATATTTCATATAGCAGTAATACAGTTTGAATTTTACACTGTGTGAAGAATTATTAGGCAAGTTGTATTGTAGAGGACTATTTTTATTAGTGATCAACAACTATGTTCTCAATCAACCCAAAAGACTCAAATATCAAAGCTTAGTATTTTTGGAAGTTGAAGTGTTTTTTTTTTTTTAGAGATTTGACTTAGGAGGATATCTGTTTGTGCAGGTAACTATTATGGTACCTTTACACGCCGCTACAACAAGGTGGAAACAACCGGGTGTCTCACGTGCACGAGCACGCACAAACGGTTACAAACGGTACTCGCACCGCCTTTACACGCCGCAACAAGGTGCGCTACAGTAGGTTACATCTATCTCTGGATACACCGCTGGGTGCAACAAGTTACCTTCTGTAGCTCACCTTACCTCATTTACACGCCGCTATAACAAGGTAATATGGGCGGTCCTGGTGCAGCAGGGACAACACATAGGCGTGCCACAATTGTGGATTACGAGACGTTCATTCGCTGATAGGACAAAGCAATAGCATCATGATTGGCAAGGCAGCACAGGAGGCTGACTAATACATGACGCTCGAGCAATTGTGTAGTGTGACTGGTCAGCTCCTTAAATATGCCGCCCTATGCAGCGACTACCAATCGTAACGCAGGAGCTTCCTCCAATGATCGCTGAAGGGGGGTGGTTTCACGGAGGCTGTGTAACGCCCCAGGGAGTTATCTAGGTGACGAATAAACCTTACCCTACCATATTTACACGCCGATACAGGCCGTAACCATCGCCTTGAAATCAACCTGTTTTTGAGCTCTGCTCTGAAACAGGTGCCTCAAGTGACGGGTGGCAACAACCGTCTTTACACGCCGCGACCGCGGGTTGATTTGGCGGTGCAAGATACATTTCTCTCATGTACCCGGTTGTTGCCACCATCCTGTTGCGGCTTGTAAAGGTACCATTTCTGTGCAGAATTGTTAGGCAACTTAATAAAAACCTAACATATTCCCATCTCACTTGTGTATTGTCACCAGGTAAACTAATATAACTGCACAAAATTAAGAAAAAAACATTTCTGACATGCAAAAAACAAAACCCAAAAATATTAGTGACCAATATTGCCATATTTCTTTATGATGACACTCAACAGCCTTCCATCCTTAGATTCTGTCAGTTCCTTGATCTGTGTATGATCAACATTGGATGCAGCAGCCACCACAGCCTCCCAGACACTGTTCCGAAAGATGTACTTGATTCAACCAGGGGTCTATGGGAACTCGGTACCCGGGCGTTGTTCTATGGGGTGCTGTCTCGGTGGCTAGTGCCCAGTCGCGTAGTCCTGGTAGTTCATTTTAAATTAGGAAAACGGAATAAATGTCTCGTGACACCACTTGTGGTTTCTGCTGATGGCACCAGCACTGCTGTGGGCCTGTGGGGATGATGGACGGGCAGCTGGATGGTAAAGCTCCCCACAGGCGGTGGAGCAGAGTCCCCGGGGTTGTGATGAGGTGACAGGGATTTGCACAGGGAGGTGGCTAGGCTACTGGACCGCAACCACAGTCTCTGAGCTGGACAGGGTCAGCGTTAGAGAAATGGACACTCACACTAGAAGTTGTTTCTGTACCTTTACTGGTGAAATTGAAGATACTGTCCAGGGCACACTCTGGTGATCAGGAAACACTTCTGGATCTCCACAGTGAGTGAGTCTAAGGCCTCCTTGTTGATTTTCCCTTGGTGAAGCCTCTGAACTGTGTGAGACTAGACCTGACCTCCTCTGTGTCTCTGTCACTTGTGTTGTGTGGAGGGAAACCTCTGTGTGGACTTCCGCTATCACTTCTCCTGTGGTGTCTGGCTCCCTTCTTGGTTGCTGTACAGGTGTCCGGGAGACTGGAATCTCCTCTGTGAACCAGTGTTTCTGCTGGGCTAGATGTTCTCCTGCAGACTCAGACTTCGGTGTCCGGGTTGCTTTCTGGGGTGAACCAGTTCAGCTCCTTTGCCCACAGTCTGCTGTTACTTCTCTCCTTCCACCTTGCCTTCGACCTCACTCTTAGGCCCTCACATTGGCTAGGCTGGTTAACTGTCATCTGGCTCGGGCCTAGCGCAGCTCTGACACACTAGGACGTCTTCACAGTTCTCCTAGCAACTGCACATTCTGACTAACTCCGCCCCCAGCACCGTTATTTTTTTATAGGGGATCTTGCTTAAGGCAGCAAGTGGAGCTCCCCTACAAGTCTGGAGTGGAAGGTATTGGGTGTATGTGGTACCTACTGTGGAAATACATCCATGCTTTAAGTAGTTCTGTGGCTACCTGTAATGGCAGGGCACCACATACTGTTTTCCCTCCCTGTAGATCTCACATTTTATAAGGGACCACAGGTTCTCTATGGGGTTCAGATCAGGTGAACAAGGGGGCCATGTTATTATTTTTTCTTCTTTTCGAACTTTACTGGCCAGCCACGCTGTGGAGTAGTTGGATGCATGTGATGGAGCATTGTCGAGCAATGAAAATCATGTTTTTCTTGAACGATACCGACTTCTTCCTGTGCCACTGCTTGATGAAGTTGTCTTCCGGAAACTGGCAGTAGGTCTGGGAGTTGAGCTTCACTCCATCCTCAACCCGAAAAGGTCCCACAAGTTCATCTTTTTTTTTTAAATATCTTTTTTTATTGAAGTTTCAGACATAACATATCACAACATAATACAAAGGATATCGAAAGACATTGTGAATTAGCTTTTTTCAACAAACCCTCAAACACCCCTCCCTTCGTATCATTCCCTGTTCCCGCCCCCCAAACGATAATATTTGTCTTGTGTAAATTAATCATGTAGACCAAGTTCTCTTTAAGTGATGGTAGTGGTTATCTCCTCTCGTCCTTGTGCCAGCTCATGTTAGATAAGATCCCAGCATAATCATAACATTTTAAAAACAAATGCGTGTGTAGTCTTGGTATAGACAAGGTATGGTGATATTTTAGATTCCCTTATATCTTAAGTGCTCCCAACGTGCCTTTCAAATCTTCACTGAGATACCAAGTAGAATGCCTGAACGGCGAGACTGTTTGCTCCAGCTCCTCCAGCGACAATTTTGTTATTATAAAGTTCCTCCATGTGTTGAAGAATTTGCCTGTCATTAGGTCTTTTTGTCTCTCTGCTTCCATCCTTTCTATTCTCATGGTCGCTTTGAGGGTCTGGAGCAAATCTGGAACCACCGGACAGGATGAGGACAGCCAGCCTCGTAGTAATATCTTTTTGCATAGTATGGCAACAATATGGCAGAATCTTGCTCTGATCCCCTTCCAACTTTCAGAATTCGAGATGTGAAGTAGCCATGGTTTAGGTTCTATAGGTATTTCCTGGCCAGTGATCTCCCGCATGAATCCCCTCACTGATTCCCAAAATTTGACAACCCCTGGGCAAGTCCATATACCATGAGAAAAATCTGTCCGAAATGCGCCGCACTTCGGACAATTTTGTGTTCTTCCAGGAACATTTGGTGTCGGGGGTATGTTGAAACCATAAATTGCTCTGTGCATGACCCGAAATTGAGTGTCTCTCCATTTTTCATTATGTATAAGTTTTCTAAACAGCCTCCACCCCTCCAGAATCTCCTCTTCCCTTTCCTCCTCTGGTATGAGATGTCTCCAGCCCCCAAAGAGTTTTCTCGATTCTACTACTGGGTAGACCTCACGGAGGAAGTTATAAATAAATGATATGTTTAATTGTGAGGTGTGGGTCTGTGTTAATTTATCCCATGTATTTGAGATACACTCCTGGGTCACATCCTGTAGTTTTTGTAAAACGTGATAGTGTAGTTGTTTATATTGTAGGATCTGTGTAGACGGGAGCACAAAGTGTTCCATCACCTCGGATCCTGACATCCATCTCCTCTCTTCTTTCTGGAGTATATCACCCAATTTCAGTATGCCGTTGGTTTCCCATACCCTAAACAAGGCATTTTCTCTCCCTAACTTGAAACTAACATGTGCCCAAGGGTTCAGATATTTGGAAATCTTCCATGGCAAATGCAGTTTCTTACGGACTGCTTTCCAACACATGGCTGTGTCTCTAAAAAGCAGTGAGTTTCTTATGTAAGCAGGGACATCGGACCAGGCCGCGTGTAACAGACTGGCCAGATCCCAAGGTCGACAGAATTCTCTCTCCTCCACCCAATTGGAATGCTTGGATGTTCTATTCAACCAGTCTATTACATGTCTGGTAACACAGGCCAGATTATACCCTTTGATGTCTGGAAGGTTAAGACCTCCTCTATCTTTGGGTAGTATCAATGTGGTGTATTTAATTCTCGCTCTTTTACCATTCCAAATGAATTGCGTTATGGCTTTATTTAGTTTTAGCAAATCACCTCGGCGCAGGAGAAGAGGGAGTGTCTGCATTGGATACAGTAATCGGGAGAAACTGATCATTTTGACCAGATGACAGCGTCCTAATAGTGAGAGGGGCAGATTTTTCCATCTTTCTAGTTCTAGTGTTATTTTCCTAATTATCGGGTCATAATTGAGTGAGTATATCATGCCTGTAATTTTGCTCAAATGTATCCCCAAATATTTAATGTGATCACTTTTAACAGGTATCCCTGATGTTTCCCGAAACCTACAGGTTGATCGGGTGTTCCCTCCGGTGATCCCCAAGTTTAATATTTCACATTTGGCTTTATTAAGCGTGAAACCTGAGAAAGTGCCATACAACTCTAATTGGTCTAAGAGATACCCGATATCCCTATCCGGGCGGTTGAGATAAAGAATTATGTCGTCTGCGAAAAGTGCCGAATATATAGGCATGTGTCCCACTTTAATCCCTTCAAAAACCGCTCCCCCGTTGAGATAGCGTGATAAGGGCTCTATAGCTAAATTAAAGAGCAGTGGGGAGAGTGGGCATCCCTGCCTTGTTCCCCTCTGTAGTTGGAAGGAGTCCGACAGGAACCCAGGGGTATACACTTTCGCTCGTGGATTAAGGTATAGGGTATTCAAGAACGTACGGAAGGGTCCCTGCATCCCCAGTGTGTCTAGAATTGTATTTAGCCACTCCCAATTTACACTGTCGAATGCCTTTTCGGCATCCAACAAAAGCAATGCTGGGGGGTCCTGCGATGGAATGTTGTGATTTTTGACCGTATGGAGTACCAGGATGGTTTTCCTAATATTCCCCACTGCTGACCTCCCCTTGACAAACCCAGACTGTTGGGGTTCAACAAGGCGAGGCAACATCGTCGCTAGGCGATCAGCCATAATTTTAGATAATATTTTCAAGTCTTGGTCTATCAAGGATATGGGTCTATAGTTTGACGGGTCTGTTGGGTCCTTTTCTCCCTTGGGCAATAGTTTTATATAAGCTGTGTTGGAGGTATCAGACAAAGTCACTCCTCCCAAGATATCATTAAATAGTGACACTAGACATGGGGCTATCATTTCTTTAAGTTTTTTGTAATATTCTCCTGGGAAGCCGTCTGGGCCCGGGGCTTTGTTATTTCCCAAGTTATTGATGGCCTCTAAGGTTTCCTCTAGTGTGATTGGACAGTTTAACGTATTCAGTTCATCGTCAGATAATACTGGCATTTCAATCCTCTGTAACCATTCCCTACCCATCTCTCGGTCATTTGGTTTAGCGGTGTATAGTTTGGAATAATATCTACCCAAGAGTGAATTTATCTGTTTTGGATTTGAAGTATTTGTCCCATCCCCGACTTTCAGAGAGGCGATTGTGTTGTATGGGCGCTTCCCTCTGGCCAGATTGGCTAAAATTTTTCCCGATTTATCTCCAAATTTGTATAGATCTACCTCCCAATGTGCTTTTCTGAAGATCTCCCTCTGTCTTGCCCAGGCTTCGAACTCCCTCTTCGCCAGCAACCAAGACTCTTTCGAATCATCGGATGGGTTTGTTAAGAATTGAGCGTAGGCTTCTCTCAAAGCCCCACTACGAGACTTAAATTGTTCTTGTGTTTTGCGTTTCATTGTTTGAGTATAGGCCATAATTTTCCCTCTCATCACTGCCTTGCTAGTTTCCCAATACAGTCGGGCATCTGGTTTATGCTCCATATTATCTAAGGAGAATGAGGTCCACCACTCCCTCAAGAGCCTGGCGAAGTCTTCATCATGACACAAGTAGGTCGGGAATCGCCATAGAAAGTCAGTGCCGTGCGGGTAGAGATTCCTCAGGGTCAGGGACACCGGACTGTGATCAGAGATAACTAAGTTTTCAATGACTACCTCTTCCACTCTGTCCAGCACAGCGTCTCCGACCAAGAGCATATCCAGCCGAGACCACGAATCGTGTGGGTGAGAATAATGCGTAAATTCCCTCTCTTGCGGATGAAAAGTCCTCCAGGCATCATGGAGCCCTGTATTATCCATCAAGCGTTTTAAACCTCCTCCACCCCTTTTAACTATTGTGGCATGTTCCGTTGCGGGCCTTGTTTGTTGTCTTTTCTGTCTATCTTCTCCCGAAGATACCACTGTGTTGAAATCACCTGCTATCAATTTGCTAGGCTCTCCATCTGCTAGTAACATCTGTTCTGTTTGTATAAAGAACTTCTCTCTATCTGCATCAGAGTTGGGTGCATATACATTGTACAGACTCAGCCTACCTAGCTGACATTCAATGATCACATGAATTCGTCTTCCAGCGTCATCTTTGGTCTCGGATATCAATTTGTGGGAGAAAGTTTTGTTGACCAACACCAAAACCCCTGCTTTCTTTTCTACCGCTCCCGAGCCCCAAATTGTCCCCACCCACAATTTTTGCATCCTGAAGAAATCAGACGCTGGAAGGTGAGTTTCCTGTAAGAAAGCAATGTCCACATTCAGTTTCTTTAAATGTCGTAGGACCATGGAGCGTTTCTCCGGTGAGCGCAAACCTTTAACGTTCCATGTAACAATATTTACCATTGTAAATGAGTAAGAAGTGAAATAATGCTGTGTAATGGACCCATATAGATTGGACATGAGAGCGTCTAAGGTCGTATGATATAGTGCAACAAAGACATGTATTAACATTCCCCAACGTAATCAGAACTCTTCTAACTCCCTCCAAGGTAGAATATGTTATCAAAGTGAACAATTCCCCTTCCCCCACATTCCTCCCCTCACCCCCCCTTCCCCCCCCCAACCAACAACTCAAGTTATAGACTCCCAAATTCTGATAAGGACGCATCACATCTGTAAACTCCCACCCGGCGGTTGAGATTCGTTGGAGATCTTCGCTGGCTCACTAGTAAAAATGTGAGAGAGCGCATAGATTTGAGATCAAAAATCAAAAACTCAAAAAAAAAAAAAAAAAAAAAAAAAAGGAAGAACTATATATATATTATATATAGATTGTACCTTCAACATGTAGACTGTCTTCAAGATAAAAAACAGGTTTGTGGAATATGTAACATGTGTGAGTTTCCGTAGGGCGACGAATAAAGCATGTCCGGCAAGTTTGTTGTCAATCATTCAGGTGCCTTCCAGTCGTTCCTCCCTGTCATCTTGGGTCTCCGACTGATGCTGATGTAGATGTCGCTGTTCTTCGGATGTTTCCCCAATCTCTCGTGCGATCTGTATAGCAGACGACCTTTCATCAGGGTGGGGGATGACTCTGTCGGATTTAGTTTGCGACTCGTCTAGGATACGATCTCGGCGTGTGGGGGTGTGATTTCCATTACCCTCCTTCCTCATGGTTTGTGAGTCCCGTTCACCCCTTCCCGAGTTATTCTGCGTCAGCTGTCGCAACGCTTCTTGTGATTCTGGAATGTTCTGAGGCGACCATCTGGCCCCCTGTATCTTAGGGTTGCAGGAAATGACAACTGGAATCGGATGTTTCGTTTATACAAAATACTGCATGCTGGACTAAAAGCTTTCCTCCTCTTTGACACCTCTACGGAATAGTCACCATATACTCTAACCACGTGGTTATGTACCACAAGGGGGCGGCGTAGGCTCTTAAACGTCTGCAGCAACTGTTCTTTGTCTCTGTAGTCTAAATATCTGACTACCACTTGGCGAGGCGAGACTTTGTTGGCATTGTTGATGTTATTATCTCGGGCATTGGTGTGCGAGGATCCTGATCTCTCCCGTGAGCGAGCAAGGGTTTCCGGGGGTGTCCCAACTCTATGGGCTCTTTCAGCTCTGCATTTGTGAGGAAACCCCAGGGCACGAGGCAGGTCTCTTTCACATATATCAATTAGTTCATTTTGTAGGATTGATTCAGGGAGGCCTATTATCCGTAGGTTGTTACGCCTCGACCTGTTTTCTAGGTCTTCTAATTTGTCTTTATTGTACACAGAAGCTGTCATAAGGTCTGCCACATGTGCCTCTAACTGCATCACTCTATCTTCAGAGTCAGATAGTCTCTGTTCAAGTATGTCAAGTCTATTTGTATGTTCCACAGTTTTAGCTTGTAGCCCTAATAGAGCTTCTTGTATGGCATCTTTAATCGTGCCCTTCAGCTCCTCTGCCAAGTATGCTGATGCTTCTCTGGCTAGTAGTTTATAATCAACATGAGGGATTATGTGCTGCAGTCTGTCCTCTCCTGTGCTTTGCTCAGTGTATTGTGCTTCCTGCCCCCTTTGTTTGCTTCTATTCTCTGTCTCCCCAGCTTGTGGCCGGCTGTCGCCGTCTCCCCTTCTGTCCTCCTGGCTCGTGGCGCTGTGTGTGCCGTGCTGCATCGCTCTGCTTTTCCCGCCTGCCGCCATCTTATCTGCCCCCTTCACCTGCTGATCTGCAGAGCGCGGCTTATCTCCTGCGCCTCCCGAGCTCCGGAGCCACTTCTCCATCTTACCGGCCGGTGCCGGTGTCCCCGCTGACTTCCGTGCACTCATCTTCGGTGCCTTTGTGTAAGCCTGCTGCGGTGCGGGTGGATGTAATCAGCGCGGGTACGGGGAGCTCTCCTTCAGCCCTGCGTCCTCATGCAGGCCGGAACCGGAAGTCACAAGTTCATCTTTGAGGATACCAGCCCATACCAGTACCCCACCTCCATCTTGCTGGCATCTGAGTCAGAGCGTAGCTCTCTGCCCTTTACTGATCCAGCCTCTGGCCCATCAAGAGTCGCTCTCATTTCATCAGTCCATTAAACCTTTGAAAAATCAGTCTTAAGATATTTCTTGGTCCAGTCTTGACGTTTTATCTTATCTTTCTTGTTCAAAGGTGGTCGTTTTTCAGCCTTTCTTACCTTGGCCATGTCCCTGAGTATCGCATACCTTGTGCTTTTTGATACTCCAGCAACGTTTGCAGCCCTGAAATATTGCAAAACTGGTGGCAAATGGCATTTTGACAGCTTCACACTTGATTTTCCTAAATTCATGGGCAGTTATTTTGCGCCTTTTTTGGCCAACACGCTTCTTGCAATCATGTTGGCTATTTGTCATGAAACGCTTGATTGTTCGGTGATCACGCTTCAAAAGTTTGGCAATTTCAAGACTGCTGTATCCCTCTGCAAGACATCTCACAATTTTGGGCTTTTCAGAGCCTGTCAAATCTCTCTTCCGAATCATTTTGCCAAAGGAAAGTAAATTGCCAAATAATTAAGCCTACCTTATATAGGGTGTTGATGTCATTAGACCACACCTTTCCTCATTACAGAGATGCAAATCACCTGATTTACTTAATTGGTAGTTGGCTCTCAAGCCTATACAGCTTGGAGTAGGACAACATGTATAAAAAGTAGCATGTGATCAAAATACTCATTTGCCTAATAATTCTGCACACAGTGTATATGTTCAGTGTTCATATACAGTACAGACCAAAAGTTTGGACACAGCTTCTCATTCAAAGAGTTTTCTTTATTTTCATGACTATGAAAATTGTAGATTCACACTGAAGTCATCAAAACTATGCATTAACACATGTGGAATTATATACTTAACAAAAAAGTGTGAAACAACTGAAAATATGTTTTATATTCTAGGTAGTGATGAGCGAGTATGCTCTGCGCTGCTCGGTACTCGCACGAGTATCACTGTACTCGGGCTACTCGGCGAGCACAGAGTAATCTCGCGATACTCGTGCTGTGCTCGTGGTCCTCATCCCTGCATGTTGGCGCTCTTTAGAGAGCCAGCCCACATGCAGGGATTGGCTAGCAGACCACTGCAATGCCACAGCCCTGTTAGTTGTGGCATTGCAGTGATTGGCCGGCCTGCACAGCGTGACCAAGCCTTTATAAGACCCGGCCACGATGTGCTCTGCACACAGCCATCCAGACAGTGAGTGTAGGGACAGTGTCTGCTGCTGCTTAGGGACAGATTTGCGGCCCTCATAGGTAGATCCGGAGCAGGGCTGAAAACTGCTGCTGACCACAACAGTCCTTCTCAGGACTAATCTAGGAGGATATAGGCAGGGTGATCCAGATCGGAGTCCAAGCTTTTCTGTGACCATAACAGTACATACTAGCTTGATACAGGTTAGGGACTAAAATCCTACTCTCCTGTGAGCTGAACAGTCACCAGACTGGTGTACTTACTACCTTGATACAGGTTAGGGACTAAAATCCTACTCTCCTGTGACCATAACAGTCACCAGACTGTTATACTTACTACCTTGATACAGGTTAGGGACTAAAATCCTACTCTCCTGTGAGCTGAACAGTTACCAGACTGGTGTACTTACTACCTTGATACAGGTTAGGGACTAAAATCCTACTCTCCTGTGACCATAACAGTCACCAGACTGTTGTACTTGCTACCTTGATACAGATTAGGGACTAAAATCCTACTCTCCTGTGAGCTGAACAGTCACCAGACTGTTGTCGCTGTATGCAGGCAAAATGCGCAAGGGCGTTGGCAAGGAACAAGGAAGTGAACGTGATGGTGGTGCAGGCATGGGCCGAGGTCGTGTGCAAGCACTAATTTCGCAACAACAAAGGGGCACATCTACTCGCTCACACGTCCTGTCCCAAATTCTTGGGGCCCGCAGCAGTACACCGCTCTTGAACCAAGACCAGTGTCAACAGGTTGTTACTTGGATAGCGGATAATGCTTCAAGTCAGATTGGCACCTCCACAAACACCCTGTCTTCCACACGGTCAAGTGTCAGTAGCCGTGATACTGCACCGCACATTTCCCAACCTGATCCTCCTTCCTACCACCAGGCCGAGTACACGTCCACGGACATTACTGATCCCACACTTGGACACTCTGAAGTCCAGAAGTGTGTACCCATGGGTGAGTGGAGGTACATGGCAAATTCCCATAACAAAATTTAAATTCCACTGTCATTTGTGTGTGGTGTGGTGAAGTCTGGCCCAATCCAACCCTTATTTATCTTGATCTGAGTCAGCCTGTCAGCATTTTCAGTTGACAGGCGGGTGCGTTTATCAGTAATGATTCCACCTGCGGCACTGAAAACACGTTCTGACAAAACGCTAGCGGCAGGGCAGGCCAGGACTTCCAAGGCGTAGAGAGCCAATTCATGTCACGTGTCCAGCTTGGAGACCCAATCATTGTAAGGCACAGAGGAATCTCGCAGTACAGTTGTTCGATCTGCAAGGTACTCCTTCAGCATGTGGCCAAACTTAGCATTTCTTGCGGCACTACCCCGCACCTCAGGGGCTGTGGTACATGAGTGGCTGAGAAAACTGTCCCACATCGTAAAGACTGTTCCACTACCTCTGGCGGATTGGACTTGTGCCCCTCTCGGCCGTACGCCTTGGTTGTCCACCGATTCCTGACCTATGCCGCTAGCGTTTTGTGAGGGGAATGATTTGCCTACTTCTGTTGCTATGGCCTTCTGGAACTGCTGCATTTTGGCTGACCTCTCCACCTCAGGAATGAGAGACATAAAGTTCTCCTTGTAGCATGGGTCTAAGAGTGTTGCCAACCAGTACTGATTGTCGGCCAAGATGTTCTGAACGCGAGGGTCACGAGCCAGGCAGCTTACCATAAAGTCAGCCATGTGCGCCAGACTCTTAACAGCCATCACTTCAGTATCCTGACCAACACGATGACTGAACATGCTGTCCTCCTCCTCCTCCTCCTCCTCCTCCTCATCTCCCCTGTCTTCTGGCCAGCCATGCTGAATCGAGGGTATGACTGGTGTGCATGTCATATCCTCAATTTGGCCAGAGAGTTGCTCCATGTCTTCATCCTCCTCCTCCTCGTCATAGTCCTCCACTGCACGTTGTGATGACATGAGGCTGGGCTGTGTGTTATCACCCACACCCACTACAGTTTCTTGCTCCAAGTCATCGCGCTCCGCCTGCAATGCATCATCTTTGTTTTTCAGCAGAGACCGTTTTAGAAGGCAGAGTAGCGGTATGGTGACGCTAATAATGGCGTAATCGCCGCTCACCATCTTGATGGAGTCCTCAAAGTTTTGGAGGACGGTACATAGGTCGGACATCCATATCCACTCCGGAGGTGTTATGTGTGGAGTTTGACCCATTTCCCGATGGCTTAGGTGATGCAGGTAGTCAACAACTGCCCTCTTCTGCTCACATATCCTGACCAACATGTGCAGAGTTGAATTCCAATGCGTGGGGACATCGCACACCAGTCTGTGGGCCGGAAGACACAAACGGCGCTGAAAGCCGGCAAGGCCGGCTGAAGCAGCAGGTGACTTGCGAAAATGCGCAGACAGGCGGCGAACTTTTACCAGCAGATCAGACAGCTCTGGGTATGATGTAAGAAACCGCTGAACCACCAGGTTGAGCACATGGGACACGCATGGAACATGCGTCAGCTGGCCTCGCCTCAAAGCTGCCACCAGGTTCCGGCCATTGTCACACACGACCTTTCCTGGCTTTAGGTTCAGAGGTGTGAGCCAGTGATCTGCCTGCTGTTTCAGAGCTGTCCACACCTCTTCTGCATTGTGGGGTTTGTGACCTATGCAGACTAGCTTCAGCACAGCCTGTTGCCGCTTCGCAGAGGCAGTGCTGCAGTGCTTCCAGCTTGTGACTGGTGTGGAGGGTACAGTGGATGAGGATGCGCAGGAGGAGGCTGAGGAGCATGACATTCCGGAGCTGTAGAGTGTCAGTGAAACCCTGACAGAGGTAGGGCCTGCAATCCTTGGTGTGGGAAGGACGTGTTCCGTCCCTCGCTCAGACTGGGTCCCAGCTTCCACAATATTAACCCAGTGTTCCGTCAAGGAGATGTAGCGGCCTTGCGCACAAGCACTTGTCCACGTGTCTGTGGTTAGGTGGACTTTGGCTGAAACAGCGTTGTTAAGGGCACGTGTGATGCTTTGGGACACGTGGTTATGCAATGCGGAGACGGCACATCTGAAGAAATAGTGGCAGCTGGGGACCGAGTAACGCGGCACAGCAACCGCCATCAGGTCACGGAATGCTTCCGTCTCCACCAGCCGGAAAGGCAACATTTCTAGCGCTATGAGTCGCGAAATGTGACAATTTAGGACTGTGGCATGTGGAGCATTGGCAGCGTATTTGCGCCTGCGTTCAAAGGTTTGCTGAATGGATAATTGAACGCTGCGCTGGGACAAGGACGTGCTTGATGGTGGTGTTATTTGTGCATGGGCAACTTCTGGTGCAGGGCCGGAGGCTTGTTCGCGGCCAGCATGGACAGGGGATTGGCTCGCACGCACAACACGCGAAGACGTAGCAGTGACATCAGCAAGCACCGCTCCTCGACTTTGTTGTACTTCCCACAAAATCAGGTGCTTGGCTGACATGTGCCTGATCATGCTGGTGGTGGTCAGGCTGCTAGTTTTCGTACCCCTGCTGATGTTGGCATGGCAGGTGTTGCAAATAGCCTTTTTAGAGTCATCTGGAGCCAACTTAAAAAACTGCCAGACTCGGGAAGACCTAACATTTGCACAGGCACCTTGTGTCGTGTTGTTGTTCCGGGGAACGGTTGCCTGCCTTCTGCCTGCGGACACGACCCTGCTTCGTACTGCCTGTTGGGATGCTACACCTCCCTCCCCCTGTGCACTGCTGTCCTCGCTCTGCATATCCTCCTGCCAGGTTGGGTCAGCTACTGGATCATCCACCACGTCGTCTTCCTCTTCCTTGGATAATCGCTGGACTGCTCCTCCTTCTCCTCATGTGCCACCATGATGACCGTTACAATAGTTAGGCTGTTGTTTCAGGTATACCCCCAGTGGTAAATTTTTACGCCCATTCTTTTAGAATGGGCATTACAACAACAGGAGACCCCTTCCTTTTCAATGGGAAAAATGTTTTGAGGCCCTCCTGCACGTCTCTATCCAGGGACAATGTGGAGCCTCCCAATTTTTGGCTGCCCTGCCAAAGGGCTATACTACAATACACCCACTTCCTTACAATGGGCACTTCAGGTTTACAGGCCCTCATGCACGTTTCTATCCAGGGGCATTGGTGAGCCTCCCAATTTTAGACTGCCCTGGCAAAGGAAAATACTAGAATAGACCCAGTTCCTCAAAATGGGCACAATATGTCAAGACAGGGCTTCATGTACATCTCTTCTCAGGGACATCGGAGTGCCGCACAATGTTTTCACGTAAAATCTCACTATTGGGTATGTGCCCTTAACATTTCCACCCTGAATATTCATTTTGGTGTCATTTTGGAAGGTTTTCTGGTGACTCTGTAAAATTGGCGTGAAACTCGGACAACATTGTTCACAGCTGTGACTTTTGAGTGAGAAATGCTTCCAGGGGTCTTCCCCATGGTGTTGCCATGTCATTTGAGCACTCTTCTGAGACTTTTGTGACATTTTCAGGGTTTCTACATGCTGCCGGCAGTCATTTCATAAAAATACTCGGGTCTCCCATAGGATAACATTGGGCTCGGTACTCGGGCCGAGTACACGAGTATCTCGGGATGCTCGGCCCGAGCTTCGAGCACCCGAGCATTTTAGTACTCGCTCATCACTATTTATGAGGTTATAACTCTGGAACGCTTCAAAAGATCCCAGTGATTCCAAGACTGATATTCATGACATATTGGACTTTATGATAGTAAATTTAGGATGATATTTTCTGCATTTCTTTGACCAAATTTGACAGTTCAAAGCCATGATGGGTATAGCCATCATTGGTCATTAAGGGTTTAAGAGGAGACTTTGTGCAGCAGGCCTTCATGGTAAAATAGCTGCTAGGAAACCACTGCTAAGGACAGGCAACAAGCAGAAGAGACTTGTTTGGGCTAAGGAAGATACAAAGTGGGGAGCACACATAGGGCGGTAAAAGGATGACACCAAAGATTTACCTATAGAGATCCACTCATCTTGGGAGGTTGTGAGGGTCACAACCACCTGAACACACTTGGCTGCTGCAGAAACCACGAAGGATGCAAAGGAAAAAATATGGATGATCAGGAGTTTTTCTGCACTGACCATAGGAGATCGGATAATGAAGAGTCCTTTTATTCACACACCACACACTGCACACAGTTTGCCTACGTGTTTTGTAGCCTGCAGGCTACTTCATCAGCGCATAATCTTACAGATGATTTAACAGCCTGCTATTTATAACAACCATTATGGAAAAGAAAAAAAAAAGGGAAAAGACGACATCATTTCCTGTGAAAACGCCCATTACACTATTAGTCAAGCATAAAATGCATTATGGCAAACCAAAACTTTTGTCACACCTTTAAAATAAAACTTTTTGTGACTATACAAATTTTTAATATCAAGAAAAACACATACATGAAATAATAATTCATTTATTTCAAAGGACAAACTCACTCGAAGTGAGAGATCATATGTGGTCCTGAGGTTTACCACCAGGCTGGAGACCTTTGTTGGTTAAGATTTGCTGAAAACATATATAGAAGATAACCTTCACGGCATCCTCATCAAGAAATTATTATTAGGAAACATCAGGGGAGGGGAAAAAAAAGAAAAAAAGGGGGAAGTAAACAACATAATTTCCTGTGAAAACGCCCATTACACTGTTAGTCAAACATAAAATGCATTATGGCAAACCAAAATTTTTGTCACACCATTAGAATAAAACTTTTTGTGAGTACACAAATTGTTAATATCAAGAAAAACACATACATGAGATAATAATACATTATTTTCAAAGGACAAGTTTGTAAAATATTAAGGATTCAAACTCACTTGAAGTGAGAGATCATATGTACATCCTCAGTTTTACCACCAGGCTGGAGACCTTTATTGATTAAGTATAGCTGAAAAAGTCATTTCAATTTCTTAATAATTTAATAATTTCTTGATGAGGATGCCGTGAAGGTTATCTTCTATATATGTTTTCAGCAAATCTTAACCAACAAAGGTCTCCAGCCTGGTGGTAAACCTCAGGACCACATATGATCTCTCACTTCAAGTGAGTTTGTCCTTTGAAATAAATGAATTATTATTTCATGTATGTGTTTTTCTTAACAATTTGTGTACTTACAAAAAGTTTTATTTTAATAGTGTGATAAACGTTTTGGTTTGCCATAATGCATTTTATGCTTGACCAATAGTGTAATGGGTGTTTTCACAGGAAATGATGTCGTCTACTTCCTTTTTTTTAAAAATTTTTTTCCTTAATGGTTGTTATAAATAGCAGGCTGTTAGATCATCTGTAAGATTATGCCCTGATGAAGTAGCCTGCAGGCTACGAAACGCGTAGGCAAACTGTGTGCGGTGTGTGGTGTGTGAATACAAGGACTCTTCATTATCCAGTCTCATGTGGTCAGCGTGGAAAAACTCCCGATCATCCATATTTTTTCCTATGTTTGAGCTAAAGAACACAAGGAATGGATATTAGACCAGTGGAAATCCGTGCTTTGGTCTGATGAGTCCAAATTTGAGATCTTTGGTTCCAACCACCGTGTCTTTGTGCAACGCAGATAGATAGATAGAATACAAAACAGAGCAGCACTGCCGGTTTATGGGTGCAAATCAACCGAGTCTTCCAGACTTTCATATACATACAAGTAAAATAGTTGCAGAACTCCAAATTCAGATGTATCTTATGCTTTTTATTCTGGCCTTGGGTATAGTGTCAGGTTACGTTTCGGGCACACACGCCCTTTGTCCAGCTGGCTGACTTCAATTAGGGAGAATGAGATTAGATCGCCCTAAAAAAATGTGTTTTTAGGGAGCGTCTACAACTATGTAAGTTGTGGACAGTCCTAATTTCTTGGGGTAGAGTATTTCAGAGAATTGGTGCAGTTCGGGAGAAGTCTTGGAGCCGGGAGTGGAAGGTTCGGATTAGTGCAGATGTTAGTCTAAGCTCATTTCCAGAGCGAAGCAAACAGGTATGGTGATAGACCCACATGAGGGTAGATAGGTAGGGATGTGCTGCACTGTGAAGATCTTTAGGGGTGATAATCAAGCTGTTGGGTGATAATCAACAATTGTTGTTGATATTAGGGGGGCTATATATAAGACCTGTGTTGTGGTTGTGGGGTATCCCTGAGGAAGGTGCAAGGAGGGCACCGAAACGCGTCGGAGGAAATAAAGAATATTGATTGAATAGCACCTACTCGTGTGTTCTTTGGAGTGGCGGTGGACCTGGCAGCGCGGACTGTTATACATCTTTTCCCAACAGCTTGATGTTTCTCCATGAGTGAGTGGCCGGTGGAAGTCCAGCAGCAGCCATCAGTACATTATCCATATATGCCTTCAAAACCAGTTGTGGGTCTCACAACTGGTATAGGTGAGTGAAACCCTTATAAACCATCTTGTGTCAGTGTCGCTAGTGATAGGGCACTATTGCGCCTCTTGTTCCCCCTCTTTCCTTTTTTTTTAGGGGTGATAACACGCAAATTGATTTGGATCCTATAGTGATAGGTAGCCAGTGCAATGACCTAGCTAGATAGGTGACCATGGCTGCTGCATTAAGGATGGACTGGAGAGGGGAGATTCTAGTGAGGGGGAGGCTAATTAAAAGAGAATTACAATAATTATCAAGGCGGGAGTGGATCATGGCCACTGTGAGGATTTTAGTTGTTTCCATGGTGAGGAAGGGGCGAATTCTACAGATGTTCTTCTGGTGCAGGTGACAAGAGTGGGTGAGAGATTGTATATAGGAGGTGAAGGAAAGATTGGTGTCAAACATAACACCCAGACAGCGAGCCTGCTGCCTATGCGTTATTGTGGTGCTGCACACAGAGAGGGAGAAATCAGGTTTAAAGAAGTTAGTGGAGGGCGGGAGTTTCAGATAGAGAGTGGACATGATATTGGAATCTGTGGATAGACAGTCATTGGTGTTCTGTAATACAGTGGGTGTAAGGTCAGGGAAGAAGTGTATAGTTGTGTGTCATCAGCATAAAATTAATTAGAATCACTTGCTCTACATTATTATTATATAAAAATGTAAACAGGGGTTACACTTTACAGGGAATATGTCACCAGGATGTTGATACCTCATCTTAGAGGATAATGTAGGGAAAGAGACCCTGATTTCAGTGATGTATCACTTAGTTTAGTGGGTGCAGCAGTTATGATAAAACCTGAGTTTTTTCTGCTGCAGATGCAGCAGAGCACAGAAACTTGATCGGAACCACACCACTGATTAGTAAGCTTCCTATGCATATTGTATGTACAGGAAGCTGCTAATCAGTTCTAGAGACGTGACTGAACCAGAAGGCAAATAGTGATAATTTCATGCTGATAAAACATTAACTGTGTTAAAATAACAGCACACAATCTAATAAATGACTCATTCCTAAAATCAGTGTCTCAGACCCCACCTCATTCTGTCCTCAGGTTACATAGCAAAATCCTGCTGATAATTTTTTTTATGATAAGCTTTTTCAATCCTTGAAAAAGACTAAATTTTATACTGAGAGAAAATGATTAATGTTACTTATAGCAACCAACTACAGGAAAGCTTTTATTGTTTAAAAGTTCTATTGGAGAATAAAACTGCATCATGATTAGACGCTATCAGGAAGAAAGCTCATTTTTCTATTAGACAGTTGTGTCAAGCCACAAAATATATAGGGAGAAAGTGCAAAAAATCTACATTTTTCCCTAGCCCAAGGTTATTTTTTACTAAACCAAATTACGTTTTACTGCCGCTGTGCTGTATAAGTTCAGTGCTGACTGCAGAGTTCAGGACACAATTTCCAATCTTCATTTTTCTTTTTTCCTTGACAACTTATGCAAAATTCAGGGACAGCCAATATTCTTGTGGACACATACAGTGCCTTCAAAAAGTTTTCTTACCCCATGAACTTTTCCACATTTTTTCATTATACATCCACAAATTTAAATGCATTTTATTGGAATGTCATGTGATGTACCAACACAAAATATCAAGTATATATACAAAATATCAAAATAATAAGTATTTGTGAAGTGTTGAGGAAATCTATAATATAAAAGCCGAAGGCCACCTTCCGGAAGACCCGAAGGTTACTTCCGTGATGGCATCCGGACCATGGTGGTGACGTCACCAGTGTGGGGTAACCGGGCAACGCCCGGCTACAGGGACCGGAGGAGAAACGTTCCGCTTTCGGAAGTTCTGGCCAGGAACGTTCCCGTCTGTCCCGGTGCCTCCTCTCTCCTCCGCTCCAGCCTCTGCCCGCTCCTGCAGCCTCCCCTGTCCTCTGCCCGCTCCAGCCGCCTCCCCTGTCTTCTGCCCGCTCCAGCCGCCTCCTCTGTCCTCTGCCCGCTCCAGCCGCCTCCCCTGTCCTCTGCCCGCTCCAGCTGACTCCCCTGTCCTCTGGCAACTCCAGCCGACTCCCCTGTCCCCTGCCCGCTCCAGCAGCCTCTCCTGTCCTCTGCCCGCTCCTGCAGCCTCTGCCCACTCCAGCCGACTCCCCTGTCCTCTGCCCGCTCCAGCCGACTCCCCTGTCCTCTGCCCGCTCCAGCCGACTCCCCTGTCCTCTGCCCGCTCCTGCCGACTCCCCTGTCCTCTGCCCGCTCCTGCCGACTCCCCTGTCCTCTGCCCGCTCCTGCCGACTCCCCTGTCCTCTGCCCGCTCCTGTCGACTCCCCTGTCCTCTGCCCGCTCCTGCCGACTCCCCTGTCCTGTGCCCGCTCCATCCGACTCCCCTGTCCTGTGCCCGCTCCATCCGAATCCCCTGTCCTCTGCCCGCTCCAGCCGACTCCCCTGTCCTCTGCCCGCTCCAGCCGACTCCCCTGTCCTCTGCCCGCTCCAGCCGCCTCCCCTGTCCTCTGCCCGCTCCAGCCACCTCCCCTGTCCTCTGCCCCCTCCAGCCGCCTCCCCTGTCCTCTGCCCCCTCCAGCCGCCTCCCCTGTCCTCTGCCCCCTCTAGCCGACTCCCCTGTCCTCTGCCCACTCCAGCCGCCTCCCCTGTCCTCTTCCCCCTCCAGCCGCCTCCCCTGTCCTCTGCCCCCTCCAGCCGCCTCCCCTGCCCTCTGCCCCCTCCAGCCGCCTCCCCTGCCCTCTGCCCCCTCCAGCCACCTCCCCTGCCCTCTGCCCCCTCCAGCCGCCTCCCCTGCCCTCTGCCCCCTCCAGCCGCCTCCCCTGCCCTCCAGCCTTCCCTGCCCTCCAGCCTCCCCTGCCCTCTGCCCTTTTCACCACTTCTCACCCCTCCAGCCTCCACTCTCCTCACCCCTCCTCACCCCTCCAGCCATCCTGGCTGAAGTTGCCTGTACACCCATCTGGGTGCTCCAATATGGCCGCCCGTTGCGGGCAGCGGGGCTTCCAAAGCCCCACTCCCGCTATCAGTACAAGCGCCACCGGAACCCCCCCTGGCCCCCAGCCCCCTCCGTTCTCACCCCTGCCTGGCGTTAGTTATGCTTACCTATCCTCTATTCAACGCTGCCTCCCAGCAAGGTCTGTGTACTTACAGGACTTGTGATGATGTCACAGAGCGTCATCAGGTCGCATGACCTCAGTTACCGTGGTAACTGCGGTCATGTGACCCGATGATGCTCTGTGACATCATCACAGGTCCTGTAAGCACAAGGACCTTGCTGGGAGGCAGCGTTGGATAGAGGATAGGTGAGCATAACTAACGCCAGGCAGGGGTGAGAACGGAGGGGAGGGGGGCGAGGCTGAGACACAAGGGGACAGGCAGGGGGGACATAGAGGCACGGGCCATCCTGCCCCTGCCAACTCCATCCTGCCCCGCTCGCTCCATCCTGCCCCTCCGGTTCCATCCTGCCCTCCCGCCTCCATCCTGCCCCCCCACCACCTCCATCCTGCCCAGCTTGCTTCATCCTGCCCCGCCGCCTCCATCCTGCCCTGTTCGCCAGAATCCTGCCCCCCCCCCCGCCACCTTCCTGCCCCCCCCACCGCCATCCTGCCTCACCAGCTCCATCCTGCGCTGATATCACCCCTGCGTCGTCTAATGTAAAGGGGCGATGTCGGTGCCTCTGAGTGCTCGCCTGGTTTCCCATCAGTGATGTGAAACCAGGTGGCTGATTTGGGGCGATGTGTACACATCGCCCCACATAAATGGCCGCCGGCGACCTGACAGGCGATGGGAGCCATAGACTCCCATTGTTCTGCATCGCCGCTGGGGTTTTGAGACACCTCGGCGGCGATGCCGCCTGTCAGCTCGCCGGGGATATCACCGGAGGTGTCTCCCCGTGTAAACGGGGGACAGCAAAGCTGGCAGGGCGCCAAAAACGTGCGCGCTCCCGCCAGTCGCCACCGACATCTCTGGTGCCGTCGCCAGGTGTGACGACACCATTATACCCTTAAAAAATCTTTCAATGACCAACTGTCTTCAGAAGTTACCAAATTAGTAAATTGAGTCCACCTGTGTGTAATTTATTCTCAGTATAACTACAGCTATTCTGTGAAGGCCTCAGAGGTTTGTTTGAGAACATTAAGGATCAAACCACATCATGAAACTCAAAGAACACACCAGACAGGTCAGGCATAAAATTGTGCAGAGCAGTAAAGCAGGGTAAGGTTATAAAACAATTATAGCCCAAGCTCTGAACATCTCAAGCGTTAAGGTGCACTGTTCAATCTGTCATCTAAAAATAGGAGTATGGCAAAATTGCAAACCTACCAAGGCATGACTGTCCAGCTAAACTGACATCCCAAACATGTAGAGAACTAATTGAGGAAGCAGCCAAGAGGTCCAAGGTCATTCTGGAAAAGCTGCATTGATCCAGAATTCAAGGGTGGATCTTTCTATAGGACAACTATTTGTTGTATGCTGCACAAATCGGACCTATAGAAGAATAGCAAGAAGAAAAACAGTTTTGAAAGCAAACCATAGGAAGTCCCACTTCCAGTTTACAAAAAGCCATATAGGGGACACAGCTAGCATGTGGAAGAAGGTGATCTGGTCAGATAATACCAAATTAGAACTTTTTGAGCAAAATGCAAATTAATGTGAGTGGCCGAAAACTAACCCTGCCCAACACCCTGAAAACCACATCCCCATCATTAATCATGGTAATGGAAACGTTGTTAGGATTTTCTTTAGAAAGGACAAGGAAGCTGGTCAGAGTTGATGAGAAGATGAATGAAGCTAAATACAGGGCAATCTAGGAAGGAAACCTGAAAGGAGCTGCAAAAGGCTTGATACTGGAGTCATAGGTTCACCTTCCATTAGGACCATGACTAGTGATGAGCAAGTGTACTCATTACTATTCGCTACTAGCATGAATAGTATGGTATTCGCGATACTCATTACTCGGTGAGTATCGCTGGTGCTCGTGAGTGATTTGTCAATCATTATCGATCTGACATAAATTGAAAGCTCCCTTCAGTAAACAATGGGAGCTGGCACCTCAGGGAGAGCAGATTGAATGTTAGGGTCTCTTTGGGGTCACTGCAAGGTGTTTTATGCTGTGAAAATTTGAAAAAGCCCACCCTTCTGCCCTGCTCCAGAAAGACTCGTTTTATAGCCGGATATGTGTGGGCGGAGCCTATCATTCTTTGACTTACATTGTACTCGCTATTCGGACGAGTACACGAGTATTGAAAACTACTCTTTACGAGTATAGCGAGTGCGAATATTACGGTACTCGCTCCTCACTAACCACGACCTTAAACACACTGCCAGAGCTACAATGGATAGTTTAGATCATAGTATATTCATGTGTGTGAATGGCCCAGTCACCGTCCAGACCTAAACTCTATTGAGAATCTGTGACAAGACTTTTTGCTGTTAACAGACACCTCAATCCAGTCACAGTGAGCTAGAGAAATTTTGCAAAGATGAATCGGCAAACATTTTAGCCTCTAGATGTCCAAAGATGGTAAAGACATATCCCAGTAACTGCAGCGAAAGGTGATTCTACAAAGTATTGACTGAGGGCTGTTGCATACAAATACACCTCACAATTTTCATATGTATATTTTTTAAAATATTTATAAAATCATGTATCATTTATTTTACACTTCACAAACACTTGCTATTTTGTGTTGGTTGGTAAAAATGTAGAAAAGTTCACAGAGTATGAATATCTTTTCAAGGCATTGTATATACATAATAAAAGTTAATAAATTTGCGTAGTCCAGGTATATATGATGAGCCCAGGGCAAGGGGTACTCGGATACCAGGGCCTGAGTCTGATGGAATTAACTGGGGAAATCATGGGTGCTCGGGTTTCCGGTTCCGTGCCCTGGTTATCATTTGTTAGATGGTGGGGAGGGAATATTTACAGGGGTGCGTGACGCCACCTGTGGTTCCTGGTAAATGGGGGTACCGGCACTGCAGGCCGGCCGCTGAGGTGATGAAGGGTGCAGCTAAGTGAGGTCCAGCTCCCCACGGGTGGAGCTTTTACCTCAGGGCAGCGGTGATGGAGGATGATGAGGGGAATGAGGGGAATAGTTCTTACCCCTCCGGTGAGATGCTGCTGATGGTGCTGAAGCCCTCTGGGCACCGGCGAGAAGAATAACAGAGACCAATTCAACTCTAAGTCCACTTTACTGGGTACCGGCAGATGGTAAGATGAAACACGGTACAGTCTGGTTTAACAAGTGATTGTTGCCGATTCAGGGTTCCCCCTATGGAGTCTCAGATGTTCCTTCTCAAGTCTTTTGGGGTCTAATCTGCTCTTCTCCGTCTTTCACCATCCATGCAGAGTTCTCCCACTAGTCCCCTGATCTCCCACGGTGGAGCACAGGTTTTCTTTACTGGTTCGGATGGGAGCACAAGTAAGCAAAATCTCCTGCCACCGGAATCCGGACCGATGCTCCTGTGATCTTGGATCTACTCTGGTACTGAGAGGCGAGGTACCTCTGTGGCGCTAATGGCTACCCGGTGATTGTGGGCCCGCAGCTCGTCGGTTTGTGGCCAGGGGTAAACTGCTGACCACCTCTGCTTCTGTCCTGGGCCCCCTCTTAAAGAAGGGGATCCCTCCTGTCAGCAGCCTGTCAGGCACGTCCACTCTAGCTGCCTTCCCAGCACTATCTGAGGTAACTGTCACTCAACTACTCCTTCACTAACCTAGGCTCCACCACCTTTTCTGGACCTACTAAATTATCAGTCCCTCTATTCTAGGTGGCCTAGTCCTGGGTGTGTGTGTGTAAAACCAGATGCCATAGGTTAAACCCTGAACTGACAACTTGCAGAGATACCACATTTGTTGTCAGAGTGCAATACCTCCCTGTGGTGCCTAGCCAGAGGGGCGCCACACATACAAACTGTTCAAGCTCTTTGGGTTTCAGCACATATTTTATTTTATAGTCCGAGATGAATAAATCTACTAAAATTAAAAATTGTCACTTTTGCTTACGTTCAGCAAAACCTGTGATATGAATCAAATTGACGATGAAATATGCAAATTGTCACTTCAGTGAGGAAGTGAAAAAACTCTAATGCTACCCAATAGGGTTAGCAATCCTTAAAGTCATAGTCGACTCTTTAACAAGCCTTTTAATAAGACTTAGGATTTGTGCCAGATCAGAACCCCAAACTGCAGATGCTGCACTTCGGGGTGACTGCCTCTCATCAGTGCAGTGTGTGGGAGTTCTGATCTGGTTGTATGAGAGGCTGAGACAAGGTCTGGGGAACTAGCTATCTACCTTATGGAGAGGAATCTGCATGCCACCATAAGGGGACAGATAAGCTGATAAGGAGACTTACAGCCGAAATGCTCCTCTAGGAAATATGCAAATTGTGAAATATGCTAATTATGCTTGGAGGTGTTTCCACAACCCAGATAATAAATGGAGGCGTTAAAGAATGAAAAACAAATATTAATCTCAACTGACAACTTGCCTGTCCTGGTGTTTCAGCTCCCTGTCCAGTCCTCTGCTGGCTGTCTTCCTCTTTCCCTCTGATTTTCTGTTTGATCCATACTCTTTGGAGTCGACTAGGTCTTAAGCAACACTCTCTAGACCTCACACAAGGCCATGATGTTTGTTAACTTAAGGGAGATGGTGAGTGCACCGAGTTGAGAACTTTCATATAAATTGGGACCACTAAAACTTTCACACCACTAAGCCTGGCTAATTAAGGATTCTCTTTCTAATCTCAGTGTTTGTTTATTTAAATGTACGTTTATTATACCTTGCATCCGCTCTGGTTGTATGTGTATATATTTGTGTTTCGTCTGATATGTTATCATACCATGCCTGATGAAAAGACGTGAGGAGTCTCGAAATCTTGCTTTGTAACATCAATTTCTTTATTTTTGTTAGCCATTAAAATGTATCACAACAACAAGATTCTTACTTTGTTTCTCCCACTTGGAGCAATCAATCTTTTTTGAACTGGCCAACATGGTACAAAAATTTTTTCTCTTCTAACTTAAGGGACAGTGGATGAGGCTTTCAGGACAGATGAGGGTTAGGGTCTACTCGCTAGGACTCGTTACTCGGCGAGTAGTAAGGGACTCGCAGGACTGTGTACTCGGCGAGTTTCCCAGCGATTACTCGCACAGTAACGAGTCCAATGCAAGTCAATGGCAATCCTAGTTTTGTCAGAGTTTACTTTTTCTCACTCGCTAGACTCGCTATATCACATCGCTATGTAGCTTGAATCTCCCCAAATCGTTTAAACAATCACACCGCTTCACGAATACCCGCTGTCAGCAGTGAGTCTGAGCGAGTCTACGAATCTGAGTCCTGTATACTGTATTCGGGACTCGCGAATACAGAATCTGTTATGTTCTGACAAAGCTTCCGAGACAGCCTAGCGTGTTAGGTCAGAAAACTTGTGAAGATGGACAAGCATGTTAGCCAATCATAATGCCACAGCCATGTTGGTTGTGGCAGTTCTATGATTGGCTTCTGTCCATCGTGATGTCTATGTCATGTATGAGAGGCGAGGCTGTATATAAGCCTTGCCACCGCCATTTTGGGCACATTCCTGTGAAGATCTGAGCTAGAGCAGGGTGAGGTAGATGCTGGAGCAGATCATAGGGAGTGTCAGTCAGTGTAGGGAAACTAAAAAGATTCCTTATATTTAACCCAAACAGCTCTTGTGAGAGCTACCAGGAGGACAGAGGAGTACTTACTCACTCAGCTGTCCTAATAGCTGAAGTCAGAGGCTTAGCTGAGGTACTATTTCCTATTTTTTTGCACCTGATAGATTTTGGGTCATAAAAACCCCTTCAGCTTTATTTTCTCTGTGGCAGACCAGTGGGTTGCTGCTCTCCTACCTACAAATAGCACATACGCCACCTACTTGTGCGACTACTTGTGCGCACTTAATAATTTTTTCAGGGACTAGTGTGCTGCTTTACTGACATGTGTTAGCACGCACTTAACCCGCCAGCAGGTGACGCCTACAGCAACACCTAACTCCATCTCGGTGGCTGTGCGCACTTAATAATTTTTTCAGGGACTAGTGTGCTGCTTCACTGACAAGTGTTAGCACGCACTTAACCCGCCAGCAGGTGACGCCTACAGCAACACCTAACTCCATCTTGGTGACTGTGCATTTGTGAACAATGTCACAAAAACCACAATTTCGCAAAAAAGAGGTTGCAAAGGGATGGGGACGAGGTAGCAGTCGTGCCCAAGAAGGCACTGGTACAGGTAGACAGTCGAGAATTGATAGATCTCTCTTTCTCCCGTCTAAAATTCCCAGTACTCAACAAAAACGTGTCTTGAGGCCGGAAGAGCATGACCAGATAACATCTTGGATGGCTGATAACACCTCGACCACTGGTTCTTGCAGTACACAATGTTCCTTGCCAACACAGTCTAGTGTCGCTACAGACAACACAGGGCCATACAATCCTCAAAGTCTTCCTATTTCCTCAACCCATCGGCAGCCAGAGGAAAAATTGGAGTGCGATCTTGGTCACTCCGATGATTTATTTGGTTCTTATCAGCCCTTGATTGCATCTGGCCTTTCTTTGTCACTGCCTGAAGAGATACTTGAAGAAGACGTAATGTCTATTCATGGCCAAAGTTTTGAAGTACCTCGTACTGAAGAAAGCCACTTTCACCAAAGGCATACAGCATCTCAGGAGGTGGATGATGATGATGATGATGATGAGAAACACATCTCATCTGGCCAGCCTGCTCAGTCACGTTATCCAGAAGACTTTGAAGAAGAAGGCGTGGATGATGAGACCACAGATCCTACCTGGACTCTTGGCATGCATAGCCAGCAGAGCAGCCAGGAGGAGGAAAGTGGCTATGTACCACCACCAAAAGCACCAAGGCTTACTCCTTTCTCCAGAACACAAACTGTGACAACAGTTGCCCAAATTGTGTCAACTGTTGCACAAACTGTACCAACTGTTGCACAAACTGTAAACACAGTTGCCCAAACTGTGTCAACAGTTGGTATTGTACAGAGTCATCCTCCTCTGCCTCCAATTCAACATAAAGGACGAAAAGCCATTGTGTGGCAATTTTTTAAGGATGCCACATCTGTACCAAATATGGTTATCTGTAACATCTGCCATGCAAGGCTAAGCAGAGGCCTGGGAAAAGGAAACATGAGCACCAGCAGTATGCGTAAGCATATGTCTGTTAAGCACCCAATTCAGTGGTCGGCCCATCAGGGTTCAAAATCAGTGCCTTCTGATCCCAACACTTCCAGGCCACCTCAGATCCATCCTTCACCAGCTAGTGTTCAGGCATCAGCTCCTGCTCAAACGTACTCCTCCCAAGCTGCGGTACAAGAGAGACATGACAGTATTCAAGCCACTGGTCAGTGTGCGCCAAACGTCCAGTTGTCTGTGCCACAGCTGTATGAAAGGCAGCGGAAGTAGCAATCGACACACCCATTTTCCCAAAAAGTGACTGCGCAAATTGCAAAGTTGTTAGCTGTGGAAATGCTGCTGTTTAGGCTTGTGGGTACAGAGTCTTTTCGGGAGTTGTTGGCTGTGGCAGCACCACGATACTCTGTACCCAGCCGCTACTTTTTCTCACGTAGTGCCGTCCCCGCGTTACACCAGCACGTTGTTAACAACTTAAAGCGTGCACTAACAAATGCTGTAACCGCCAAAGTCCACCTAACAACGGACACGTGGACAAGTACCGTATTTTTCGCTTTATAAGACGCACCGGATTATAAGACGCACCCAGATTTTGGAGGTGGAAAATAGGGAAAAAAATATTTGAAGCAAAAAATGACCTTGATATGACAGTCAGGCCCTGCGACCAGTCAGCGCTGGCATCTGTCTCCTTCGGATGCAGGAGCAGCATGTGAGCAACACCAATGACTTCTTGCTCCAGTGTCTGATGGCGGGGAGACAGACGCCAGCACTGACTGGTCGGAGGGCTGAGTCTCATATCAATGTCACATGGGAGATGACTATGCAACTTCTGACAATGTTGGAACCGCTGCAGCATCGTGGGTAAGTATGGTCTTTTTTAGGCTGGCTTCACACTAGCGTTCCCCTCCGCTGCTTCTTGTGGAGGGGGACCGCAAGCTGAGTGCAGGCACCGCAGGTCCCTATGTTTAACATGGGGACGCGGGTGCCTGCGCTCAGGGACAGATTGGCATGGCACCCATTCACCGCCATGTATGATTTGTACGCATGGGTATACTTGCGCACAAATCACACACTCTCGTCCACACCCTGAATGCGACATATGTTCCTAGTGCGGACGAGACTGTATGATTTGTGCGCATGCATCCGCCTGCGTACAAATCATACATTGCAGTGAATGGGTGCGCACGCCAATCTGCACCCGAGCGCAGGCACCCACGTCCCCATGTTAAACATAGGGACTTGCAGTGCCTGCGCTCAGCTTGCGGTCCCCCTCCGCAGGACGCCGCAGAGGGGGACACAAGTGTGAAGGCAGCCTTAATTATACAAGGGCCAAAAAGGTGAATGAGATGGGATTTGTTCATGTAGTGGCAACTCCTTTAAGAACTATAACTCCCAGCATGTACTGTAGATCCTATAGCATGCTTGAAGTTCTAGTTAAGCACAGTATTGGCAGTGTTAACTTTATTAGTGGTTATGTTACATATACATGTGCACTCACTTTAATGTATCCTGCTTTGCCATCACCCTGCTGAAATCAAAGAAGTGGCGATAGTCTGCAGATCAAGTTCTGATGTGATGTACTTTATGAGGGAGGGCCAGGGAGGGGGTCTATACACTGTGCTGAAATATAATGCTCCAGCCCTGTCTCCTAATTACAAGTCACCACAGCAGAGCTTGACCTGTAGATGCAGGATGTAGATACAGGAGCTGTACACTGGTGTTATGCAGGCTCCAGCCCTGCTCTCCATACACAGAAGCTCCTCAACTGCAGACCGAGCTTCCTGGATTTCTGCACTGTGCAGGGCTCAGCAGGACACATTACAGAGAGCACCACACTGTGATAAGGTACCGATCTCCCTGCTCTGCCCCTGACTACATGGCAGTGAATCAGCACAAAGGTCAGTGCTGATTCACTTACAGCAGCTGTGCCCCGCTCCTCCGTTCTCACTATCTCCAGCACACAGTCTCCCCAGCCACTGCAGGAAGCTGGAGAGAGACCATGTGTGCCGGCTAAGCAGCTTCTCCTGCTCCCTGTGCTCTCACCTCTCCTCGCTGTCTTCAGTGCAGAGAGGTGGGTGGAGACTGGGAGCAGTGAAGTAGATAATGAGCCGGGGACACGTGGTGCTCCTGCCGCCTGATTCTTCAGCAGGGACCATTCCCTGCCACTTCTGTCCCCACTTCACTGCTGTCCCCCCCTCCCAAGCAACTGAGGATGCTAGAATGTTATATTCCTTTTATAAGACGCACCCCCACTTTCCTCCAAAACTTGGAGGAAAAAAAGTGCGTCTTATAAAAGGAAAAATACGGTAGTTGTGGACAGGGCAGATACATCTCAGTAACGGCTCACTGGATCAACCTGGTGGACAGTGTCCCAACTTCTCAAAGTGGACCATCTGAGATACTATCAACTCCACGAATAGCGGGCACAACATCATTCCGGGTGGCTGCCTCACCATATATGTCCAGTACACAATCTGCTTCTGCAACTTCCTTGTCCACTGCTGAGCTGCCCGCACCATCACGTCCAAGTTGGGAGCTTTGCAATAGTGCTTCAGCAAGGCGACAACTGGCTCTTCTGAAGCTTATCTGTCTAGGTGAAACACCTCACACTGCAGCTGAGCTGTGGAAAGGTCTTAAGCAACAGACTGATGAGTGGCTGGCCCCACTGCAACTACAACCAGGTCTTGTTGTCAGCGATAACGGACGAAACCTTGTGGCGGCACTAAAGCATGGTAACCTTGTTCACGTGCCTTGCCTGGCTCAAGTGCTGAACCTAATAGTTCAGAAATTCCTGAAAATGTACCCCGAGTAATCTGACCTACTGGAGAAGGTGAGGCGAATTTGCGCCCATTTTAGACATTCGTACACAGCAGTTGGAAGTCTTTCAGCCCTTCAAAACAAATTAAATTTGCCTAAACACCGGCTAATTTGCGACATGCCCAAGCGATGGAACTCAACATTCCATATGTTGGCAAGGTTTAACCCCTTCCCGACACATGTCTCATATATGAGACATGAAAACCAATGCGTTAACGACCGATGTCTCATATATGAGACATCTGGGGAACGCACTCCTGCAGCTCAAGTGAGGGTCTCACTGACCTGTCACTTGAGCTGCAGGTACATGGGGACTTGCAGCCCACCCCAGGGGGGGTCACTTTGCCCCCCCCAGGCTACAGCCACGGTGATTGGCTGTTGAAAATGAAACCGCAAATTACCGCGGCTGTAATGTTTTCCTGCCCGCCGCTTCTCCCCTTGTCCTGAGATGTGCCCCCCCCTGGGCTCCGATGTGCCCCCCCCCGGGCTCTGATGTCCCCCCCATGGCTTCGATGTCCCCCCCATGGCTCCGATGTCACCCCCTGCCGCCTCTCCTATCTGCCGCCCGCCGCTTCTCCTTCCCGCCGCTTCCCCATGTGCTCCGATGTCCCCCCCCCTGCTTCTCCTTCCTGCCGCCCGCTGCTTCCCCTTGTTCCCTGATGTCCCCCCCCTGTGCTCCAATGTCCCCCCCCACCGGCTTCTTCCTGCCGCCCGCTGTGCCACCCGGTTCCCCGATGTCCCCCCTGTGCTCCGATGTCCCGCCCGCCGATTCCCCCTGTCCTCCAATGTCCCGCCCCCCCCGCTTCTCCTTCCTGCCCCCCCACGATCACTGGAGATCACCACCTGTCTCCGGTGATCTCCAGTGATCACCTCCCGCTCACCTCTCCGCCGCCACTACTCCACTTCCGGGCGGTCCTCCTGCGCTGCCATCGCCGCCGCCGCCGCTTTCCATCCGCCTCCTGTCAGGATCCCTCCTCTGCTGTTTGATCCCCATGCAGGGGATCAAACTGCAGAGGAGGGATCCAGTCAGTATGGGCACAGTGATCACATAGTGGATCACTGTGCCAGTACTGACTGGATCCCTCCTCTGCAGTTTGATCCCCATGCAGGGGGATCAAACTGCAGAGGAGGGATCTTGTCAGGCCTTGCACAGTGATCACATAGTGGATCACTGTGCCAGGATTGTGAGATCCCTACACTGCAGTTTGATACCCCTGCATGGGGATCAAACTGCAGAGGAGGGATCCAGTCAGTATGGGCACAGTGATCACATAGTGGATCACTGTGCCAGTACTGACTGGATCCCTCCTCTGCAGTTTGATCCCCATGCAGGAAGATAAAACTGCAGAGGAGGGATCTTGTCAGGCCTTGCACAGTGATCACATAGTGGATCACTGTGCCAGGATTGTGAGATCCCTACACTGCAGTTTGATACCCCTGCATGGGGATCAAACTGCAGAGGAGGGATCCAGTCAGTACGGGCACAGTGATCACATAGTGGATCACTGTGCCAGTACTTACTGGATCCCTCCTCTGCAGTTAGATACCCATGCAGGGGGATCAAACTGCAGAGGAGGGATCTTGTCAGGCCTTGCACAGTGATCACATAGTGGATCACTGTGCCAGGATTGTGAGATCCCTACACTGCAGTTTGATCCCCCTGCATGGGGATCGAGCTGCAAAAAGCGATCTCACAGCCCTGGCACTGCACCCGGGCTACCAGATCGCTGCTCTGCAGTCTGATCCGCCTGCATGCGGATCGAGCTGTAAAAAGCGATCTCGCAGCCCTGGCGCTGCACCCAGGCTGCCAGATCACTGCTCTGCAGTCCGATCCGCCTGCATGCGGATCGAGCTGCAGAAAGCGATCTCGCAGCCCTGGCGCTGCACCCAGGCTGCCAAATCGCTGCCCTGCAGTCCGATCCGCCTGCATGCGGATCGAGCTGCAGAAAGCGATCTCACAGCCCTGGCGCTGCACCCGGGCTACCAGATCGCTGCTCTGCAGTCTGATCCGCCTGCATGCGGATCGAGCTGCAGAAAGCGATCTCACAGCCCTGGCACTGCACCCGGGCTACCAGATCGCTGCTCTGCAGTCTGATCCGCCTGCATGCGGATCGAGCTGCAAAAAGCGATCTCGCAGCCCTGGCGCTGCACTCGGGCTGCCAGATCACTGCTCTGCAGTCCGATCCGCCTGCATGCGGATCGAGCTGCAGAAAGCGATCTCGCAGCCCTGGCGCTGCACCCAGGCTGCCATATCGCTGCTCTGCAGTCCGATCCGCCTGCATGCGGATCGAGCTGCAGAAAGCGATCTCGCAGCCCCGGCGCTGCACCCGGGCTACCAGATCGCTGCTCTGCAGTCCAATCCTCCTGCATGCGGATCGAGCTGCAGAAAGCGATCTTGCAGCCCCGGCGCTGCACCCGGGCTGCCAGATCACTGCTCTGCAGTCTGATCCGCCTGCATGCGGATCGAGCTGTAGAGAGCGATCTCACAGCCCCGGTGTGGATCACTGCACCCGGGCTGCCAGATCGCTACTTTGCTGTCCGATCCGCCTGCATGGTGATCGTGCGTCGTTCGTTGTGGACTACGTCGGAGGCGATTGAGCGTCGTGGGACCTTCGTTATGGACTACGTCGGATCTTTTTATAATAAAGATGGAGTCTGAATTTTGTTTGTGTTTTTTTTCCAAATAAAAATATTTTTCTCTGTGTGTAGTTATTAACTACTTACCAGAGATTCCTAATGGCGGGTCTAACATTGGCCCAATATTATGAATCTCGGGCTTAGTGCCAGCTGCCAATAAAAAGCTGGCATTATTATTAGACAAATTTCTGTCGCTGCTGTTGCAGTCACCCAGGAGCTTAACGATGGATTTTTTCAAGAGGGTTGTTGTTGACAATTTGATGTCCATATCACCGTCTGACTCCGCTATACCCAAAGAACAAGCTCTTTGCAACAGCAGACTTTGGTTGGGACACAAACGCCATCAATGTCAAGAAGAGGTGGGGGTAAGATGTCCACCAACTGGGCGATGTTCAACAGACCTTCCGATCAACAACGGATCATGCCTACCGTCACCTTGAGTAGGAGACAACAATTGTCCAACATGGTGAACGAGTATGTCAATGACAGTACCAGCTTCCTAACCGACCCTTCTGTACCCTTTAATTACTGGGTTTCCAAGCTTCACACTTGGACAGAGCTATCTTTGTATGCCTTGGAGGTGCTGGCCTGCCCAACTGCTAGTGTGACATCAGAGCGTGTTTTCAGTGCCGCTGGGGGTATAGTCACTGATAGAAGGTCACGGCTTACTACTGAAAATGCCGACAGGCTGACTCTCATTAAGTTCAACAAGAACTGGATATCATCGCAGTTCGTAAGCCCCCAGACGACAGCACCCAAATGTAGAGTAACCAAATCATAATTAATATGATTGGAAGATTGTGCTTTTAACTTTATGCCCTTTTAAGACAGGAAGTATCGGCATGTCCCTCAGCTCAGACAATGTGATAAGTCATGTTCCTGCAACATTTGCTGCATGATAACAAAACTACGCAATCAGTAAAAATCATTTTACTTTAGAAGTACATCCGCTTGTGAGTATTTTTCTTTTTTTTTTTTCCATCCAATACAATACAGCCCCTTGGGCTAATTTTTTGAGGCAACAAGCCTATGCCTGCATCGTGGGCGTTGCTTATACTATGATCCTGCTGGAGCCTGGCCAAGGGTCCCACTGTACGCTCCGGAGAAAACGCGTAGACGCGCTGTGTTGCAAGTAGACGTCCCAGCCTCTCCCATCTGTGTTCCTAGCCTTGTTGCTATAGCGAGGCATTAAGTTACTCCCCCAAACACAGGCACTATTTATTTGTCAGCAACATTTGTATGTGGAGTCATGATTTTACACATACTAACCAAGGTGCCTTCATGTGCCATGCGGGCCGTAAAGTACTTGCTAATGATGATGACTTTAAACCCAACCACAAAACAACCTACACATCCATTCCCTGAAAAAAGACAGACACAAAGCTTTTTTTTCAAACTGTGTATTAACACGCCTTAATGGCAAAGATGTAAAATAGCTTTTACTTCACAAACACACAATATATAAAAAAAAAAGAAACAAATTGTGCACTGCACATTTTTTATAAAAAATAAAAAAGGAAACAAAAATTTAACCTACAGCTGGTGGTAGGTGGGCTGATTGGGTGGGGTAGGCTCTACCTGCCCACCATCACCCTGGTCCTGGAGGAGGTCCAGGGCTCCATGTATGGCCTCCGCCACAGATTGTAGCCCTGTAGGGTGGGTCATCTGGGCCGGTGTGGGGAAATGCCCTTGTCTTAGGAGGTCCCTGTTGAGTGGCCACAAGGATGGTATAGGCCTCTGGGTCAGCACATAGCTGTCCCGGGTGTGGGCCTGTCTAGCCTGTTGGAGGTTGATAGTTGCCACCCCTCCAAATAGCTAAATACCTCACCAGGGTGGTTTGGGGGCCGACTGGCATCAAGGACAATGTGGATTGCTGACCTTGCCCGCAGTCGTCTCTCCAATGGAATGAGAGCCAGGAAAAGTATCAGACTGCGGGCAAAGTCAGCATCACATTGTCCAAGCTGGTCAGTTTGCGCCATCGGCATCTGACCATGGCTGCTGTTCTTCTGCAGAGTCCCCACACTGCTGCCAGTTGGCCATCCAGCTTCCTCCACTGCAGGAGGTTGGTCTTGGTGGGGAGAGCGTGGTTGTGGCCCTTGAACCTCCTCTTCTTGTGGCCGGCCATGCCCCAAAGGTGGTGGTGGTGGTAGGCCTCGTTCCTCCACTCCAAGTCGGGGTGGTTCAGGGGCCTCCCTCGCCTCTTCAGGCAGCTATGCTGGAGGGTTTCCACGCCGCCTGTGGTAGTGAGCAGCTCTGTGGGTAAATAAAAAAAAATTTGGTGAATGGGTTGCGTTTGGAAACCAAAACATAGGCCAAACCTAAAATGTGCACGCTTTTTTGACTCTGTGTATCTGTGTATTCTGTGTTTTCATTATTGGCCTTCAGATGGAATTGCAGCAAATAAATGAAGGACATTTTGGCTCATGCCTCAACCAATATTCTATGTGTGGGTAGTGATGGTCCTCGATTTTTTGCCATTACATTAGAAATTTAAAAATTTGTCTGCACAATTACACTGTGCCCTGCCTTAGGCAGGACAACTATTTAGGCACTTGAAGACATATTAGTGGCCACAACTATTGCATTGACTTTTTGTTGTAACTTTTTGTGGACAAAGCTATAGCCTGACACTGTGAGGCAAACACATTCTTCAGGGTTGTTTGCCATCAGATGGACACTAAAAGACGCAGTGTGGGCGGCCTTGGTCTCAATGCACATAACCCAGATCTATAGGGCAGATGAGCAAGACAGGAAATGGAGTCCTGCAGCATAGGTGACACATGAGCATTTGGCGTTAGTGGCCTACACTCCTTGTTGCTGCCATGTGTGCTAATCAGGAATATCTTGGTAAATAAAACTCACAAAACATATGGCTTGGCTTTTGAAATGACTGTAATGGACATAGAGTATGAGGTTGTTTTTGAGCAGCAGGTCACACATTGTTGGTGCCAAACAAGGTGGTATGCACAGATGGACAGTTTGACAATTATTCCAACGGGGCCGAACACAAAGCCGGGAGCAGCAAGGGCAAACTTTTGGTTTCCTAAAGGACCTTGGACATAAAAGCCTGTTGCACTGAAAATATGGCCCCCTTTACTTTGATTTTATACAGCATTAATACACTATGTTTTTCGGAGGATTCGTAATGTGGTCATCAGTTAATAACAAAACAATTAAATTCACATGTGGGCCCTAATATCTACACCATCACCTTGCAGGCCCAAATATACCCATGGGAAAACTCACCCACACGTATTTGTAGTGATACAGGGTATGTCCTCAAATGTGTGGGACTGTGTCAACAATCTGGGATGGTGTACAAACAGTTTAGTGCAAAAGGGGTATATCCTTACAACGTTATTTAGCCGAAAAAAACACCCACAACTAAACGTGTAGGGATGTATGTGGCCCTTATGCAAGTGGAGGCCATTAGGCACACATACAAATGATGCTTACGACAGGCAAACCAGACAAGGCCACACACCTAAGAGGCCATTGCAGGGAAGAACATGGCTTTGTTCCACAAACATGCCAACAATAATAGCTAATTGTGAGGTCACGGAACATTGTGTCTGCCTACCCTGCAGAACATTGCTTATTTGTCCCAACGTCACAATGTGGCTATAAATGTGTATGTCCTGGATCATTGCCAAAGGTAATAGAATTCTGTTGCACCATGGCAGAAACAAACGCCAGTGTGGGTATCTAAACCACCACACTCATTATAGAGCTTCATACGTAGACTGTGTGCCCTCGTGGACAGGGTCCTCTCCTCTTGTACCTGTATGACCTGATTGTCTTCATTTAATATTTTTTTGTCGTTAACCCTTATCCTCATGTAAAGTGCCATGGAACCTAATGGCGCTATATAAATAAATAATAGTAATAATAATAGTACACAACAGTGCTGCAGACACATACCTTGGCATACGGACCACCAGTTCAAGGAAGGACAACCGGTCGTAGTGGCGATATATCTGCCCTGGATCTGCTTCCGGTCCCCTCTCCAAGATCTTTCGGTGCTGCTTTTTGTGCTGATCCCGGCAGCTCTTCCACCGTCTTATAAGCAGGTCAACTGTGAAATGATTTCAAACCGGGTTTAGACATGTGTAACATTTGAAACACAAAAAGTATGTGTACAAATCAACAATAACATTTTATTCATGTTGTGTGTGTAATGTGTATACAAGGCACAGTGACACGACAGTGTGGAACATCATCAACAGCATTACGGACATTGAGCTCACGTCGCCACATTCACAAATGAGGCAGAGCACATGTCAACGCATAGAGAATGTAATAGTGCGGGCACCAGACTCCGCTCATTAGTGGTATTAACCCCTGGCCTTCAGAGCCATGAGGACCAGCCCTTAAACTAAGTGTACTGTTGTGACCCCATCCAAATATAGGCAACCATGTGACGGGGCATGATAACACATTGAGGGCCCTGTATACCCTACTATGGGGGGCCTGTATACCCACTGCTGGGGGGCCTGTATACCCATGGGGGCCCTGTATACCCACTGCTGGGGGGCCTGTATAACCATGGGGACCCTATATACCCTACTATGGGGGCCTGTATACCCACGGGGGCCCTGTATACCCTACTATGGGGGGGCCTGTATACCCACGGGGGCCCTGTATACCCACTGCTGGGGGCCCTGTATACCCACTGGGGGCCTTGTATACCCACTGCTGGGGGGCCTGTATACCCACTTCTGGGGGGCCTGTATACCCACTTCTGAGGGCCCTGTATACCCTAATATGGGGGCATGTATACCCACTGGGGGGGCCTGTATACTCTGCAGGGGGAGCTGGATACTCTGCTGGGGGGCTGTCTACCAGTGATAGCCGCTGTATACCAGGATGGGGCAAAAGTAGGGGGGTCGGCTTGTACACGGGTCGGCTTATACACGAGTATATACGGTAAATGCAATATAACGTGTGAACACATTTAACTGACCCATATTGCTCTGTGCATCCTGGCCACTGCGATGGAATGCAGGGAACATGACTTGAGCGATCTCCCTCCAGGCTGTAGTCCGCTGGATGTTATCCCCATAGGCAGGGTCAGTGGGCAGCCAAAGCAGGGGCCGAGCCTCCACCAGGTCAATAAACTGCAGCGTGTTGACACGGGCCATGCTTGCTCTGTGTGTGTGTGCGTCTGTCAGCTCGAGTCGGCTTATTTCCTGTTTGCTAAAAGCATGGTGTGTGCTGGAGCAAATCGCTTGACTCGCGTCATCGGCGCAAAATAAGGCAAACACATGCGAGTTTGCCCTCGGACACAGCAGCAAAAAACTGTTGCGAGTGGGATTTCCAAAACGGCAATGCGAGTGCTTTCCGAGACACATCTGCGATTTTTAAATCGCACATTACCTTTTATTACTCGCTTCCCCATTCATTAACATTGGACTCGCTAGACTCGCAACGATTAGCGAGTCCCGGGCTCGGACTCGCTAGAGTCAAGCGATTCCGAGTAATTTAGGACTCGCCCATCACTAGAGAGGGTTACTTAGAAAAAGTTGGATGAGGTCAATATATTATGAGTAGTGATGAGCGAGTACCGTAATATTCAGACTCGCTATACTCTTAATGAGTAGTTTTTAATACTCCCGTACTTGTTCGAATAGCGAGTTCAATGTAAGTCAATGAGTGATAGGCTCCGCTCACACACATCCGGCTATAAGACAAGTCTTTCCAGGACAAGGTGGGCTTTTTCAAATTTTCACAGCATAAAACACCTTGCAGTGCCCCCCAGATAGCCTAACATTCAATCTGCTCACCCTGAGGTGCTAGCTCCCATTGTTTACTGAAAGGAGCTTTCAATTTATGTCAGATCGATAATGATAGACACATCACTTATGAGCACCAGCGATACTTGCCAAGTAACGAGTATTGCAAATACCTTACAATTCGTGTGAATAGTAACAAATACACTCGCTCATCACTAATTATGAGCTCAAATTGGATTGTTTAGAATCTTTTAAAACCATACAGCCTTCCTGCTCTATATGGCTTTTGCCCGCTGACTCTTAGTGGCCAAAGAGTACCAAATTTATCCCAAAAAATCATGTAGCCTTTGACCACTGTGATTAAGCGGGTATCAGCCAACACTTTGCAGACATCTCATAGGGATATGTGTGTGAAGTACGTCAGTCTTTTGTGTTTATTCTTTTACCACTAATACATCTGATTGTCACATCCTATTGGAGAAGATTTGATTGTGATTGGTTCCATTTATCAGTATTAACCTGTAGGATAATTTGTAACCACATTTCCCATCATCGGTTGTTGATCTCTGCATGTCGCTTCACTTCTAACATAGTGCAATTTAATTACAGCACTTTACATTACTTCTACTCAATAAAGGGGGATATTGTCAAAGGTGTTTCCCTGGGGATAGAGGAAAAATCAATCTTTTTCTTGGTGAATTACATCTATTTGTGTGAAACAGAGAATCTCAGCAGTGACAACTCGGCAGTACTAATTATTCAGGTCTGTCTCAGGTTGCTATGGCCGTCCATGATTTATTGAGAAGTAGAGCAATGAGTCAAGAAAATTACTGCAAATGTCTCTGACATTGAATTTACACCTCTATTTACAGCCATTTAGACATTACTAGCCAGAAATTTGTCTTCAATCCCTCCAAGAAGAGAATATCAATATGAATATTTGTGAATGAATGACCCAGTTCTCCTACAACATTTAAGGCCTTAGGAAAATTTCCCTTCAAAAGACAATCTTTATCACAGGTTTTCCAGCTTTATCTTCATGGACAAAAAAAACAATCAGAGGTTGATTTTGTAGTCTAAGGCTGGGGTCACATTTGGAAGTGCAATTGCGGTGACCGCAATTGCCTTCACACACATTTTCGTTAGAAAATGTGTTCTGTAAACCGCAATGCGGTAGCCGGATTGCTCAGGGTGTGTAATCCAGAGCAATCCGGTTACCGCCTGCTTTGTTCATCCCTGCTGCCGCAGGGATGAACAAGGGGTTGACTGTTAATAATAGCTGTGGACAACATGTCTCTAGGGGATGCCCACCCTACCTAGAGACATGCTGTCCACTTAAGTGGGCATGAGAGGGGTTAAAGTAGTCTGTATAGTATTGCCGGTTGTAACATTAGGTCTATGGCGGTGTGCTGCCCATAGACCTAATGTTACAACTTTCAGGACCAAGGACAGGGGCTCATACAGTATGTACATTACGTACAGTATCTCCTCTACTATGAGGAGCCGCCACATTCATTCATAAACTTCACAAAGCCGGCAATACTATACAGACTACATTAACCCCTCTCGTGCCCACTTAAGTGGACAGCACGTCTCTAGGGACCCTCTAGAGACATGATGCCCACAGCTATTATTAACAGTTAACCCTTTGTTCATCCCTGCTGCAGCAGGGATGAACAAAGGATACGGCTGCCGCAGGCATCCACATATGCCTTGCGGCAGCCGCATGGGCTCCCGTGGGAGCCCATTATAGCATTCCCCGCTGCGGTTTCCTAACCGCTGCGAAAACTGCAGCCTGCATGATTTTTACCGCATGTAGTGCAATCCTGCAATCCGGTTACTATAATGGGCTCCTATGGGGAGCGGTTCCTGATCCGGTTTTGAGCTTTTTGACAGCTCAAAACCGGATCAGGATTTCAAAATTTTGCCGCAAGTGTGACCCCAGCCTAAGAAAACGTTAAAGATGATCAGTCACATGCCTAAATATGTATAATATCTACTATATTATTGCCTAATCGTGTCTGTCTGAGGCCGAAATCGCGCATCAGCTCTCATTGGTCGCCACCAGCCGCGGCAACTAATGAGGGCAGCATATGCAAAACAGCCGCGCGCATTCAAAACTCTCGCCAAGCTGAAACCTGGCAACCGCGACTCATAGGCGTTACTATTGCCAAGATACATGCGTCCGGCTGCGGCTATCATTGGGAGATCCGACGGTAGCTGCGGCTTATCTACTGCCGCACACAGGTGTATGGCGAGCCAGCCGGTAGATGAAAGGCGTCAGCTTGCAGCGGTAGTACCCCGACCGCCAAGTTGGAACACCCACATTATGGGTATTCCTATATGGCGGCCGAAATTCAAATCCAATTGAATTCAGTGAAGACCAATCAGTGAAGCAGTGCAGCTTGCCAGAAAATATGAATCCCGCGCCGCTGATTGGTCGCCGATCTCAGCGGCAACCAATCAGTGTCGTGGGGTTCAAAACCCCTGCCAAGCCGTGCTCCGCTTCACTGATTGGTGTGCTGCGGCCAGCACCGACCAATTAGCGAAGCGGTGCGGCTTGGTGGGAAATATGAATCCCGCGGCGCGGGATTCAAAACCCCTGCCAAGCCATGCTCTGCTTCACTGATTAGTCGCTGCGGCCGGCACCGACCAATTAGCGAAGCGGTGCGGCTTGGTGGGAAATATGAATCCCGCGGCGCGGGATTCAAAACCCCTGCCAAGCCATGGCCGGCTTCACTGATTGGTCGCCGTGGCCAGCGGTGACCAATCAGCGAAGCGTGTTTTCAAACACGCGCCAAGTGCGCTGATTGGTCGTCGCGGCTGGCGGCAATTTGGCGCGCAATTTGAACTGCCGCTAATAGTTTGACGACGCACTTCTCTGCTGTTTACAAGGCTGTCGGTCATAGTTTGACGCAGTTCACTCCTGTTTACAAGGCTGTCAGTCATAGTGTGACACACTATACTCCTGTTTACAAGGCTGTCAGTCATAGTGTGACACACTATACTCCTGTTTAAATGGCTGTCAGTCATAGTGTGATGCAGTTCACTCCTGTTTACAAGGTCTGTCAGTCATAGTGTGACACAGTTCACTCCTGTTTACAAGGCTGTCAGTCATAGTGTGATGCAGTTCACTCCTGTTTACAAGGTCTGTCAGTCATAGTGTGACGCAGTTCACTCCTGTTTACAAGGCTGTCAGTCATAGTGTGACGTAGTTCACTCCTATTTTACAAGGTATTCTAAAATACCCGATGCATTAGAATCGGGCCACCATCTAGTATTGCATAAATACTCATGTTCTTCTTGCTCTGGCACAATTTAGTTCTGTTTCTGTGCCTCTCCATTTCTCAGATATGGCCCTCTCCTCCCTGTATACGTAAGTCTAGTGTTTTTAGACAAATGAGTGACACCTCCAACTTTCTTCTATGGGAATATTCTTGAACACCATATTCTGTTGGTTAAAATGACAAGATTTAGGCTAGTGTCACAGATGGCATCTGTTTTGCCCTCGATCCGTTATTGGCATCAGTTTTTGGACTTTTTTTTCTAAGTCCAAAAACGGATTCTGTTAACGGATGTGTCACTGCATTTTTCAAAAACGCAATTCTGTTGTTTCCTGCCTCCAAAAAACTCATGCAACATTTTTGGGTGCAGGAAAAAAACGAATAGCATTTTTTTAACATGGCGCCCTATGGGAAACACATCTGTTAACGTATGGTACATATAGGCACCATGTGTTAACGTATGCGTTAACGCATATGCGTTTTTTAAGAAAAAATGACTAAGTCCAAAAAACACTCAGGGGCACATTATTCACAAAACGCAGCCTGTAAAAAACGTATTTGTTTTTAGATACACTCTAAAAAACAGATTGCATGTGTGACCCTAGCCTTAGATACAGAGTAGAGAGGGAAATATATTGAGGAGAACAGGATCACTTACACCAGCTGAAAAAAATACATGTTTAAGGCAAGTGACGGGCAGGGGAGGGGGCAGAATGGAGCCGAGGGGGCAGGATGGAGGCAGGGGGCAGGATGGAGGCGGTGGGGCAGGATAGAGCAAGCGGGGCAGGATGGAGCGAGCGGGGCATGATGGATGCGGGGGCGGGCATGATGGATGCAGGGGGGACAGGATGGAGCCGGGGGAGCAGGATGGAGGCAGGGGGCAGGATGGAGTTGGCAGGGCATGGAGCTAGGGGGACAGGATAGAGGCAGGGGGGCAGGATGGAGCCGGCAGGGCATGGAGCCAGGGGGGCAGGATGGAGCCAGGGGGCAGAATGGCAGGATGGTGGTGGGGGCAGGATGGTGGTGGGGGCAGGATGGTGGCGAGGGGGGCAGGATGGAGTGAGCGGAGCAGAACAGAGATGGGGGAGCAGGATGGATGCCGCGGGGCAGGATGGAGCTGGAGGGCAGGATGGAGCCGGGAAGTGAGGCAGGATGGACCCGGGGAGGCAGGCTGGAGCCGGGGGGGGCAGGATGGAGCTGGGTGGGGCAGGATGGAGTCGGGGGGGACAGAAAGGAGCGAGCGGGGCAGGAAGGAGCGAGCTGAGCAGGACGGAGTGAGCGGGGCAGGACGGAGCGAGTGGGGCAGGATGGAGCAAGCAGGGCAGGATGGAGCGAGCGGGGCATGATGGATGCGGTGGGGGCATGATGGATGCAGGGGGGACAGGATGGAGCCGGGGGAGCAGGATGGAGGCAGGGGGGCAGGATGGAGTCGGCAGGGTATGGAGCTTGGGGGCAGGATAGAGGCAGGGGGGCAGGATGGAGCCGGCAGGGCATGGAGCCAGGGGGACAGGATGGAGCTAGGAGGCAGGATGGAGCCGGCGGGGGGCAGGATGGCAGGATGGTGGTGGGGGCAGGATGGTGGCGAGGGGGGCAGGATGGAGTGAGCGGAGCAGAACGAAGATGGGGGAGCAGGATGGATGCCGCGGGGCAGGATGGAGCTGGAGGGCAGGATGGAGCCGGGAAGTGGGGCAGGATGGACTGGGGGAGGCAGGATGGAGTCGGGGGGGGGGGGGCAGGATGGAGCCGGGTGGGGCAGGATGGAGTCGGGGGGGGGGGACAGAAAGGAGCGAGCGGGGCAGGAAGGAGCGAGCGGGGCAGGACGGAGCGAGCGGGGCAGGACGGAGCGAGCGGGGCAGGATGGAGCGAGCGGGGCAGGATGGAGCAAGCAGGGCAGGATGGAGCGAGTGTGGCAGGATGTAGCGAGCAGGGCAGGAAGGAGGGAGTGGGGCAGGATGGAGCCGGGGGGCAGGATGGAGCTGGGAAGGGGGGCAGGATGGGGCAGGGGGGGGGCAGGATGGAGCGAGAGTGGCAGGAAGGAGCGAGCGGGGCAGGATGGAGCCGGGGGGCAGGATGGAGCCGGGAAGGAGGGCAGGAAGGAGCCAGGGGGGGCAGAATTGATGCTGGGGGGGGCAGGATGGAGCCGGGGGGGCAGGATGGAGCCAAGGGGGGCAGGATGGAGCCAAGGGGGGCAGGATGGAGCCGGGGGGGGCAGGATGGAGCCGGGGGGGCAGGATGGAGCAAGCGGGGCAGGATGGAGCAAGCGGGGCAGGAAGGAGCGAGTGGGGCAGGATGGAGCCGGGGGCAGGATGGAGTCGGGAAGGGGGACAGGATGGAGCCAGGGGAGGCAGAATGGATGCTAGGGGGGGTCAGGATGGAGCTGGGGGGTCAGGATGGCGCTAATGGGGGCAGGATGGAGCTGGGGGGTGGGTAGGATGGAGTCGGGGGGGGGCAGGATGCTGGAGGGGTGGATAGGATGGATGCGGGGGGGGCAGGATGGAGCTGGGGGGGCAGAATAGTGCTGGGGAGGAAGGATGGAGTGGGGGGGTCGGCAGGATGGAGCCGGGGGGGGCAGGATGCTGCAGGGGTGGGCAGGATGGCTGCGGGGGGGGGGGGGCAGGATGGCTGCGGGAGGGCAGGATGGCTGCGGGGGGGCAGGATCCCCCTCGCCCCCCTCTGTTTTCACCCGCAGTGTCAAACTGTGTACAGCGACATGTGACAGGGCGGGCTGTGTGACGTCACATCAGCCCGCTCAGTCACATGACAGCTGTACAGGGAGAAGACGGGTGAGAACAGCGGGAGGCGTGGAGGGAGGCAGGGAGGCGAGGAGGGAGGCAGGAAGGCGAGGAGACAAGGAGTGAGGCAGGGAGGCGAGGAGGGAGGCAGGGAGGCGAGGAATGAGGCAGGGAGGCGAGGAGGTGAGGAGGGAGGCAGGGGGTACCGGTGCCGGGGGTCGCTGTGGTCGTACATATATTCTGGCGACAGCAACGCTGTCCCTACTTATAGTTTAGAGGGATTAGGGGACCTGACAGTTATCTGATGTATATGCAGACATATTGTGTTTTGTTATTTTTTAAGATACTAAGCTGGTTAAATAATTGTCACTTGATAATTATCTAGTTCCCACACATACACATTGTTAGGTGATTTTTTTTACTATTATTCGCTATTATTTATAACTAATTTTTAGTGAGTGAGCATGTTTGGCACTGCTCGATACTTGATTGAGTATCGGTGTGCTCTAGCATGCTTGTTACTTAGTTGAGTATCATGAACGCTCAAGCAAAAGTCACCGTCCCACATGTTGTGTGACTATTTTTCAACTACTAAACATGGGGGAATGCCTTCTAAGCACTTTAATGCTGTAACCACGATCGATACTAGCATCACTATGATTGGCCGGCTGTATCATGTCATCAGGTCTTATATGATACCTGGGGTTGAGATACTCGGCACACTGCATTTCAGAGAGAGTTGATATATGAGGGAGAGCTTAGGTTTGAGCAGGCATATAAGCTGGTTGTACACTGTCACCTTTTAGTGCCTTTCATCTGGCACTAAAGGGTATTTTTAGCATGATTCAATATTATAAATAAATAAATCACTAAAAAGATGACATGGGATCCACCATAAATTTGATAACCAGCCAAGTTAAAGCAGACAGCTGCAGGCTGGTATTATCAGGCTGGGAAGGTACATTTATATTCGGCCCTTCTCAGCCTAAATATATGAGCTGCAGCTGCCGCAGAATTGGCTCATCAATCAATTGCACCAATTCTGGTTCTTCATCACATCTCTTTCTGATTGCCCTAGTGCGGTGGAAATCTGGGTGATATTTTGGGGGGGTTGATTTCAGCTGTGAATTGTCAGCTAGCATCAAGCCCAGGAATTAGTAATAGAGAGGGAGTGTACTGGACTCCAAACTTACTAACCCAGCAAGGTATCAGAGGTATCAACCACTGAGAACTCTCAGATTCCAATATTTTCTAACCCTGCAAGTGTAAAATAAAAAAAATAACACATACAAAGGAATAATAAATAGTTTATTTGAACAAAGACTCCCCCACACTTACACTTATTCACCAATTTATTATCAAAAATGTTACCACAAAGCTTAAACTTAATTCACGATCCACAACTGCAGCTTTAGTGACTGTGAATAGGAGTAAAGTACAGCTATTCACAGACATCGGGTACTAACTATAATTCTCATTAGTGACGCTGGCTCAATGCTGCACTCATTGAGATGCCAAAGAACATTATCATCACCTGGTACCTATGAATAGCTGTACTTTACTGGTATTCACAGTCACCAGAGCTGCAGTTGTGGATCGTGGATTACGTCAGCATTTTGTGGAAACATTTTTTGATAATAAATTGGTGGACGAGGGAAACTGTGGAGGAATCTTTATTTAAATAAACTATTTTTTCCTGCAAATATGTTTTTCTTAACTTTACACTTACTTGGTTAGTAATGGTGGTATCTGATAGACACCTATCCATTACTAACACCAGTGCTTCAAGTCAACTGACAATTCACAGCTAACATTAACCCAATGACCTATTACCCCATTTGACCGCAGCAGGGAACTTGGAAAGAAAAGGGATGAAGCTTCAGAATTGACAGATGTAAAGCGTTGTGCCGATTCTGGGACAGCTGGGTGGTATTATATTTAGGCTGGGAAAGGCCATACACATGGGCCTTCCCAACTTCGTAGTATCAGCTGTCCTCTTACATGGCAGGTTATCAAACATTGGTCTGAGCGCACACCATTTTTAAAAAATTATTTCTGTATAAATAATTGAAAAAAATGGCATGGGGTCCCCTATTTGTTTGATAATCAGCCAACGTAAAGCAGACAGGTTTCCTTTATCTTGAGTGGTTATCAAAAATAGGGGGACAACACTTTTTTTTTTAATTATTTATTCATTTACTTCCCAGCAGTGACCTGGGAGACAGAGTTGTGTCCATGCGTCTTCCCCATGCCATTCTCATTCTATTTCAGTGTTGTTTCCAGCTATTTCAGTGATTTTCCGCCCCAGCCCTCCTACGGCGGTCTGGCGAAAAAATGCTCATGTTCCCCATATACTTGTTACTTGAATCGAGCCCTTCTTTGGGTCAAACCTACTGGATTCGAGTACCGAGCACACATGCACTTTAATGCTCGCTCCTCACTATTCGTAATCTATATGAGCACCATATTCTTCAGTCTTGTAGAGAAAATGCTGCATTTGTAAATAGGTGTATACTTAATTTTCTTCCTTAAATCTTGTTATCATAGTCCAAGATTGGTTTTTCTGTCATGCTTTAGCAACTCTTGAAATAGAATTTGCCTTGCTTATCAATCTTGTTAAGGGTCATCTATCTTGGCCAGAATTTAATTGGTCTATGTAAACTACTAGAAAATTGTATTTTTTTTCTTGAAAAAAAACCCATACTTTACAAAGATATTCTCCAGCAACTGACATTCGGCTTTATTGATTTGATACACCAGTGTCATCCATTTTTTTGGCAGTGTGTGTGGTAGATTTGTAGACTGCTGAAAAGAGACAGAGCAGATGACTTGCTGTCAGAAAAGCTAAATGTTAATAAATATATCTTACACTGTATAGCAAATTAAGCGTCATGCCTGTCAAAAGGTATAAAAAATCACATCAGTCTTTGCAATCCTGAAACCATATGTCTTGTTCTGTAAATATGAAAAGGTCCAGATAACAAGGCACCCTTAAATATCCATTTGTCAGAATAACTGGAGTTACAGTAGAATGTCCTCAAATGATGATAGAAATGATGTCGTGCATAAAAAACACAAGTCCTGACTGTAATTATTATTACTAAACACAGTTAATGTGACCTAGATGTGATTACGGTATATATAACAGTAAAAGCACACCGCCATATTATGTCTCCTTTTGTACAGACCAAAATTGGGCTTCCATAAAATGCATGATCTCTGTGCTGTATCTTTATGTACTTCCGATTTCATACAGAGGTACAAGCCTTCTTCACTGGTCTCTCCCAGGCAGTATATGCATAGTGACAAACCAGGAGCTTCCACTGACATCACTTGAGGGCAACGCTTCTGTTCTTCTGCACTGATATATTGACACTTAAAGGGAACCAACCACCCCAATGACCCCCCGGACTATTAATATCGTTCCCTACTTGCAGCACATACATGTGCTGCAAGGTTTTTTGCTACAAAAACTGCTTTTTATAACTTAAGATAATGCTTTTGAAACTTTATACCGAAGGACGGGTGGGCGTAACTTACATGGTGCTAAAGCCGGGTTGCAGCTGCCATTCATCCTGCTGTGCTCGTCACATCAGTAACGGCCAGCCCTTTTTGCAGCGTCCCAGGCTGGTGCACGGGATGTCATGCCCGTGCACACGTCATCATCTACAGCGGGAAGCGAGCGCGCGCTCTGACTTCCTGCGCTCGGCTGTGGAAGTCAGAGCGCGCGCTCGCTTCCCGGCTGTAGATGATGACGTGTGCACGGGCATGACATCCCGTGCACCAGCCTGGGACGCTGCAAAAAGGGCTGGCCGTTACTGATGTGACGAGCACAGCAGGATGAATGGCAGCTGCAACCGCTTTAGCACCATGTAAGTTACGCCCACCGTCCTTCGGTATAAAGTTTCAAAAGCATTATCTTAAGTTATAAAAGCAGTTTTTGTAGCAAAAAACCTTGCAGCACATGTATGTGCTGCAAGTAGGAACGATATTATTAGTCCGGGGGGGTCATTGGGGTGGTTGGTTCCCTTTAAGCACGATCACACAAGGGGAGAGAGAAGGCATGGAGGAAGCTGAGACAACGCACTCTGGGGAGTGGGTAAGAAAGAACAGAGACAGCGCACTGCAGAGAAGGGTGGAGGAGGCTTGAGACCTTGTAGATGCATTACCAACAGCCCCACCTGATAAGCCCACTCAAGGGTTGGGGAAGATTCGGGAACTGGGCGCTACTCGTTTTTCTCTTCACCTGTTTCGGTTCTTTTCACGGGGACAGATGGGGGCCAAGACCCGCTCCACGGACCCTGGCGGTGTCATTGTCAATAAATGAGGGAAGATGACAAGGAAAATCTGAGGGGACAAAGGGGGTATTCGTGACGCCACCTGAGGTATGCTGCCAGGGCGGCCGCCACTGTTTCAGAACCTCTAGGGACGGTGACTGGCAGCTTGGATGGTTCCGCTCCCAGGGCAGTGGGATGGAGGAGTCAGTTCATACCTTGGCAGATGTTCACTGGGACGTCAGTACCTGTTGTCTTATACAGCCTCTGCGGCCAGTGGTTGCCGCTAACAAAAGTCTCACACAACACAGCTGGAGTTCTGTTACTTTTACTCAGTTCTTTCAGCATGGCCACTGGGTACGTTCCCTTGCCAACCTCCGGTTCAGCGTTTTCTCCAGAACCGGGTTAGAGCAGTCAAGCCACGGTCGGTGCCCTTTCTTTCCTCTCTAGGTGTTCCTGTCTCTGGTGGTCTCTCTTTCTCCAGCGCTATAAGGGGTAGTTCTCTTCTGGGACAAGCGCGACACCACTCTGCCCGCAGGCTCTCAGCGCCTCTGCAGCACAGAGCTCAAGTACCGGCAGCCACGGGTGCTGTTGTGTCCCCTCCTGGGCACTGCTCCCCAGTTCAGCCACCTTCCCAAAGTTGTGTCGGGTGTTCAGCCCCAGCTCCCGTTAGAAGCTTGGGGCCTCCAGTTCGACATCTTCGGCATACAGCTTCCGCACGGTGTTTAGAGCCGGGTCCCTGTCCACCAGCCCCTCCGTTTTGTCAGATTCAGGAGTACGGGGATCGCTGTCTCATCTGCACCCCAAGGGCTCTTGTCTTCTCCCACCTGTCGGTCTTTCCCTCCCATGGATGAGTGTGGTCGTGCTCCTGCCCATGGGAGTCAGCACCGCACTGCCACTACACTCTCAACTTCCACTCCACTCCGTTCCCTACTCTCTTCTTTCTGTCCCCTTGTTTCTGACCTGGGTCCTCCCTCAGGGTCCACCCACCATCCCAGAGCCCTATGTTTGTGTGTGTGCATTTTTGGGCTCAACTGTACCTCCGCAGCAACTGGAGAGCAGAGGCACTACTCCCCTTAACTGCATGAGTGCAGTACCTCTGGTGGCGGCCTACCCAGTGGGGCTCCACATTCCCCCTTGGCAAAGGTCAGTTCATCCCGGAGCGACCCGGTTCTCAGACACTCACAAAAGTTTTTTTCTTTTATGTATGCATTTCAACAATAACAAGCATTTTTCTTCCCTTTCGAGAGGCTCTGGTACTTGAACGTTGCTTAACTCAGTCCAGTCATAAATAAATAAAGTGTCCGTAAAAATCAGTGTCCTGTAAAAAAGTGTTTGTATTAAACATTAAGTCCACAGTCACGTGAGCAGCATTCCCTACTGGGGCTCAAAAACAGTTTCTGGTCAAAGTCCTCTGCCCAAGTGCACAATTATCAAGGTGGGTTAACTATTTACATTTGCAATTTGACATTTGTACAGCTACACGGTACCTAACTAACCATTTTGCAAACATTATTTAAACTCTTTAACACTCATATTTACATGAGCTTTCTAGCTTTTACTTCAGGGGTTACTTCTTGCCTGCAAATCGTCCTCCCCTCTGGAAAGTCCATCCGACTCTGTGCACGGGGCTTGAGGCTGCAGGATTTTGTACACCCTCAACGCGTACCAGCCCCGTTGTTCCATATACTGGGTGTAGCCGACCTCCTCTCTGGGATGGAAGTCTAGAAGAGGTTTTCCCTTCGGGAGATACGACTCTACATCTCTCCTACTTAAAAACACCTCCTGCTCCAGTCCGTACTCCTTTATGAACCCCAGCCATTTTGAAGGTGGAAGTTCACAACCACACTGCAGCGCTGCTCTGCCAGGTTTGGGACCAAGGTTCCCCTCATGCACACCTTCTCTTCCAGGCTCACCTCCTTCTGCAGCTGCCAATGGTCTCTACGCCGTCATCGTTCTTCTTCCTCGGCGGCTTGTCTCTGCTCCCAGTAGCCATCGTCATGCCAGTCTGCAACTCTATTCTCCGCCTGAGCCGCCACTGGGCTTGCCGCCATCAAACTCTCATGGGATGCCAATGTGCCTGGCTGTTCTCGACATCCGGGATCTCTGCTGAGCTCTCGCTGCTCTGGATTCTGCGGCATCACCCTCTAATAGCCATGCGGATTCAAGCAGGTCAGGTGTGGCAGCCAGTGGCTCCACGGTCAGTTCAAGTGTTACCAGACGGATCTAGTTCAGCGACTCCTCTACGGGTGCTGCAGCTACAGGTGGCTCTCCTACTGGTGCCACTATTATGGGTGGTTCGAACACCAGTGCTTTTCGTGCCGCTTTCTGTAGCTGGGAATGCTTCCAAGCATTCATGGCTCACAACTGCACAGCGTTCAGTAGGTGGCTCAACTCTTGCATAGCCCCTTTAAAGTCCTCAGGCCCGGTAAACCTTACCCAGTTGTCAGCCTCCCCATCTTTATTGGGAGCTCTCCCACGTTCTTGTCTGCCTGCGAGGTGCCAAAACCGTTGCTCACCATGATGCTTCCTTGCTCCTCGTACCATGGGGTTCTCTTGCGTTCTGCCTTCTTTTTGGCCTCACCTTCTGGCCTTCTCCCTCTCCTCTAGGTGGGGTCAGCAACTCTCTATAGCAGGCCCCCTTGGCTTTTCTTCAGTACTCGGGGCCTGCTACTTCGTGCCTTTTCCAAGGTCCTTGCCACGATGAGGGCCTAGACACACCCCCAGACCTGCACATGGCGCTTGCTCTTTTCTTATCGCCATCTTTGTGACCCAGTTTTTACACAGTTCTTTCACAGTTCTTTAAGGTGCATGAGACCCAGTGTTACTGGGCCACTCGCATCCTGTTCATGATGCCAGTTAACATGCCCACTCCAGGGTCGGGGAATACTCGGGAACTGGGTGGTTACTCGTTGTTCTCTTCACCTCTTTCGGTTCTTTTCATGTGGACAGATGGGGGCGGAGACCTGGTCCCGTGACCCTGGCGGTGTCCTTGTCAATAAACGGGGGGAAGATGACAAGGAAAGTCTGAGGGGACAAAGGGTATATTCGTGATGCCACCTGCGGTATGTAGTCAGGGCAGCCGCCGCTGCTTCAGGACCTCTGAGGACGGTGACCGGCAGCTTGGATGGTTCCCCTCCCCGCATGTGGAGCGTGGTCCCCAGGGCAGCGGGATGGAGGAGTCAGTTCGTACCTTGGCAGATGTTCACTGGAACGCCAGTACCCTGTTGTTTCATACGGCCCCTGCGACCAGTGGTCGCCACTAATAAAAGTCTAACACAACACAGCTGCAGTTCTGTTACTTTTACTCAGTTCTTTCAGCATGGCCACTGGGTATGTCCCCTTACCAACCTCCGGTTCAGCGTGGTCTCCAGAGCTTGGTTAGTGCAGTCAAGCCATGGTCGATGCCCTTTCTTTCCTCTCTAGGTGTTCCTGTCTATGGTGGTTTTTCTCTCTCTCCCAGCGCTATAATGGGTAGTTCTTTTCTGGGGCAAGCGCAACACCACTCTGCCCCAGGCTCTCAGCACTCCACAGCACAGAGCTCAAGTATCGGTGGCAACGGGTGCTTTTGTGTCCCCTCCCAGGCACTGTTCCTAGTTCAGCCACCTTACCCCCCCAAGTTGTGTCGGGTGTTTGGACACAGCTCACGTTAGAAGCTTGGGGCCTCCGGTTCAACAGCTCAAGCATACAGCTTCCACTAGCTCCTCCGTTTTGTCAGAGTCGGGCGTACGGGTATCGATGTCTCATCCGCACCACAAGGGCTCTCTGTCTTCACCCACCTATCGGTCTTTCCTTCCCGTGGACGAGTGTGGTCATGCTCCAGCCCATGGGAGTTGGCACCGCATCGCCGCTAGACTCTCTTTTTCCAATCCACTCCGTTCTCTACTCTCTTCTTTCTGTTCCCCTGTTTCTGACCTGAGTCTTCGCTCAGGGTCCAGCCACTGTCCCAGGGGCCTACGGTTGTGTGTGTTTTTTGGGCTTAATTGCACCACCCCAGCAACTGGAGAGCAGAGGCACTACTCCCCTTAACCGCAGAAGTGGAGTACCTCTGGTGGCGGCCTACCCGGTGGGTGCCACACACCCCTGAAACCAGGGTCACAGTGACGCTTTGTTTCAGGGATTGGCTGAACTTGAGGAAGTGCCTGTGCCCTCCCCCCCAGTCGGTGACATTCTGTGTAAATATTCCATCATACACTGGAGCACTCGCAAGATACATCAACAGACAGGAAATAGGAATAAAACAAAAACATAATAGCTGTTAGATAGTGTATAGAGGGAATATTTAAATAAACTATATTAAGAAATAGTTTAGATTATAGGTATAAATTAGAAGTTATGGAAAAAATTGCTGGCCTTGGACTAACCCATTAAGAAATATAGACTCCATATGTTTGGGAAATTTTCTAGGAGAGAATGTTTCCGTTTACACAGAGTCCATAAAGGACTGTACAGGTCCATACTAATGTATAATTTCTAAGGATAATTATTGAAATTCATACATAGGTCACATATAAGCCAAAAACATTTTATATTAGCTGTTTTGATGTTTGCAAGTGAAAATGTTGTGTGTCTAGAATTTTTCTAGATAAAAAATAAAAACATACAGAGAGGCGCCCTTGTGTGTACCTGGTGGTCTAATGGAGATTTTAGAGGGAGGGGGTTGTGAGATTACTCACCTTTTGTGGTTGTACACCTCTGCCCAACCACAGTGTGTAATCATACACCGCACGATCCTCCGGCGTTTAGGCTTGGCCGGTCACATGGGAGTGACGTCACCACAGGTCTTTCACTCTCTATACCCGGGCGCTGTAAGCTGCAGCTCCTAATACTCCCAAAGGGATATCAATGGTGACAAGTATGCATTTTTTTGGTGTGTCTAGAATATATGCGCTCTACCTCATGTGTGTACAGATATATGTGTGTCCAGAATTGTTGGTCTCCTGCTGATGTATATATAGTGTATATATACAGTATGTTTCTAGAATGTATGGGCTTATGCTGGTGTATGTATATGTATATATATATGTGTATATATATATATATATAACTAGAAAAAATTCTCTGCAGCACTCAGCTACTACCAATGTGCAAACATGCTAACAAGCGTATATATTTGAGGAAAAAATTTAAAAACTTACGTTTTTTTCAAAAAACTCAAAATCTTATTTTTTATTTTCTTGGGTTCTTGGTACGCACATTGGCCAATGTCCGTTTGCTCATCAGCCGCGACAAGGCGACCCCAGGTCTGATGAGTCCTAACGCTGACATCCCTGTCCTCCTTTTCCTCCCTATCCCACTCTCAAGTGGGCGGACACCATCTCAACCTAAGACCACCTGTGGGTGATGAGGGTGCATCAGACCTGGGGTCGCCTTGTCGCGGCTGATGAGCAAACGGACATTGGCCAATGTGCGTACCAAGAACCCAAGAAAATAAAAAAATAAGATTTGAGTTTTTTGAAAAAAACGTAAGTTTTAAATTTTTTCCTCAAATATTACCGCTTGTTAGCATGTTTGCACATTGGTAGTAGCTGAGTGCTGCAGAGAATTTTTTTTTCTAGTTGTATGACCCAGTGTCCCTGCTGGCACCAGTTCACATTAGTCTGTGAGTGCTGTGCAGTTTTTTTTCTGTTTTGTGTATAACGAATGGAGAATCTGGCTCCATGACTGCAACTTGCACCTCATCACCCACAGGTGGTCTTAGGTTGAGATGGTGTCGCCCACTTGAGAGTGGGATAGGGAGGAAAAGGAGGACAGGGATGTCAGCGTTAGGACTCATCAGACCTGGGGTCGCCTTGTCGCGGCTGATGAGCAAACGGACATTGGCCAATGTGCGTACCAAGAACCCCAAGAAAATAAAAATAAGATTTTGAGTTTTTTGAAAAAACGTAAGTTTTTAAATTTTTTCCTCAAATATATACGCTTGTTAGCATGTTTGCACATTGGTAGTAGCTGAGTGCTGCAGAGAATTTTTTTCTAGTTGTATGACCATGTCCCTGCTGGCACCAGTTCACATTAGTCTGTGAGTGCTGTGCAGTTTTTTTCTGTTTTTATATATATATATAATATATATATATATATATGTGTGTCTAGAATATATGACTCCCTGCTTGTGAATTTATACATGCCCCATACGCATCAATTAATGGCTGTGTACTACAGCGAGTACTGCCTCTAACAATCATGGTGAAATGTCGCTTTGCCCACAAGCTTGTTAACTTTTAAATCCCACTGTCAAACTCTGACAGTGGAATTTAACACATGCCAGCATAGAGTGCTCCATTTTAAGCAGCATTGGCATGCTAGTGATGTTATCACAGGTCATCGATAAATTGCTAAAACAGCAAGGAGTCTGAAGAAGACCTCTGCACTTGTCACTGCAAACTTGCCTGTGGAGGAGCTTCAAACGAGACTGACATTGCTATATATAGCTTAAGCTATATGATATACAATTACAGCTTCATATCCCCAAGGAGACTATTAAAACAGTGAAAAGTAACAAACAATATTTTTAAAATATAAAGAAAACTTTAAAGTTCAAATCACCCACCCTCTCCTATTATACATAAAGGGCCTCTTCACATCTGCGCTTGCCCTGCGTTGCTTGCGTTTGCGTTTCCATTGTTTTTACTACAAAACGCAATGGAAAAGCATCTAAAAAGGCACCCATTGATTTCAATACAAAGACATTGAAAGTGCAATTAAAAACATGTCATTTCAGAAATCGCAAAACGCATGCATTTTGGTTTTCTGAAAATGACATGCATTTTTAATTGCGTTTTTCAATGTGCTTTGTATTATAATCAATTGGATGCTTTTCCATTGCGCTTTGTGGTAAAAACGTAATGAAAACGCAAATGCAAGCAAACGCAATCCAACTTAGATGTGAACTGGGCCAAAGAAAATAAAAAAATACATGTGTGGTATCACTGCATTCAGAATCGACTGATATATCAGAATCTAAAAACAAATAACTTGATTGGTGAACAAATAAAATTCTAGAACAATGTTCGATGCAATATTGGTTGCTGCAATACCACGAAAAATGCTGTCACAAGTGAACAAAACATCATGGCTATTTCGACATGGTATCAATACAATGTCGTCTCACCCAGCAAAAACTAAGCCTGGACACAGCTCCATCTGCTGAAAAATAAAAACTTTACAGGTTTGGAAATTTGGCGACACAACCCTCCAATTTCTTTTCCTTTGCACAATGCTGATTTTTTTTTCACCACTAAAATAAAATAAAAAATTGGCTGTTATGTACATCAATCGTACTGATGAGGAGAATCATTTTGCCAGATCATTTTTCCCACAAATGTATACCATGAAAACAATTTCCAAAAAACATGTCAGAATTTTATTTTGTTTTCCACAATTTCTCCACATCTGGATTTTCTTCCCCATTTTCCAACAATAAAATAATAAACATTTTAACTCCCCTCCGACACTTCTCTGCAGGCACCATGGCATCCTCTCTCTGCTCATCAAGCTTCTAATCATGTGACCAGTGCTGCAGTATTGATGTCATTGCTGCACTGGTCACATGATTAGATTTGCCAGGTGCAAGCTGGAAAAGCTGAGGGAGGACAGGATGCCATGGTGCCTGCAGAGAAGCATCAGAGGGTGAGTTAAAAACGTTTAGTAATATATTGTGAGCGCCAGCATGGGGCCTATAACAGTGATGGGGGTGTGCACACTTACTGTAGTCTAATGTAATGTGCACCGCTCCCCCTGTCGATGATGGACAGGGGGTATGCAGTGCATGTTACTTACACTAATCAGCGGGGCCACTTGACCTCCCGCTCTCTCTGAAGCCTGATTTAGCTTCACCCAGCCTCCTCCAGCCCCTGGTCAATGCCCCTCCCTACAACATATAGGACTGACTCAAGTATAAGTCAAGGGGGGCACTTTTCAGCACAAACGTGTGATGAAAAATTAGGTTTATACTCGAGTATATATGGTATATATATCCTTGTTAAAATAAAACATTAATGGAGAGTGATCATTGCAGCCACCTATCCAATCAAAATGACCAGTGGGTTTATCATGTCAATCATGACTCTGTTATGCTTAGATTGTGCTGACTTTGCTGGATGCTGCTGTGTGTGTTTATGTTTGCATTTCTTCAGGAGTTGCATGAGGTAGGGATGTGAATGTCTTGTGCTCAGTTGCTGGTTGATGTGAGGGTTGGGTGTGACTCACCTGAAATCCCTTCCCTAGCCGTTAAGTAGCCTATCCTTCCACCAGGTGTTGCTGCTGATAGAGTTTCACTCTACACCTGAAGCTGTACTGTGCAGACCTGTTTTGTTTGTGCTGAACACCTTTCCTTTGGAGTTGCTATAGCCTTCTTCTGCGGAGGAAGGTGAAGGAGGAATAGCGCAGGGCTGGTGGAGGAGTTTTAGGAGAGGCTGGAGACTCGAACCTTCTCACCATCAGAGATACCTTCGGGGTCAGGGCCATTCAAGGTTCCTAGTCTAGGATCAGATTAGTCTTCCCTGATCACCCTGCGCGTAACTGCCATTCCCTCATCAGCTCGAACTACACTGTGACTCTATCAGCAGCCCATACCTTTTTCCATGTGTCACTATGTTTCAGACTGCTTCAGCTGATGCATTTTCTCACCTGATGCAGACCATCTCTGAAGAGGTAACTGGTCTGTGAACTTAGGTAGTACAAGAGCTGCAGCAAGTTGTGGGTTACCTGGCGTCAGCTCATGGTCAGGCCATGCCAGAACCCAAGGTCTCTCTTCCTGATAGTTTTCTGGGGGAAGAGACACATTTTTTTTTTTAGTGAAACCTGTAAGCTTTATTTCAGGCTCGGCACCATTCATCTGGATGTGAGGAACAGCGAGTGAAAATTATCATTCATCACCCTTCTTCAAGGGGACCCCCAGTCCGGGCCTTTTCCTTCCCAGCCTGACTCACCATCGCTACAGTCGGTGGAAAGGCTTTTTACTGCTTTGGCTCAGGTGTATGGTGAACCTGATAGGGTGATCTTTGACGAGTCTAATCTCTGTAAACTCAAGCAGGGCACATGAGTACTGCTCGGAGTTTTGGAGATGGGCGACTGACACCAAGTGGATTTGACCCAGCCTCTGGAGTAAATTCTGCTTGGGTTTGTCAGCTGGACTGCAAGACACCCTGGTTTAGTACACTACACCTGAGTCATTGGAGGCTGCAATGTCCCTAGCCTTGAGGGAGAGACCAAAACCTACTATGTCTCCTGTTCCTATCCATGCTGAGGAGACTATACCCAATGAACCCATGCAGTTGGGGGTAGTAGATTATCGTGTTAAACCTCCTGTAGCTACTGTTCACCAAGTGGGCGGAGCATATTTTTTATGTGGAAAATCAGACCATTTCATTAAGGTTTGTCCACTTCGCTCCAAGACAACCACCCAGTCTCAGAAGCAGCCTACCTTGGGTCGTTGGAAGGAGACGACCAGAGGGTTTATATTTCCTTCCTTGCTAAGTCTTCGTTCACACTGTCTGCCAAGGTGGTGGTGGATGGTAAAACCGAGACTGTACTATTTCCGGTCGATAGCGGAGCGGGGGTCAATTTGATGGATTCTTGCTTTGCTCAGGCTCGTGGTCTTGCCAGCAGTGCTTTAGTGAGACTAATTCCCATCGCCTCGATCGACTCAGTTCCACTCAGGCAGAAGGTCCTTTCCCAAGTGTTGCGTAATGTGAAACTTGAACATAGGAACTCTCCACCAAGAGGTCCTATCACTTCTTGGAGAACCTGCCACTCCCATTGTATTGGGCCTTTCCTGGCTGTAAAAATCCCTTCCAGTAATTGACTGGTGGGCCAGAAAGGTTGTAACTTAGGGGACTTTCTGTGTGAGTAACTTCCTAGCTACAACTATTTCTACCTACTGATTGATTCGACTACTACTCCTCTACCAGAAGTGAATGGGAGTGAGCCTGGAAAAGGGGGTGGGGTCCGGACTACACATCAGATTAATGGTGGGTCTAGGTGTCGTTCCAGGAGGAGGCGCTGGGGAGGGATCGGTGGTTCCTGCTGTGCACTCCAGGGGAGGGAGCCCTGGGTCCAGGTGGGACATTGCTGCAGTTTGCAATCCTGGATGTGTGCCCTCTGCTGTGACTGCAGAATTGGAAATAAACATGCAGGTCCAGACCTTAGCGTGAACAAGTATGTGTGGGTGTTGTCCAAACACATCAGGTGGAGGTGTGCTGCTGGGGCTCCTAGTTCTGGGGTTATAGGACCGTTTCGGATATCGGCCATTTGTAATCCTGTGCTGTATCAACTTGAACTCCCCCCCCCCATTTTGGCGACCTCTAGCATCTTTAATGTCTCATCACTCAGGAGACAGGAGATGTGGACTTATTTTGGATGTGTCTGTTGTCGAGTCCAGAGGCCTCTCTTAAAAGAGGGGGTACTGTCACGCTTAGATTGTGCTGACTTTGCTGGATGCTGCTATGTGTGTTTATTTTTGCATTTCTTCAGAAGCTGCATGAGGTGTGGTTGTGAAGGTCTTGTGCTCAGTTACTGGTTGATGTGAGGGTTGGGTGTGACTCTCCTGAAATCCCCCCCCCAGCCGTTAAGTAGCCTCTCCTTCCACCAGATGTTGGTGCTGATAGAGTTTCACTCTATACCTGAAACTGTACTGTGCAGACCTGTTTTTTTTGTGCTGAAGACCTTTCCTTTGGAATTGCTGTAGCCCAATTCTGTGGAGGGAGCTGAGTGGGGAATAGGGCAGGGCTGATGTAGGAGTTGAGGGAGAGGCTGGAGACCCGAACCTTCTCACCATCAGAGATACCTTCGGGAATCCAGAGGCATTCCAGGTTCCTAGACTAGGGTCAGACTAGTCTTCCCTGGTCACCTTGCCCGTAACTGCCATTCCCTCATCGGCATTCTCACTACACTGTGACAGCCTCCCCATTGAAGTCTCTTCTCAGGACAAAATAAATTACATTATTTTAATCTATCCATATAAGCAATGTTCCCCATGCATCTTATCAGTTTTGTGGCTCTTCTTTGTACTTTTTCTAACTCAGTTATTGTTTTTAAGTACTGTAACCCAAAACTGAACAGCTTGTTCCTGATTAGGGTTGTCTAATGCTAAAGTAGTTGTATTAAATGGGTTGTCCAGGACTTTAACATTGATGGTCTATCTTAAGGATAGGTCATCAATGTCTGATCAATGAGAGTGCGACAGCACACGCCTTCAATCAACTGTTCCTAGTGTCACCACCAACCTGAACTACTCAGTTGGGAGCTGCATAGCACAGCTCGTCAAAAGAATAGTGGCCAGAGCTAGGTAATGCACATCCACTCCCTTTTAAGTTGAACAAAGAGAATGTATTTAGTACCCCCAATGCCACTACTATACAATTGACAAAGGTGTACTGTACAGAACCACAACTGAGTAGTTCTGTCCACCACCGAAACAGCTCATCTACTGGGTTTCCGGGAGTAAAATCCACCTATTAGACATTGATGACCTATCCTGAGTATAGGTAGTTAATGTCAAAATCCTGGAAAACCCCTTTAAGTCCTTGTTTCACAAATCCATGCGCTTATTAAATGAGTCTCCTAGTTTTACTCCCATGTCTGCCCACCTATTATTAATACTCAACATAACTTTACATTTATCCACATTGAACTCTATTCTGACAATGGATGCCCCAACACTCAGTTTGCCCAAGTTAGCTTGTAACTTCTAATTATCTTCCCGATATTGCACTATACTACTACAAAACTAATTATTATTACCCTGTCTTCTATATAAATTAAAAATTTGTAGAATTAAAACAGACCCAGCACATAAGCGTACTAACTTATCTCTGCTAATATGTAAAGTATCATATCAATGGGCAATCTCACTGTATGTTACTCTAATGACATAATATCCTAATTTGATGTGTACAGCTATGCTTATGTCAGTTGGGCATGATGATTGGACATGCTTTTAATTTTTCTAATTTTCTTTTATAGTTTTACAGACATTTCAAAATAGCAATAATTAACACCTATTCCAGGATTCTGCTAATGTTAATTGAAGAGGAGCTATGAAAATTTGACTTCACCGTGGCTCATCTATTTGTGCTAGAACATTCCTATTAAATAAGGAAAGCTTAAAAGAGATAAGTAATGATGATATGGAGCACTAAGGCTAGGGTACCAAGACGTTAGGCCAGTAGACAGGATCACAGTGACAGTGCCCAGTGCTGGGGTTCTGGCTCACATTAAAAAAGGAGAGTAAAAATGGGAAACTAAAACTAATAATGAAGTAACTACAGTTTGTGATGCCAGTTGGGATAGTCAGCCAGATATGGCTGGCATTGTGGGAAATTCCTGGGATATATATGGAGTGGCAGTGCAGTCGTTAGACCCTTCCCAATCAGGCCTGGCTCCCAGAGGATGGTGAGGGTAGTGGTGGTAATGATGAGATACAGAGAAGATGGAGGCACACAGTTAAGTCTCTTTTCTTTACCTTTTACTGACGTTCTTGTACAGTGTCCAGGATGATACAGCCACCACCTGCCAGGTGGCCTGGCTAGTCTGTCGAGAACTGTAGTCCGCACTGCTGGGTCGGTGTAGTGGCCTTCCTGCTGACCACTGTAGTTTGGTAGATCTCTAGGTGCCTTTGTGCTGTCCTGTTAGTTGTTGTGGATTACCTCCAGGCAGGCGGGTAATGCAGGCCCTGTGAGTATCAGTGCTCTGTTTAGAGCAGTTCTCTGGCCCTTTGTATTACTGATGCCCTGGAAAATCCCACTTACATAGCTAGTGGGCATAAAACCCACTAACCTCCAGTTTCTGTTAGTAGACTCTGTAAACTTAAGTAACCTAGGGCCTGGCGCCTTGCCATGCACCTGGGCCCTCAGGGCAGCCTCCTGGCTTGTTCCTGACTGAACCTCTCCTGTACCTAATCCAGCTTTATTACCCAGCTAAACCCTCCGTTAAACCAGAGGATGTGTCACAGCCTAAACCAGGCCATTCAGTGCCCAGCCTCCTGGTTAGAGATCAGATTGTGTTGAATGCTTCTGACTTCTACAAAGGGAGCTTCAATTATTCTCACACATGGCATTACAGTTGATGTAGAAGAAATACATTTTGTGACAGACAATGGCATTAAATATCACGAGCCCACATTATCAAGATTCTGTACCTGTGACTATATCTGTGTTTAAATATTATTCCCAGCAACCTTCAAATAATATAATTAGATTTTTCCCAACTTACCGTATATACTCGTGTATAAGCCGAGTTTTTCAGCCCAAAATTTGGGCTGAAAAGTCCCCCCCTCGGCTTATACACGGGTCTATACGGTAGACCCGTGTGGTGGGGGCTGTGTGGTGGGGGCTGTGGAGGCTGGAGGAGGCGGGGGGAGTCTGCTGTATGAGCGGCCCCATCACGTGGGGCCGCTCATTATATATGCACTGCTTCCCCCTGTCAATCAGCGCAGGGGGAAGCAGTTCATATATTCCCCCCAAAAGCTGGCACTCACCCCCCCTTGTAAGGCCCCCCCCATCGCTGCTTATACATTACCATTCCGGTGTTCTGATCCGCGCCGCTCCTCGGTGCTTCTTCATGCTCCGTCCGCGCTGGCTGCATCCGGGGATCTCCGGCTGTCGCAGCGATATGACGTCATCGCGCGACGGCCGGAGAATGGAGATCCCGGATGCAGTCAGCGAGGACGGAGCATGAAGAAGCAGCGAGGAGCGGCGCGGATCAGAACACCGGAATGGTAATGTATAAGCAGCGGGGGGGGAAGCCTTACAAGGGGGCCGAGTGCCAGCATTTGGGGGCTGTTGGTACCCCCAGGGGGCTGCTGGGTACCCCCTGGGGGCTGCTTGGTACCCCCAGGGGGCTGTTGGTACCCCCAGGGGCTGCTGGGTACCCCCTGGGGGCTGTTGGTACCCCCTGGGGGCTGTTGGTACCCCCAGGGGGCTGCTGGGTACCCCCTGGGGGCTGCTGGGTACCCCAGGGGGCTGTTGGTACCCCCAGGGGGCTGCTGGGTACCCCCTGGGGGCTGTTAGTACCCCCTGGGGGCTGTTGGTACCCCCAGGGGGCTGCTGGGTACCCCCTGGGGCTGTTGGTACCCCAGGGGGCTGTTGGTACCCCCAGGGGGCTGCTGGGTACCCCCTGGGGGCTGTTGGTACCCCAGGGGGCTGTTGGTACCCCCAGGGGGCTGTTGGGTACCCCCTGGGGGCTGTTAGTACCCCCTGGGGGCTGTTGGTACCCCCAGGGGGCTGCTGGGTACCCCCTGGGGCTGTTGGTACCCCAGGGGGCTGTTGGTACCCCCAGGGGGCTGCTGGGTACCCCCTGGGGGCTGTTGGTACCCCAGGGGGCTGTTGGTACCCCCAGGGGGCTGCTGGGTACCCCCTGGGGGCCGCTGTATAACCCCTGGGGGGTGCTGTATAACCCCTGGGGGGTGCTGTATAACCCCTGGGGGGTGCTGTATAACCCCTGGGGGCTGCTGTATATACTGCTGAGGCCTGTATACCACTGGGGCTGCTGTATATACCACTGGGGCTGCTGTATATACCACTGGGGCTGCTGTATATACCACTGGGGCTTCTGTATATACCACTGAGGCTGCTGTATATACTGGTGGGGTCTGTATATACCACTGAGGAGGCTGCTGTATACCACTGGGGTTGCTGTATATACTACTGGGGCTGCCTGTATACTACCACTGGTGCTGCATATACTACTGGGGCTGCCTGTATACTACCACTGGGGCTGTATATACTACTGGGGCTGCTGCTGTATACAGCACTGGGGCTGCTGCTGTATACGACCACTGGGGCTGCTGTATACTACCACTGGGGAGGCCTGTATACCACTGGGGGGGGCCTGTATACCACACTGCTGGGGGCTGTATACCTCTGCTGAGGTCCACCCTCGGCTTATACACGAGTCAATAGGTTTTTCCAGATTTTTGGGGCAAAAGTAGGGGGGTCGGCTTATACACGGGTCGGCTTATACACGAGTATATACGGTAATTTTTCTCTTCTGCCTTCTTTTAATAGTCTTGTTATGCAGATTTACCCATAATCTCTAAAAATCCCTTTGTGTTTTCTGATCTGCATCCAAAAACATATATAGACATCTTTCCCTTGTTAGTTCAGTAAAATGTGTTCTAAATTAATAGCTCAAACAAAAAAATGGCAAAATGATCTGACAATATGCAAATTCAACAGGGATTGGAAGAAAAACAAACATTTATGAGAGTTGACAGAAACTAAGAAACAAGATTGAAAGAAACAGGTTTTGCTGGTTTGTACTTTAGAGAGGAGTGTGTCGCCTTCAGCTTGTTTGCCAATTACATGGACAGGGACACTGGGGAGAAATCATTTTAGACTTTCCTCAAATTCATGTTTTGTTGATGGATAAAAAACATTTTAAGTAACAGACATGTGTACATGTGTCTACCTGCAAGATGCACATTTTTCTTATAAATATTTTATTACAATTTTGACCCTGATTCATCATTTGTGTGTTTTAAGTCATTTTTCTTTCTGTATTAATTGATGTTATTGTTGCCAAATTTATCAAAATGGCACAGATAATTCATGACTTGGGCACAAAGTCAAAAACCTGCTTTCTTTCCAGTCTAGAACTTTTTGGGGGCATTAAAATTTCAGATATTTTGTCATACTTGAAAATACACCAGGAAGTGACTGGCGTAAAAATTGCATCAAATATTGGGATTTTTAAAAAAAAGTTGCAATTGACAAGTGAGGAGAAAACATTTGGAATGGCTAAACACCATTTACATATTGGAAAGAAAACAAAGCACAAAAAGAAAAAAATTACACTGGTCAACAGCATTTTTGGTGCCAAAGATATTTCATTGAATTTAGGGTAACTTTGGGGTGCTGATTCTGAATATGTCATCAGTTTTGCCAGATTGGCTCAAGTTTTTGAGATTTTTCGTAAAATGTGTAAAAAAAAAGACGTTTTTTGCTACACGCGCATTAACTTTATTGATATTGTCATGAATACAATAAATTTAACAAAGTAAATGTTGATTTTAGTTTATTTTAACTAGTTTTAGAAAGTAATCTTCAAAAATGAACAAGACATGAAAGATTTAATCGCTGGAAAAGCGCTTTTTATATGATTTCCTTCTATGTGAGCTATTGGGGCAGTCACGCTGTAGATTCCAGCAGTAATCAGCCATCATATGTCTGTCCCATCTGCCTTGGTACCTTTCCTCCATCACCATAATATCCTGATGAAATCTCTCCCCTTGTTCTTCGCTAAAATCTCCAAGGTTTTCTGGAAATCTGTCCAAGTGACTGTGAAGATAATGCAATTTAATGCTCATGTGTACACCCAGATTTCTAAATCTCAATAGCATGTTTTGTACCAGTTCTTCATAATTGTCTGCCTTTTGATTTCCCAAGAAGTTCTTCACTACCAACACAAAACTACACCATGCAGCAGCTTCAATGTCATTCATTTCCTTAGGAAAATTTGAATCTTTAATGAGTTTCCGAATTTGAGGACCATCAAAGATTCCTGCCTTCAGTTTTTCGCTACTAAGACCAGGGAAAGATCTGCAGATGTACATGAAGCAATTACCATCTTTGTCTAATGCCTTGACGAACTGCTTCATTAATCCTAACTTTATGTGAAGTGGTGGTAGAATGATTTTTTCCCTGTCCACCAAAGGTTCGTTCACTATGTTTGATGCTCCTACTGTCAAGGTGTCCCTTGGAGGCCAATTCAGTTTCTCCCAGTGCTGATGTTTTGCTCTACTATCCCACATGCAGATGAAGCAAGGATACTTTGTGTATCCACTTTGCTGTCCAAGTAAAAAGTTGACCATTTTTAAATCAACACATATCAGCCACGAATGTTCATGGTAGCACAGTTTCTCCAAGACCATTTTGACATTTTGGTATTGTTCTGCAAGTTTAGTTGAGTGAGCTACTGGAAGAGATGTACACTGATTGCCATTGTTCAACAAAACATATTTCAAACTCCTTTTAGAACTATCTATGAAAAGCCTCCAGTCTACAGGACGATATACTTGTAAACCCATTTGCAGCATCAGGCCAGGAATATCCTTACAATATACAAGTAGGTCATCTTCACAGAAAAATGGAAGAAGTGCTTCTTCTCTGGTCCTGTAAGATGTAATTTTAGTTCCAGGCGTCAGACAATTTTTTTCACTTAGCCTTGAAGCTAAAATTTCGGATGCACTTTTTGAGAGGTTGAGGTCTCTTATTAGATCGTTGAGCTCTCCTTGGGTAAATTGCGTAGGTGTTCTGAAACTTCCTTCATATTCTAGTTCACTTCCAGAACTAATGCTTAGCTCCATACCCTGCATTTCATCATCATCATCAGGTGGGGGAAGGTCAGGTAACATGGTAAACACAGGTACAGGCACATCTTCACAATGAGGGACAGGCCTTCTTGCAGATTCCATGTTAGGATACTCCCATTTTCGTTTCTTATGCTTATTGAATCCTTGTACTTGCACTGCACAGAAATAACAGTCATCATGATGATTTTTTTGCTCTCTCCACACCATTGCAACACCAAATTTGAAGCTTGTTCTTTGTCCTTTGCTCCATTTTCGTAATAATTCGATACATGCTTTGCACACTATGTGTGGTGCCCAAAACTTGTCTTGGTCCCCAAGCATTACCCCAAAATAGGCAAAATACACTTTTTTAACGAAGTCTGTTATGTTTCTTCTATGTTTTGTCAGTGTATATTCACCACAAATGTAACAGAATGAGTCTGGATCGTTAAGACAACTTCTTCTTGATGAGTTCATGCTTTTCACTGGAAAACAGACAACAACATAAAGTTAGTGCAAAAATCAAGCTATGAACAAACTTTTAGAACACTAATTAACACAAAACTATATTGAGAACTGCTCAGTTCAAGTACTAATCCAAAGAAATTAATGAGATGATGCGTCGCATTTACCAACAAGTGCTATAAATAAGATACCAAAAATCTCAAAAACTTGAGCCAATCTGGCAAAACTGATAGCATATTCAGAATCAGCACCCCAAAAATACCCCAAATTCATTAAAATATTTTGGGCACCAGAAAAAAAAATTTTTTTTGTTGACCTGTGTTATATATATATAATATATATAAGAGAGAGATGAGCACCTATAAGATAGACTTCAAAAAGGCACAAATAACTTAATTGGGTGCAAACATACAGAAGGCGCGAAACATTAACAATAATAAGAAAACAACACAGGTGCAAGGGCAATGATAAATCACGGCCTCTGATCTGTGCCACTCTGTGGCCAGGGTCACACATACCATCCGTTTTTGCCTTAAATCCGTTTTTGGGAACATTTTGGACTTTTTTTCTTCAAAGTTCAAAAATGCATATGCGTTAACGTATGTGTGTGTCTTTTTTTAAAAAAATGCATGTGTTTTTATGCAGCAGCCCAAAAACGCTGCTAGCTGCATTTTTGGGGTGCTTTCAAAAAACGCATGCATTTTTTTAACATGGGGCCCTATGGGAAATGCATGCGTTAATGCATGGAACATATAGGCACCTGCATTAACGAATGCGTTAACGCATATGCGTTTTTAATGAAAAAAATGACTAAGTCCCAAAATTTGCCAAAAACGTCCAGGACCTCAGGGGACGCTATTGGCACCCTTAGAAAAACGGATCTGTTTTTCTAAGGGCTTTAAAAATGGATTTGTATGTGTGAACCTGGCCTGTGTTGTTTATTCGAGAAATGTAAGAATCAGAGATGATCAAATCCTTTGAACTTCACATTCACCAGTGTGGCTTAATTTTCCCCAAAAATTCAATTTGCAGTTCCGCAATTCTTAATACCGCAAAGAATAAAAATAATATTGTAACTGAGGTACTTTTACTGTACACACATCAATATTTTCACAGTCACACTGACTATGCAGGTACAGCACCTCCCTATCTCACAAACTGATTTCCTCTCTCATTTTCAATGTGCTTGGCACCAGTGTAGAGCTGCAACATAATCCAAATTTTTCAGTCCATAGGTGGAATGAGTTGTGTGCTCTGAACTACTGTTCATAGGTTGTAAAACCCTAAAATGCTTTGCTCGGTTTGGTCCTCTTCATTTATATTCACTGTTTTATTCCACCCTGTTTGGCTGCACTAGACATCATAAGGGCATTATGGGGAAACCCGTGTGGCTTTAGCACTGTATGAAATGGCACTGGGATTTTATTTAGTTTTGCTGATCTTTCTAAATCTCTACCATTGATTTTGACTTTCTCTGCAGGATAAGCTGATTTATTTCAAGAAAATCCATATGTGAACTTTAACTTTAGGTACATCTCTTTATAGCCAGACTTTAAAGTAAATGTATGCTCTTAAACATCATTTGATTGATTTAAAATTTAAATAAGATCACACTTCTGTGTAGATTAATTTCCTAACACCTTTATAGTGGCTTTCTGATGCAGAGATCCAAATCTTCAGTACAGACATATATTTAATTGACAATAGACTGGTTGTCTAAAGCTGCCACTAGAGCTGCATATTGTCTTATCATTGACCTCTGTTATATGATTGTACATGGAATCTGGTAGTTTTTATTATGGCTTTCTGAGAATGTCTTGTCATGAGCAAGTTTGCAGACATTGTCCCAAGAAACCATTTCACCCCAGTAAGGGTATGTGCACATCAGTCGTTTCTGCATCTTTGCAGAACGACCGGGAACCGGTGGAGAATGGCAGAACTGAGTTTTCTGAACTCGCCAGTGTCCCTGGTTTTGTTAGCGTTTTGCTAACGATTTGCGATCGGGTTACTAGCGTTTGGACAGCGTGTTCTTGGCGATTTCCCGGCGTTTTTCTTAGCGATTTCCAGACTGGTCTTTGGTGCACTTGTTCAGCTGGACCCGCTGGAAAAATGCTGAAAAGAAGTCACTTGCTCTATCTTTGACAACCGGTGGAAAACCGGTGAATAAACTGAAAACGACCAGACAAAAACCCTTCTAATGTAGACAGCGTTTTCTAAACTCCATTGACTAGCATGTTAATCCAACCGGTGGCTAGGATTAACATAAATGAACATAAAACTCAGCGGAAACCGCCGACGGAAAACGTTCAAAAACAGCCCACAAAACGACTAATCTGCACATACCCTAAAGGAATCTAAGTTTCAGTTGCAAAAATTCCTGGGTTGCATTAAAAAAGTAGTTGCTGGCCTGTGGAGCAAGTTGGCAGTGAAACTGTTACCAAGTTGGGTCTATACTCTAGAAAAAGAATCACTGACAGAATCAGCAGGCAAGGATGTGTGGCGCCCCACTAAGAGTGCGTCACAAAAGGGTACTGCAACCCTGACTGAAGGTGCCATATTTTTTGTTTTAGTAATGAGTAGAATAAGTCTGAGGCTCCAGCACCACATGCAACACTTAGAGATAGAGGGCCAATTAGACGCCCGTTACTAGGGTAACAGGTCCTGGTGGGAGGGGAGGCTAGGTTATAAAGCAGTGGGGAAAGGAGCAAGGAGTTAGTGTGAGTGAGTGAGTGAGGGAGGGAGTGAGGGAGTGAAGAAGTCAAGTGCAGAGAAGAGTTCAAGTTCAGAACAGACAGTCAGAAGGGAGCTGCAAAAGATCAGTGCAGCAGATGAAGCAGAGCTGGAGAGCTACAGAGAAACAGAGAGAAGCTAACGGGGAGGGCACCTCAACCTGGTGACCCAAAAGAGAAAGGGGCCAAGAATAGAATGGGTAACTGAATGCCCTGGCTCAGTCCAAGCCCGGAGTACTGGCTCCGAAGTGGTCCAGCTGGCTACAACCCTGAACCACAAACCCAGAGTGGTCGATTTCACATAGGAGCACGACCCACCAGCCCTAAGACCAGCACAGTCTACACCCGTAGCACCAACAATTGAGAGCCAGGGACCGCGGAGTGAAAGATGGCAGAAACCAAAAGAGAGCCCTCAGTGCTACCACACAGGTGTAGCAATGGCAGCAGAGCAAGGGACAGAGCGTGATAGTGAAGGAACACCAGTGGAGCTTCAGAGGTACACTGCTCATTGCCAGAACCTCCCGGTCCGCTACTTTGCAACAAGAACTGCATTACCTTGTATGCCTGCAGAATACCGGAGTAAATACTCGTTCAGAGCGAGCAATGTGTCAGTGTTTTCTTCCTTGAACTGTTATTTACCTGCCTTGCTCCACAGTGACCATGCTGCCGTACTCCTCCATCTATTCCTATTTCCAACACCCCGGGGGTCCCGCTCCTCCTGTAGTGAGCCACTCCATCTTGCTGCCGCCCATCACCCCGGAGGTTCCAGCAGCGCCGGTGTGATCACCGGGACCTACAGGTGGCATCACGAACAAACATTATTTCTTTTATTTTTCTTTTATTTTCCCGTTTTTCATTGACCACCAGGGCCACAGCCTCAGGCACCGCCACCCATGACCTCCAGACTGCGCCTGAGATCTGAGACCCCTGGCCTGGGTGAGTCAGATGTAATGATGTAGATAAGAGGATAAACAGGATCAAATCCAGAAAAGCTGAACCAATGATGAAATGATCAGGCAACAGAATGATCTAAGACAGGGGTCTCAAACTCCAGGCCTTTTGGGCCTGGAGTTTGAGACCCCTGGTCTAAGAGTTCAAGTATTTTAGGGGTCAAACAGCAAAGTATTAGGAAATTATTTGGGTCAGGTAACAAAATAGCAATCAGGATCCATGGTACCAGATAAAGTATAAACATAAACACTGGTACAGTGACAGGCACACATATGGCATATTCCCCACCATTGCCGCTGAAACCTAGTAATGCCATTGGTCACTAAGATTTTTTCCTGCTGACCAGCATACTGAATAGCAGGTCAGCAAGCCCTAATTGAAATACATTGTAATAAAATTAAATGTCTAGGCAGTTTGTAAGAAAATGGAAGCGCTGCCAACACCTTATTACGATATTATATAATGCATTGCACTGTTTTAAATGGGATTTTATCTGTTAGGTGATTTATGTAATTTGCATGCAGTTGGGTGGGTACAGACAGTGATAATAATTGGAATTGGCCCTGGATGGAATTAATTAAATGGGCATGTAGGATAAACTAAGGCTAAGTTCACATCACGATTTTGTGCCTGTCCTTGGGATCCGTGTTGAAAGGAGGATCCCACGGACAGGCACGGATCCACACGGATCCCTGCACTCGGATGGCAAATAGCCATCCGATCCGAGTCTGTGCAGGATCCGTGTGGATCCTCTTCTCCCTGCCTGTCCCTGTCTGTCCCTGTTTTTTCTCGATCTGTCCCTATCTGTCCCTCTTCTATCTATGCGCTCCCTCTCCTTTATGCTTTCCCCTGTCCTCCCCCCTGTGCTCCCCCCTCCAGAATGTGTAAATACAAATAAACAAAGCCTCCCAGAGGATATTTACCTTCCGACGCCTGCTGCAATGCTGTGACCGACTCCTCATCTTCTGGGGACTAAAGCACGCTGCAGCACCATCAAGACTGAGGAGCCTGTGATGATATCAGAGAGCCGGTCAGCTGACGGGTCATGTGACCGGCTCTGTGACATCATCACAGGTCCTTCAGCCCCGATGGTGCTGCAGCGTGGGAGCTGGTGACAGGTGATGTATACTCCAGGAGGAGTTTTTTTTTTTTTACACACAGGGAAGAGAACAGGGACAGGATAGGGATTAGATGAGGATAGAGGAGCAGGGGCACAGAATAGAATAGCGGGGGCACAGAATAGAATAGCGGGGGGACAGAATAGAATAGCGGGGGAAGAAGATGGAGGAGGCAGGAGAAGGGAGAGACAGGGGACCGCAGGATCCACACGAATCCTGCATAGAATCTGATCGGATGGCTATTTGCCATCCGATTGCAGGGATCCGTGTGGATCCGTGCCTGTCCGTGGGATCCTCCTTCAAAGTCGGATCCCACGGATAGGCACAAAAACGTAATGTGAAAGCACCCTAAGAAAGATGATGAAGTCCTTTGTCCAGGTCAGGAAGACCTTATAAAAGGGAAAGAACATCATGCAGCTGAGTAACAGAACGAGGTCCTTGATTCAGTGTAGGGAGGCCATTGAAATGGCATGAAATTTTGCCCTGGGGGAGCACAAGGCTAGAGAGGCCCAAACTGTCCAGGACCTGCACATCGAACTCCACTGATCCACTGACAGGAGGAAAAGAACTTAAATCCTTCAGGTAGTGTTCAGGTTTCAGTCACAGTCATGGGCTCAGTGTATAGAGAGTGGTGGCTGTAACCACAACCCCTCAATGACTTACAGCCACCTCCAATGCTAAACGACTGTAAATAGGTGCCGGAGGCACAATTACAATGGCCACTCTCCATACACAGAGCGGTTACTGAACTCACACCGACACTGCCACCTGTGAATGCTGCCAAGAAGATTAAAGTTATTTTCAAATACTAAGTAAATCCTGAAAACCTGGACTGTGTGTGGCTCTCAAGGACTGGAGTTCCCTACCCCTGCTCTGGAGATAAAACAGTCACTGATTTGCAGGTATACTATGATGGCCTGGAAGGCAGTAAGGATGAAATATAGCCTGTCCTGGAGGATGTCCAAATACGGGCTCACACTGACTTCAAGTTGGGTAGGGAAACTGCTGTATATGAGGAGTGGAAAAGAAAAGGGGTGAGGAAGATAGTTGATTTATTACACAGGTCAGAAAATTGGTGGTGTCAGGTCAAGAAATCATGAAACAATTTGAACCATCACCATTCCAGCTAGTCCAATACAGTCAGCTGGGACATTATGTCATGCAAAAACTTCATGATGTCTCAAAGGAAACGATTACAAATGAATGGCATGAGCTGGTTAATAGGGATATTGGGGATATTACTATTTCTAGGATTTACAAATCAACTAGGGAAGTGTTAATCCATCAGGACCAGAAAAGTTATTTAATACATGGACACATCAATTGAAGGATAAGGACGTAGAAGACAAAATTATCAGTGGTTGGGGTGAAGTTAGTAAACACATTATTAAATGAAGGCAACGTCATGAAAGGACAAAGAGTAGAGAAGCGCAAACTGTGAAGTACCCTGATGGTCTAGTGGGGTGAATAGTCGTGAAGTGGGGGGTGTATTGGCCCTCTCACTTTTCGGGTTGTGCACACCTTGCACAACACCAGTATCTAGCACACTGGTGGCCTAGAGCAGGGCTGCTGTGTGACAATCGTCCGTCCCCTGTTTCCTGGTGCAGTCACGTGGTACGGGGAACCCTGTCAGCTGACCCCGCATCACCAGAAGTTACGTCACGTCAGGTCCTGGAGGCTGTAGTGAGCACCTTGTGCTGTATGCTGCTCTGGCTACAATCCCCCAAAGGGGAACAAGCAATTAATAAGGAAAATAAGTATGTGGTCAAAAGGAGTACTAGCCGCAAGGAAACTCAAAGGCAGGAGGCTTATTATACCAGACCTGCTTATTCAATATCCGCAATATCCACTACGCATTTTGATGGTGGCTCGTGAGCTGCTGTCGAAATGCGTAGTGGATATTGTGGTTATTTTCCTTACTAAATGCACAGATAAAACAGACATGTTACATGGACTGTGGACACGTGAGGAAATACAGAGATTTTGGTAGTTGGTACAGATGCTAACAACGGAAATCTGCAAAAAAAGAGGTGAAGCTTGACCCTATGATATGGATCCTCCACTGAACAGGTGGTAGAGACATGGGGGGGGGAGAGTTCCTAGACTGCTGCATGTCATAACCATGGTGAAAAAGAAGATATTATTAAAAGGATGGTTGTCTGATTGGGTCCCGAGGAAAAGTGAAGTTTTATCATGCTTGAAAGCAGTGCTGAATGTGGAAAGAATGGAAGCAGAAAGGAATAAAGACAAACTGACTGAAGTTTTTTTTAGGAAGTGGAGAGACTTCATAGTGACCAAGCTGACACGGGACGAGATGAGGCGGACTGTCTTGCCCTTTATCAATTGTAAAAGGTATCTGTTAGAAGATCTTTAGAGGAACCTAGGAAAATGAAAACTATTGAATGGTAGTGAAGTCTAAAGTACATTGTAGAAGGAGAGGGGCTAAAGGACTTTGATAATGGATGGAACGAGGGGATAAGATGATCGTGATTGAGCTAAAGTGAGAGAGAGAGAAATGAGTAGCACTAAGTAATAACATGACATTATTGCACAAACATTTTTTGAGAGACATATATTTTATTAATCTGTAGGTTATATTGAAATTAATTCTCATGCAATCTTATAGTTCTTTATATGTTTATTCAATTGAAAACTTGGAAAATTTAAAAAGGATACTTTTAATAAAAACAAAACAGCAACATGCTTGAAGAGGCCATTGTGATGTGGTTCTGACCAAGGTGCATCCTTAGGATATCCTATGACTAAGGACGCACCTGCATCACAAACACGTCAGGATGGCCTCTCCTCGTGCATGTTGTTGTTTTTAATTGATATTTAATAAAGAAAGAAGAAATTTTAACTGCATGGATGTGCACATATTCCTTTCCATTGTGCAGTCTATAAGTGGACTCTTAACTATTGAGCACTCCTACAGCATAGTTGCGTTCCTCAGTTGGATTACACGTTTGAGTACTCTGTTCTCCTCTCATGTATTGCATCTAGTGTTAATTGGTTTGACTGCTACCTGTTTTTGGACTTTTCTTCCTCACGATTTTGTACTTTGATGCCATCTTGGTTTCCAGGACCACACTACTGGATTCTGTTTGTCCCTTTCCTAATCTCTGGCTTGTCCCTGCTTGGGGTCCTCACTGCCACTGGACTGCTGCTGATATATGGAGTTACCTCATGGGCTCTGCTATAAATCCAGATCCCTGTACAGGGGTATAAAGGAACCTGTCACCAGGTTTTTGCAACCTAATCTGATAATAGCAAAATATAGGACCCGTGATCCTGATTCCAGTGATGTGTCACTTACTGGGCTGCTCAGTGTAGTTTTGATAAAATCACTGTTTAATCATCTGGAGATTATCATTAGCAGTCTACTTAGCCTGCTGCCAGGTCATCTGTATATTTACAGACTGCTAAATCTGCAACAGAGAAAACACTAATTTTATCAAAATGACTGCAAGCAGCTCAGTAAATGACACATCGCTGGAATCAGGGTCTCTATGTCTACATTGTGTTTCTCTCAGATGGGATGGCAAAAAACAGGTGACAGGTTCCCTTTAAATGGTCTCAGACTGAATCAGGGTTCTGCCTAACTGAGCAGCTTGTGCCGACGGTCTTGGATGGACGTCACAGTAGCAAATTCGTGGCCCAAATAGAGAAAAGAGGTTTTTCTCAGGTCGATTACAAGCTGAGTCATGAACTTATTCCAAAGATAATGTCACCACACCCTTCAAGTTAGAGAGGTCGTGCCTGACAGTGGGGATAGCCTGCGCTAGATCATGATGAAGTCAGTATGTAGCCAGTTCAACGCATGCCAGTATGCAGTAAACTGTCATGTTCCACATTGTGGGAGCTGCGGAAAGGCAGCATATTGTTTCCAAATAGTTGCCTATGAAATGATTTGGCACTACAGCCTTGATAAGGATATGTTATAAAAATATTTAGAAGACATTTTTTAAGGTAAAAATCATATTGATATAAGGTGGTGCAGATTTGTTTGCACATATTGAAAAATATGAACAGTTAAAACTGGACTGGCAGTGGTGTTTGCTGTTGTGATTAATCGTAGTGATAATTACATAAAATACTTTGTTTTTATATATTACAGCTGTATTATAAGTTTAATAATTTACTTTACAATTGTTATGATGGAAATAATAATTTCAGTGGAGAAATGACTGCAGTAGAAGCCTCTAAAGTCATTTCTCGCCTTTGGCACGTACCACTTTGTCTCTCTCTTTGAAATTTTGCTGTCATGTACAGTTTTCTGTTCTGCTTTGAACCACTTTCCTCTCCCTGGTGTGTAAATCTTCAAAGTAAAGAATGCTTTTGCGCATCAGATGGTGCAGCCAAAGTCCCTCGGTTAATTGAAAATGATAAATGTATGAAAAAAACAATTTTCAGGTCAGACACATAAATTGTAAATAGGAAGCCCATAGTCCAAAGGTTTATAGTATAAAGTTTTATGGTATATGGCATGATGACTGTAGAGCGCAATGGTGATGGCCTAGGCTGCCTTCACACTGTACAGTCATTGACAGGCATGGATCTGTGCAAAAGGTTGCCAATGGATGTCCACGGACTGTTTTATTAACTGATCCGTCATCAGTCACCAAAGATAGGGGTGGGAGGAGCTGTACCTTGCTTCTGAGCATGCTCAGTACAGGAAAACAAATCTGTTTCACGGATCTGTTGTTTTCACGGATCCGCATGAATCCGCGCTCTGTAGAGTGCCATGTTAATTTCATATGGACAACAATGGACCTGTGTCTGTCTGCTCGTGTCCGCGATTTTCAAGGAAGTCCAGAAATGGAATAGTTTCTGTTTCTGGGTACATGAAGAATGCGGGCGCCAACGGATCTGTGACAAAATGGAGTCACTTTAGGACCAATCTGTGCGCATAGGGTAACATGGGAGGGCATAAAAGATCCATGGCATCCATTTCTAAATAGATGGACGCGTATTTGAAAATTTGTCAAAGTGAAAAGCAGCCTTAATGAAATGAAGTGAATGAGAACACCTATGCTGCACAAAGTCTGCTAATGTGTGGCCACAAACTAAGGACTATAGGTCCGATTGGTGTAGAGCGAACTTTTTAAGGGGGAGTCACACGCGTCAATATCGCCTGCACGATATCGGCTGCACGTGACGTTGCAGCGATATTGACGCGTGTGACATACTGAATCAACCAGCGATAAATCGCTGGTTGATGATCGCCAGGTTTTAGAATCTGTCCTAAAACCTGGCGATTGTCGCCCAGTGGACACGCAGCATCGCTGCGTGTGACACCGGGAGTAGCGATATTCCAGCTCCCAGCGCCTCTCACAAGCGCTGGGAGCTGGTATCCAAGGTAAACTGCGGGTATCTAGGCAGCGCGCGCTGCCTAGATACCCGACGTGTACCTTAGTTACCAGCCTCCTCCGCTCACCGGCTGGTATCTAAGGTACACAGCGGGTAACTAGGGTCCCTAGTTACCCGCTGTGTACCTTAGATACCAGCCGGTGAGCGGAGGAGGCTGGTAACTAAGGTACACGTCGGGTATCTAGGCAGCGCGCGCTGCCTAGATACCCGCAGTTTACCTTGGAGACCAGCCTGCTCCCGCTTCCAGCAGGCTGGCAGCGGGAGCAAGACATCATGGAAACGATATTTAAATCGTTTCCACGATGTTTCTGGTCAATTGATCGCTGGTGAGTCTGTCTGTGTGACAGCTCACCAGCGATCAGCCGTCAATGTCGTCAGCGATCATCTCGCTGACGACATTGACGCGTGTGACTCCCCCCTTACAGCATGGAGCATTGGTTACATTGATATTATTGTTGTTTTATTGGAGATCTCCTTGCCTGTCAGTTTGTGGTCACTTGTCTGTATACAATTGGAAGACGGAAGAGGTTGTGACAATGGGTTATCATAGTTGGCCTCCATGCCCTCTAATTATCCCTGCAGTGGAATTCATTGTCCTACATCTGGTAGGTTTTTGTGTGGATCTTTGTTCCTCTCTACAGAGGGCTTCTCCAGTACAGAATCCTGCAGACAGAGTTTCGGGAACAAATGAGCTACATGTTTGAGGCTGGCTTCACATTTGCCTATGGGAAGGCAGCGTATTGCTGCGTTCCCATACGCAGTCAAACGCATGTGCACTGTGTTCCTATGTTTAACATAGGAACGCATGGTGCCTGCGTTTGCTGCGTTCGGGTGCGGATGCGGACGATATCTGCTGCTTCCGGTGTCCAGCATCCGCACCCGGGACGCAGCATGTTGGGTTTTTTTTGTGCGTTTGGGGACCTTGGAAAATCAGCAAGCGTCCCCAAGCGCACAAAAAATGCATTGGCTTCAATGGGTCCGCAGTGTCCTCTGCATGACACCGCAGGAGAACGCTGCGGACCCATTGAAAAATCTCCCGGTGGCCGCCGGTGATGTCACAGGAGCTCACCGACGGCCACCGGGAGATCAGCTCAGCCTCTGCTGTCCTCCTCCTCCCCGCCGCCTGTAATGTGCTAGCGATGTCGGCGGGGAGAACAGCTGATTTGACAGCTGTTTGAATCTTCCCATGCCGACATCTCCTCTCAGTGTCGGCGCGGGATGATTTAAACAGCTGTCAAATCAGCTGTTCTCCCCGCGACATGTCCCGGTGCTTACCGGCGGGGAGGAGGAGATCTCCGGCGCTGAACTCCTCCTCCGGCCCGCCCCCGGACAGCGCCGATTGGCTGCCGGGCTCCCTAGTGATGTGTCCGCAGGCGGACATTATTCGCTGCGGACACATCATTTCAACACTGCTTTTGACAGCGTTTGTGTCTGCATGCCATCAGCATGCAGACACAAACGCTAATGTGAAGCCAGCCTTAGTTAGTTTTTGGAGCTGTGATCTGGGGGTGAGGATCTGTTACTGCGGGTAGTTCTAGGAGCCCATGCATGGACTATAGAGATTGGAGCTGGATACATGTGTTACAATTGTTGCATCTATCATCTGGATTTGAGGAACAAAACTGTTGTTGTTGGTTGAGGCTAGATACATGTGCTATGGTCATGGTATCTGTCATCTGGAGAAGTAAAGGCTGTGATTGCAGACTATACTGGTGAGAGATACAAAAACTGTTGGCCCAGCAGAAGTTTTTAAACACTTTGTATCGCCTGGTACAACAAAGTTGATACATTGAGTTGGTACAACAAAGGGTTAAGAATGGCCGATATCCTAAACGGTCCAATAACCACCGAACTAGGAGCCCCAGCTGCACAACTCCAACTGATGTGTTTAGAAATCATCCACACAAAATCAATCAACTCTCAGGTCTGGACCTGGACGTTTATTTCCATTCATCCAGTTACTGTCACAGGGTACATTCTTAGGAAGACAAACAACAGAGGCATCTTCCCAGAATCCAGGACTCCCTCTCTTGGGGTGCACAGTAGGAAAGACTGCCCTCTCCTTGCCCCTCTTCCTAGACGACATCTTGGTCCACCATTAGCCCAAGGCATAGGCTGAGCTCACTCCTAAACCTGGCAAATTCCTAACCACCTCAGCTGAAGATGTAGGAGTAGACATAACCAGCATGGCAGAGACTGTAGTAACCAGGAAATTACCCTCAGAGAACATACCCCAACAAACTACTTCCCGGGTCCACCAGTCAATCACTGGTTTATGTTTTTTCAGCCAAGGAAGGCCCAAGACAATGAGAGTAGGTCGATTCTCTAAGATGTGACAAGATAGGAATTCCTGGTGAAGAGTTTCTATACACAAATTCACATTATGCACAACTTGGGAACAATCCTGCTGGCTGAGAGGAGCTGAGTACAATGACGGGGATGGAAATGGGTATTGCTAATGCATTACAATGAAGCTATGAGCCTAACCAAATCAAGAATCCATAAGATAGTTGATAGTAGAGCAGAAGTCAATTACTGGCAAGTTTTAATTTTACCATCAACCACCATATTGGCAGACAGTGAGAATGGAGACCTAGTGAGGAAAGAAATATTAATCCTCTGGTTGTCTCCTTCTAAACGACCTGATGTATACAGTGTCAGAGACTGCATGACATTTTTGGAGCAATTTCTACAGATGTTAATAAAATAATCTGTTTTCCCACAATAGAAACAAGCTCTGCCAACCAGATGAACCGCAGAAGGTTTAACACGAGAAAGTAATCTACCCAACTGCATAGCTTCATCAAGTATAACACATGGAGCCTCCACAACACGTATGACTACAGGAGATAAGGCTGGTCTCGGTCTTCCTCTAAGACGTCTCCTACCCTAATGACAAAGGTCATCGCAGTCTCCAATGACTCAGAAGTAGCATGCTGAACTAGAGTGTCCTGAAGTCTAGCAGACAGACCCAGACAGAACTGACTTCTGAAGGGCAGGGTCATTCCACTTGGTGTCAGTAGCCTATTTCCAAAACCGTACTTTGCAATGGGATGTGTCCAATGCTTGAGTTTGCAGTGATTAGACTCAGCCAGTGACACTCTGTCCAGTTCACCATAAACCTGAGACAATGCAGTACAAAACTTGCCACCGGCCGCAGAGATGGTGAGTCTTTTGGGAGGGAGAAGGCCCAGGTCTGGGGTTCCCTCTTAAGAAGGGAGGTTATAATCCTGACACGCTGCTCCTCACTCCCAGATGAATAAGGGAGAGCCTGAAATATAGTTTACAGGCTTCCTGAACATAAAAAACTTATCTCTCTTTCCCGAAAACCTGTCAGGGGGAATAACTTGGGTTCTGACACAACCTGGGTGAGCCTAGCCAGGTACCCATCAACTTGTTTTCAGCTGTTGCACAACCAGAGTATGCAGACCAGTAACCCTTCAGAGATGGTCTACATCAGGTGTGGAAAGGCATCAGCTGCAGCAGTCTGAGTCATAATGACAGAGGAAAAAAATGGGTAAGGTCTCTGATAATGTCACGTGGGTGGTATAACGTCAAGGGAGTAAGGTAGCAGGATAGTAATGATGGAAAAAAGGCAATCAGGGGAGCTGTCTGACCCTTAGACTGGGAGTCCCTGGCTCACCCGGTTCCAAGAATTACCTTTGAAGGTGAGGATATCTGGGCCACCATCTTTGCCCTTGCTCCTGATCAGCCCTAGGCTAAACCCTCTTATATCCACCCACGACTAGAAAGCACAACAACTCCCACAAAGTAACTCCAAGAAAAAACAGCAAGAATGCTTCAGCACACACTGCACTAATGTCTTCAACGCTGTGTTTTAGAGACTAAAACTCTATCAGCGAGATCTGCTGGTGGAAGAGGGAACCATTTGAAGGCCAGAGGTGTGGACAACTGCGTAACCAGACACACCCCTCCCGGAATAGCCACAACGGACCATAGACAGCAGCAGCCTCTGACATTAACTCTGAATTAACCAACAGGAATTAAACATATGAAATCAGTGCCGAGCAGTTTTCAGAAGACTGCAAAGCAGTCTACACATGACATTATTGAGATATTTCAGCTGATATCATATCTTTCCATTGCTTTTTGAATCTCTCTTTTTTCAGGCGTTCAATAATTTTTCTCTGTGTCATTTGTCATTATTGCACATCACTAATTTTATGATTATCTATGGTTTGATTTCTTTGTGTGGATGGGATAGGTTGTAACTGACATCTAGTGATAAATTAATGTTAATAGCACCTTCAGAAATATATTTACCAAGAAATTTGTTGATGTGTTCAATACTTAATTTAACTTGCTGTATTTCAATTTGAATGGAGTGGTTATTTCAAATGCATGCCACTGCTCAATTTAAAGTCTATAAGTCTGGAGAAAGCTAGTTACAGTGATCTTATCAGAACAAAATTTTCCATCTTCTCCATTCTGTAAGACACAGAAATAACACTGCATTCATATTATCAATGCATTCCAATTACCGGACACGTTTTTGATCCTCTGAGAGAAGAAGACTGGGTAATTGTGCTCCAGAAACGCAGATGTTGGATTAAAACGTAAATACACCTTCATCCAGATACTCCGGTCTTCTGGTCTTCTTTGGCAGCAGCACGGATGAGTAGACACTTCATCCTATATATAGTGTAAATTGTATGGCACGCACCCATTCAAATCTATGGAAATCATGGTACTGCACTCAGGTATGGATGCAGTGTTACGTTCTGTGGACTCACAGAATGGAGAAGATGGAGAAATTTTATCTCATTCTCCTCACAGTGGTCTATGATTCTTTCCTTTGAGAGAACCGGATCACAGTTTGATCCAACTGTCATTGATATAATGATCCGATTAACTTTGAGAAAGAGAATCTACGCCGTAGTGACTCCAACCTGATATTCATTTTTTATGATGATGACAAATATATACTAAAACAAATAGGAGATGTGACACATTTTTAAGAGAGATATGATACCTTAAAATTATTATTTATTATTTATTTATAGTATTATTATTATTATTATTAGACTTTTTTGTTCAATTGCTTAAATGAATGAAATGGCTGATAGCACTTTCTGGGTAATGCTATACTTCATCCTTCATCCTTGATTTGCTAACTCAGATTTCCAACAGTTTTCATAATATTATTTTGTCTTATGACACAATGATTTCATTTTATGCATCCAACCAAACATAATGAAATCTACCACTGAGTCTTTAATTGTGTAACTTTGTCAATAATAATTCACCTTTATTATCCTTGGAACTAACTAGCCTCTTCAGAGGAAACAGATTTATGATTTATTCAAGGTTTCAATCATGTGTGTGCAGGTTGCAATAAAACTTTTAAATATAAACAATTTTTTAATCAATCGGGTGTCTGCTTTAAAATACAGGTGCCTCTCTATTAATTAGAATATCATCAACAATTTATTTTATTTCAGTAATTCAATGCCACAATTATTATAGGGCAAAAGTAAAGGTGAGGTAGGAAATCGAGGGAAAAATGGGACCAAGGGAAATAATAATACTGTCTTTTTCTATGCAATATGCCCTATTAACGACGTTACCTGACCATGGAGGTTGGCGTCCTAGAATAATACGTCATATAGGTGCCCCGGCTCACCGTCATTTAACCCTAGACAACCCTAGGAAGCCCTGTAGAAAGAATTACCTCAAAATGGAAGTACTCCCCTGATAGGAAGAAGACAGTAACCACATACACAAATTATTCACCAACAAGATACTATCCCAAGTAATAAAAGTTTATCGATTAAAGTGTCATCAGTGCAGAACAGTACCCCATGAACAAGCTACTTACTAGTATGAGTATACAGTTATAGATAAGCAACCCATGACACTAAGTAATGTTCCGTTGACATCCATTCGTCATAAGCTTCATTTAATAGATCACCTGTTTATACCTCCTAATGAACCAGTACTAACATTGGGGTAATCCCTCCCTTTTTCATGAGTGATATCTCCATGTGATTTTTTCCTGTACTGTTACTTTGTGGGTTATTCCTATAGATATATTAATAGAGCCAAAGCTATTGCTAATGGTAAATGTAGACAGGATTGTCTGTGTTCTGATAAATGCCCAGATCGAATCTAAAAGCCAATTGTATCTCTTCCTACCCCATATTTTCAAGAATATTCTGCAATTGTTGCCATTATAAATATCGATATTAGAACAAGACAGCAAATTGTCTGTGATTCTAAGAAATGGCATTCATTTTGTAGCCAAAGAGTCCAAGTCTCTTTCGAATAGGCTATCACCTAGGGTAGTAGTGCATCTCAATGAATTAGAATATCATCAAAAAGTTAATTTACTTCAGTAATTCAATACATAAAGTGAAACGCATATATTATATAGAGTCATTACAGAGTGATCTATTTCAAGTGTTTATTTCCGTAAATGTTGATGATTATGGCTTACAGCCAATGAAAACCCAAAGGTCATTATTTGAAAAAATTAAAGGAGGGAGGATGAAGGATTTAAACCTGTGCTGCCATATTCCACGAGGCATCAAAGGGTGAATATAATGATCATTTATGAGTCAACGGGTTTCAAGCCTCCCCGAAACGCCCTGAAACATGGCAATATTACATTGATTTTTGATAATATTCTAATTCACTGAGATGCACTAGTATATAATTCTTTGGCACCCAAAAAAACTTGGTTCGATATTACTGGGTGTTTCAGACGTGGCGTGTCTAGATGCGGTTTGTGAATGTTCTTTGGATTTTTTTTGCTCGGTACAAAATCCTGATTGATCTTCGTTATCTAACCTTGGCTTTTCTAGTCTAGTCACATCTAATACGTTGTCTTTGTTTATAGTAACAATACCTCCACATGATTTCTATTATGTCTGGTTTTACTTCTGCTAGACATTATTGTGAGAGTTATTAATCCACTTTAAGGCACCAGAAGTCCTACTTAGTAATTAAAACTAAAATAAAATGTGGTTAGACCTATTTTAATATACATAGGATGGAACTCACAAAGATACAGTACTGGCAGCCATCCTTGCTTGGCATTGATGAGATACTTCAGTGTCAATGTTCCATAAAGATTTGACCAATTTGTAATTTTTTGGCTCTTTTAAATATAAAAGTCTTTAAAGGGAACCAACCACCCCAAATGACTCCCCCGGACTGTTAATATGTGTCCCTACACCCAGCACACACATTTGGGGCAATCGTTTTTGCTAAAAAAACAGTTTAGAAGATGCTAAGATATAGCTTTATAAAGTTTAAAAAATCTTGCCGACTGAGCGTTACCTAGCTTGTCCCGTTTCCGAGTTCATCTGCCCGTCAGCCTCCTCTCCCCCCTCTCTTCAGTAAAGCCCTGCTCTTTCAGCCTCGTCACAGGCTGCTGCACGGAGTCTCATGGCCGTGCACACGTCATCAGCTACAGCCAGGGTCACGAGCACATGCTCTGTGCGCTCTGTGATCACCCGGCAGAATGAGTCAAAGCTGCCCAGGCAGGAAGTCACAGAGCGTCTGCTCGTGACCCTGGCTGTAGCTGATGACGTGTGCACGGCCATGAGACTCCGTGCAGCAGCCTGTGACGAGGCTGAAAGGGCAAGGCTTTACTGAAGAGAGGAGGAGAGGAGGCTGATGGGCAGATGAACTCGGCAGCGGGACAAGCTAGGTAACGCCCAGTCGGCAAGATTTTTTAAACTTTATAAAGCTATATCTTAGCATCTTCTAAACTGTTTTTTTAGCAAAAACGATTGCCCCAAATGTGTGTGCTGGGTGTAGGGACACATATTAACAGTCCGGGGGGGTCATTTGGGGTGGTTGGTTCCCTTTAAATTCTATTATTGTTGTTACTCCGCAATAGGCATTTTGAGAGTGTCCCACTTTTGTCATATGATCTGATGAAGGGAGCTGTGTAAACTTAAAACTTATAATATCTAATCTACTATATAATCTCCTAATCGTTTCGGTCTGATGACGAAATCGCTTGCCAGCGCTCATTGGCTGCCGTTAGCAGCGGCAACCAATGAGCGCCGCGTATGCAAAAAGCTGCGCGCATTCAAAATTAGAAGATTATACAGCAGCTGTAACCTGGTGAAAGTGACACATAGCGTCGCTGTCGCCAGGCTACATGCACGGCCGCGGCGACACCGAGCATCAGTACCCACTGCCTCCCTGTCTCCCTCCTCGCCTCCTCGCCTCCCTACCTCCCTCCTCGCCTTCCTGCCTCCCTCCTTGCCTTCCTGCCTTCCTCCTCAGCTTCCTGCATCCCTCCATGTGTTCCTGCCTCCCTCCACACCTCCCACTGTTCTCACCCGTCTTCACCCTGTACAGCTGTCATGGACAGGGCGACTGATGTGACGCACACAGCCCGCCCGTCACATTCGCTGACACCGTGCGACGCTGCAGTGAACATAGGGGCGGGGATCCTACCCCCTGCAGCCATCCACCCCCCCACAGACATCCTGCCCCCCGCGCCATTCTGCCCCCCCTTCCTGCAGCCATCCTGCCCCCCGCATCCATCCTGCACCCCCGCATCCATCCTGCCCCCCTGCATCCATCCTGCCCCCCCTGCATCCATCCTGCCCCCCCCAGCATCCATCCTGCCCCCCAGCTCCATCCTGCCCCACTCTCTCCTTCTTGCCCCACTCTCTCCTTCCTGCCCCGCTCACTCCTTCCTGCCCCGCTTGCTCCATCCTGCTCCGCTTGCTTTGTCCTGCCCAGCTCACTCCGTCCTGCCCAGCTCGCTCCTGTGGCACCCCAGGGGTTAATGTGCCACAGAAACGTCACCAAGGGTTAACTCCACACACAACACTGGACACTACACTAGCACCTCTGGGCCAGGAGGGGGAGCTAAAGCAGCTCCCTTATATAACTTCGGGTCAAGAGGAAGTAGTTAGTTCAGTACGTAGCAGTACTGTGAAGAGTTCAGTTCCTGGAGAACTGAGAGAGGGATTGTAGTGTAAAGAAGCTGCCTCAGGCTTCTCTACAGTCTGCTCCTCGATTCCAGGTCTAGCCAGGGTCTGAGGGAACGAGCACAAGAAACAGAGGAACACATCTGGGAGACTGAGTGACTTCACAATTCGCCCCGGAGGAGCGCACAGACCGGATACCGGATCCGAAACTGTGAATGACACACACAGCACAGTAAACACCGGGATAGTGGAGATTGTAGATCTACACTGTACCTCAGCAAAGCAACAAGGCGGGGTCTGAAGCACACGGAAGACTCAAGTTGCCTAGCAAAGGTGGTACCTGTGAGGAGAGACAGTGCCAGCAGCTCAGCTAAAAGCAGCAGCAGGGCCACACACACAGCGCAGCAGTGGGAAGCCAAGGACCCGGATAGGATGGGAGCAACCCGGCCCCATTACAGACTCCGTGGACAGTACTTGCTGAAAAACAACAACAGTAACAGTAGCTTTGGAGAACTACAAAACCGTGAGTCTGTGTGTTGATTGCACCCTTTGCCCTATATTCAACAGCAGAGATCTCACCCGCCGAGGGCAGGGTACTCAGGGCTTGGGCTCGGTTACGGTCCGGGATGTCCTGGGTGGCTGCCCGAGGCTGTGGCCCTGGGGTCAGTGAAAAGGGGAGCTATTTACAGGGATTATATACATTGTTGTCTTCATGACGCCACCTGCTGTGTCTGGTGAGAGATCACCAGCGCCGCTACAGTGCTCCGAGGTCAGTGGGATGGCGGCGGTGATGGGATAGTCCCCTCTGGCAGGACTGGGGCCTCCGGGGCAGAATGGTGAGGATGGGCAGGATGCAGCAGAGCCGGGACAGTTATAGGCAGAGTCTATAATAGGACACGGTGGGTAAAGGACAATAATACACACACGCAACAAAAGTCTCTTTACCTTTTTACTGATGGTTTGTAGGCAAATTGTCCAGAGCACCGATGGGTAGCTAGGCTGCACAGTGGGCTCCCACAGCAAGTGGGTATAAGGCCTCCTCCTCTGTGTGTGTGTGTAATGAAGTGCAGTCTATTAAATCCTGACTTGCCTCCACTCTCTTCTTCTGTATCTATCTTTCTCTCCTCCTGTGCGGTCTCCGGGACGACCCTTTCTCCTGAACTGCAGCGCCCTGCTAGTCCTGGCTCCCTCTCTGTCACTCTCTCAGGAGACCGGGTAGCTGAAGCTTCCTCGGTGCCAAGGGTTTCCAGTGGGACTTGGAGTTCTCCACTGCTGCGGATCCCCAATATGCGGCTTCTCTTTTGGGTGAACTCGCGATCTGAGCTACCTGCTCCCCTGTCTCTGTTTCTTCTCAAGGCTCCCTGCCTTCAGTCCCACTTAGGCTGGAGGGACACAGAAGGGCTGGTCTGCGTCTCTGGCCTGGGCCTGCAGGTGGCATCAGCACCAAAACTCTTCTGCAGCTCTTCTAGCGTCTGCCACACTCTGACTAACTCCGCCCCCAGCAGCAGTATTTATAGGGGATCCTGCCTAAGTGCAGCAGGTTGAGCTCCCCCTACTGTGCTGGGGTGGAAGGTGTTCTTTGTAGTACTAACTACTGTGGAAACCCAGCTGCGCAGCAGAGAGATATGTGGTTACCTGCGTTGGCAGGGCGCCACCCCCCCCCCCTTCCAGGTAACATCAGTACTCTTGGACTGAGAAATTTTTGTGAAACAAAGATATAACAATTTTAACATATATACATGGTTTGAAAAATGAAAAATTACAAAAAGACACTGAAATATTGAAAAATGAAAAATAGAAAAACGGGTAAGTCCATACGGTGCTAGTCCATCCGCCGTAGGCTTTTAAAAATTTGTGTCTCTGTACGCTCCGCGTAAGGAAAGGGGAAAAGTCTTTTCAAATATTCACAGTTTCGACAATTAACAGGGGTCCCTATGGGTGTCTCAGCTTAGGAGACCTGGTCCCTTCCTGCCCCAGGCACTTTCTGTTCCTAACTTAATGTGCTTGAGACTGGGCCCAGTTCCTCCATCCTTCTGTACACTACTATTTACATGTTTGTTTGTACAGTTTCTTATTTACATATGCTTTCAAATGTATTTTATCTTACACCCATTCTCCGAACCTAGACGGGGGCTGACCTCGTGTGCTCCTATGTGATCTTTGCACTACGGGTGTCACTGTCTCAGGTGAGGTGTTTAATGGTGTTGGTGGTTCAGGTGAGTTTCTGCGTTGCCTTAGTCTCACTACTGGGCTAGCAGTGGTACTGATTGCAGCATCCTCAGATTCTCTTGCAACGGGTATTTCTTCTTGTGGTTGGCAAAAGTTTATTACTGGGATGATGATGGCTCCATCTATTTGGGGCCAGTCTTCCAGAAATTCACCTAAATAAGTTTGGATCATTCTTTCCTTTTGTTCTGGAATGGGATCTAGGATTGAGATTGAATCTGGGATTGGTTCGAACTCTTGCATGGTTTGGTCGTGGATAACTTGACTTTCCCAATTTGGAGGACATCTTTTCAGATGATTTCTGGATACTGTTTGTCTAGTTCTTCCACCATCTTTACTGACGATACAGGTCTTGTTGTTATCATGAACATAGTACAACAGGACGTAGGGTTCACTTTCCCACTTGTCATCCAATTTATTGCGGGTTCTTTTTCTTTTTAAAACCAAACTCCCAGGTGGTATGGTTTGCCCTGGAGCATACTTGTTGTAATCTTTTTCCTGTTTTGCACGGGACTTCTCTAGGTTATCTTCAACACTTTGTTGGACTTTTGCGTACTGTTCCTGGCGATGGATTTTCCAGTTTGAGATAGTCTGATCTGCTTCAGGACCCACTACACCGAGTTCTAAGTCCACGGGTAATTTTCCTGTCCGAGCTCTCATCAGATACGCTGGTGTACAATTGGTGGAACTGACTGGAATATGGTTGTGCATATCGATTAAATCAGGCAGTTTTTCAGGCCATGGATTTCTTTCTTCCAACTAGAGAATTTTTAGCTTGTCGATGACAATGTTGTTCATTTTTTCACAGACTCCATTAGTTTGAGGATGATACGGGGTGGTTATGATCTTTTTGCACCCATACATCTTGCAAAACTCTTGAAAAATCTCTGCTTCGAACGCTGGTCCTTGATCAGTGAGAATACGCTCTGGATATCCTAACGGTCTGCAGAAGACTTTTTGGAAGGTTTTTGCAGCAGTTGCAGCTGTCAAGTCTTTCACAGGGGCTACCATCAGAAATCTTGAGTAATGGTCTACCATCGTTAAGGCGTATGTTTAGCCGGATCTACTTGGAGCTAATTTCACATGATCCAAGGCGACTAATTCCAAAGGCTGTGTAGTTATGATTGGCTCAAGCTTAGCTTTTTGACTCTGCACATCTTTCCTTCTCAAGGTACAGGCTTGACACGTTATACACCACTTTTCTATGGATGACCGCATACCTGGCCAGAAAAATCTGTTTTTGAGCAGCACTTCGAGTTTCTTCCATCCAAAGTGGCCAGTTTTGTTGTGGTAGGCATGTAGGACCACTGAAATATCTGATTTTGGCACGATAATCTGCCATGCCATCTCATGGGTTCTAGGATTTATATACTGCCGACACAATTTATCTTGATACTGGAAAAGTTTACCTCGTTCATTCCACAGATGTTTAGCATCAGACGGAGGGTTTGCAGGCAGCTTTGCTGACTCTTGGGCTATCAGTTGTTTGATTAGACCTACAGCCGGATCTTGATCCTGCGCCTTTCCCCAGTCGAAGTGAGATAACAGGTTTACTGCTTACCATAGAGGTTTCGATGGGTTTGCTGGCATGGGGTCTCTCTTACGTGATGAAAAGCAGATAACTCCACCTCTTCCATCTCGTCTTCATCTACACCTCCTTCAGACAAATGAGGCATCCTGGATAAGGCATCTGCATTTCCATTTTGGTACCCAGCCCGGTAGTTGATGGTAAATTGGTAATTGGAGAGTCTGGCCATCCATCTCTGCTCCATGGCTCCCAACTTTGCAGTTTCCAGGTGGGTGAGCGGATTGTTATCCGTATAGGCGTGAACTTGCTGGAGGCTAGGTAGTGTTTAAACCTCTCGGTGATGGCCCAGACTAAGGCCAGGAATTCCAGCTTGAAGGAACTGTTAGTTCTCTGAGTTCCTCTCCGTGGGTCGCAACATTTCGGCTTGCATAGGCGATTACTCTCTCCTTGCGTCTTGCTTTTGGGCAAGGACAGCTCCGAGTCCCACATTGCTGGCGTCGGTATTCAGCAGGAATGGCAGGCTGTAGTCCGGGTAAGCTAGAATTTCTTCTCTTGTCAGGGCTTCTTTCATCGTCTGGAACGATTCTTCTTGTTCTTTACCCCATCTCCACGAAGAATCCTTTTTCCTTGCCTTTCATGGGTTGGCCCACTAGCAGGTCTTGCAGAGGAGCAGCCTTCTTGGTATACTCCTTGATAAACATTCGGTAGTAGCCCACCAAACCTAGGAATTGACGTACCTCTTTGATGGTTTTGGGTTCTGGCCATTCTTTGATTGCTGTTACCTTGTCTGGATCGGGAGCCACCCTTCAGCACTGACTATGTGTCCGAGGTACTGCACTCTTGGCTTTAAAGGTGGATTTTGATGGTTTCAGCTTCATCTCGTATTTAGCCACAGACTCGAACACCTCTTCCAGATGGGCAGACATGGTCCTCGTAGGTCTTGGAACACACAATCACGTCATCCAGGTAGAGCAGTACCGTCTCGAAGTTCTTGTGCCCCAGGCAACTACTCCATCAACCTCTGGAAAGGTTCCGGGTGCATTACATAGTCCGAAGGGTATGCTGTTAAACTCACATAGGCCCATAGGTGTTGCGAACGCCGTCTTCTCTCCATCTTCTTCGGCTACGGACACCTGCCAATACCCACTAGTGAGATCTAAGGTGGAGAAGTAGTTGGCGGACTTCAATCAGCTAAGATCTTCTATACGTGGTAACGGGTAAGCCTCTTTGTGTGTTATGCGGTTTATTTGCCTATAGTCTACACACATCCTCATACTGCCATCCTTTTTCCTGACTAGGACTAATGGTGCTGCCCAGGGACTACAGCTATCTTGTATAACCCCTGCGTCTTTCATGTCCTGTAAAATTTCTTTGGCTTTTTGATAATGTGCAGGTGGAATAGGCCTGTACCGCTCTTTGATTGGTGGATGTGTACCTGTGGGGATGTGGTGTTGTTCCCCTTTTATCCTACGAAAATCAAGTGGATGCTTACTGAAAACTTGTTCAAATTCTTGGACTACCCGATACACACCTTGCTTTTCATTCACAGGGGTGGTGTCAGTTCCGACATGGAGCTGCTGGCACAGTCCTCCAGCGGCCCAATTGTTTGATCAGTTTTTGCCCCTTCCTCGTGGGGTTAGGGTTGCGCTGCTTGAATCTCGTTGTTGCTGATTGATGTATAATTTGGCAACAGTGGTATACCTGGTAATTTAACCTCTTCACTGCCACAGTTTAAGATGCGAACTGGCACTTCCCATTGTGTACATTAACCACCCACCTGGCTGTCAACAGTGTAGGTCTGTGCTCTGTGCTCACGGGCTCCACTAACGCTTGATAGTCCTGCCCTCTCAGACCTATAGCTGCTCGACATAAACCATCATTTCACTCATTGGGGGTATCACAATAGGTATCGGGTCTGTCACCGTGCTGTACCAATTTCACCACCTGTAATTGTTACCTGTTGTTGGTGTAAGATGCTCTGATCTCGTGTTGGATAATCTTCCTCTGACAGGCCTGGCAGTTTCAGCAATCTGTTGAAGCAAAGACAATGCCTCCTGCATGCAATTGCTAACAACATTGGTACCCAAGATAACATAAGGATCATTTACATTAGTGGCTTCTGCTACTACAAGGACCCCTTGATTTTGTAATTCTACCCTTCCCATCTTTATGGGCACTTCTCTAACCCCCATCACATTAATTGGTTCCCCATTTTGCTGCATGAAGGGAAAGTCTACCTTGGGCTGCTTCAGTTCAGCATCAGCCCAAATACTTTCTATAAAGGATTTAGGGGACGAGGGTCACCTGCGATCTGGTGTCCAGTAGGGCAGGCACCGGGACGCCATCTAGTACAATAGACAGAAACGGCCTCTGTCCGATGAAAGTCTGGGCTGGCCTTGATAGTCTAGTCCTGAGGTTTGGCCCCGGACCCCAGGGACTGTCCGTTTAAAGGACAGCTGTCTGACTAGATGACCGGTGCGATTACAGCTGCGGCAGATGGGCTCCCCAGTGGAGCTGTAGCGGTGGTGGTCCTCCCTCTGTAGGTTGTAGCTTGCTTCCCTCGCATCCAGGGGACGTCATCCGGGCTGTCGTCGAGTTGGTCTGCGGCTGAGGCTTGGCTTGGGGTCTTGGTGCTGGCTGCTGGTTCTTTTGTAACTGCATAGCGTCCATTAACTTGGAGATGTTTTTGCTCATCTCCCGCATCTCAGCACGTATCTCAGCTTGCAGGGAATCTATTTGTCAGGCTGGGCAGATTGTATATTGTGCGTGGTTGCAGTCACGGATACAGATTTTGGAGTAGCCGCACCTCACCGTCACACCACCGCTTCATTGCAGCTTCATGGGTTTCTACCAGGCTTAACCCTTTGATGTCATTTCTTTCAGGGTGTTAAAATCAGCATCTGGATTGCTTAATGACCACCAGCGTACAGTTTTACTGTCCTCAGGGATAGCAGGCCCCGTGTGAACTGTCTATGAGGAGTTTGTTCTGTTCTTGTGCACTGGCAGGGCTGACATGTATGAGGGCGCGCAGTGCTCTTTCCAGGCGACCAGGCATAAGCTCTGATGTCATCTCCCGGCCTCTGTTAGCAGTGATGAAAGCGTATACGGATGTCAGCTTCATTGCACTCCTCAAAGGCAGCTCTCAGTTTATCAAATATAGCAGGGGATGATCTGCATTCAGCAACAACCAGGACATGCTCTCTTTTTCTGCTGCCCAATTACTATCCAAGCACCACAGTAGCACGTTGTTGGCCGGTCATAGCATACATGTCCAGGACGCCCTCAATCTTTCGCTTAAACTCATCTAGTGCATCAGGGCGGCCATCATACTGGGGAAACCACTTGGCCCCCGGGATGTATGGAAACAACATGGGCATTATCGGGCAACGGTGCCTGAAGCACCGGAGGTATTGCAGTGCTACCGGAGGCAGCCATCGAGGGTCCGGGGTAGACCTGGGGGCACCGTACGCCGCCTGTCCTCGCTGGAGGAGGCCAACATATTAGAGGCCCCTAGTTAATTACAGCTAGCTGCTGAAGGGTTGACTAGTTCAGGAGTTTCCGGGCCGCGGCGCTCAGGAATGCTCGGCTGAGTGAGGGGCGGGACTTCAGTTTCACGTCTGCGGCTGCCACGCCCCCTTTCTTCCCGCTGTTCAACGCAGTAATTGCGGTGGAACTTTTCACAGTCACACTTTACAGTCAATAAACGCACACAGTACCCAGTGATACCGGGCACGGGATCCGTTGATGCTTTGTGACCTGCCCAGGGCAGGGTACTCAGGGCTTGGGCTCGGTTACGGTCCGGGATGTCACGGGTGGCTGCCCGAGGCTGTGGCCCTGGGGGTTAGTGTAAAGGGGAGCTATTTACAGGGATTATATACAGTGTTGTCTTCATGACGCCACCTGCTGTGTCTGGTGAGAGATCACCAGCGCCGCTACAGTGCTCGGAGGTCGGTGGGATGGCGGCGGTGATGGGATAGTCCCCGCAGGCAGGACTGGGCCTCCGGGGCAGAATGGTGAGGATGGGCAGGATGCAGCAGAGTCGGGACTGTTATAGGCAGAGTCTATAAGGGACACGGTGGGTGAAGGGCAAGAATGCACACACGCAGCAAAAGTCTCTTTACCTTTTTACTGATGGTTTGTAGGCAAATTGTCCAGAGCACCGACGGGTAGCTGGGCTGCAAAGTGGGCTCCCACAGCAGTGGGTATAAGGCCTCCTCCTCTATGTGTATGTGTAATGAAGCGCAGTCTATTAAATCTTAACTTGCCTCCACTCTCTTCTTCTGTATCTCTCTCTCTCTCCTCCTGTGCGGTCTCTGGGACGACCCTTTCTCCTGAACTGCAGCGCCCTGCTAGTCCTGGCTTCCTCTCTGTGACTCTCTCAGGAGACCGGATAGCTGAAGCTTCCTCGGTGCCAAGGGTTTCCAGTGGGACTTGGAGTTCTCCACTGCTGTGGATCCCCAATATCCGGCTTCTCTTCTGGGGTGAACTCGCGATCTGAGCTACCTGCTCCCTTGTCTTTGTTTCTTCTCCAGGCTCCCTGCCTTCAGTCCCACTTAGGCTGGTGGGACACAGAAGGGCTGGTCTGCGTCTCTGGACTGGACCTGCACGTAGCACCAGCACCAGAACTCTCCTGCAGCACTTCTAGCGTCTGCCACACTCTGACTAACTCCGACCCCAGCAGCAGTATTTATAGGGGATCCTGCTTAAGTGCAGCAGGTTGAGCTCCCCCTACTGTGGTGGGGTGGAAGTTGTTGTTTGTAGTACTACCTACTGTGGAAACCCAGCTGCCCAGCAGAGAGATATGTGGTTACCTGCGTTGGCAGGGCGCCACAGATCCCCATCTGCAGAGCCGAACACAAGCCTGCAGCAGCAGGAAAGTAAGTGAATTGCACCTATTACCATACCTCATCCAGCACCAAGACACCCAGTGCTGCAACTGCAAAGTAAGTGCCTGTGCCGACTACAACCCCCATTATAATCCTTGCAAACCCTGCTCTCCCTCACAACTCCCTCACAAGCAGCCACCGTCTCCACTATCATCCCTATCCTGTAACATCTATAGCATCCATCATAGACTTTAACTATCACTGCCCCGGGGAACCAGGCTCTACCTGTGGGGAGCCGTTCCATCTACAGCTGCCAAACATCATCCCCGGAGGTTCTGCAGCAGCGGTGGTCCCATTTCTAACCACAAACCGTGGGTGGCGTCACGACAAACTATCCCTGTAAATATTCTCCCATTTCCTTGCGGAACCCAGGACACGGTCCAGACCAGGACCTCTGTGACATCCCCAGCAGTACCCCGTACCGAGTACCCAGTCCCAGTGGGCTCCACACTCTGTCCTGCCACACTTGCTCAGTCCTGCCCCGCTCGCTCCGTCCTGCCCCACTCACTCCGTCCAGCCCCGCTCACTCCGTCCTGCCTCGCTCGCTCCGTCCTGCCCAGCTTGCTCCGTCCTGCCCCGCTCGCTCCATCCTGCCCCCACGACTGCATCCTGCCCCCCTTCCCATCTCCATCCTGCCCCCCCCGGGCTCCATCTTGCCCCGCTTGCTCCATCCTGCCCCGCTCTCTCTGTCCTGCCCCACGACTGCATCCTGCCCCCCTTCCCAGCTCCATCCTGCCCCCCCCGGGCTCCATCTTGCCCCGCTTGCTCCATCCTGCCCCGCTCTCTCCGTCCTGCACCGCTCGCTCCATCCTGCCCCGCTTGCTCCATCCTGCCCCTTGCACTGTCCTGCCCCGCTCGCTCGGTCCTGCCCTGCTCGCTCCGTCCTGCCCAGCTTGCTCCGTCCTGCCCAGCTTGCTCTGTCCTGCCCCCCCGGCTCCATCCTGCCCCCCTTTCCAGCTCCATCCTGCCCCCCCGGCTCCATCCTGACCCCCCCGCTCCATCTTGCCCCGCTCGCTCCATCTTGCCCTGCTTGCTCCGTCCTGCCCCGCTCGCTCCATCCTGCCCCGCTTGCTCCGTCCTGCCCCGCATGCTCCATCCTGCCCCCCCTGGCATCCATCCTGCCCCCCCCACACATCCATCCTGCTCCCCCGCATACATCCTGCTCTGCCTCATCCATCCTGCTCCCCCGGCTCCATCCTGCCCCCACCACCATCCTGCCCCCCCGCCACTATCCTGCCATCCTGACTTCCCCACCGGCTTCATCCTACCCCTCACCACCATCTGGCCACCAGGCTCCTTCCTGCCCCCCTGGCTCCATGCCCTGCCGCCACCATCCTGCACTCACATTGACTGAACAAGTTCTGTCAGTCACAGTATGTCAACTACATACATATTCTAGACTACCCGATGCGTTAGAATCAGGCCACCATCTAGTCTACTATATAATCTCCTAATCGTGTCTGTCTGACGTCAAAATCATGCGCCAATGGTCATTGGTTGCCACCAGTTGCGGCAACCAATGAGTGCAGCGTATGCAAAACAGCTGCGTGATTAGGCAATTAAATAGTAGATATATAGAACCGGGTGCATTATGTGGGTGCAGCCGGAGCAGTCATGGCGCTAATCTCTCACCTATGCCCGCTCTCTGCTCTCCTCTGCCATATCCCCGTGGTGCGCTCCTCCTGCTCCCAGGTGCAGTCAGCCTCCCTCTCCCTGGCCCCAGCCAGTGCGCTCCTCCTCCTCCATGGCCCCGGCCAGTGCGCTCCTCCTCCCTGGCCCCAGCCGTTGCAGTCCTCCTCCTCCCCAGCCCCAGCCGCTGCACTCCTCCTCCACAGCCCTAGTCGGTTCGCTTCTCCTCCTTGGCCCCGTTCCCCTCCTCCCCACCGTGCAGCGCTCTCTCCTGTCAGACTGAGCCCCAGGTATCCACTCTCCACTCCCTGCTGTCTTTCTGATGACAGGGAATGCAGAGTGACTCCTGTCCCAGTGCAGCTGCTGCTACACCTGGGTGAGAGGTTAGTGCTGTCTGCAGATCGGGTTACTGCTGCTGTGCTGCACCACATCATCACTGCTGTATACTCCACCTCCTCACTGTACATTTGATGTATACTCCACCTCCTCACTGACAGTTTACATCTGCTGTATACTCCACCTCCTCACTACATCTGCTGTGTATTCCACCTCTTCACTGCACATCTGCTGTATACTCCACCTCCTCACTGTACATCTGCTGTATATGTGGCGCCCCTGCGGGTATGCGCCACAGAATGGTATTACACTTGAATATAAAATGTGTTTTTTCTTGCAAGTTGCCAGGTTACGATTTAATGCTTATGGAGTCTATTTTTAGCACTCACTTAGGACCGCACCACTTAGAGTAGGGGGAACTGGCAATATAGTAGGTTCCACAGGTGGTGGGAGGAGCTTAGGATAGAGCAGAGTGACAGTTAAGAATTTACCTCATACGGCTTGGGAAGGCAGACAGAGTGGTCAGGCCTGGCAGCTCAGCTGAGTGGATGGTACCCCATCTTTATGAGGGGGCCCAGGACAGATGGCAACGGACCAGAACTGGTAGGAGCCAGCTGGTCATGTTGAGGGTACACCGGTGACACGGACAACCGAGGCAGCCAGGAGTTCAGCATTGACTGCGAAGCCGACGAGCTGCAGGCCCAACAGGACCGGGTTGCTGACAGCACCACAAAGGTACCTCTCCCCTCAGGACTGAAAACCGGTTCAGGACACTAGGAGAAATAAAAAGGGACAGACATTTACGGCGGTGCTGGAAGGGAACTTTGTAGTCTTGGGTTGCCCTGTCCGGACCGGGTAGTGGACAGACCTTATCTCCTAGAAACAGACCGTAGGACTGGCGGGGGAGCTCTTCAAAGGTGGGAAAGAGAGAAAGATCTAGAAAGAGAATAAAAACCCTGAAAGACAGAGAAAGAACATCTAAAGACTCCTTAAGAGAAATCCTGAGTTGGTAACAACACCCTAAACCAAACTGTACCATGTATTGTTATGCCATCAGCCGGTACCGAGTAAAGTAAAATTAAACAAGAACTGGTTTCTGTTATTCTTCCTGCCGCAGCTCAAAGGACTTAACATCATCAACATCAACAGCAGAGGGGTAACAACTGCACCACCATTTACCATCACTGTCCTCCCTCACCGTCTCACCACCATCATAGCTGCCCTGAGGTAAAGCTCCACCTGTGGGGAGCTGTACCTCACACCGCTGCCCCCTCCATCACATCAGTGGCCAGCTGGCAGCGCCGGTACCACCTTACCGGACTCTACAGGTGGCGTCACGTTCCCCTGTAAATAACCCCTTTCACCCCCACCGTTTACCATCAACACCTGGTATAGTTGTTCGCCAGGGCACGGCACCGGGGATACCGACCATCCGTGACATCCCACACAGAAGCCCCGGTGACCGAGTACCCCACGCACCCCAGCTCTGGTTGAAACATATACTCCACCTCATCACTGTACAATTGCTGTATACTCCACCTCATCACTGTACATATGCTGTATTCTCCACCTCATCACTGTACATCTGGTGTATACTCCACCTCCTCACTGTACATCTGCTGTATTCTCCACCTCATCACTGTACATCTGCTGTATACTCCACCTCATCACTGTATATATCTGCTGTATACTGCACCTCCTACACTTTGGCGTGGCACAGACACCGCCGCACACTGACACTGCCACATACAGACACTGCCGCTCACCAACACCGCCGCTCACCAACACCGCCGCTCACCAACACCGCTGCACACAGACACCGCCACACACAGACACCGCCAAACAACCAAAACTACTGTACACCGACACCTCTGAATACTGGCACTGCTGTAGATATCTACTATATAATTGCCTAATCATGTCTGTGTGAGGCCGAAATCTCCGCCAGCCGCGGTGACCAATGAGCGCAGCGTATGCAAAACAGCCGCGCGATTAGGCAATTATATAGTAGATATACGAGCAGTGTCACTGCGCCTCTCCTCTCCGTACATTACACCCGCCTTCCCCTGTCTCCTCCGGTCACCTGTCTGCTCCCTTTCCCGGTCATCCACATGATCCCCCTCCTGAGCTCTCCCTCCATGACAAGCCAGGGGGCCCCTCCTGACTCTCCACCATGACAGGCCACATCCTCCAGCATAACGGCCTCCAGTCCACCCACCGCCCTCTCTCCCTCCTCCGCCCCCATACACGGCCTCCTGCCGTCTATTACCCATCTGCTCCCAGATCCCCCTCAGTTTTCCGCTGCCATCCACCATCTTCCTCTCCCCCTGGTGTTGTCGATCTCTCTCTCGCTGTCAGCCCCGGGCCGAGCTTGCGCAATGGAATGAATCCGCGCAGCGGCTGTTGCTGCTGCTGTTGCCAGGGAAAAGCCTGTGATTCAGTTTACATGGCCCCACCATCACTCTGCAGTCGGGCAGAGAGCAGAGGGGGCGCGAGAGAGCTGGGGAGCAGAGAGCCTGAAGACAGCTCCTGTGCTCACTGCTGCCCCCTGCCGAGCCAGGGCTCCAGGCTGTGATTTCCCTCACTGTGGGAAGAGGATCCAGCCCCAGAGCAGAGTCACGGACGAGGATGGGAAAAGCGTGCTCCAGCTGGACCGGGTCAGTCCGGGGAGGAAGTACGTAGATGTGTGTGTGTGCGAGTGTGTAGGTGTGTGGTTGTGAGTGTGTGTGTGTGTAGGTGTGTGGGTGTGTGTGTGTAGGTGTCTGTGAGTGTGTAGGTGTGTCTGTAGGTGTCTATGTGTGTAGGCGTGTGTGTAGGTGTGTGTGTCCACTCACCCGCTGTATACTGTGCTGTTCACTCACCCGCCGTATACTGTGCTGTCCACTCACCCGCCATGTACTGTGCTGTCCACTCACCCACCATATACTGTGCTGTCCACTCCCCCACCGTATACTGTGCTGTCCACTCACCCGTTGTATACTGTGCTGTCCACTCAACTACTGTATACTGTGCTGTCCACTCACCCACTGTATACTGTGCTGTCCACTCACCCGCCGTATACTGTGCTGTCTACTCACCCGTCGTATACTGTGCTGTCCACTCACCCGTCGTATACTGTGCTGTCCACTCACTCGCCGTATACTCTGCTAACCATTCACCCGCCGTACACTTTGCTAACCCCTGAACCCCCGTATATTCTGCTAACCCCTGAGCTACCATACACTCTGCTAACCACTGAGCCGCCGTATACTCTGCTAACCGCTGAGCCGCCATATACTCTGCTAACCACTGAGCCGCCGTATACTCTGCTAACCACTGAGCCGCCATATACTTTGCTAACCTTATAATATATATCTCTTACATTATAAGGTTCGAAATTTTTCCCTTGGCACCGTGTAAAAACCGTTGAGCCAGACAATATTTGATGTATATTCTGCTAACCACTGAGCCTCCATATTCTCTGCTAACCACTGAGCTGTCGTATACTCTGCTAACCGCTGAGCCGCTGTATACTCTGCTAACCACTGAGCCGCCATATACTCTGCTAACCATTGAGCCCCCGTATACTCTGCTAACCACTTAACCCCTGTATACTCTGCTAACCATACTCTAGAATACCAGATGTGTTAGAATCGGGCCTCCATCTAATATATTGTATAAAGCTGAGTATGTTTGCATGTGTGTATATGTGTGTGAGTGTTCAACATAGGAATTTGCACCTTCGCACCTACAATCACAAAATTTTGCACACACCCAATTTGACTCAGGGAACATCTATGACTATGTTTTGAGGTGAAATTTTAACTCCCCCCAAAAAAAAGTCTCTACTTTTTTTGTGTGTATGTATGCATGTTCACTTTTGTCCCATATATAGTCATATCGCCCATATATGGTAATGCCTATATCGCCCATGTATGGTAATCCCAATATATAGTAATACTGCCCATATATGGTAATCCCATTTTAAGGTAAAAAGACGGTGTCCCTCATGGTTATAGTGAGAATAGTGCCCCAAGCAGGAAATACCAGTATACCGCAGGGGGTTGCATACAGCACCTAGTATGTGCAGGTTGGGGGAAAAAATCTTTGGGAGGGGGCAGGGGTGCGGGTTAGGCATTTTTTTTTGAGAGATCCGAGGTGTGGGTTTGTGGGGGGTACATATTTGTGGGGGCAGGTTGTGGGGTGTGGTTTGGGGGGCTTATTTGGAGGGGTTGGGGGAGGGAACAGGGGGCAGGTTTGAGGAGGAGGGAAAGTTTTGGGATGTGGCAGGGAGGTGAGGGGTAGGTTTGGTGAGGAATGGGGGTGGGTGGGGCAGGTTTGGGTGTGGGGGTAGGTTTGGGTTGGATGGGAGGTTTGATGCATATAGTGGACATACATACACACACTCACATTCAGCTTATAACAAAGAGCAGTTAGTTACTATGCCCGGGCAACGCCAGATTCTACAGCTAGAGTCTGTATAAAAAAATGTTAAAATACTTTCCTAGAAAACAATTGCTGAATCCAGGGCATTGTTCATAAACATTGTCACCCACAAGTTACTCCCACATTCAATAATGTGTCTCTATTTCTGAGAAAAAAAAGTGAACTTTTCCTTTTAATCTCAAATACTAAACTTTCATTGCAGTCACTGAGCAGAGTAGTGTGCTAATTGAGCCACAGTCCATCTACCTATTTTTTCTATTCCTCAGCTGGATAGCCATTTCAATGTATTGGATTAAAAGCACAAAACATATTTTCATTTGGAATATGTCCTCATTTAACATTGCTATCGCTGACTTCCCTTCAATTACACTTTTCAAAGATTACTTTGCATGGAAGTGACTTAATATATTTATATGTGAGCCATAACATTGAAAACCATTATTATATTAAAAAAAGAATGATGTTTTTTAGGTAAGATTCAGCAAATTCATTTCCCAACGTGTCACATTTCTGTTAAGTTCCAAGAGTGTAAATTTATTAATCAACTCTATCAAGATGAGAGCCTGAAATGTCTTCTAACATTTTCTTATTAATAATATTACATTTACTGTTGAGCCAGAAAAGCAAACTTTCATTCTTTGGCCCCAATGTATTTTAAAGTGGATATTTCCAGTTTCTTGATTTTATGAGTGTTTAGTTAAAGTCTCTGGAGTGACCCTACAATTAGGTGTCAATAAAGGAAATCTTTTGTGCATTTTTCAAGCAACCATTCATAGTTGGTCCCACAATCCCCTGGGTATTTGCTATAAACAGGGTTGTAACTACAATAGGTGCATGGGTTTCAATTGCATCTGAGCCCTAGAGCCTAAGGGAACATAAAAGTTCCTTTGGCCTATGAGGAAAGACCAATACTATTAAAAATATATAGACAAAAATGTCATCTTCCCCTGTAGAAGGCATCTCGCTAGATTCACAGTTGGCGCACGGAGCCACTCTGGTCCAAATGCAAGTAGAATTTCCAGGAAGCAGGTTAAGTAATAAAAACATGTAGATTTATTTATTCGAAACGATATAAGACATTACCTACACGTCTCGGCTAAATACCTTCATCACCTAGCATTTAAATCCGATGCTTCTCTATACAATGTTTATCCATGAATAAAGTATTTAGCCTAAACATGTAGGACTGCATTAGACTGCACTTGTCAGACTGGAATCAGAAGGTTGTGTTCTAATAGAGGACAACCCCTTTAATGGAGTGGCATACTGTACATAAGTAGGTGATAAGTTATAAATGCTCAGTGCTCCCCTTTAAAGGAAACCTTTCACCAGTTTTTTGACTTATAAACTAAGCCCATCACCTTTAAATAAAATGGAATTCCTACAATCCCTTTATATAATCCCAAATGCCCCTCAATACCCTTGAAAAAGTGTTTTACTCATGTCCAGTGCTGCATGTAAATTGCGTGGTCCAGTCCGATGGGTTAATCCAGATTGCAATCAACATCATCATGGTCCTGTCAGATGCCGCCTCATCTAGCCATATGGAAGTGGATGACGTCTCTAAAGGTACCGTTACACGCGGCAACATTGCATGCAATTTCACTTGCAACTTACTGGTTGCAGTGAAATCATGGACACGTTGTTCTATTTTGTTGCTGTGTAAAAATGTAACAATGTGTCCATGATTTCACTGCAACCAGTAAGTTGCAAGTGAAATTTCATGCAATGCTGCGACGTGTTGGGGTATGTGCACATCAGTCGTTTTTGCATCTTTGCAGACCGGCCGGGAACCGGTGGAGAATGGTAGAAACTGAGTTTTCTGAACTCGGCAGTGTCCCTCGTTTTGTTAGCGTTTTGCTAACGATTTGCGATCGGGTTATTAGCGTTTGGACAGCGTGTTCTTGGCGATTTCCCCGGCGTTTTTCTTAGCGAGTTCCAGACTGGTCTTTGGTGCACTTGTTCAGCTGGAACCGCTGGAAAAACGCTGAAAAGAAGTCACTTGCTCTATCTTTGAAAACCGGTGGAAAACCGGTGAATAAACTGAAAACGACAATGAAAAAACCGTTCTAATGTAGACAGCGTTTTCTAAACTTTATTGACTAGCATGTTAATCCAACCGGTGGCTAGGATTAACATAAATTAACATAAAACTCAGCGGAAACCGCCGACGGAAAACGCTAAAAAACAGCCCACAAAACGACTGATGTGCACATACCCTAAAGGTACCCTAAGTCATCCAAAAATTGCTGGAAGTCTCTCATTTGCGCAGTGAAATCAGAAACCTCTGCAGGGTCACCTACAAGTGAAGCCAGGGTGTCTGCAGGCGCAAGACTATGAGCTTCATTGTCATGTAAAGCACAGGTGCTAGCTTCACTTGTGTGTTACCGGTGAGGTACCTCTGAGAAGGTTTCTGATTCCATTGAAAAGATGCAAGACTTCCAGCAGTATGTGGATGACATTGAGACATCATCCTCTTCCATCCAGCAAAAAGAGGCGGTGGCATTTGAAGAGACTGAGGCAGCGCTGATTGGAATCTGGACTCACCCATCGGACCAGACCACACAATTTACATCAACAAAAAGAACAAAAAACTACCAAAGTCCGGGTATATGCTAGTGTACAATTTTTATTTAAATACCAGGGGAATAGTGCGGTGACAGCTTAAAACCAATAGCAGGAGTGCCATAAGTGGGACATGATTAATTACATATACATAGTGTGTGGCATACAGGGATTATTTGGCATTGATATCTTCACATTCCAAATAACAGCATAAATTTTACAAAGGTCAACCGTAACGTTAAAATTCACACACCAGGAATTTTTTTTTATATATATTTATATCTGTAGATATCAGGTGGAGAATTTTCGGTCTATAATAACCTATTTCCTATGTTGTATTTATATAAGTCCACATAAAGAATCATTGGACTAATCAGTAGTCACTCCCAGGGCAATCATATATCCGAGTTGACACATAGGTTTTGTTTTCACATCAGGGATAAATATCTCCCACCTGTTCAATATATGGGTGGTAAAAAGGACCTCCTCTGGATGCACAGATTATACACCATGAAATTGTGCAAGTACTAAGTCATTATATAATTACAAAATCACTATATATACGTAATGTACGTATAGTATGTGCGCTGTTCGAGGTCCTGTAGGCCTTTACAGTAGATCTATGGTGCTGCACAGCCCATAGATCTACTGTAAAAGCCTACAGGACCTCGGACAGCGCACATACTATACGTAATGTAAGAATAGTATGTGCGCAGCTGACAGAGGAGCTGCGGCTTCATTCACAAAATTGTACAGAGCCAACAATAGTCGGCATACTGAAGAAGCAATATTAACCCATAACATGCCCACCTAAGTAGGTAGCATGTCTCTAGGGGGTGGGCACCCCCTAGAGACATGATGGGCACAATTATTATTAATATTAAAGCTTTGTTTACACATCCCTGTGGAGCAATCCGGTTACCGGATTGCGACTTCAGCCACACATTTTTCATGAGAAATGTGTGTGAAGCTAATTGCTTTCACCGTATCCGATCTGGATGCAGTGAACACAATTGCACTATCAAATGTGACCCTAGCCTTATAGTGATTCTCTCTGTGTAAAAGGTCACTTTACTAACACACCGAAATCAGTATGCTACTATCGAGAGAGGCCTTGTTCACACATACCTGCGTTTTTGGCACGTTCTGCGTTTTTGGCAGTTTTTAAAAAACGCAGATGCGTTAACGTATGGTACACTTAAGTGTACATGTGTTTTTTAGCTTCACCTGCGTTTTTTTTCCCCATCCCCAAAAACGCTGCATGCAGTGCGTGCTGTAAAAAAACGCAGGGGTTGTTTCCAAAAATGCATGCGGTTTTTTTAACATGGGGCCCTATGGGAAACGCATGCATTAACGTAGGACACATATAGGCACCTGCGTTAACGCATGCGTTTCCGCATATGCGTTTTTAATGAAAAAATGTCAAAAATCAAAAACTTCAGAAAAACATTCAGACCCACAGGGAACACTATTTGGCACACTTAGAAAAACTGCTCAGTTTTTCTAACTGCTAAAAAAACTGATTGGTGTGTGTGAACAAGGCCGCAGACTAATTATATAGTACAGGACACCACATGTTTACTATCTCTTGGGTATCCTCCAGGCCAGGTCACAGCCCCCATTCTGCTGTGTAGCAAAAAACCTTTAGTGCACCATTGTAATAATGCCAAACTATACCTTTATGTGCAGGGCACGCTGAACATGTCCACACTTGATGCCGGCTGTGCGCTCTGATGCGCATTTCGACAATCTTTGTCAGGGAGATTTACATGTAGCACAGGACAAGAATAAAACACTTTTCAAGGTATGAAGAGACGCCTGTGAATATATAAAAGGATTGTAAGAACCTCGTTCACAAACTTTAAGGCCACATGCACACGTCGAGTATCTGATGAGTTTTTTACCTCAGGATCGATGGTGGGTTTACACGTCCCGATATCGGGGCGATACCGCTATACAACGGCGCGGGAGCGCGCATTTTTTGAGCACTTTTCCCGATATCGCATCGGAGGTTTACACGCTGCGATATCGGGAAACAATGTCCCTACGATGTGTACGCCCACCAACCCAGTAACGACCATTTAACATGGGAGTTAATGGGTGAGGTGCAAGTACACATCGTAGTTGCATGTTTACACGCAACGATCCGGCTCCAACAGGCATCCGATATCGGGCGGTTGAATAGCCCGCTCATTCGACCCCCGATATCGGATTACCATCGTTCCTGCATCGTATTGTACCTTCGAACAGTACGATGCAGGAACGATATCGGGTCCAACTCACGAACCACGTGACTTTTTGTCGGAGTTGGATCGGAGTTGGACGCCGATATCGCGGCGTGTAAACCCACCATTATAGACAAAACCAGAAGTGGATAATTAAATACAGAAGTGGTGCAGGTGTTTCTATTAGACTTTTCCTCTGATTGCTCCACTCCTGGTTTTGTCTACAAATCCTGAAGTAAAAAACTCACCAAATACTGAACGTGTGCACATGGCCTAAAGGTAATGGGCATAGTTTATAAGGTAAAATACTGGTGACAGGTTCCCTTTAAGAATTAATATTGCCTTGACCTGCAAAAGTCTAATTTATTTTTACTAGTTACTAGGATTGTTCTGGAAACTTATAGATATCTATTTTTTAGGTTACTATTTAAAAAAATAAATAAATAAATACATTGTTTTTGATGTACTTGTATTTCATTTATTTTTTGGGGAGACGTCTTTTCATTTTTTCATACTATTGAAACTAATTTGGCTTAGCATTTTATAACATTATTGCCTATCTATAATGCCTCTGGCGATGTCTCTGAATTCCTTTAACTATGAGGTAGACAGATGATAGAACTTTACTTCTGAAAAGTTAGAGTATTTTGTGTTATATTAATGCAAACAAACAGTATTACATATTTTAGGATATGTTCAATTAACAAGTTTTGTAAATAATGTCTACAGAACATGAACAAATTTCTCCTTGCAGATGCTTTTTCAGCAGGAGAAAGAGAAGAACATCTGCTCATAGGGTGAACCTGCTGCTATAATTCAACAATACAAGTGGTGGCACAATTCCTAAATAAATACCTTGTACAAGTGCACAGTAAACTGCAATTATCAGTAATTTTATATCTCCCCTGTGATCAGCCATTTAAAGACACCTGCAGGGTGCCGATCCTCATGGGTAATGTTTATTGATGGACACACATAAAGAAGCCATTGTGTTACATTAACTTGCCATCGTTCAGATCACTGCACACTTTATTATTCATTTGGTGGTTAGATTCCTTGAGTATTATTGATGTGAAGGCTTACTATGTTGTTATTTTGCAGTTACTTTTACATCTTCGACTGCTTTCACACTGCAGTTTTTTCCCTGATCAAGTTCGATCAGGTTTGTGTGTCAAAACCAGGAGAGTCTACAAAACTCAGAACAGGTGTCAATCTTCCAATTATAGTTTTTCTCTGCAAGCTCCTCTCCTGGTTCCTCTCCTGGTTTTGGCAGACAAACTGGATGTAACCTGATCAGGGAAAAAACTGTGGTGTGAAACCAGCCATAGTAAGGTTGCACTAGAAAATCAAATCATCATATCCCATGAAGAATATGTTATATAGAACTATTAGAAGCCACTAATGATTAGAATTGTGTTAGTTGTCTTTTCTTTTAGTCATTTATGTTGATGAGAGTTATAATAAAGACTTTTAACATTATAGGATGCTTGACTTTCAACTTAAAAGGGAACTCTAGAGAGAGAAAACTTTTTAGTACATTTCCTGCCCTGCTACATGATGAGCAGAGCTGTACACTGCAGTTCTAGGATCTATAGATCTCTTATAATTCAATAAAATCATACCTGCTCCTTTGATCTCCCCCCTCTCTCATGGGACAGAGAATTTCAGCATGTTATCTTGATGTAGGAGCAGAAAGAAGGAGGTGTGTCAGGGGCATGGACCCTGGGAGCTGCAGAATCATCCTACATTCTAGTGAGGAGTGATGATGATGATCCATTGGAAGTAGGAGGGATAGGAATCTACCATGTTCCTATTGGGGAAGGGAGACCATGCAGAGCTTAATCAATCAATGTAATGATTTGCCTCTGCTCCTAACATCACAATAACAGTATTTGTTATGCATCATTATACAGCAGAGGATCACAGCGTGTATTGGGATCTGCTTGGTGACATGCTTGCTATTTCAAGCCTCCCCCCCCCCCCCCGTCACATAGAATGGTATGTCAGGGACAGGATTGTAGTGTGAGCATGGGGCAGGCAGCCACAGCCCCTGTCACAACCCCTACCTATACAGAAATGTGAGGGGGGTGGAATGCAGCTCCCAACATCCATGACCCCCTGACACACCTCCTGCTTTCTGCTCCTACATGAAGCTGACAGGCTGAAAATTCTCTGTCCCATGAGGGGGGGGTCAGTGCTGAGGAGCAGGTATGATTGTATTAATTTATAAGAGATCTATAGATCCAAGAACTGCAGTGTACAGCTCTGCTTCATCATGTATCAGGGCAGGGACTGTAGTAAAAGGTTTTCTCCAATTTGAGTTCTCCTTTAAAGAGTATTTGGATCATGCTCTCCAATCCAAGATCCTAAAATCCGGAAGTTCATACCTGACTTTGCTAGAAATTTGAGTCCTTTAAGGGTGCATTAAAGACATCTGGCAGTACTATTGGTAAAACATGTTATTTTTTTTAAATCATCAGTGTGTTGCTGCCCATTGTTCTCCAAAATAAAAAGGGCAGCTGCAGACTTGAGATAGGTACTTTTTTAAAGAAGTTTTCCAATATTAATGTGACCCCTTTCTTTTGTCCTAACTATTCCTAACTAATACTTACCCAATATACTTCTTCTATCCACGCTGCTCCTCTAAACGTATCTGTAAATAGCTTATAATTATATATATTTTTGCTGTAGCTTTGATCTTCCATTCTGGAGACCAGATTCGAACAAACAGCGCAGGTTATTGGTGGGGGCAGAGAGGGGAGTGAAGTGTAATCTAGCATGCATGGCCAAACTGCTGTCACTCACAGAGAAGCAACCCTGCCCCCACCAGTGGAGCACCCTGCCCAGTTTGCCGAATTCTGGTCTGCAGCCCAGAAGATCAAAGCTGCAACAACAATAAAGATATTTAAGAGTGTCTTAGAAATACGTTAACAGGAGCAGAGTAGATTGAAGCAGAATAAAGCCCCCGTCACACATAACGAGATCGTTACGATATCGTTGTAACTTCACAGGTTTTGTGACGTACCAGTGATCTCGCTAATGATTTAGTTATGTGTGACACTTAGCAGTGAACAGGCCCCTGCTGTTAGATCGCTGATCGTTGCAAAGTGCTCTGGATCATTTTTAGGTTGTTGGTCCCTGCTGGTCAGCACACATCACTGTGTGTGACAGAGAGAGACCAATGATCAGCGATCTTACAGGCTGGTAATCATGGTAAACACTGGGTATCTAGGCAGCGCGCGCTGCCTAGATACCCGATGTTTATCATGGTTACCAGCGCAAAGCAGGGAGGATGCTGGTAACTCTTATAAACACTGGATATCTAGGCAGCGAACGCTTCCTAGTACCTGCTGTTTATCATAGTTACCAGCGTCCTCCCTGCTTAGTGCTGCCTGTAAGCAGGGAGAACGCTGGTAACTATGATAAACACCGGGTATCTAGGCAGCGCGCTCTGCCTAGATACCTGCTGTTTATCATAGTTACCAGCAATGTGGAGGTTGCTCCCTAGTCCCTGTTGCTGGGGAGATCTGCCTGTTTGACAGCTCCCCAGCGACCAGGTAATGATGCACCAACGATCCCTACAGGATCGTTATCGTTGTCGGGATCGCTGGTACGCGGTCGTTGTGTGTGACGGGAGCTTAAGAGGAAAAAGATTCTGGACAATACCAAAAGTCTGATCGGATTTTCTTCTTATGGACTTATTTCTAATTGCCCAGAAAACGAACACCTGATCCGCACTGGGATCCAGTGTGGCTTGTCCAGAAAATATGCGGTGAGCGTATGTTCTTATTTAACTAAAACCTCTGCTATATGAGAATTTAAAAGGAGAGGGACCATGTGCTTAAATCAATAGAATTTTTGCTTCTCTTCTGGCCTAAACTTCTTAGGGCATCTGGCAGAAATTATAAGGGTGTATCTTGGTGACTCGTTCCTGTTAAGGTTTTTCACCCCTTTTGACCCCGTTTGTCATTTTTATGACAGTATAATATTAATAGAATTGATCTAACCAGTAGTCTACAGTTCAAGCTTGTTTCAAAGATGTTTTTGACCTCGAATAATAGCGTTTTAGACTAAGTCAATGTACTGTTAATCTAATGTTCTTTATTGCTAATCTGTCACAATTTGTGCTATGCTTTCAGAGAAGGCTGGAAAATTACTGATATAAAACTCCCTAAATAAAAAAGACAGTTCACATTTCTTAAAAGAAGACAAATGAAAAGACAAAGCATGGATACTTCTCCTCGGAGAATATAATCTGACAGATGATGTCCACCCACATGATACAGTTTATAAGATAGAAGTTTCTAACTGTTTTAGTATTCATTTCTGTTGTTTATATTCATAGAATAAGAAGATGATGAATGTTTATAACTATACGGCAATTTACAAAATAAATTGAATAATTAATTTAATTTATCAATTTCATGAAGGTGGGAAAATGTAATGTTTTTTTTTAGAAGGCTTTTGCCGGTAGCCTAGTTGAGTAACAAAAGCAATGTTAGTCTTAAAGAAAGGCTGTCATCAGATTAATAGTGGCCAGGTTTGCTGTTATTTGGTTCCTGCTGCTCCCCTGAGTATTCAGCTTTGCTTTTATCTTAAATCCACTATAGAGTTTACAGATCTGGGTCTTTTAATCTAGGACAGAATTTTACCAAGTGGCCGTTCGTCACAGGATCCTCTGAGAGCATGTCATTAGGTTGCTCGGTAATATTAAATAAAGTCAACAGTATGAAAATTAGTACATAAAAAGGCTTATATCGCAGAAACTCTATGGCAGATTAAACAAAATAAAAAATACTCAGAGGAGCAGTAAGCACAAAACCTAGACACTTTAGAATTGGTGATGGGTCTTTTTTAAGTGCTTTGCCCATGTCTTATCCACCCTCTTTAAAGATTCTGGCCATCATACTCCACGGTCTATGGAGAGTTGTCCGTGAATGCACAGCTCTCTTCATTCATTTGTATTAATGGAGTTTTGGAATTTGTAATTCAGAAAATCGTAGTGCAACAGCCCTCAACTAATTTCTCAAGCAAAAAAATTGTGGATAGAAAAACACAATAGGGCCTTACCCAGCAAAAAAAGGGGGAAACCAAGAGAAAACCCAACTGCTCACTTTGTTGAGTTGTGACAAACAACCAAATATAAGTATATATGCCGCTGCTGCAAAAACCACATGCACTAAGGCAAACCGAGAATGCAAGGTGGTCTAAGAATATAAAGATCAAAAATGGTTTAAATCCATGCTGCTGCCAAATGATATGGATCCAGAGATGATGATGAAATAAATGCTGATTTATTCCACCCATTTTGAAGCTTGTCCTCACATTTTCATCAGGATTAGTGCATTCCCGAGGAAGGCGCGTGGACACACTTTTAAACACATTGAATAAATCACCATTTATTTTATCATCATCTCTGGATCCATATCATTTGGCAGCAGTGTGGATTTAAATCACTTTTTTCCTGATTCCCTTGCATTCTCATTTAGTTTCAAGTGCACAACCACAACTTTGGGCAAGAGATTTCCAAGCGTTTTTGATGGCTGTTTCCAGTTGTCTTTTAATTAATGGAAAGATGTGTGTATTTACTGCCACATAGTTCAAAGACCCATTCATGAAATTTGTGAGGATCCCAGGTAGTGGACCCTCAGCAATCTGAAAGCTATGATTTATTCCATGAACAGGTCACTAGAGATGAGCGAATCTTTTGTAGTTCGGATTTGATTCAATTTACCGAACAGGCATATGTTCGCCGACTTGTTCGTTGAACAGTTTACCAAACTTAAAAACCCCATGCAAATCAATGGGGGGCAAAATTAAGGGTAAAGAAAACACTTTCAAAGAGGCCCAAAAGCTGCCAAACACAGCTCAAACTATTTTAAAGTCTAGCCCCCTTGTTTTCACACACACATTAGCTTCCAAAAGTATTACTTATGAAGCTTAAGCACTTCTGTCACCATGCTTCTGGGTCCACCCATGAATGTAACTGCTTCCCCCTGTCCACCTTCTCTGCCAGCATCTTTGATTGGCTGCCAGTATGGCAATTAAACTGATTGTCAGATTACCGTAAAATAAATAAATAAATGATTGAAAAAATGGGTGTGTGTGATGCGCCCAAGGCTGGGGTACTCTGATCCCGGACATTGCTGCTGCATCCTGTCACCGGTGGTTGATGCCCGATTCCGTGGCCCTGGTGGTCGCTGAAAAGTGTGTAAAAAAAAAAATAACAAAAGTGGATTATTTGTGACGTCACCTGCTGAATCTGGTGATGGCAGCAGCGCTGCTGCAGACCTACAGGGATGATGGATAGGCAGCTGGATGATATAGCTCCCTTCAGGTGGAGCAGAATCCTCAGCACAGTTCTCTGTAATACTAGTTGTCACAAGCACAGCGTAGTAGCTCTACAGGTGGGAAGGAATAACACTCACACGTAGCTGAGTCTCTGTACTGGTTTACTGGTCACTTTCAACTTCAACAACAGGTCTACAGTCACTGTAGCTGGCCTGGGTAGTGACCGGTGAATGGGGTGTCCGTCTCTGGCTTCCCAATGTGTTCCTTGGCTTCACCCTCTGTCCTTCCTAGTGTTGAAGTCTGGCCTGCATGGAGCTCAACCTGACCTCCTGCTCTCTCCTCTGAACTCTACGCTCATGTAGGAACCTTCTGCACCTCTGGGGATTTTCAGTGGATTCTAGCTCCTTGTTGGCTATGGTTTTGAGGTGACCTTGAGGCTGAACACTCCTTGGTCTCACCAGTGTTGGCAGCTCAGTGATGCACCTGACTGCACTGCTCCAGGAGCCAGTACTCCGTTCCGTGGACTGGGATCCTCCCAGATCTGTTGGTAGACAGTCTGATGCCGGGTGTTAGCACACACCCTTAGGCTCCCCTTTTCTCATCAGGGTCACCGCTCTTTCTGGGTGCCATCCCTGTATGCTCCCCTTAAGAGTCCTCCTTGACTGGTCACTTTACTTCTTCTACTCCTCGTTCCCGTTCTCCACTACCTACCTATATAATCTACCACTGACTGGTTAGCCTGGTAATGGGTTTAACCAATTGGCCCCCTGAGCTAGGTGTGTGGATGCCACATATGAACCTCCCCCTTCACTGGCCACAGGGATAATGCAAACTCTGGTCTGGGTGCAGTACCCTTCGTGGATCATCGACCAGTGGGGCGCCACATGTGCTTTGCTGTATTTCAGATTGTCAGCCAGATATAACTAGGCAGTTGGGGGCTGGAATCTTCAGCATGGGGTAGACCAAGCGTTTTAGACCCCCCATGCTGTGAATTGCAGTCCACAGCCATCCCAGAAAATGGCGCATTCAATGCATTTTCAAGAAATAATTAAAAAAGGCTTCCCCTGTGTTTTGATTACCAGCCAGGTAAAACTAAGCAGCTGGGGGTTGGTGGCACCCTATAATTGCCTGCTGTACTTGTGCTGGTGACCAAAAATACAGCTGAGCTCCATATCAGCACAAAGTAATAGCCATATGCTATTTTCATCTGAATTACTAGAACATAACTGTAGAACAGATGGCCTTTCATGCTGCTGACCCTCTGCAATAATAAAAGTTTGCTCTCCAAAATGAAATAATAATAAAAAAAAATAATATTAATAAGCTCTCATAAATGGATGTTTAAGGACATTGTAATGTTCCTGGATGCAACAGCTGCTTCCATATCTGGCACTGTTTCAAAAATTCACACTCTGCAGGAGTCAAAAACACCTGCAAACTCCAGAGATCTTAAAAATAAATCATTTGAAGCTCCATAAAATTCTACAGCTTGATACAGGCAGGAGGCAGGTAGTCCTGATGGCAGGAACACTCCATGTTTTCAGGATTTCCTTAGCATCTGACAGTTGATAATTTAATCTCCTGCACAGTTGATGATTCAAACTGTCAAATGCTAAGGAAACACATGCACTGTTGGTGAGCCTTGAGGACTGGAGATGGGGAACTCTGTCTACGTTGTTCCTGCAATTACTTCTTTTATACATCTACAGCAACTATTCAGAGGTGCATTTTGCATATGGGGCACGAGATAGCTAAGGCTGTAAATATTGCTGATTTAAATTTTTTTTTTACATTTTAGGACTTTTTTTTTTAATCCAGGATAATCCATGTAAAAAGATGGATTTCTGTGTATGATCTAATAGTAACCAACTAAAGTTGGAGTTTGAAAGTGTATTACAAAGATTTTACAAACAGATGTACAGAGAATAGAAGATGCCATGTGCTGTTTATCAGGGGCTTGGGGGGACTTTACCCGCTCGGTCTTCATCTGGATACAGATAAAAATAGAATGATCACCTTTAACCACCACACCGTCTATGTTGCTATTTTAAATCTGCTGTTCGTGTAAAAATAAATCAGGTCCTATTTCTGCTCTCCAGAGAATAATAGGAAGGCACGCTGGTTTATCTGTCAAGTCCCATATTCATGGGCTCGTGTTCAACCATCAAGTACTATATGAGCAGTGTTCAATAAGGCTGCCACAATTGTCATGGGATGTCTAAATGAATGTTGAGCTGACAGACATGGTAGTGAAAGCAAGACTTTAAAGAGGGAAGGATTGAAAAAAAGGCACAGAAAATAGAGTGTTTTCACGGGTCATGGAAATAGCGTTTTCTGCACCCAGAAGGGTAATTGAAAAGAAATTGTGAAACTTTTCATAGTGTATAGCCTTTGCATAGATTGACAACTGAGCTGGAAACCCATAAAAAACTTTTAGAACAAAGAGTACACACAGAAAATAGCACTCCTGACCAAACCAATAAACTAACTCAGACCCATGGCCCCTAATTATAAAAGATTAGATCAGACCAAACTATACAAGACTGGGGTTGGACTAACTTCATGAGCTCCAGGTGATTTTATGGTGCACTCATCTTTGTCTCTAGAAAAAAGAAAAACAGTAGAGAAGAACAAAACTTAGCAATGATTTTGGAGTCACTTAGCGCTTTGGGTCTTTTACGAATAGTGATGAGTGAACTTTTTGAAGTTCGGTTTCGGCCGGTGCAACTGAACTTTTAGGCGCACTGTTTGTGTCTCCAAACTTGACCCGAACCTGAATGGAAATCACTGACTGGTAGTTCAGTTCTCCACCCACATACAGCCATCAATACGTAAAACACCTTGGGAAGTGGGAGGGTGGGCTTATTACTATTACTATTATAATTTTGTTTTTTACAAATCAATTTTGCACACACACTACACCCAAAAACCATTCTTTTAAGCCTAGTATGAGCTGATCAAACACTGCACGTGGCTCACACTGGGCGAACCACCAAAAGTACCCGACTACAGCGATGCTCGATCCTGTGCTTTGCGAGCGTAAAGAACTCTAAACCCAAACAGTATTCCTCAACATTGGGAAGTTTGGCGAAATAAACAAAACCTTGAAAGCTTCGCTCATCGCTATTCACGAAATGTGAAAGTAGTTTAATTGGCTTGATTTATAAGCTGAAGTTGAAAAAATTGTACATTTTTAATAGGATTGATTTTATTATCAGTTTAAATTTTTAAAAATAAAAGACAAATAGTAGTGTCCATATAGAATTCTCTGTGAGGTTAAGAGGACTATGGAAGTCCATGAAGTGGCCAGGACACCATGAAAATTGTTGTCTCCAAATAGGACCATTGCAGTGTAAATACAAGTTTATTGTTAAAAATCAGAAGACTGAGACCCAAGATTAGCCTCCTCTTTTTACTTTCCTCTTGAGTGTTCTTCACTTGTCAGCAACACTGCACTTCATTATGTTTGCTAGTGTAAGATGTATACATCAATTTTCATTACAGATGTACCACTATGAATGTTAACTTAAAGTGTAACCACCATTTACATTTTAATTTAATAATATTGTAGAGTATGTGATTATAATAAACTTTCAAATATACTTCCTAAGTTACAGTATATCTAGAAGAAAACCTTTCAAAAACTTTCCAGAAGATGTCCCTCCTACACTGTTTCTAAACCTGACATATGCTCATTGTTAACTAAATCATTCTTCAACTCCATTAACTGAATACGGCCATACAAGGATGGGGGAGTTGGGCCTACACAAAGTTCACACTACATCTTCAATTGATTTTTCTACATCATAATAATAAGCTAAGTTAAATCCTGCTACATATTTTCTGATAATAGTCAGCAGAGCATAGTTAAAAGAACATAGTGTCACAATTCCTCCATGCAGTGTATCTTGGATACAGAAGATTTACTGCTATGATTGACATCTGGTGTGCTGAGCTGTCAGTAGATGACAGCACAGTCTTCCATTCTGATGCTGAAGGTGCTCGGTGGACTCAGGTGTCCATGTTCACAGTGATTATTTTGCTACTTTATCGAGCAACCTTTCCCAGAAACTTGCCAGTTGTACATCCAATCGAATTAGTATTTGGTCTGCATGGTTAACATGGAGCAGGGTGGGTATAAGCGGTGACGTCACCGCAGGAGGCGGGGAAATGCGGACAGCACTGCAATAAGCTATCCCTCGCTCTGTGTATTATGCAGCAGGCGAGGGAGAGAATGAATGACAGGAGGGAGGTGGCGGTGGGCGGATACAAGATACAGGGGGCGTGAAGCTGCCCTGTGAGGAGAGGTGGCTCCAGCCACTAGACCCCACTTATCCGGCTCCAGTATGTAAGTTTTCAAAGACAATTATCTCGGGGAAAAGGGGGGCTCAAGAGATGGGGACCCCTTGCCTGAATGCAGCAGACATGCTGCATTCAATGCTGCAATTAGATCACCATGCATGGGAGGTGACAGGTCCTCTTTAACCAGCAAGATTTGTATCTTGCCTTGTTTGCCCCCGCCTTGTTTGCTTTGCCCATAAATTTTCAATATGATTAAGATCAGGGCTTTGTGATGGCCACTCCAGAACCTTGACATTGTTATCTTTAAGCTATTTTGTAACTAGTTTTGCAGTATTCCTCAGGTTATTGTCCATTTGGAGGCTCTATTTCCGCTCAAACTTTAACTTTCTGGCTGATGTCTTGAGGTGTTGCTTCAGCATTGACACGTAATCTTCTTTCCTCATGATGCTATCCATTTTGTGAAGTGTACTAGTCCTACCTGCAAGAAAACAACCCACAACATGATGCTACCACCACCGTGCTTCACAGTTGGGATGGTGTTCTTAGGCTTCCAAACTTCTCCTTTCTTCCTCCAAATGTAACAATGGTCATTAAGGCCAAACAGTTCAATTTTTCTTTCGTCAGATCACAGCACGTCTCTAAAATGTGGGTCATTGTTCCTGTGTGCATTTCCAAAAATTAATCTGGTTTTTTTATGTTTCTTTTGGAGTAATGGCTTTTTCCTGGCAGTTTCTTTTCAGCCCATGTTGATAGATTACTTGTTTCACTGTGGATAATGACACAATCTTACCAGCTTTAGCCATCATCTTCACAAGATTGTTGCTTTTATTCTTGGGTTGATATGCACATGTAGGACTAAAGCACGTTCATCTCTGGGACACAGAACCTGTCTCCTTCCTAAGCTGTACGATTGCTGGACATTCTAATCCAATACTATATTATCCTTGCATATAATTATTTGTACAGATAAACAAGGCTTATTCAGGTATCTGGAAATTGCAACCAAGGATGAACAAGACTTGTGCAAGGCCACAATTCTATTCCTGATATATTGGCTGATTTCTTCAGACTTTCCCATGATGTTTCAGGAAGAAACAGTGGGTGTCAAGTGTGAAAATACATTCACTGGTGTGTCTCCAATTAACTCAGCTGTTGCCAGTAAACTTATCAGAAGCTTCCAATCAAATGACATAATAATATGGGCTATCCCAAATTATTTAATTGGTATATCTATGATTTTTTCCTGAAGAAGGGGGCTTGTACTCCCGAAACGCGTAGACAATAAAAAATCACCATGAAAATTTTTGAGTTTTGTAAGTGAGTAATTTCTTCAGACGGTAGTGCGGTTCGGATACCCCGTCCATTGTTTTCCTTCGTGCACCTTACAAAATTGGGGGAGCTGCTGCAGACCATCGTCAGGATTAAAATCCGCACATGCTGTTTGGTTTGGTTGTCCCTGTCACAACCTGAAAAAGGTGGGCAATATTCTATTTTTGTTCTCCTCTTGTTCACACAGGTAGACCCTATTTTGCACGTTTTACTCTCGAGATACTGCACCAAATTATTTAAAGGCATAGTAATCTTAGTGTATGTAAACTTGAGACTTTGCAGTAAGTAATAATTATGGTATTCCTAATTGACCTAAAAACATGCATATGTGTGTTTTTATATAGTATATGTAAACTTCTGGTTTCAACTGTACTTCCTAAAAAGAAATATTTTTTGGACGACTTGTTATTAAGCAGAGACTTGAAGGCTGAAGTGGGCCATGGCAAATATGGGACTATTGTAAACATTGGACTTGGCAAAAGAAATGAGGCTGGAGAAAGATTAATTCAGTACAACAAATCAACTGTCCATCATGAACACCTTCTTCCAACATCACAAATGTAGACTCACCGAAAGGGGCCTATAAGAATCAGATTGACTACTTATATGTTCACGAAAGATGGAGGTCGTCAATCAATAAACAAGGGCAGGAGTTGACTGTGGAACTGATCGTGAACTTTTGACAGCAAAGAGTAAAGTCAAGCTGCACAAACAGACTAGCCAACAGGTCGTTTAAAACCTCGATTTGACCAACATACCTGAAATTTTTTGCAACGGTCTTCACTATCACTTTAAATCACTGGACGTGGATCAAAGGAAGCTTGAGATCTTCTGGACAAATATAAGGACTACCAGTACTGAAGAAGCCAGACACAATAAACAAGAGGCAGAACAGACCACTGCAGCCATGGTTAACAGGATAAAACCTAAAGATCACAGCAGAAAGAATAATGGCAAAAGCAAAAGGTAACAAGCATGATGCAGACATCAGAAAAAGAATTAAGAAAGCCTTTCGAGCAAAGAATGTTATTACCAGAAGATATGTACAGAGATAGAAAATGAGCATCTGAAAGGAAGATTGGGATGGCATACCAAAAGATCAAAGAGATATGACAAAAGTTTCACCCAAGAGTGGAAATGCTGAAAGATGCCAATGGGAACAAACTAACTGAGCCAGAAAAGATCAAGGAAAGATGGAAAAAAAATACACAGAGCATCTTTAAATGAACGAGTCAGTGATACAAGAAGAAACTGAAAAGTTATAGCAAACAGAACATCTTGAAAGACAAAGTCTCTGCTGTAATAAAGCTTTTGTCAAAAAACAAAGCGAGTCAACAGGTATGGACTAGAGATTAGCGAACATTTTGAAGTTTCAATTTAGTTCGCCGAATTGACATATATTTGGCAAATAGTTCAGTGAACAGTTCCCCGAACCTCCGAACCCCATACAAATCAATGGGAGGCAAACTCAAGGGCATAGAAAAGACCTTTAAAGGGCCCCAAAAGCTGCCAAAACAGCTCTAATTAGGGGTAGACTCCATTTATTCCCCAGAGTTGAAATTTTTATCATAGTGCATTATGGATGAATGGGGTTAGGCCTGGCCCTATATTTCAAACTTCATCATTGATCAGGAACAGGGAGATGATTGACAGGTGTAGGCATTGTGCTAAGACAGCTCTGCTAAATTGAAAAAATAGTACCAGATATCACAAAAGTGACATCAATTAACCCAGAATAAAAATTGCATAATGGCTAGATCAATGCAGCACACTGAAAAGTACAACATCGCCCACTCTGCCCAGTCTGCCACTGGGGTTGAAAAATCCTTGGAGATCCATAACTAGTTCATCTTGATGAAATTAGGGCAGTCTACACTTTCAGGGGACAATCAGATGGACTTATCTGTCAGGACACCACCGGCGGTACTGAAGATAAGTTCTGAGAGAACACTGGCTGCTCGGGCATGGCAAAATCCTGCAAGGTGTGACTGGCGAGCTCAGAATACTCCTTAATTTTTAAAGCCTAAAATGCAAAAGGGTCCAACCCCCCTCCTGATGGCAAGGATATTGAGCTCTAGATACTCCTGCACTATCCTCTCCAGTAGTTCACTGTTTCAGACTTGTTCTGAGTTCTACTCGTGGATGGGCTGGTTTAGAAAATGGTCAAATGACTCCCATAAATTGCTTCTGACAGTTAGGCTATGTTCACACATCGCGCTTTTTTCAGCGCTCTTTCCTGCAGTTGCACTTTTTTACGCAGAACGCGGCAAAAAACGCAACTGCATTCACGTATTGTGCTTTTCTGCGCATTTTCCTCTGCGCAATTCCCCAGCCCATTTTATCATGTGGTATGGGAAAAGCACAGACGCAGCTTTTGCAGTGAAAGCGCGTCGTGAAAAAGCCCAGAAAAGCACAATATGTGAACGCAAATCAGCAAAATCCATAGGTTTTGCTGACCTGCGTAAACAGAATTGCATTTCACTGCATAAAAGCGCGCGTAAAAACGCGCAGCTAATTACGCAGTGAAACAGCCAAAGCGCACCAAAAAGTGCGAGTATGCAGGGAAAAGCACATGTGTGAATATAGCCTTAAACTACTACTGCTTTCTACATTGACGACTCAATATCCCCTGGGTTGGAAGTGTAGATCTGCGATGTGTACTGTGTCCTTCCCTGCTGTGTTTGAGAAAACAAGTCCTAGACTTGTCTACAAGCTTCTTTTGATACTCTAGCATGCACGATGCTCCAGTCCAGGGTTTTAAGTATCCGGCTAAATTTACTCTTGTACCTGCCAACAATGTGGCAAGCCCATAGTCATAGCTATTTCAAATCATAATAATACAAGCATCATGTTGCAGATAGTGCATCAAGAACGTACTCATGTGTCTAATGCATCCATGAAGCCCCAATGATTGTGTGTTACTGGTGACAATCAAGCTTCCTTCCTCCATCCTCTCCCACCAACCTCAAACAACAGAAATCGGCTCCCACCAACCTGACTGTTCTGTGCCCTCCATCCCTTCATCCTCATCCACCTCCAATTGTTCCTCGACTACTGCACCTTCACTAATAGTTTCTATAGTACCATGAGCCCCATTCTCTCGCTCTACTCCATGCTGCCATGCCAACCAGCTGGGCGACGAGCATCCAGAACTTTAAGATATTGGTATCCCTTATGCATCCTTTTCTTTTTTGTCTGGGACCACTACCTTATCTGGCAGTCTTTTCAAAGTTTGCTCCAGCATGTAGATTACCGGAATAGTAATGCTGATGACCACATCATCAACGCTAAGCATCTTAATTGCCATTTTGAAACTGTGAGGAAGGTTGCAGAGGTCCTTGATCTGTGCCCACTCTGGAAGCATCATTTACACTACATTCTGCTCACTTTGAGTCACTGTACAAGTCATTACATACTGTGCCATAGTTGCAGCAACATGTGAAGAATGAAATTCCACCATAACAGCACATCGCATATCAAATGGTTAATTGGTTGTCCGAGAGACATCTGTAGAGATGCTAGTCGATTAGCTGCAGGATGCGAATGCCGGAAGTGAGCACACAGCGACCATGCCTTGTGCAGCAGGTCAACAAGGCTGGGATAGTGGTGTAGCAATTACTGAACAACCAGGTTGAGGGCATAATCCATGCAAAGCACATGTGTAAGTTTGCCCTGGTGTAGGGCCTCCAATAGGTTCGCACAGTTATTGCATGCAGCCTTCCCTGGCTCCAAGGTGGAAACGACCTTTGGTCAAACTTAACCTGCATAGCTGTCCACAACTATTCAGCTGTGTGACAAACATGCCGAGGCATTTTAATTTTAATATTTCCTGATGGCAATGAGCTCTTGCAGCACAGTACAGAGGTAGGAGTGCTTCTCTCTGGACCATTGAAATATTAAGGGAGCGGTTGAGGGCACAGCTGGAGGCCCTGGAAGAGATTGAGGAGACAGAAGTAGTGGATGAAGCGGAACATGCAGAAATTTCTCCCAAAAGTCTTGCAGATTTAAAGACTTGGGGAGTAGACTCTTGCCCACCTGGCCCTGCAGCCACCAGAGTCACCCAGTGCCCAGTCAGCGAGATGTAACACCCCTGGCCATGTTTGCTCATCCAGATGTCAGTGGTGATATGCACCCTATCACACATAGAGTTTCTTAAGGAATAGGTGATGTTGTCTGCAACATGCTAGTGTAATGCAGGCACAGCTTTCTTAGAGAAGGAATGGTGACTGGAAAACTGATACTTGTGAACTGCGATGGACATCAGCTTTTAGAAACCATCTGTATCCACCATGTAGAAAGGCAGCATTTCTGTGACCATCAAATTTGAGATGGTAAAATTCAAGTTCTTTTCTTTGGATGTGTAGGAGGAAATAATCTGTTCTGTGACCACAGTTGTAGAACCGAGTGTTGGCTGCTGTGCTGAGAGAGGATGGAGTATGGTGTACCGACTGTGAGGGAAGTGCAGATGTTAAACTGGGTTGACAAAGAAGTGGTGTGCTCAGTGTCTGAGATCATTCAAAAACAGCAGGCATGTCCACTTCTGTAATAGCTGACGGGCTCTCACTCGCCCCATCTGTAGCAGTGGAGATTCTGTGTCCAGAGACCTGTGGGACAAATCTTGACACAGTGACGGAGGAGGAAGAAGCAGCAGTTAATGTGGTGAACATCGTTCAGGGAGGCCCACTAGGACCAATTTTAGTGCAGTAAGTTTGCCAGAGTAGCACATGTTGGGCCACGTACTGGTTCATACATGTAGTAGTCAAACTGTTGTTTCTTTGCCTCTACTGAAGTTTATTTTTACAAACTTTGCAAATAACGTAAGGGCCCTTTCACATCAGCGGTATTTTCAAATCGCGGAAGATGCGGTGAAAAAAACGCATCTGCCGCGATTACCGCATAACCGCTACACTTGCGGCACACTTGCGGCAAGCCCCATGCAATGTCTATGGGGCTTGCGGTAAGGGTGCGGCAGGTGCGGCAAGTGCGGTTTCGGCACTTGCGGCAGGTGCGGCCGCGAAAAAAAATGCTACTAGGGCCCTACTTTGTCCATCTTCAGATCCAACTCCAAAAGATTTTTAGCATTGGTGCAGATGCTATCCTCTCCTGGAGTATGTGAGTTTTTGTAGCAGACCTCTAGTGCCCATGGAATAGAATGTGTGCACATCTCTGCAAAATCACGCATCTGTGTTTTTCCACAATCAGTTGTAGAGTGGTGACACGGGGTGAAACATGGGTATCTGGGGTGCCATGTCTGAGAACTGTACTGTGTGTGATGTTAAGGTGGAGGAATAGGAGAAGAGGCCACTTGATGCAGCGCTTCCCATGAACTGTAGCAAAAGCTCTTTATGGGCCTTATTCACAACTGGTATCGCTCTGCTGCCAAACACTGGAGTAAGCTGTCCAGTAATAGAAGTTGTCACTTGACTTGGGATACGATGAGCCAGTGTTTAGTCAGTACAGTTTTCAGTAACATTAGCAGTAGCACCTACCCCACTTACACCCCCAATACCAAGCCTATTACCCCTTCTACCACGCTTATTCCCCTTTCCATTACACCTTTTTCTCTTTCTCCCAAGACCTCAGGATTTCACACTCATGTTTAATGCACAGAGATTTGGAAAGCACTTGTTTGAGGCACAATAAAAGGCTTTAACAGACAGAGATTTGGGAGTTTTTTAGAGGCCAATAAAAGTGTTTTTAGGGGAAACACAAAGGTTTGGCAATCACTTGTTTGAGGTAATACACGATTTTTAGGTTTTTAAGGGAAACAGGAAGGTTTGGCAATTACTTGTTTGAGGCTAAAAAAGGTTTTTTTTTTAGGGAAAACACACATATTGATCAATCACTTGTTCGAGGTCAAAGAAAGCCTTTTTAGGGGAACGTGTAGATTTGGTTATCACTTGTTTGAGGCCAAACATACCCTTTTAAGGTGAAACAGAAGGATTTGGGCAATCACTTGTTTGAGGAAAAACAAGCCTTTTTAGTGGAAACTGAAGGGATTGTCAATCACCTGTTTGATGCCAAACAAATACTTTTTAGGGGAAACAGAAGGCTTTTGCAATCTTTTGTTTGAAGCCAAAAAAAGCCCTTTGAGGGGAAAGTGAAGGATTTGGCAAATGTAACATCCGTCCGATGCTACCGGCTTGCTGCTTTATAAGGTAGCACCCTGAGTAAGTCTAAGACCCGTTAATCCCAATACAGGGATCTGGAATTATAGCAGAGCCCAGGGGTTAATTGCCTCAACAAATAACAGCAATCCAGAGGAGGAATGCAAGCCAAATGCCAAACAGGGACAGGTCAGGTGTGATGAGGCAAGGGACAAAATCAGGAATACAAAAGCGAGTTCAAGGAACCGATTCAAAAACTGAGAGGGAAACGAAGTACAAAATTGGGAAGAAGAAGACGGATACAAAAAGCAGGCAGAGGACAAACAAATATACACTAGAAAATATGCAAGCACACTCCGGAACCAAAAAGTCATTCTGTCAGCATGCAAGGAGCTCAGGAACTAATGACCTCACCTGGACCGCCCACAAATCAACCCTGTCACACTGTGAAGCACTACAGGTCCCAGCTGCTCCAACCCTAGTGGACGAGCAACCTATTTACAGCAAATGCAATTTTGCCTCCTGCATGAGGTGAAAACTCTTTAACTTGGTAATGTACAAACAGTTTACAGGGTGTATGTCATCTCACCCTAACGATCAGCCACTGAGGTATATAAGATCTTCCTCACACTGGGCACAACCAGTATAACAGGGATGATGATAATTCTCTCAGTTCTATGGTGTTATCCACATTCGGCTTCTCTTTGCATCTCACACTCGTGCAAGTCTCAATATTTAATATCTTGTATAGATCACGCCTGGTCGGCCTCTCCTTAGGAGTACACACACAATCGTCCTTTGTAGTTTCAGGCTAACTCACCCTGTCTGACTATCCCCATATATTGACCGGTCAATCTTATGTACTCACAGAACACGGCTTATCTTTCAGTCCACGGTGTAGATCAAGCCCTTGAATAATTCTAACACTGTTCAAGCCAGGCGCATCCTTCCATAAATCCACGAGCCCCTCAGAACAGCTGACACGTCTTCTTTTCTGTGTAGGATCTTTACAGGCATCTGTCTCAGTCAATTTACCTCAGGAGACTGACTAAAAATTACTTCCTGGTTTCAGATCTTTCTACTCGTGCCCACTGATGACCTCCAGTGACCGAACTGAGTTACTACAGATAATTTATATCAACAGTGTTGAACTTAATATTAGAAATACATTTCAGCATCCTTACACTGGTCTAGTGACAGGAGTAGGAAATGCAGGAGCAAGCTTAGGCCCTTTCACATCAGCGTTTTTTAAAATTCGCGGCAGATGCGGTGAAAAAAACGCATCTGCCGCAATTACCACATACCGGCTGCACTTGCGGCACGGTTGCGGCGCGGTTGCGGTAAACGCCATACAAGATATAGGCGGACTTGCGGCAGGTGCGGCAAGTGCGGTTTTGGCACTTGCGGCAGGTGCGGCCGCGAAAAAAACCGCGGCTGACAGCATTTTTTTTCGCGGCCACACCTGCCTGCAAGTGCCAAAACCGCACTTGCCTCACCTGCCGCAAGTCCGCCTATACCTTGTATGGCGTTTACCGCAACCGCGCCGCAACCGTGCCGCAAGTGCAGCCGGTATGCGGTAATTGCGGCAGATGCGTTTGTTTCACCGCATCTGCCGCGAATTTTAAAAAACGCTGATGTGAAAGGGCCCTTAGATAGGGAAGTAACATATCCTTCACTGATGCTATCTATAGGGCGAACATGACAGAAGTAGAAATTGCAGGAGTAAGCTTAGATGGGGATGTAACAACAATCACTTGTTTGAGGCCAAAAAACCTTTTTTAGGGGAAACTAAAGGTTTCATCATCCGAACAAAAAAGCGGCACTCACCAGTTTCTTTGTGCTCTTTTTTATTTACATAATCCAGGTGGACAATATGTGGGCCGCACTGTGCAGAAAATGCACGCCTGCTTGAACAATGTTTTTCTCCTGCATAGTGTCTTTCTCACAGCGCATAAAAAAGATCCAAGTTGTCTGAAAATGATCAATATTCATCAAATACCGGAAAATGGAGTGAATCGTTTTAGCTTTTTAATAAAGAAAGAAAGGTTTTGGATTTTCAAATTGGGAACATTACATCCAGAAGGGACATGATTTATAATTAATTTATGATTTACGATTCATGATTTAACTATTGTCAATGTTTGCAAATAACCTATACGACCTCGTCATTTATTGAAGTACCATAGGTCTATTGGGACTATTAATTAAGGGTATTTTTGATGTCCGTATACATATATCTGTACATGTGTGTATACATGTAGAGGTGACTGTGTAATTACTCTGAGCTATACCTCCATATATATATTTTGGATACATTTTTATTTTCAGCATATATTATAACTAGATGGCGGCCCAATTCTAAAGAATCGGGTAGTCTAGAATCCATATATAGTTTATTTACTAATAGTTAGGGGAGTGCGGTGAAATTAATTGTGTGTATACAGGTGGCTCAGTGGGTAGCAGAGTATACGGTGGCTCAGTGGTTAGCACTGTATATGGTGGCTCAGTGGTTAGCACTATATGGTAGCTCAGTGGTTAGCACTGTACGGTGGCTCAGTGGTTAGCACTGTACAGTGGCTCAGTGGTTAGCACTGTATATGGTGGCTCAGTGGTGAGCGCTGTACGGTGGCTCAGTGGTGAGCACTGTATATGGTGGCTCAGTGGTGAGCACTGTATATGGTGGCTCAGTGGTTAGCACTGTATATGGTGGCTCAGTGGTTAGCACTGTATATGGTGGCTCAGTGGTTAGCACTGTATACAGTGACTCAGTGGTGAGCACTGTATATGGTGGCTCAGTGGTGAGCACTGTATATGGTGGCTCAGTGGTGAGCACTGTATATGGTGGCTCAGTGGTTAGCACTGTATATGGTGGCTCAGTGGTTAGCACTGTATATGGGGGCTCAGTGGTTAGCACTGTATACAGGTGGCTCAGTGGTTAGCACTGTATATGGTGGCTCAGTGGTTAGCACTGTACGGTGGCTCAGTAGTTAGCACTGTATATGGGGGCTCAGTGGTTAGCACTGTATAGGTGGCTCAGTGGTGAGCACTGTATATGGTGGCTCAGTGGTTAGCACTGTATATGGTGGCTCAGTGGTTAAGCACTGTATATGGGGGCTCAGTGGTTAGCACTGTATACAGGTGGCTCAGTGGTTAGCACTGTATATGGTGGCTCAGTGGTTAGCACTGTACGGTGGCTCAGTGGTTAGCACTGTATATGGGGGCTCAGTGGTTAGCACTGTATACGGTGGCTCAGTGGTTAGCACTGTATATGGTGGCTCAGTGGTTAGCACTGTATATGGTGGCTCAGTGGTTAGCACTGTATATGGTGGCTTAGTGGTTAGCACTGTACGGTGGCTCAGTGGTTAGCACTGTATATGGTGGCTCAGTGGTTAGCACTGTATATGGTGGCTCAGTGGTTAGCACTGTATATGGTGGCTTAGTGGTTAGCACTGTATATGGTGGCTCAGTGGTTAGCACTGTATTTGGTGGCTCAGTGGTTAGCACTGTATATGGCGGCTCAGTAGTTAGCACTGTATACGGTGGCTCAGTGGTTAGCCTTGTATACGGTGGCTCAGTGGTTAGCCTTGTATACGGTGGCTGAGTGGTTAGCCTTGTATACGGTGGCTCAGTGGTTAGCACTGTATACGGTGGCTCAGTGGTTAGCACTATATACGGTGGCTCAGTGGTTAGCACTGTATACGCTGGCTCAGTGGTTAGCACTGTATATGGTGGCTCACTGGTTAGCACTGTATACGGTGGCTCAGTGGTTAGCACTGCGCGGTGGCTTAGTGGTTAGAACAGTATGATGGCTGAGTGGTTAGCACAGTATACACTGGCTCAGTGGTTAGCACAGTATGATGGCTCAGTGATTTTCAGTGTATATGGTGGCTCAGTGGTTAGCAGTGTATTTGATGGCTCAGTGGTTTTCACGGTGTGAAGGCTTAGTGGTTTGCACAGTATGATGGCTCAGTGGTTAGCACAGTATGATGGCTCAGTGGTTTTCAGTGTATATGGTGACTCAGTGGTTTTCAGTGTATATGGTGGCTCAGTGGTTTTCAGTGTATATGGTGGCTCAGTGGTTAGCACTGTATTTGATGGCTCAGTGGTTTTCACGGTGTGAAGGCTTAGTGGTTTGCACAGTGCGGTGGCTCAGTGGTTTTCACAGTGTGTTGGCTCAGTGGTTAGCACTGCGCAGTGGCTCAGTGGTCAGTGCAGCATGGAGGCAGAGTGGTCAGGACAGGATGGAGTGGTCAGCGCAGTATGTAGGCTCAGTGGTCAGCACAGGATGAATACTCAGTGGTGAGCACAGGATGGAGGCTCAGTGGTCAGCCCAGGATGGAGGCTCAGTGGTCAGCACAGGATGGAGTGGTCAGCACAGGAGTGAGTGGTCAGCACAGGATGGAGGCTGAGTGGTCAGCAGAGGATGGAGGCTGAGTGGTCAGCGCAGGATGGAGGCTGAGTGGTCATCGCAGGATGGAGGTTGAGTGGTCAGCGCAGGATGGAGGCTGAGTGGTCAGCGCAGGATGGAGGCTGAGTGGTTAGCGCAGGATGGAGGCTCAGTGGTGAGCGCAGGATGGAGGCAGAGTGGTCAGCACAGGAAGGGCAGAGTAGTCAGCACAGGAAGGAGGCTCAGTGGTCAGCACAGGATGGAGGCTCAGTGGTCAGCGCAGGATGGAGGCTGAGTGGTCAGCGCAGGATGGAGGCTGAGTGGTCAGCGCAGGATGGAGGCTGAGTGGTCAGCGCAGGATGGAGGCTGAGTGGTCAGCACAGGATGGAGGCTGAGTGGTCAGCACAGGATGGAGTGGTCAGCGCAGTATGGAGGCTCAGTGGTCAGCACAGGATGGAGGCTCAGTGGTGAGCACAGGATGGAGGCTCAGTGGTGAGCACAGGATGGAGGCTCAGTGGTCAGCGCAGGATGGAGGCTCAGTGGTCAGCGCAGTATGGAGGCTCAGTGGTGAGCGCAGGAAGGAGGCAGAGTGGTCAGCGCAGGATGGAGACTGAGTGGTCAGCACAGGTTGGAGTGGTCAGCGCAGGATGGAGGCTGAGTGGTCAGCGCAGGATGGAGGCAGAGTGGTCAGCACAGGATGGAGTGGTCAGCGCAGTATGGAGGCTCAGTGGTCAGCACAGGATGGAGGCTCAGTGGTGAGCACAGGATGCAGGATCCGTGGTCAGCACAGGATGGAGGCTGAGTGGTCAGTGCAGGATGGAGGCTGAGTGGTCAGCGCAGGATGGAGGCTGAGTGGTCAGCGCAGGATGGAGGCTGAGTGGTCAGCGCAGGATGGAGGCTGAGTGGTCAGCGCAGGATGGAGGCTCAGTGGTCAGCGCAGGATGGAGGCAGAGTGCTCAGCGCAGGAAGGAGGCAGAGTGGTCAGCGCAGGAAGGAGGCAGAGTGGTCAGCGCAGGAAGGAGGCAGAGTGGTCAGCACTGGATGGAGGCAGAGTGGTGAGCGCAGGATGGAGGCAGAATGGTCAGCGCAGGACAGAGGGTCAGTGGTCAGACCAGGACGGAGGGTTGGTTGGCAGTGCAGGACGGAGGGTCGGTGGTGAGTCCAGGACGGAGGGTTGGTAGTCAGGCCAGGACGGCGGATCTGTGGTCAGCAGAGGACGAAGGCTCGGTGGTCAGCGCAGGACGGAGGGTTGGTGGTCAGGCCAGGACGGCGGCTCTGTGGTCAGCAGAGGACGGAGGCTCGGTGGTCAGCAGACGACGGAGGCTCGGTGGTCAGCATAGGACGGGGGCTCGGTGGTCAGCATAGGACGGAGGCTCGGTGGTCAGCCCAGGACGGAGGCTCAGTGGTCAGGCCAGGATGGAGGCTCGGTGGTCAGCGCAGGCGAGGTGGGCGGAGCAAGGTGGGAGCGGGGCAAGGAGGGCGGAGCAAGGTGGGCGGAGCCTGGCGGGATCACCTTGAGGTGGGCGGAGCCTGCCACGAAGTGGGCGGGGCCAGGCGGGAGCGGCGCAGCGGGATGGCGGTGGGGTAAGTATACCGGAGAGTGGTAGTCTGCATGAGAGTATGAGTGTGTGTGTGAGTGTGTGTGGGGGGGGAGGGGTACGATAGTGTTGTGTCAGGGGTGTACGTGTGTGTGGACATGGGTTGGAGGGGTGAGTGCCGAGTAGTGTGGGTGGCCAGGGTACTCCCGCTTACGGACGCCATCTTGGCTCACCCTGAGCGGGTGTAGCTCTGCCGGATGCTGGGACAAAGTGACGGATGTTACGTCACAAATCCCTCCGGCTTTTATATATAAGATTGCTATTTTATATCATGTAGGTTTCATTGCCTTACAATTGTTTTATATACTGGTAAGGAAACATTTATGACGGTGTTTTATTACATGTTTCCATCCGTTGTATTTATCCTCAAAAAAGGAATTTTTATATATAATACATGTTTTTTTAAATTGTTTTTAGCTTTTTAAATTTTACACATTGTTATGTCTTGTCATTACCATAGTATACTTTGCAACTGTTTTTCACTGTATATAGAGTTAAATGATGTCACACTATAAGTACCTCCCATTGAGTTTATACACTTATATATTGTACCTTCAATCTCATTGTCATGTAAATCCACATGATGAAGGCAGCAGACCATTGCTGAAATGCGTCATGGTAATTTAATATTAAAATGGTTTGTTTAACCAAATTCCATAGTCCCTCTTGTGCTTGCAGCTCCCAGCACTCACACTTGACCACAACATTCTGCTTTTCTGTGCACACATCCCTTCTGGGATTGTGGTTTGAGCTGCAGGGAGCCGCACACAGGGCCAAGCAGCAAAAGTACCTGTAGTGACGTCACCTCCGACCCTATAATCGAGGAAACATCACGTGATCGGGTACAGACGCTACAGCTGACAAAGAAGCCAAAGGAGAACTGAGGTCACGGTGGCCTGCTCCTCCAGCAGCGCAAGTGGTCACCTAGGTTGTGTAGGGGTGCACAACCTCTTAAGGTGAGCGGCTAATCACCCCCTAACTGTTAATGTCCCCACTAGACCACCAGGTATCACACAGGGGAGCGCTTTCTCCATTTTGTTTTCACAGAAAAAAATAGCATGAGACTCCCCTACTTTTCCTAGCTGTAAATCTAGGCAATTTTTATATACGCAGCTGTTAATGCTCCCTTAGCCTGATCAGCATCAATTTTTCTTTAGTAGCTACTCCAAGAAAAAAAAGCAACAATCTGCAACTTCCCTTACCATAAAAATTATTTTGTTGAGTTTTGGCTGCCAGAAACATGGCAATCAGCTCACCATTCATTTATTTTTTTAAGAAGGTAATGTCCTAATGGATCCTAATGGATCAAGGTGTGTATTTATGCTGTATTCAATGCTAAGCTGAATCTTGCAGAATTATCAGAGCAATTGTCTCAGCTTTTTGGTGAAATAACATTGAAAAAAAGGTGTTCAGTAAGGTGCCAACAGTTTTTTCCAACACATGTTTTAATTCAAAGTGTCAAAAAATACTAAGTTTTTGCCACTTTGGTTATATCGTACAATGCCAGGTAGTTTAGTACAACATGATGGAAAAATGTAGCTTGCTACAGTATTTACTACTATAGAAGTCAGTGGTGGACTAATGTTAATAAATCTGATTATTTTCCTTTTTCCACGTAAGGTACTCTACTTGTCTTCATGTTCTTCTCATGCACATTAAAACTCTACTTTTTGCTAATTTTATCCTTGTATTTTCTTGTGTCATTGATGCTTTTTATTTTTTTATTTTTACAGTTCATTAGGTGCTACAATTAGTGCTTACAGAAAAAAACCCTATATATAGATCTATAGGGTATATGTAATATAAAATTCTATTCATTAGTAATCCATTAAAAGTATAAATCCTCATAACCCAGTGTATATACACAAGACATAAATAAACCAAGATACATGTAGAGGCTGAGACGGGAACCTTGGTAACTAAGTGACTGAGGCTTTCTTAATAGGAATCTCAATCATTTGCAAGGGGAACCCTTGAAACACACAATAACTACTATTTCTATTCATGTACACATGGGGATTGTATCTTTTATCATTTATTAATAAACATTTTGTCATTTAGTTATGCTTTAGACAGTTTACGGTATATTCCAAGGACTCTGTTAGGGAGTGCCATCATTTAGTGGGAGCACGGTATAATTATTTAGGGTGCCAACCTCCGAAATAAGGTAGAGTACAACATCAGGTCCTTTAGGATGATGATGGTCATGGGTTACAAAATAACCTATAATATTTACTTACCTCAATTTCAGAACTCTAAAAGTACTCAGTGACCTTCATATAGATGTATTAACCAATTCATGACCTGTGACATATAGGAAGCTCATAGGTCGCCTCAATCCTTTTCATGCCACCGCACACGATGAGATTGCACCATTCTCTAATCTGATCAGCTGAAACATGTGCAGCTATAGTTGTGCTAAAAAGTTTACATACCCAGCAGATTTTTTGCTTTCTTGGCCTTGTTTCAGAGAATATGAATGATAATACAAAAAACTTTTTTCCACTCATCGTTAGTAGTTGGGTGAAGCCATTTATTGCCAATATACCTCTTGGATGACCACAACTTTTTGATACCAACAGTGACTGATCAATATAGAACCAAATAGGACCAAGCAGGGCTCTTACAAGTGGTGGATTTATTGTTTGTCCTGTGCATGTACTGAGGGGTAGGTTCTTTTGTGGTAATCACGATTCACTGTATCACCTATCCACACTGGATTTTAAATAATATCAATAAAACTATCTGAAAGACGTTTATGCTTTACAATTTGAATCTGAAGCCATTTATTGTCAAACTACTGTGTTCTCTCTTTTTAAATCAAAATGACAACCAAAAACATCCAAATGACCTTGATCAAAAGTTCACATATGCCAGCTCTTAATACCATGCATTCCCCTTCTCCCGTCCCCCCAAAACATCAATGACAGCTTTAAGTCTTTTGTGGTAGTTGTAGATGGGGCTCTTTATTTTCTCAGATAGTAAAGCTGCCCATTCTTCTTGGCAAAAAAAGCCTCCAATTTCTGTAAAATCCTGGGCTTTCTTGTATGCACTGCATACTTGAGTTCTCCCCAGAGTGGCTCAATGATATTGAAGTCAGGAGACTGAGATGGCCACTCCAGAACCTTCAATTTGTTCTTCTGTAGCCAATGACAGGTCAACTTTGCCTTGTGCTTTGGATCATTGTTGTGTTGGAACGTCGAAGTACTTCCCATGCGCAGCTTCTGAACTAATGAGTGCAAATTTGCCTGTAGTATTTGCTGATAACATGCTGCATTCATCTTTTCTTCAACTTTGACCAAGTTTCCTGTGCCTTTGTAGCTCGCACATCCCCATATTATCAGCAAAAAAAACTTTTTAGGGGAAACTGAAGGATTTGTCAATCACTTGTTTGAGGCCAAACACTGTTTTTTTTTATGGGAAACAGTAGGATTTGGCAGTCACTTGTTAAGGCCAAAAAAAGTCAGAAAAGTAGGACAGTGTCATGTGTGACTTGGCCTTGTGCTTTGGATCGTTGTCATGTTGGAACGTCCAAGTACGTCCCATGGGCAGCTTCTGGGCTGATGAGTAAAAATTTGCCTCCAGCATTTGCTGATAATGCGCTGCATTCTTCTTTTATCAACTTTGACCAGGTTTCTGTGTCTTTGTAGCTCACACATCTCAGCAATCCACCTCTGTGCTTTACAGTAGGAATGGTGTTCCTTTCATCATAAACCTTGTTGACACCTCTCAAAATATGATATAAAGAGGGATAAAAGGAGAGACAAGGGGCGCAGAGTCTAAGTGTAGAGGAATATATACATCTGTTACAACACATTTTGTTTTTTGCACTCACGCTTTAGATGTCTTATATTTTCACTCAAAAGATCTGTATAGTAGATCAGCTCTTTGCAGTGAATGATACACTGAAGGAGCGGTCATTAAGATAGGAAGAGAACGAGGAGAGAGTGGGGTCCTTTATGCCGATTGAGTAGATCATAACGAATAGGAAATGGTGGTCAACAGTGTCAAAAGCAGCAGAAAAGTCAAAAAGTATAAGGAGAGAGTGGTCATCATTACGTTTTGCTGACTAAGGACTTTGGTCACTTTGATAAGGGCAGCTTCTGTAGAATGTAGGGAGTGGAAACCAGACTGAAATATATCTAGAAGACAGTGAGTAAAGAGGTAATGGGTGAGGCGGGAGTAGACCAGGCTCTCCAAGATTTTAAAGATGAAGGGGAGATTGGAGACTGGTCTGTAGTTATTTGTGTAGGATGGGTCAAGAGAAGATTTCTTTAAAAATTGAGTAATGGTAGAGTGTCTGAAGGAGGAGGGGAAGTTTGAAGTTTTTGGTTATGTGAGTAGTGATGACCGGAGAGAGAGAGACTGGAATAGTTGTGAGGGAATGGGGTCAGTGGTGCATGTAGTAAGATGGGAGAAAGAGAGAGGCTGGCGACTTCTTCTGTGACTGGTTCAAAAGTTGAGAGTGAACCAGAGAAGATGTAGGGAGGGATGTCAGTAAGAGTGCTTGGAGGCTGGGAGCTGATTTTCTGGCAGATGTTTTCTATTTTGTCTGTACAGTAAGAAGCTAGATCATCAGCACAGAGGTCAGTGATAGGGACCTGCACGTTAGGACTCAGGTGATAGTGAACGGTGTTAGAGTTTTTTTGGACTGCTGGATAGTGAGCAGATCACGATGGTGAAGTAGGTCTATTTGGCAATGTGAAGAGCAGAGTTCTAGGTTCTTAACATACATTTATAGTGGATATCGTTTTCTGTTGTGTGAGTTTTTGTCCATAGGCGTTCGGCACCACTAGAGCACTGTAGGAGAAATAGAGTTTGCGATGTGAGCCAGGGCATTTTCACTATGTGTTTGGAGGATCTGAGAGTGAAGGGTGCTACTTGGTCCAGGGTGCTTCTGAGAGCTGTAATGTAGTGATTTACAGCCAGATCAGGAGAGGAAAAAGAGGAGATTGGGGACAGCGATGAGTGCAAAGAGTCTGTAAGTGTATGAGGGTTAATGACCTGTAAATTTCTGAAATAGGAGTGTGCCGGGGTGGGCGAGGATTTGTGAGCATGTAGGAGAGAATGTTGTGGTCATAGAGAGGAAGGGGTGTGTTATGTAAGGAGGAGGTTGAACAAAGCGAGATAAAGACCAGATCAAGAGTGTTACCCTCTTTCTACGTCTCAGAGGTTGAAAGCTGTGAGAGGCCAAGAGAAGTGTTTAGAGATAGAAGCTGTGACTCAGATGGTGAGGTGGGCTATTTATGGGTATGTTGATGTCTCCCAAAGTAAGGGTTAGTAATTCTGAGGACATGAAAAATGTTAAGGAACTTGGTGAGTGACCCTCGGGGGCAGTAAACAACTGCTACTCTGAGAGGGAGGGGATGGAAAAGACTAAGGGCCCCGTCACACCAGGAGACGGGGCTGGGGATGTCGGCGACGACTGGCGGGAGCGCGCATGTTTTTGGTGCCCCACCAGCATCGCCGTACCCCATTTACACGCCGCGACATCTCCAGCCCCGCGCCGGCAACCTGTCAGGCGGCATCGCCGCCGGGTGTCTGAAAACCCCAGAGGAGATGCAGGACAATGGGAGCCTATGGCTCCCATCGCCTGACAGGTCGCCGGCGGCCGGTTGCATGGAGCAATGTGTGCACATCGCCCCAGATCGTTTGAAACCAGAGCACTGCTCTGAAACCAGGCGACTCTCGGCGGCGCCGACATCGCCCCTTTACATGAGGCGACGTAGGGGTGATGTCGCCGCCGATAGGCCATGCCCTACGTCGCCTATGTAATCGGCGGCTATCTCGCCCCGTGTGACGGGCCCTTAAAAGTGTGGACCTCAAAAGAAGGGAATGAGAGTGATGGAGATGGGAGGTTAATCTGGAAAGTGCATTGTGGGGACAGGAGTAAGCCAACTCCACCAACATGTCTGCTTCCAGGTCTCAGGAAATGGGAAAATGTAAGCTGCCATGAGAAATAGCAGCAGGGGAAACCTGTCAGAATCCTGTATCCAGGTTTCAGTGAGAGCCAGCAGATTAAAAGTACTGCCATGCCGCCATTTAGCCGGCAAGATGGCTGGCAATTCCAAATTCGGCGATGTGGAAACCACATTGCATGTGCATAGTGGCAATTCTTCAGTGAGAAATCGCTGGTGGAGCATCGCTTGATTGTCTTGCCCTGCAGTGAAATCAGGCGATAACCACCAGGCGATTTCAGCGCATCATGGCGTGTGACAAGGCGATATCGATGTACACAGCGATCCTGAAATCAATCCCATAGGCATGCTTGGATGTTTTTTTGCTCCGCATCTGCGGCGATTGGTGGGTGATACTGCGTTCCGATTGGCTGTCTGTGTCCCAGGCGCCTTATTTGATGACTCGTGCGTTCACGCAAGGCTGACCAATGGAAACGTAGTTCCGTCCACCAATAGCAGTGATAGGGGCACTGTGAAACACACTCTAGCACGCCCCTTTCGGAACAGTATGGCCACATCGCTGCTACGATTGTGGCGTGTGACGTGGCGAAGTGAAGGGAAGATCGCTTCCGGTCTCCTGAAGGCGATTTCCGGAACGCAGGATCGCCGAAGATCACATGCTAGATAGCTACGTGTGACAGCTCCACAGCGTTCTGAAAAAAGTGCCCGAAACGTGCACGCTCACGTCAAATCGCCGGTGATATGGAAACCATATAGCAGAGTGTGACGGTACCTTAAGAGAGTTAGTGAGATATTAGTTGTGAATGTAAGGAAGCTTGTTGCATACATACCGTGGATTCCAGAGTGCACAATTAAAAGAGGGAGATGAAGGTGTGCAAGGTTAGTACGGTTAGTTTTTGGATTTGGGACATGACTGATAATGCATTACTCTGGGACTTGATAGACTGAGATTCTTCAGCAAGGTGAAGAGAAAATGTGAGTTGTACATCTGGGAGGGAGGACAGAGGGGTTGATGTGGATGAGTGGTGGTGGAGAGGGGATGGAGCGGTGAAAGTGGATAACAAAAGCACATTGAAATAAAGGATATACTTAAAAAAGAGGGTGTAAGAGTGTGGGTGACATGACTCCTGCCCTAACTACCAATGAAGTAAATGCAACGACACTTAGAGACGATGGCACTTCGCATAAGATGACACGTGCTGCCCCCAACATACGTTCCCCCCAAATGATAAATTTAAATTTACAAGGCTCATGATAACATTAGGTAAGGGGAATTGCGGGAAGTCAGATGGTTTAGGTAATTAGCAGTTGCTCAGCACAGCAGGGGATAGATGGCTGATCAATGGTGACCACCCAACATTATGTCAGAGTCTAGCTACACAGAATCACACCTTCCACCATCAAAAAAATTTGTGATGACCTCAGAACATCCCACATCAGTCTCAGTAAGATGAATTAAATATATAACATTAGTTTAATTCAACAAAGTGGGATGATTAGATGCTTCACATGAATGGAATAGATACCAATTGCTAGAAGATCAGGAAAGCTGGATGAATAGATGGATAAATGTTGCAGATTACCTGTATGTAGAGAAAAGACATGAGCATTAGATTCCTGCCCGGTGTAACTGCATTGCACATCTACTGTCAACACTTATTCAATCGGCATAAATGCACCCCCTGCCTAAATACATATACATGTATATACATATACTGGGTTTATCTCTCTGTAAACACTTGTAGTTAGTCATTCCCTCCTATTGCAATGAGCTATAATGGGTCCCCCTTTATCATAACCCTTAGTTGGAGGACCATTACTTCTACAAGTGCAGAAGAGGATGTCATATTCAAGGCTGTAGAGAAAGCATTTACTTCTTAGATGGGAGGAGTGTAAGCAATGAAGGGGACGTTACATTGCGGAGATTAAAAAAAATATATAGTGTGAGTTGCTCGGTTTATCCAGTGCACATGCCTGAATAATTGAGACTATATGTGTACTAGGCACAGAGAGAATCCTTCAGAGCCAAGTCTTTCCTCCAGCTGCCTGTGAGCAATGGATGGCTATCTACTGTATTCCATGGAAGGGAAAGCTTATCTCACTTCCTAATTCAGTATTATTCAGCTCTTCATCACATCAGGACAAGGGCTTCTCTGTCTCTGCACAGTGGGAGGATCTGAACCTTTCTGCTGGGATTTCTGCTTTTAATTCCAGCCTCAATAGTGGGAAAGAGAGGATGGCTTTGCAATGGGGCAGGCTCACCACTTGAATTTCTTCTTTTCTAAACACAGCACTGTGGCAAGGAAGAAAAAAAAAGCTATCTTCTATTTCTCACCACCTGGGAAGCAGCTGGAACCATGTGAATTCTAATGGATCAGGGATCCGGAAAGAGGGAGAGATTAATCCTGCATGCTTCAGCTTGAAGAATCAGTCAACTTACTATGTGTGGGCATCTGATGTGAATCTGCCTAGTGGATACAGACAACCATTTTAATTAAGTAGATGATCTTGTTTGCTGGAAGCTGCTTTGTAGGTGAAGGAGACCAGGGAGCTGAAGTCTCCAACCCTTGTACCATTGTGTCTCCTGCATAGAGATGTAGAGATCAGCACTGAGGCATGGACAGCTCCTGAGCTCCATAGCACTGAGGCATGGACAGCTCCTGAGCTCCTTAGCACTGAGGCATGGACAGCTCCTGAGCTCCTTAGCACTGAGGCATGGACAGCTCCTGAGCTCCTTAGCACTGAGGCATGGACAGCTCCTGAGCTCCTTAGCACTGAGGCATGGACAGCTCCTGAGCTCCCTAGCACTGAGGCATGGACAGCTCCTGAGCTCCAGTTGTGCCTTTGATGTGTGGATGCTTCTTTAAATGAGTTTTCAATTCTCCCTGACGATCATGCTTTATTTCCAGATGGTGATCATGGCAGGGACTGTAATGCTGGCTTATTACTTCGAGTACACGGACACGTTCACTGTGAATGTCCAGGGGTTTTTCTGCTTTGACAGTTCCTACACCAAGCCCTATCCAGGTCCTGATGAGAGCAGTGACATCCCTCCAGTTCTTCTCTTCTCTCTGGTCACTGGAGTACCTGTGCTGGTGGTAAGCATCATCCCTCAATATATGATATTTGTGTCTCTATGGAAAGCTGGCACTTTATATGCAATGCTATAGGGGCTAGAATGACATATAGAAACTCATTCAGGAAGGGGTTAAACAACCCAAATATTAGCTCTGGTTATTATATGTATTTATGTCCCATGTCCTTATGGCTGCTGATTTCCCATTTTGTGAATTATGCTCTTTTTATGACTTTATTTGCATTTTTTTATGCATTGTGGAATGGTTTTAGCTGCCTGCAGCTCCCTCTTCTGACAATCTCCCTCTCCTTCCTCCTCCTCCTCCCTCTCCTCTTTTTCTGCACTTACTGCTCCTCTCTTTCTCTCTGTCTGAAGTCACTGAGCTTTCATGTGCTGTGTCTTAATGCAGAGTGGATCTGCTGAGGTTCCTTGGGTCAGAATTAAGGTTCATTATTATGATTTTGGATAAAGCAGGAGGAGTGCTCTCCTATATGAATCCCATACTGCTGACATCTCAATAATCACCTGGCAGAACCTGCATTTTGCTTTTTAGGATGACATATAGGGGTCTCTAGCTGAATATAAAGGGAAGCCCATCAGTGACCTGCTGTATAATGGGAGTTTCATGTCCAGTTGTAGAATCAGGTTAGATGGCTGCAAGCCTCTTCATTCACAAAATGGTGATGTCAAAGAAGCTCTCACCACTTATTATAGGATTAAGGGGCTTAGCAGATTCAACCAGATTCCTTTTATACTTAATGAAATTAAACTTTAACCCATAGGTTGCCTTAGAGAAAAACCACAATTATGTAAACCTCCTGTGCCCAGGTAGTTCTGCCAATTCCTACATTTCCCCTTTTCATTGCAATACATCAAACTAAAGTGTTAATGGTGATATTCATCAGTTCTGTGCTTAGTAAGGTATGGTAATTCTGTGCTTACCTCTTACTTTATTCCTGGCTGAATGGTTATTACAGTCTTCTTGACTGCAGTACATGGAGTATTGACATTGTAATTGGAAGTCATTTATGACAATTGCTGTTACATTTAATGGGGAGTGCAGAGAGGTGATGTATTCATTATGCCTTGCCATAACTGTCTCGAATCCTGGAGTGATCTTGGAGAATACTGCAGCAGACCAGAATGGGTCAGTCGGGGACTGTATGTCCAGCTTGTCTATATCTATTTGCTGTATTAACCTGCAATTTAGCAGCTTAAACATCCCTTAGGCCTCTGGTGATAAAGGGGTTAAATGAATCATACATGTTCAGAACATATTTCAATAATATAAAATCGAATATCATTACATGCGGTATGAAAATATGGTGTTATATTGTATATTGTTTCATATATATTTAAAAAGAAAACAGAAAAATATACAAAATGTGTTTTTGTGGTTCCAAACTAGAAATGTTATTCTCTTAGTCAAGTTATTATTTAGTATGCTGACCATCACTGAAATACCTTTTTTACTCATTTGTTCTTGATATGTTAAGAATTGTCACAGCAGATTAGATTGATTATTGTGGTAATATGAGATCTATTAGCTGAAATAAGTACAGGATCCCATTAATGGTCTATTGCCTGCAGCAACCCCGCAGGTGAAATGAAGCATTACACATTTCTGATTAAAATCAATGGTGTATCTGTGTCATGTATGGATGTCCTGGGTCCTCCAGAGGGAGGCTGAGACAGAGTCACTTTTTATAACTAACTCCAATTTGGGTTAAAATTGTCCCAGAATTATGTGACAGTAATAGAGTATACAGCGTGAGATTTCTAGGACTATTATTACACAGCAATTTTCACCAAGACACACTTCACGCAGCCAAAGATCGCTTGGTGTCGCTGTTACATGGCAGCATACAAGTAAATGAGGTCTCAATGCAATCCATATGTTTCCCTGATCAAGTCGAAAAAGGGCAATTGGGTAGCACTTTTTGTGACTTTCTTGTCACGGTCGTAGTACCCTATGGCTCATAATTCCCCTATATAATATATGTAACAGTGGGGCATAGTGATCTTTGGCTGTGTGACCTATCCTGCCACAACGTCGCCAGGTAAAGTCAACCCTTTTAGTATTCTATACTACACATAAAAATAGAACATACATTCTGGTTAATATTGACTCCAAGACCTCATCTAATACAACTCAGTTGTCCTACAAGAATTTAAAGCATTTGTTCATACTGTACATGTTTTTAAAGATGTAAAGTTTACTTCTACTTTTCACTGACTAGCAGTGTTTATTTCCATTTAATGAGTTATATTCTGCATTTTACTAGTTTTCTCCTCTGCTATCACCCTAATTGTCAGATTTCTTCAGACTAGCTGCTATGATGTCTCCCCTACACAGTGCACAGACACATGAGGGATCCTACTCTTTGTAAAACATGATGAGAAGCAGCTACAGTATATAGGACATTATTGATCATCGAAGTGCATTGTAGGCATGAATCCAGCTTTGGTGTGAGATAAAATACTTACTAAAAATCAGCAGCTATATTTCTCAACCATCAACCATTTTACTTTCCTATTACCCTTCTCCACATACTTCAATAGTCAACTGTAACCTGATCTCTCAGTTAGCTGGTAGTCCATGTTATCCTGAGACATATGGGTTTTAGCAGCATTTCAGCGGGAATGATGCACTCCAAAGTAGGGGAGGAGACATACGAAGGGTGAAATAAGTTTTGAACACCTCACAAATTTCCTAAGTAAATATGTTTCTAAAGGTGCTATTGAGATGAATTTCTCACCAGATGTTGATAACAACCCATCCATTTCACCCAGTCAAAGAAATCAAACCATTGATGTCCATAATTTATGTCTAATAATGAGAAATGACTTGGGGAAAAAATAGTACATTCTGCTATTTATCGAAACATAGTATCAGCTGCTTCAACTAATAACCTTTAAAAAGGTGTCTCATTACTAAGACTCCACAAAAGAAACATCTCATAATGGGCTAAATCAGCGAGCTGTCTCAAGATCTTCACAACAGAGGCATAACTACAATAGGTGCAGGGGTTGCAATCGCTCCCGGGCCCTGGAGCCTAGGGGGCCCCAAAAGACCCTTTGGTCTACAGAAAAAAACTAATATTATTAAAGATTTGTAATAATTAGGGGCCCCTTTGGAGCTTTCGCATCGGGGCCCATGAGCTTCACGTTTCGCCAATGCTTCACAGCCATATTGTTGAAAAACATACTGATGGCATTGGTTAGAGAAAAATTTCTAAACTACTTAAGGTTCCAGTGAGCTCTGTTGGGGCTATAATCCAAGAGTGGAAAGAACATCATTTCACCATTAACCAGCCACCACCAGGTACTCCCCATAAGATTTCAGACAGAAGAGTGAAAAGAATTCAAAAGTAGTTGTCCAAGAGCCAAGGACCACCTGTGGGGACCTACAGAAACACCAGGAATTAGTAGATACAATTGTTTCACAGAAACCAATAAGTAAAACACCCAACCTCACAAAGGAGTCCATTGGTGAACAAAAAACATGTTCAAGCACATTTAAAGCTTACTCAACAACTTTTAGACAAGCCTGAGAAATACTAGGAGAATACTGTATAGACTGGTCAGAAGAGACAAAAATGTAAGTCTTTGGATGCCATAATACACACCAAGTTTGGAGGTCAAAAGGCGGCACTGCATATCACCCCAAAAACACCATACCAACAAGTTTGGAGGTGGGATCTTCATGGTGTGGGGTTGTTTTTCAGCATAAGGCACTTTAAGTAATTGATGGAACAATGAATGGATAAATGTATTAAGATATTCTTGATAAAAATCTACCAGGATAATGAATATGAAAGTATTGACATTTCAGCAAGACAGTGGTCCCAGACACCAAGGAAACTCTCCATTGGTTTCAGAGAAAAAATTAAAGCTGCTGGGATTACCAAGCCAATCAACTGACCTAAATGCAATAGAAAATTTATGGTAGGAGCTAAAGCTCAGTTCTTGGAAAAAGCCCACGGGACCTTCAGGATTTCAAGAGTGTTTGTGGGAAAGAATGGCCCAAAATCCCTACTGAGCAATGCTGGTCACTAGTTTTTCCATATAGGAGGTGTCTTGAAGTTGTCTTTACCAACAAAGGCTATTGTGCGAAGTATTAATTAAATTTCAAAAAGCTTGTTCAATACTTTTTAATTTCTCATTGTTCTACATAATTTATGGAAAGCTATGGCTTGATTTCGTTCCCTGTTTGGATTAGATGGGTCGTTACCGACATCTGATGAGAATTTCATGTCAATAGCACCTTTAGAAATATATTTACTTAGACAATTGGTGATGTGTTTAATACTTATTTCCTCTACTATAGTTACTAATAAAAGAGGAAAAGAGCATATTTATCTAATCTAGAAGCATTTTACCTGTCATCTAATAGAACCACTGACTATAAAACAAACCTTCAACTTGGTTATGTAGTAGTTTTTTCAGCAGGATTCACCATGATATCTGTATATTTGTAACGTTTTGGCTCTCTGTATCTTACATCAGTTACTGTAGAAACTTGTTCCCTATGGAAACAGAATTAGATTATTGTCCGCTTTGGGTGCTGCAGATATCCATAACGATGGCCAGGAGTGGACACAGACAGAAGACCCAATAATATGGGCCCATAGCTCATCATAATGCACTATTCTAGTTACTTTGGAGGTGGAGGTGGGGCCATTTACCTCTTGGGCTCTTGGGCAGTTGCATGGGTTGCACCAATGATGTTTTCACCCTTGATTATTCTGTAAAATCAGTAGATTACATATTTGGCAATAAGGGTTTCACAAGCTTTATTACCAGATACAGATTTTAGATGTTACAACATCACAATACTGCTATGACCCACAACAATGTGTCCAGAACTTAAAAATGGTCCAGCAGTAGGGAACATTAGAAAAAATAAGTAATTCTCAGCTTTGCTCTGAAAGCCCCCATAGTTCCTTATTTGCTTATCTGCTGCACACATCTTGAGTAATACTTAGGTCCACGTCACACACACAGATATTTGGGCAGATATTGTTCGCAGATCTCTGGTTGCAGTGAAATCATGGACACAATGTTCCATTTTGTGGCTGTATACAAATGGAGCAATGTGTCCATAATTTCACTGCAACCAGAGATCTGCGAACAATATCTGCACAAATATCTGTGTGTGTGACGTGGCCCTTACTTGTATGTCATGAGGCCGCTGAGCCCAGTGATTTAGTGTAGTGACCATGTGAATGTAGTACATGATGGTAGCAGCAAAATGAACAAGAACCAGCAGGGGTCACCTGAGTGGAATGAAAGAGGAAATCACAGATATGTGTTTTTTATTTTTATTTTGTATACATTCCCTGCTATTTTTTTAATCTGTCATCTTCTATCGTGCTGGTTCTATCAAACCTCTAAAATATGCAGTTTTAAAATAAAAAATTATCTAAAAATCCACCATGATTAATGCATATATGCAAATTTGCACTTCACTAAGGAAGTTGAGAAACTCCCGTGCCACATTTAAACAGCTTCCTCAAAGTCATAATCGCTTTCCTACAAGCTTTTAATATAACTAAGGGATTTGTGCCAGATCAGAACCCCAAACTACAGACGCTGCGTTTCGGGGTACCTGCCCCTCATCAGTGTAGTGTGTGGGATATTCTGATCTGGCAGAGTGAATGGGCTAAGACAAGGTCTGGGAACTTGCTCTCAACCTTATGGAGAGAGCGAAGTAGGTGAGGAGATTGTAAGCCACTTCCCTCCTCTCAGATATATGCATATATGCAAATTTGCACTTCACTAAGGAAGTTGAGAAACTCCCGTGCCACATTTAAGCAGCTTCCTCAAAGTCATAATCGCTTTCCTACAAGCTTTTAATATAACTAAGGGATTTGTGCCAGATCAGATCAGTTTGGGGTTCTGATCTGGCACAAATCCCTTAGTTATATTAAAAGCTTGTAGGAAAGCGATTATGACTTTGAGGAAGCTGTTTAAATGTGGCACGGGAGTTTCTCAACTTCCTTAGTGAAGTGCAAATTTGCATATATCTGAGAGGAGGGAAGTGGCTTACAATCTCCTCACCTACTTTGCTCTCTCCATAAGGTTGAGAGCAAGTTCCCACACCATGATTAATTAATTTATCACATCTGCTATTTACCAAACTGGCAGCCAAGAGCAAATCTTCTGGTGGTATTTGACAATTAATATAATTTGCCTTTAATTAGTTGTGTGAACATACAATAGGGATGGCAAAAAGAGGGTCACCATATAACAATAACATGACAACCACTTTTTGCTTACCCAGAAGCATGACTGAAAGGCGGCTGCCCACGGGAGGAGATAAGATCATTTTCAGTATTTTCAGTATGGCGGCCAGGAAGCATTATTACACAACCTGCAGATTATCCCTAAATTCACAAGTAAATACATTTTCCGAGGTTACTGGTTCCCTTTAAAGTCCAATTTGGACAGACAGAGGTAAAGCAAACAGCACCATGCAGCAAACAATCAGGAAGATACAATATATGTGTAGGGAGAACACAAATACAAATATGGATTGAAAAAACAACACGCTATACTTTACCAGACACCAAGCAATGATTGGAGTTTCAACAGCAACTCAAACACAGGACCGGTATGCACGAGGCACACAAATGCTGTAGTCGGCATCCAGGAAGGTTCTGAGCCATACTTAAAGGGAGAAGACATTCCAGCAACCTCAACCTTCAATGGACACTAATCAAAAAGTTAGCTTCTACAAAGCAGAAATCAGTGAACAAGACACCGCCGATGCCCAAACTCAGGCAGAGCAACAAAGAGGTCTTATGGTGGGTTTACACACACCAATTTATCTGTTCAATATCTGAACAGATCTCTGGCTGCAGTGAAATCATGGATACATTGCTCCATGTTGTACACAGCCACAAAATGGAGCAATGTATCCATGATTTCACTGCAACCAGAGATTGATTCAGATATTGAACAGATAAATTGGTGTGTGTAAACCCACCATTAGGCTGGCTTCACACTGCAGTTTTTCACCGATCAGTGTCCATCAGTGTTTGGGTGCCAAAACCAGGAGAGGAACTTGCAGAGAAAAACTATAATTGAAAGATTGACACCTGTTCTGAGGTTTGGAGACACTCCTGGTTTTGGCACCCAAACACTGATGGACACTGATCAGTGAAAAACTGTGTGAAGCCAGCCATAGGCTGCACATCAGACTCCCCAGTGTGAACAGAGACTGAAACCGGCATGACACAGACTTTTTGTAATTGGTTTCCATGCACATTCAGCAAAATGGCAGCTGCTGGCTGATATTTTTCTAAGCCATAGGGTGACATTAAAGTGTAATAAAAATCCTTATGCTCACCTTACCACTCACTTTTTGGATCCTCACTGACACCCATCCAGGATTGCTGTATCTTGTGATCACCGCCACTTAAGCGGAGTCTCCAAGCCTCTCCACAGAATGCTGGGACTTACGCATCTGATGAAGCCAGAGGTGACTATTCCCAAGCAAACGCAAGGTCAATACTCACATTATGATCACATGAGGTCATGAAATTACTCATGTTTATGCAAAACCCTTCCAAGTCTCATCAAAGTGATAAGTTTTGGCTTAATGTACCGTTACACACAGCAGTGTTGAAACGATATCACCAACAATCTCATGAACGCATGGACATTAGGCCATCATTTTGACATCGTTGGTGAGATGTGACACATCTAGATATCATGGACGACGCACCAACTATGTAGTGAGCAGTTATCGTTCGCTCAACCCAGCGAACGATACCTGCTCATAGCTGTAATGGGCAAAGTCGTGAACGGCATCTTTATCGCGGTGTCACACAGAACGCAGCTGCAGGTTGGCAGATCAGCGAATCAACGATTTATCATAATTGAATCTAGCTGTCACACTCAACGAAGTAGTAACAATGTCACTTGAACGACTCCAAATCCATGACGTTTAAGCAATATCGTTCATGATATTGTATCGTGCAATGGTACCTTTAGCCTGACAGACTCTGGGATTTAAGCGCAATGATGAGAAGATGCTCTGAGAACTGGACAAGTGATGGTGAATAGCAAGGGGCCGGAGAGGTGAATGATAAGGTGAGTATATGATTATATTTGATTTTTTGCATCCTATGTTTACTATGCCTTGAATCTAGAGCACAAACAGCAAATTCAAATTTTGCTTGATTCACTGATGTTGACTGGTGACCTATAAAAGATTCCCCGCAAAGCATTTTGTTGTTAGCTTTATACACAGACAAAATGCAAGACTCCAGATATCATCGCTAAGCTCTGGTGGACCCCTGTCTCATTCCTGATCTAGTCTTTCCGTTTTCTAGTAAATAATTTATCTAATCGATCAAACTCTAAGAGAAAAATTTACAGTGAGAGCTTTTCTCTTTAAATGTATCTTTTCCTAATCCTTCATTCTTCGGCAAACTGAAGAAGATGCCTGGAATAAAGAAGTGTCTATTAGAATCACTGCACACATACACTTAAGGAGTTTTTTTGCTTGTTAGTGAAATTTATTGAAACAAGTGCTCTTATAGTGATTGCGACAGAATGACGTTTCGGTCAATCAAGACCTTGATCACATAAGTCGCCTTGAGCTATGTTGTGGTTCATGAAGGATGTGGTCCTTATGGTCAGTATAGGAACAGTGGGTATGCCCTTAGTAGTTCTGAACTGAGGGCTGTCCTGTACAGGGTAATGGTCACTAATGCCTTTAGGTTAGCCAGGGTCAGAGCAGTCGCTCTATGTGGGGTGGTGGCACGGCGGTGGAGTGTGTTCACACTCAGTTGTAGCAAGGAGGAGTGACACTTCTTTATTCCAGGCATCTTCTTCAGTTTGCCGAAGAATGAAGGATTAGGAAAAGATACATTAAAAGAGAAAAGCTCTCACTGTAAATTTTTCTCTTAGAGTTTGATCGATTAGATAAATTATTTACTAGAAAACGGAAAGACTAGATCAGGAATGAGACAGGGGTCCACCAGAGCTTAGCAATGATATCTGGAGTCTTACAGAACTACTAAGGGCATACCCGCTGTTCCTATACTGACCATAAGGACCACATCCTTCATGAACCACAACATAGCTCAAGGCGACTTATGTGATCAAGGTCTTGAATGACCGAAACGTCATTCTGTCGCAATCACTATAAGAGCACTTGTTTCAATAAATTTCACTAACAAGCAAAAAAATTCCTTAAGTGTATGTGTGCAGTGATTCTAATAGACATTTATGTGTGACTTACGAGCCTCCTTCACTAGCACCATACCCCCACACCTATCGTGTGCTAGCCATTGAATCTCATGGAGTAAAGAAGTAACACACTTCATACTGCGTGATACAAGTAATCCTTTTAACTAACTTAATTTAAACTTTATAGTAAATTATTGGGATGTCTACATGAACAGTGCTTTTGTTTTTGTCATTTTGGGGGCTTATGACTCTTTGTCGAAATAGTACATTGTGGTTATTGTTTATTCCAATCATATTTCCTGTAAGATTCTTTATAGGACTTAAAGGAAACATGACAGCTGATTCATGCTGCCTGAACCATGGTCAGCATGAACCAGAGACCAGCACAATTTTGTCACAGGGTGGTATAAAGGTCAAGGGAGTAAGGTAGCAGATAGTAATGATGTGCCAAAGGCAAGCAGGAGAACTAGTATGACCCTTAAACTGGGGGTTCCTGGCTCACACTGTTCCTAGAATTACCTCTGAAGTCTGGGCTGCAACACTTTTCCTAGCTCCTGATCAGCCCTAGGCTAATACCCCTCACCTCCACCCACTGTCCTGGAAGCACAGAAACTCCCACAAAAGAAAGAAAACTCTAAGCAAAATACAGCAGGAAGGCTTCAACACACACTGAACTAATGCCTTCACAGCTCAAGGTCCTTACAGAGACTATACTCTATCAGCGACATCTGTTGGTGGAAGAGGGAACTATTTAAAGGTCAGCGGATAGCTGTGTAACCTCAAAATATAAAGGGGGGGAACAAGAGGCGCAATAGTGCCCTATCACTAGTGACACTAGTGAAAAAGGTGGTGCTATGTGGCCGCTCACCTGGTCCAGTTGTGGTCCCCACAACTGGTTTGAAGGCGTTTTAGGAAACAACGTTCCAAGCTGCTGCAGGACCTCCACCGACCACTGGATAGTGGTGTGTTTCCAGAAGAATATGATGGGAGTATGGTGTGTCACGGTCCGCGCTGCTCAGGGTTCAGAAATAACTCACCAAAGAGCCAGGCAACTTATCATCTTCTTTATTCCACCTTATCCAACGCGTTTCAGCGCCAAAACCCAGCGCCTTCCTCAGGGATATCCCTGAGGAAGGCGCCGGGTTTTGGCGCTGAAACGCGTTGGATAAGGTGGAATAAAGAAGATGATAAGTTGCCTGGCTCTTTGGTGAGTTTATTCTGAACCCTGAGCAGCGCGGACCGTGACACACCATACTCCCATCATATTTTAGCTGTGTAACCTGACACACACCCTCATCTGAAGGGTCATTAAATCACAGACAGCAGCAGCTTCTCACAATTACTCTGAATTTACCAACAGGAATTAAACATATCAAATCACCAAAACGACTGCAGGCAGGATAGACGTGACACAATTTATTGCTGACTTGTAAGTTTTACTCTGAGACACTTTGGCATTTAATGAAAACATACCTTTCAAACCCAGTTGAGGATCGTGTGACTTGGAAGACTAGTCCAAAAATAATCTCCTTGGAGGTTTAGACCCATCCTGATCATTTAGACTGACCATTCTCTCCTTATGTGTATGAATAGGGAGAGACATGTCAGTCCCGTCATTCCCGTCAACTTGTAAATAACTCATGAAAGAATAAAGTTATGTTAAAACCAAGCACACCATTGTTTTTCTTATGAAATTCTCAATAAGTTTGATGTGTCACATGATCCTCTTCATACTGAAAATAATAAAGTTGGATCCAAAACTTCAAAATGGCCATCATGGTCACCACCCATCCGGAAATGTTTCCCCCCTCTCATATACTAATGTGCCACAAACAGGAGGTTGATATCACCAATCATTCCCATTTTATTTAGGTGCATCCATATAAATGGCCCACGCTGTATTATTTTTATGTTTGGACCTGACACATTTTACATTTTTTATGTTTTTTTTTTATTTTATATCAAAGCACACTTTTGGCATGAAGTTTTTAATTATTGTCTGTATTTAGTCTAAGTGTTAATATTTATTGGTTTCCAGTGATTTTGACATTACAACTCAGTATGATTGTGAGAGGAAACATGGAATCACCTGATCCATGACTGAAATTACCTGGAACGTTAAAAAAATTGCAATAACATTTTTTAGCCATATCATGCAGGTAAAGTGTGTTTAATAAAACACAGGAAGAAAATAAAAAAAATGTAATGTATGTTATTTCTAGAATACATTCACATGGGACATGACAAAAGGGCACAACCATGTTCCTGAAGGTGTCCTTGATAGTGATGGGCGAATCCTAAATTACTCGGAATCGCTTGACTCTAGCGAGTCCGAGCACAGGACTCGCTACTCGTTGCGAGTCTAGCGAGTCCAATGTTAATGAATGGGGAAGCGAGTAATAGCGAGTAGTGTGAGATTTACAAATCGCAGATGTGTCTCGGAAGCTTCAGCCTGAAGCAATCCTAGTTTTGTCATTTATTTGCATTGGACTCGTTTACTTTGTAAGTAATCGCTGGGAAACTCGCACAGATAAGAGTCCTGTCTGCTCAGTGTGCTGGCTGCCAGCTCCAGGGTCCTAGAGCCCGCCTGCTGCCTGATGTAGCAGAGCTGAGATTGTTCTCAGTCTGCTCATTCCCTGTGTACAGACATGAATGTCTGTGCACAGAGATGATGTAGCAGAGCTGAGATTGTTCTCAGTCTGCTCATTCCCTGTGCATAGACATCTATATCGATGCACAGGGGATGTAGCAGAGAGGACATCGCGTTTTGGACTGCGTCGGACGGAAGAGGATTTTTTTAATTAAAGATGGAGTCCCTAATGGCTTTTTTTTTATTTCTAATAAAAAATTTTCTTTGTGTTGTGTTTTTTTTAAAACAATTTAATAGAAATTCATGGCGGTCATGTCTAATATTGGCGTGACCGCCATAAATTTCGGGCTTAGGGCCAGCTGATAATACAAAGCTGGCCCTAACCTCTTTATTACCCAGCGTGCCACCGCTACCAGGGCTGCTGGAAGAGCGAGGTTCAGCGCCAGAGGATGGCGCTTCCATGAACGCGCCATCTTCTGGAGCGGCTGCGGGCTGCAATTTGCAGCGGGGGGTGCCCAGAAAGCTTGGGCATCCCTGCGCTGCGGATTCCAGCCCCCAGCTGCTTAGCTGTACCTGGCTAGACATAGAAATTGCGCGGAGCCCCACGCATTTTTTTTTAATTATTTCATGAAATTCTGAGATTCTGACTCTGACTCTGACACTGAGACTCTGACTCTGAAATTCATGAAATAATAAAAAAAAAAATGTGTGGGGCTCCGCGCAATTTCTATGTCTAGCCAGGTACAGCTAAGCAGCTGGGGGCTGGAATCCGCAGCGCAGGGATGCCCAAGCTTTCTGGGCACCCCCCGCTGCAAATTGCAGCACGCAGCCGCCCCAGAAGATGGCGCATTCATTGAAGCGCCATCCTCTGGCGCTGAACCCCGCTCTTCCAGCGGCCCTGGTGGCGGTAGCACGCTGGGTAATAAAGGGGTTAATACCAGCTTTGTTATACAAGCTGGTATTAAGCCCGAGATTCTTAATGTCAGGCCACGTTTGACCCAGCCACTAAGAATCTCCAATAAAGGGTTAAAAAAACACAACACAGAGAAAAAATTTTATTTGAAATTAAAAAAAAAGCCATTAGGGACTCCATCTTTAATTAAAAAAATCCTCTTCCTTCCGACGTAGTCCAAAACGCGATGTCCTCTCTGCTACATCCCCTGTGCATAGATATAGATGTCTATGCACAGGGAATGAGCAGACTGAGAACAATCTCAGCACTGCTACATCATGTCTGTGAGCAGGCGGGCTCTAGGACCCTGGAGCTGCACAGAGCAGACAGCTGGACTCGGCTCACAAAGAAACAGCAGTTACTTTGCGAGTTTCCCTGCTATCACTGGCACAGTAGCCGAGTCTAATGCAAACAATGGCAATCCTAGTTTTGTCAGCGTTTCTGACAAAACTAGGATTGATATTGATTTGCATTGGACTCGTGCGAGTAATCACTGGGAAACTCGCAGAGTACCGAGACCTGCGAGTCCCTTACTACTCGCCGAGTAACGAGTCCTAGCGAGTAGATTCGCCCATCCCTAGTCCTTGAGACTATGGTCAAATGCAGTGGCGTAACTTGGAGCTCTTGGGCCCTTATGAATAAGCTCCAATGGGGCCCCCAATTATTGCAAATCTTTTTCTATAGGCCAAAGAGACTTTTGGGGCCCCTTTGGTTCCAGGGCCCAGTTGCAATAGCAACCCCTGCACTTGTTTTAGTTATGCTCCTGGTTTTAGGCACAGCTGATTCTCCAGCTGAAAACTGGTCCGTAGCCATTTTTTACTATTTCTCTGCACAGTCATTTATTCTTGCCATGTCGTGCCTTGTGCCAATCACTTTTTCTTGATTGATAGCCCATTGTCTGTATGATGTCAGCTCAGTGGCGGACCTGGAGCCGAGTGGGCCCCGATGCAGCTGGTTCCATCCCAGTTGAGGAGCGGGGGGGGGTTGTTGCAGTCCTAGGTGAGGAGCAGGGGTGGGGGCGGTTGCAGTCCTAGGTGAGGAGCAGTCCCAGGTGAGGAGCAGGGAAGGGGTTGTTGCAGACCCAGGTGAGGAGCAAGGTGGGGGGGTGTGCTCGTGACTATGCCACCCGCGTCTCCAGCATGACCAGGGAGTAGTCAGGAGAGGAGGGGCGGGATCTGCCGCGTGAAACAACAGGGAGCTTCACCGCAGCTGCACCTCTCCTCTGACACACTATCGCGGTCTCCGGGCCCCCCCGCAGGGGGGTGGAGGGGCCCCCTTACAGGAGCCTGAGGGGCCCCCTATCCGATCGGGGCCCTGGTGCAGCTAAACCAGCTGCACGCGGTAGGTCCGCCCCTGTGTCAGCTGCAAGGCAAGGAAATCAGACAGTGAGCTATCAATCACAAGGTACAAAGGCTGCTGTGCAGGGAAATAACCTCAAAAGGCAGATGCATGGAAAGTGCTATGTTAAGTCCAGAGCACTTAATGACTCATTTGCAAATTAATTCAAAGGTTTATTACTCTCGATGCAGCAACAGATAAGCAATATTAAGTTATTGATGGATTTACTGTAGCTTTCATAGACTTGCATGCCCATATACACAGGTTGGGCAGGTTGATGTGACAAATTCCCTTTAATGAATACTGTTTATCTTATATAGAGCATATATGCAGTATATAAAAATAATAATATAGCACAAGTTTCCTCCTCTAACAGCATGATCAGAAAACCCACAAGTCACAGCTGCTGATGACAAGTCTTGTCCGGATTATTTTACGTTGTCATGACAGCAGCGACTGGAAAACATAATGTATCATTTGCACAAAGTTTTTATCGTTGGAAAATAAAAATACATTCTATTTCCAAATATACCAACCATCTGCAGAGAAGAACAGTCCTTATTTTCCTCCAGTTTATTCTGCGTGAATCGTCTTAATACAGGCTGGTTCACTGCGCATTGTTGCTCACCATTTAGCCTGTATACTGGGGCAAGCTCTCAATATACATGGTAAACCTATCTGCAATTCTTCGGTCAATCTCAATCGCTATACACTGGAAGGAGATACTGTAGTATCCTACACTATCACACCTAGTGAGCTCCCTAGCAAGATCGCTTTTGTATCACAGGTTTTGTGACGTAACAGCGACCTCGCCAGCGATCTCGCTATGTTTGACATGTTGTAGCGACCAGGCCTCCGCTGTGACATCGTCGATCATGTCGAAGTGTCCTGGACCATTTTTTGATTGCGGGCTTCCGCTCGCCAGCATGCATCGGTGTGTTTGACGGCTTAACAATGACCTCATTAGCGACTCACCTCTTTGATGCTGTGTGAGCCCTCTGGGTGGCGGAGGAAAGGAGTACAGACACCAGATCAGCTCAAGAAGTTCTTTACTGTCACCAGATGAAAACAGGTACACGATGCAGTCCGGTTTTACGGGGTTGTAGCCACAGATTTTGAGGAATCCCTGCAGAGTCTATCGGTGGTATCTTTGCAATAGCTTTCTTGGTCTGGATTCCTCTTTAACTCTCATTAACCACACTGAAGAGCCCTTTCGTCGGTCCCCTGGTCTGGTACTGTTAGGTACAGTCAGTTCCTTACCGGTACGGACGAGAGCATCAACAAGCTAAACATTCTGCCACCGGAATTCGGTCCTTTCCCTAAAGTGTCCTGGACCCAATTTGGGACAGAGGTAGGAATGGCACTATAGCTTCCTTATGTCGGCCCCACAGCTTGTCGGTTTGCAGTCAGGGATAGACCAACTGACTGCCTCGGCTCTGGTATGCCGGTGACGACCCTGGACTCCCCCAGCCGGCTCCATTCGGTCCTGGTTCATCCCCTCCGGTGTCTGGCTCACCTCTCTCCAAAGAGGTGCCCTCCTGTCACGGGCGCAGTTTCCTGACATCTGTCCTCCTGCTCACTCACTCGCTGACTGACTGGAACTAACTGTCACTCTAAGTCTCCCGCTCTACTCTAAGCTCCACCCCCCTGGGACCTACTGAATATCCAGTCCCCTATCCTAAGGTGGCCTATTGTATAAGTGCTTATGACAGACTCTGTAAGAATCCCATATCCATGACTACGGAGGCACTACACCTTCTGTTTGGGGTGCAGTACCTCCCTGTGGTGGCTTCCCATAGGAGCGCCACATAGCGGTTACATTATTTCACACAATAATTTACAGCAAAAAATATAGATGTAAGGCCTCATGTACTTGTTTCCGTTACATGTGGCATCAATTTTTTTTTACAAATACAACATGTACCTTTTTTATTCTATGGTGATCACATGTCCATGTTTACACACGGCGCACGTGTCTGTTTCTATTTCAGATGACAAGGGTCATTATAAGTCTATGGGTCAAAGAAAAACACGTACAGTACATGGATGTAATTCATTTGCCATCCATGTGCCATCCATGTTCTGTACGTGTTTAACATTGAAAGTATTGAAAAGCTTTGTAATATTTTTATATTTTAGCCATAGATGGATGGCAAATTGATGTCACACAGATGACACATCCATGGTGCACTGATAGAAAACACTGATGACATGGGTACTGGTGTAAACAATACATGTTTTATATAAATGAATAGAAGGGACTTAATGCAGTGTATCTTGTTCTACAAATGGGCCCTAAGGAAGACAGGTGCCATTGTATTTTGGCAATGTATGCATTGGGGGCTTCCATATAAATTATACACCACATAAATGTGATGTGAACAGGACATACCTTGACCCTCACTCATCCCTTGAACAGTGTTCTGAGCCCCAATTGCCCTTATTACATGACCTCAGAAAAGAGGAGTTTGACTATAGTGGTGGTCTCGTATGTAGGGCAGATGGAAATAGCCAAGAATAGAACTGTACTTCTATTTTCGGAGAGACACATAGAATGGAGAAGCAGAATGCTTTAGTGACCACCTATTTAATTAAGCTTGTTTTTGTTGCAGTTGAGCCATTGTAATGATCCTGGTTGTCACCATGATGGGTCCATTAGCAGTTATAAACAAATAGAGGGTTTTTTCCCAAATAAAATGGGATGCCCTATTCATTGGATAGGGTATGACTTGCTGGTCGCTTGTTATCCAATCTTTTTAGATATCAGTAAACCTGAAAATGGGATCCTGGAATCTTGAGAACGGGGCTCTGTAGAGCTTCATCCTGACTCTTTTTATTGTCTATGGCACTGTTGGAGAAAGCAGAGATCAAGGCTTGCATATTCTCTGTTTTCCTATAGACAAGTAATGGAGTAGTAAAGTCATGTATGCCCATTCACGTGACCAAATTTAAATATATATACACCCTAGGCCAACGCCCACAAGTCTGCACCCCACCCCCTGTTGCTGGTATCACTTACTGCTACTAACTCCCCTTATGACGTCTTCTGTAAGAGAAGCTACGGTGGAGTCATAGAAAGAAGAGGATAGCCGGCGCTGCACTCACATCACCACAGCATCTATCATACAGGACGTCTTCAAAGGGGGCAGCGATACAAGATATTGTTGTAAAGTAACTGAAGCGCTGCCTCTGTGATTGAGCAAAACAGTGCAAGTGTCACGTGCTTAGTTTGCGCTGACATCGCTGGATGCTGCTGTATGTGTTGTTTTCCTTTAAGGGCTGCATGAGGGATTGGTGTGAAGGTCCTGACTCCTGTGTTGTGCTCCAGAGCTGCATTCACTATTATTTTCAGCTGCTGGTTGAGTGGTTGAAGTGTGACTCACCTGGAATCCCCTCCCCCTGGCTTTAAATAGCTTTCACTCTCCTCTGTCAGACGCAGTTTATAGAGTTAGTTGGCTCTTGGTCATTAAGCTGTGAAGAAGTCTTGCTGCTGTGCTGAAGCCTCTCCTGGAGTTCTATTGCCATGGGAGAAGCTGTGATCCCTGACCTGTGACTGGAGGTAGGGGCCCTCAGCCTAGTGCTAATCAGGAGTTTAGGGTTCAGGGTGGTGGCTCAGAACTCCTCACCATCAGAGGTACATCTGAGATCAGGGAAAGCCAGGGACCCCAACATCAGGGTCAGATTAGGCTCTCCTGACCCCCTTTGCCCATCACACCATCAAGTTACCTGATTCACTCACCTCCCAAGCATGACAGCAAGCTGTAGAGATGGGCAACTTAAATGTACTGATCATCTTATTGTATATGGATGTGAAGTTAAGTAATATCATTGTATATGGCCTTTTCAAAATAATACTGAAAAATGTGTAAGTATTTGGTTATTTTTTTCTCTATATGCCCCCCCCCCCCCATAACCCCTGACTGCTGAGCCAGAGGCCATGGCCTAGGTTGGCATTATGTGCAATCCAGCCCTACCCATTTAATATGGACCCCCCCCCCAGTGATCAGCACATTAATTATCATCCTACGTATAGAGCATAACGTGCTGTTTCGAAAATGACCCTTGAACTGTGATAATTGTAAGATGTGTGTCAAAGACACAATGCTACTCTCATGTATATTCTGTATGCTGTCTTGAATATATAGGCAAGTGTTTTTACAACAATCATGTCTTGCTTTGAAAATAGGGTAAGAATATTAATTTATGGATAATCTAAACCTTCCATCTTTTAATATTGTTACATGTGTGAGCTTCAGTGTGTATGTGCATGATGTCTATTCATAGACTTTGCATGTAAATACTTCCAGCAGGGTTGTTTTCAACCTTGAGGCATTCATGCGTAGTCTATGATTAAAATCATACAGCTATGTTCCACAATTAAAGGAAAGGACATTGTCTAGATGTTAGCTGGCAGATTATCATCTATTCATGTTTTAGTCCCATTTTCCATATTGAATAGAGTAGTTTATTGACCTTCATGTAAGCAGATATCAGTTACAGTCCAATGCATTGCTCATTTTACGCCTAATGTAGACATATTTAAATTAGGATGATCAAATAACCCCATAGGAAACTTGTAAAAGCAATTTCGGAAGTAGAGTATATACATCCAAAATGAAATCCCTGCAAGGCATCATTAAAATTCATTAAAAATATTTTCCTACCATGGTATGTGGAAAAATGTGGAATATGCTAGGAAAGAGCGAATAACATACAGACATTTTATAATAACGAATTAATTAATGCAGCATTAAAAGTATGTGTCACACAAAGTACTTTTTAATCAATAGATCTTGGAATAATAATAATTTCCACATTTGCTATGTACTGTGTAATGAATGTGTCTGACCATACATGGACATGGTCTGATCATACCACATCTCCTGTGCTAAAATACTCTTATATATGTGTCCCTGCTATGTACTGTGTGATGGATGAGTCTGACAGTACAAGGACATGGTCTGATCATACCACAGCTCCTGTGCTGAGATAATCTTATATGTGTCCCTGCTATGTACTGTGTAATGGCCATGTCTGACTGTACAGGGACATTGTCTGATCATACCTCATCTCCTGTGCTGAGATAATCCTATATATGTGTCCCTGCTATGTACTGTGTAATGAATGTGTCTGACCATACATGGACATGGTCTGATCATACCACATCTCCTGTGCTAAAATACTCTTATATATGTGTCCCTGCTATGTACTGTGTGATGGATGAGTCTGACAGTACAAGGACATGGTCTGATCATACCACAGCTCCTGTGCTGAGATAATCTTATATGTGTCCCTGCTATGTACTGTGTAATGGCCATGTCTGACTGTACAGGGACATTGTCTGATCATACCTCATCTCCTGTGCTGAGATAATCTTATATATGTGTCCCTGCTATGTACTGTGTAATGGATGTGTCTGACCGTACAGGGACATGGTCTGATCATACCACATCTCTTGTGCTGAGATAATCTTATATATGTGTCCCTGCTATGTACTGTATAATTGATGTGTCTGACTGCACAGGGACATGGTCTGATCATACCACATCTTGTGCTGAGATAATCTTATATATGTGTACCTGCTGTTTACCGTGTAATTGATGTGTCTGACCATACATGCATATAGCCTGATAATAACACATCTCCTGTGCTGAGATTGGGTAGGGTCTCATTAAAAACAAGAATTGCATTCACCGCATCCGGATCCGGATGCGGTGAACGCAATGCCGGGCACACACATTTTTGTTCAAAAATGTGTGCAGAATACCGCACTGCGGTAACCGGATGGCTCAGGATGTGTAATCCTGAGCCATCCGGTAACTGCATAGGTTGCGGATCCCGGCTATTGCCGGGATCAGCAAACTTATTAAAGAGTTAAATTGATTACCTAAAGGACTGTTTGAGGTCTGTAGGGGGCTTAGACCCCCCTACAGACCGGCCGGCCACTTCAATAGCCTTCTTCTACAATTTCCCACCTGGTACCGGCTCCTTGGAGCTCCGTGCATGTAAACCAAAGTCCCCCGTGCCCCCCCCGTATCACTATAGAGGGGTGCATACACCCCTCTATTCCAGTTATGCTTTAATTATGTGTACTACATAAAGGATTATTACAGTCGCCATGTAAGTTCATACTTACATGCTCTCGTAGGCGGAGTCCAGGGATTTCCATGGGCGGGGCTGTGTGCAGCAGCCTCCGCCCGCTCATTCTTGATGGCCGCCCCCTCTGGCCTTAATCCAGTGTTGTGAGGGCGGCCGCGTCATGAAAGGGGCGTGGCTAACTATGTACCGCGGTTAGCCACGCCCCTTTCATGACGCGGCCGCCCTCATAACACTGGATTAAGGCCAGAGGGGGCGGCCATCAAGAATGAGCGGGCGGAGGCTGCTGCACACAGCCCCGCCCATGGAAATCCCTGGACTCCGCCTACGAGAGCATGTAAGTATGAACTTACATGGCGACTGTAATAATCCCTTATGTAGTACACATAATTAAAGCATAACTGGAATAGAGGGGTGTATGCACCCCTCTATAGTGATACGGGGGGGGCACGGGGGACTTTGGTTTACATGCACGGAGCTCCGAGGAGCCGGTGCCAGGTGGGAAATTGTTGAAGAAGGCTATTGAAGTGGCCGGCCGGTCTGTAGGGGGGTCTAAGCCCCCCTACAGACCTCAAACAGTCCTTTAGGTAATCAATTTAACTCTTTAATAAGTTTGCTGATCCCGGCAATAGCCGGGATCCGCAACCTATGCAGTTACCGGATGGCTCAGGATTACACATCCTGAGCCATCCGGTTACCGCAGTGCGGTACAGGGAAACGCTGCGAAAACTGCTGCCTGCATGATTTTTAACGCAGGCAGCAGTGCCGGATACGGCCACCGGATGGCTTGTGAAGCCATCCGGTGTTTTGCATAGGCTCCTATGAGGAGCGTTTCCTGGTCCGGTTTTGAGCTTTTTGAAAGCTCAAAACCGGATCAGGATTCTAAAAAAAAACCTGAAATGTGACCCTACCCATAATCTTATATATGTGTCCCTGCTATGTACTGTGTAATCACATAAAAACAATAGTACAGCGGTCTCAGGGAGCGCCAAAGGAATACTGGACAAATTAGTGGATAAGAACCGACCTTTATTCTTCCTCCAATACCACTGCCACTGTGGTTACCTAATTACCGGGATAAACATACTGAGGACCTGCGGTGACGCGGTATCCGGTCCGGTAGGATTACGTGAAAATCGCGGAGCACAGATTTGTGAACGCAAACACCGGCAGGACAGCAGCACTAATAGAAAGAGGCGACCCGGAGCCCCATCACCCACACGTTTAATCTTGGTTGTGTAGACGTACACAACCATTATAGGTGAGTGCACTGGCACTTTTTATTTATATAAATAGCCCTGTGTGTCTACACATGCGCCCTTTTCTTTTTCTTTCTGCATGTACTGTGTAATGACAGTGTCTGACCATACAGGGACATGGTCTGATTATAAAACATCTCCTGGGCAGGGGAGAACGTAAGGGAAAGTATAAAGACATTGCATCATGACATCATAGATGATTATTTTTGTAAGGTAAAACATTTCCTGTTGTATCACATGAGCAAAGGTTTCTGCTATGACTGCTGTACCTTGATCTCATTATGAATCAAGTCAGTGACATATGAGCAGGGCCAGCGTCAGCACCCGGGGCATCCAAGCAAAGTGCCGGGGCCTTGGAGATCCAGGAGGACCCCCACTCGCCATTGGGATCATCAACCGTGTCGCTTGAAGGACAATGTCCCCTGCCTTTGCACTCACTGCTTCCTCCGTGCACTATGTTATAAGTGTACTTTCTAATAAGTCGAAAGAAAAAGAAAAGGGCGCATGTGTAGACACACAGGGCTATTTGTATAAATAAAAAGTGCCAGTGCACTCACCTATAATGGTTGTGTACGTCTACACAACCAAGATTGTGTGGGTGATGGGGCTCCTGGTCGCCTCTTTCTATTAGTGCTGCCGTCCTGCCGGTGTTTGCGTTCACAATTCCGTGCTCCGCGATTTTCACGTAATCCTACCAGACCGGATACCGCGTCACCGCAGGTCCTCAGTATGTTTATCCCGGTAATTAGGTAACCACAGGTCCTCAACACTCCAGATATGCCAGGCTGCTCCTGCCGCTTTGGCTCTGTAGAGAGAGAACTCACATAAAAACAATAGTACAGCGGTCTCAGGGAGCGCCAAAGGAATACTGGACAAATTAGTGGATAAGAACCGACCTTTATTCTTCCTCCAATACCACTGCCACAACGCGTTTCGACGGTCTAAGCCGTCTTCATCAGGTGGGGTCTGAAAGTTGGATGACCTGAACCGAACCTTGAAAGGTTTGCTTATCTCTAATCCTGATGAATGAGTATTCACTCCGAAACGCGTTGTGCAACAGCAATGTGGCTTTTAACCCTTTTGTGCAGCCATTGCCATTCGCTCTTTTAGTGTTTGTGTCTTACACAATCCTCCCAGGTGAGCACGTTTTTGCCTTTGGTCTATTTCCATCATCCTAACAGATAAGATCCTATTATGCTTGTTTTCTTTATATCTACTTTTCAAATTTTGTATGCACAATCTTTAGCAGCCAACATATGGCTCTGTTTTTGGGAATCGGACTGTTTAGTACTGGAGTGTCATCTGAGAGTTGAAAAACTCAAACAGAAAACAGCAAATGTTATAGATTAAAACAGAAAAAAAAAAGAAAAACGTTACCTGCCTGTTAAATACCTTGCTGCTCTGGTGCCCGTGTTCTCTTTTATTTTGTTTGTTTACCTTCCTGGAGCCATCTATCTGAAAAAGCAATGCTATTTGTGCGTTGGAGTGGTTTATTCCCTTGTGGTCTCTGTGGGGTACATCCCTTATGAGTAAGCTTTGGATGAAGTAAATATAATTCCTTTAACGGCCATTCGATAGACAGAGTAGCGCTTGGTTTGCATTGAGCAAACGGTAGTTCTTGGACCTGAGATTTACACTCTAGATTGGTGAATTATAAAGAGAATCTTCCTCTTCCTGATATATACTGTATTTTGAGGATGATAAGATTCATCAGATTTTAAGATGCCCCCTAAGTTAAGTAGAGAAAAAAAATATTTTTAATGTCAAATGGGGTCCACCTTGTAATGCTTATAATCTGTATATAATAAGCTCACCAGGGAGGGGTGTGGCAGCTGTGGAGCAGAATCCCAATCGGCATAGTCGGCAATGCTGTGGGCCCAGGCTCGGAGGAGAGTGTGTCGTGGGGTGATGTGGGTGCCATTGATATGCTTGTATTGGATGCAAAGGACTTCAGAGTGGAGATCTTCATCTGCGCATGCGCCACCTCCATGGCCATTTTTCTGAACCATCAAATCAGAGGCAACGCTTATGCAGATAGAGATCTTGGCTCTCCAAGATCTAAATCTGCACAATTGACGCCTCCACAGCCCTTTTCAGAGACATCCATCATGTTTCCCACCAACGGCATAATGGCGTCCATCTTGCACCATCCCGATACCCCTCCTCCGAGTCCTGGGCCCAGATCATTGCTGACCCAGCTAATTAGAACCCTGCCTTCTGTGACCCCGTTCCTCTGACACTGAACCTCCCCCCACTGTGAATATATATCTGGATTTTATGTCACACACCCATTTCCCCTCCCAATTTTTTGGGGGAAAAGTGTGTTTTATGATCCATAAAATACAGTTTTTAAATAGTCTGGTGTAAGCCCTAGTACTTCTTGGCTGTTTTTTCTGCCTACTTGAATTCATAAACCTCGTGGGACCCCTTGCCTATTTTAGCTACTACTTAGGACTGGGTGTGTTGTCCTTGATTACACCTCATCTTTGTGATACCATTATAATCCTGTCTTCTTACTTACAATGAAGAGTTATGTGTTTTTAAATAATTTGTATATGAAATAATTTTTTTGGGGGGGCTAGTCATATTCTCTGTGTTTGTTCTCCTGTTTTTGAATATAGCTCTTATAGCTGCTTAATATATATGCCACTATAAATATGTGCATAAGTATGTGTCCAAAGGAATTATTGGTGTTCATGAAGCGCTGTAGTAGCATATGACCACTATGGCCAATTACTGATTTGCTTCAATGGTCACATGATTGTACGGAATGTCGATGATGTTGGTAAGTAAATAAATACCGGTGGGGACCATAGGAATTTAACTAAAGTGACAAAAGGTGTAACTGAATGATGCTTAATGATTTTTTTTTTACTTTAGAATATTTGCTGCCGATATTGTAGTTTGATTAGGGATGAGCGAGTATATTCGCTACTATTCGGTATTCACCGAATAGTAGCGGTATTCGGGCTACTCGCTACTCTCCGAGTACTTATGAGTACTCAGGAGTAGCGAGTAGTGCTAATACTTTCGCAGTGTATCTTTAAATACACTGCGAAAGTAGCCTAAAAGTTAATAAAAGTTGTTAAAAAATAATAAACTTCCATACTCACCTTCCGACGCCTGCACCGAGACCACCAGAGAAGCCATCCAATACCTGGAAAAGGACCTGTCACTACCAGCCAATCAGATGGCCGGTAGCGATCTGGCCAATCAGATGGCTCCACGTCACACCACGTGATCGCTAGCGGCCACCTGATTGGCCAATTTGCAAGGTCCTAAATGTACTATCAGGACCTTGCAAACTGGCCAATTAGGTGGCAACTAGCGATGATGTAGTTGTGACGTGGCGCCATCTGATTGGCCAGATCGCTACCGGCCATCTGATTCGCTGGTAGTGAAAGGTCCTTTTCCAGCAATCGGATGGCATCTCTGGCGGTCCCGGTGCAGGCGTCGGACAGGTGAGTATGTAAGTTTATTACTTTTTAACAACTTTTATTAACTTTTAGGCTACTTTCGCAGTGTATCTATAGATACACTGCGAAAGTATTTGTACTCGCTATACTCACAACGAGTAGCGAGTACCGCTGCCTACTCATTGCGAGTATAGCGAGCACGAATAATGCAGTACTCGCTCATCCCTAAGTTTGATTTCTTCAATTGTAGGGCAACCACTTCCATTGGGCACTGTATGGTATGGTTCTTTAGGATGATACACTGTGATCAGTTTAAAGGAAACTTGTCATTTAATAAACACTATTGACCTGGAGATATGGCATTAATCGTTTGCCTGCACTGAGAGCCCTGCTTGGGAGGAAATGAGCTTTATTTCTCCTAGCAGTCTGAGGCTTTCAGCCATACAGGTGGCACTGCAATGGCTTTAGTCACCACTCTGGGCAGATTGAGCAGCAGGTGTAACCACCCCACTCGCCACTGACTGACAGCCACCTCTAATGCTATCGGCAGGTTAACAGCGGGGTTTGTTTTTTACCTGGCAGTTTCAATTGAAAGGGAATCTGTCAGGTCAAAAATCCATATGTTACTGCTATCATTTTCTAATTCATTTCTCTAAGCTCTTTCTCTATTCATGTATTTTTATTATTTATACTTCCCTCCTATCCTGTTTAAATTTCAAAATAAAAGATTAATTCCATCTGCAAATCACAGTGAGCTCTCTGGTGCCAACTCCCCAAGGAATGAATATTCATGCATCACTATACTGTCCTTCCCTCCTCTGGCTTCTATGCTTGTGACTCATTGCAAACAGAGGAGAAGCGAGGGGGGAGGAGGTATGTTCTCTCTGTAGATACAGCTCTGAGATCTTCATTGTGTGTATCTGAGGCATGTGTGTAGTGTGTGCTCTGAGATATTTCTTTATGTTTATATGAACATTTAATAATTTGCTCAGCAGATACACACATTACATGTATGCAGGAAAACCAATGTTCATATAAACAGAAATCTTTTACAGATGACACAGACTATAGTGATGTTACTACAAGAATTGTAGCACAAACCTCCTCCCTGGTATCAACCCCCTCCCCAGCAGCCTGTAGAAGCCTGATAGATTCAGTGTAACTTAAGCAGAGGGGAGGGACAGAATACCTGCTTGGATAGACGTGGATATTTAAATAACACTTACAGACTGTGACTCTGACTGCTCAGGCATCATGTCAATTACTTTTACAGGGTGTGAAAGTGCTTACAGCAAGAGATCTACACAAGGTACATTAATGATTTTTAAATATTCTGAAAGTTGTATAGAGCACTATTCAAGGATACTATTAGTATCATACTGAAAAATGACCTGACAGAGTCCCTTTAAATAGATTGTTTAAAAAGAGCAAACACTTGGAGTAATAATGTACATATCATTCTTTTTTATCAGTATTTTTTATGCTGAACACCCATTGTACTAACACAAATTTTGCAGTTCCAAGTCATAACACATATCCAGTATGATACAAATACTGTTTGTATGAATGAACAAAGCATTTCATAAAGAATGAAATCAGGATTAATTAAACTCTTGGGAAACTGGAACTTTTCAAACCTCCGGGGTATTTTTATTGAGCCGCTAATGAAAATAGAGCTTCATGAGAATGATTTAATCACTCTTCCAGTGACACAAATCAATACCAGCATAGAGTAAGGTTGGTGGAAATATGCTATATTTATAGTATAATGCAATGATCATTGGCAAACATGGGGCAAGAGTGAGGAATCATCCCTGTCGTAAAGCCTGACCTTCATATTATTGTGGAAGGCTGCGGCCACTTTATGCTAATATTGCCGTAAAGGGAACCTAAAAGTAGACTTGCACTGCCTGTGTCAGCTGTGTCAGGTAGCCTGTGTCAACATTGCCTTATTGCAACCATACATGTCTTACTCTGCAGCATCTCAGAGAAAACATACTTCGTAAATCCTGCTGGGAATTGTTCGTCCCCATGACTAATATATAGAAAGATCTGTCAGACTAGGAATATGGGGCAGGGAGAATCCATCGGGAACCAGTGTCAAACTAGTCATCCAAAACATATTTTTCCTGGCTAGCTTCTGTAAGTATGACTGCTGTTAGGTTCCTTCCATGCTGATTAGAGAATGACCAGACATTTGTAGCATCCCTGTCTAATATAGTCTGAAAACCACTCTCTGGGAACAAATACAAATCACTTAATGGTTAAGTTATGGATACTTAAAGTTACTTAAGGTAGTAAATACTTGACAGTAATCCACTATGCACATAAAAATACAAGATCTAAATCGAGATGAGCGAACCCATTCAAGTGTGGAGTTTGGGTGCGTTAAGTCTTCCAAGCACTCCGGCGAGCATCGCTGAACTTGGGTACACGAGTATCGCTGAGCTTGGGTACACTTGGTGCTTGTCCCTGTGTAAGCCGTGTGCAGTGTTTGATCGGCTCAGGCTGGGGGTAAAAGCCCAGTTATCAGCTATACTGATATACAATTTAAAGGAAAAATCCCCACCCTCTTGCCCCTGGAAGTGTTTTGCTCATGGCTGACTATATGTGGTTGGAGAGCCGCACTTCCAATCAGTGACTTCCATCAAGGTCCGGGTCAAGTTCGGATTTCGAACATTGTGCAAAAAAAACTTCAGCTGCGCCACCCAAACCTGAACTTCAATGGGCCTTCTCATCTCTAGTTACAAACAACAATTTTGAAAATGTATCAAATAAAACATATTTCCTAAGCTCCAAAGCTAAGCCATTATCATCATAATCACTAAATTATTTAGACCATTACCAAGGGTTGGAATCCTGACAATGGCGGCTTTTGAATAAATGGCACCATGCGGGAGTTTTTGGAATGACTATTTATAGTTTATTGATGCATAATGTCTTTAATTTGCTGAATTTAATCGGTTCCATACTGTTCCAACAGCTTGAAGGAAAACTGAAGTTAATATATGATTATGATTTAAGACAGCAGTTAAACAGGCTTCCTAAGGAATAAAAAGTTATGTCCATGTTCCTCTTTCGATTGTTTAAAGATAGTAAAAGAGAGAAAGCTATAGAGAACCTTTCAGGTCCTACGTGCCCCCAGAGCCATGAGCAATTCTGTGCACATATGTAAATTGCCGGCCTAACAATCTTCATTTTTTGCACACATACTGTAAACACATCTGTAAAAAAAGTACGGTAATTCTGAATTCTGTTTATGATATGACACCGGCTTTTGGGCAGCATGTTATCAGTCCTGCAGGGGCATGACTAAATGCGAAGTGGTCTGACTAGTCAGGGAACTAACACCCCCTCCGCTAGTCAAAGTCCTAATATGCATATCAAAAATGGACTTTAGAAATGCTTTTTTTCTCAAGATCTGTTTGTGGATGCAAAGAAATGAAGGTAGGGATTTGAGCTATGTGCACAGAACTGTTCGTGGTTCAGGGGATGTGAAAGACATGAGAGATTGCCTTCAAGAGAGTGTAGTAACCCATGACTGCAAGCTCAGACTACACATAGATTTATTTGTAGTCTGTAACCATGGAAAAATATACACATAGTGTATACCTTAAAATGGTCAGAAATAATTGCTGAAAACTGCTTGTAAATTTACATGCTTTTGGAGCAGTAAAACATTAGTTGCAAAATTAGGCAGAGACATGTGAATGCCATATAATAAAATCTCAGATTAACCTCCCTGGCGGTATGATTATGTCAGGAATTTTGTGCTAAAAGCGGTACCATTTTTTGGCATGGAAATTTGGTGTTATGTACAGTAGGCCTGCAATTCTTAGTAATTACCTGATCAAAGAAGACTCTAGCCCTCCTAGCGGTATTCCCGAGCCTGACTCGGGGTTAACATTCACTGCCAGAAGCGGTAACCCCGAGTCAAGCTCGGGCTTACCCGCGGTCGCGGCAGATGCAGTGAAAAAAACGCATCTGCCGCACTTGCCGCATAGCCGCCGCACTTGCGGTGCGGTTGCGGTAATCGCCATAGTAAGTATAGGGGGACTTGCGGCAGGTGCGGCAAGTGCGGCTTTGCACTTGCGGCAGGTGCGACAAGTGCGTTTTTTTTCGTGGCCGTACACTACTACGGCCGTAAAAGGCTTGTACACTACTAGGATAAGCCCTTCTGATCCTACATGTTTCACTCAGATAAAATAAAAAAGCCTTTACACACCTCCAGTGCTGGCACTGTTCCAGCAGTGTCAATGCTCGCACTCACAGGGCTCACATGACATTGTGATGTGGCTCCCCACTGATCAGGACTCCACATAGGGGTACTTCACCCATATAAGAGTGTGTAGTATCCCTGTGACTAAGGAATTGGGAAGTCGTATAAGGGACCCTCACAACACTCATTCACACACACCCTAGAGTAGTGGACCGTGGGTGGACCCGTTTCAGGGAGGACCCAGTCCCATGGGAGGAGCTTAGGAGGATAGAAAAGTTTATGGGTAGGAGTAGAGTTAGGTCAGAGAGTCTGAGGGAGAGCTCCGTTGGGGAGTGAAGAGTGCAGGACAGCGGAGAAGCCGTCGGGACAGAGGGAGATCTAGGGGCACCAGGTAGTGTGGTGCGCCCGTATCCGGACCCGGTACGACTTCCGACCGGAGGGATCTGGTCCCGGAACAGAGGACCGGCTCTGAACACAGTGTGGGTGTTTATCCCTGAGCCATTAAACCGGAGGCCCGAGCTTCCAGATGAAGTTGAGGCTTAACACCCGGTGCATCCTTAAAAAGGCATACCGAATAGGGTCAGGGTGACCTGGAGAAGAGTCCTCTACAGAGGACCCGTGGGAGCCGGCTCAAGGCTCTGCGCACAGGAGCGCTTCAAGGGAGGCAGGAGAGAGTGCAATGAGCGACTGGAAAGGAACAGCAGGCACACCACCGAGGGTCCTAAGTGAGTCATCCCTATTCCCTGGTGACTATTCAGGCCAGAAAGTCTCGAAAGACTGTACCATCTGTGACCTGTCTGAAGTACTGCCAGTAAACCAGTGCAGAGTTAAAGAACATGTGAAGTACTTTATTTGCCTGCGCCTGGAGAACCGCACACTTGCTGCATTGAAAAAATGGGTAGCAAGGCTGTGTGGTAAGCTGCCTCCCTGTGAAAAAACTATTCACAACTGCCCCGGGGATCCCACTTCACCTACGGGGAGCATAACCATCTTGCTGCTCCACCATCATCCACCTGGAGGACTGTCCCGCAGCCCGGTAACATTACCAGAACTGTAGGTGGCGTCACAAAACACTTTTATTTTATTTTTATTGACTGGTTTCCCAATTTTTAAGCGACCACCAGGGCCATGGGACCGAGCAACAGGCCCCAGTGACATCTCCCATGAACTAAACGCTCGGGACCAGGCACCCCACGGCCCTGGGGCAGGTCAGTGACATCATATAAATCCCACATCCGAACACTGATGGCTTCTATCTTCCCTCATATGGACACAGGAGGCATCAACAGGAAGTGAGCACTATGGCGGTCGCTCACTTCCTGTTGATTACTCATTTGTATGAAAGTGAGCAGAAGGAAGTTGGCAGTGATTGGACATGGGACTCATATAATATCATAATGTCATGTGAGCCCTGTGAATGTGAGCATTGACACTGCTGGAACAGCGCCAGCAATGTAGGTGTGCAGAGGATTTTTTATTTTACCCAGCAGAAAACGTGGAAATAAAGGGGTTGTCCTACCCCTTTAACCTAATACGTTTCTTGGTTTCAACATCTAGGTAGAACCTCTCATATTCTAAATAATGTTAAACTGGCACTACGTGTTTCCCTATGCCATCTGCATTTACCCAACTGTCAGCCCCACTCTCCACCTCTTTAATGGCCCACTTGACAATTTGTTACATTAAATGGAATCGGTCACCAGGTTTTTGAAACCTCATCTGAGAACACCACCATGTAACAAAAGAGACCCTTATTCCAACAACGTATCATTTAGTTTACTGAGTGCAGCCGTTGTGACACAATCATACTTCTTAGATGTATCATGTAGCAGAGTTCAGAAGCTAACCCACCCACACCACAGTTTTCTGTATACATTGTATATTGACAGTGATCTGCTTTTCAAAGTGGATGGGGTGGGGTTGAACTAGGACTCATGTGTAGTCCTGGCAGTGATAATCTCCAGGTGTTAAAACATTCATTGTATTGATTCAACGGCACATAGCCTAATAAGTGACATATTCCCTGAAATATTAGTCTTAGCCCCCACCTCATGTGTTCTCATTTTACATAGCAACAACCTGCCGACACATTCCCTTTGACTATTAGCCATGCAAAAGAACAGGCTCATCTACAAAATTAATGCTCTGCAGTCTAGGGGCCCAGAGGAATTACGGAACTATTCCAGTTTATTCTTTTTTTTATTAGGCTTAGTCCAGGCACTTCTCCTTTATTGCATATGAGATTTCTTCTTCATTCTAATTTCTTTCAGATAAGATCATTGTTGGTGACCACTTGTCCATGCACTTCATGCACTATATTGTCTTGCATTGCTCTATTTTTCCATTCTGCAGTACTGAATTTGTAGCATAGATAAATTACACTGGTAGCTGCCTGATATATGCAAAATAAAAACTAGGGATGGGCGAATCTACTCGCTAGGACTCGTTACTCGGCGAGTAGTAAGGGACTCGCAGGACTCGGTACTCGGCGAGTTTCCCAGTGATGACTCGCACGAGTCCAATGCAAATCAATATGAATCCTAGTTTTGTCAGAAACGCTGACAAAACTAGGATTGCCATTGTTTGCATTGGACTCGTGCGAGTCATCACTGGCTACTGTGCCAGTGATAGCAGGGAAACTCGCAAAGTAACTGCTGTTTCTTTGCGAGCCGAGTCCAGCTGTCTTCTCTGTGCAGCTCCAGGGTCCTAGAACCTGCCTGCTCACAGACATGATGTAGCAGTGCTGAGATTATTCTCAGTCTGCTCATTCCCTGTGCATGTAGCAGAGAGGACATCGCGTTTTGGACTACGTCGGACGGAAGAGGATTTTTTTAATTAAAGATGGAGTCCCTAATGGCTTTTTTTTTTATTTCAAATAAAAAATTTTCTCTGTGTTTTTTTAACCCTTTATTGGAGATTCTTAGTGGCTGGGTCAAACGTGGCCTGACATTAAGAATCTCGGGCTTAATACCAGCTTGTATAACAAAGCTGGTATTAACCCCTTTATTACCCAGCGTGCTACCGCCACCAGGGCCGCTGGAAGAGCGGGGTTCAGCGCCAGAGGATGGCGCTTCAATGAACGCGCCATCTTCTGGGGCGGCTGCGGGCTGCAATTTGCAGCGGGGGGTGCCCAGAAAGCTTGGGCATCCCTGCGCTGCGGATTCCAGCCCTCAGCTGCTTAGCTGTACCTGGCTAGACATAGAAATTGCGCGGAGCCCCACGCATTTTTTTAAAATTATTTAATGAATTTCAGAGTCAGAGTCTCAGAGTCAGAATCTCAGAATTTCATGAAATAATTTTAAAAAAATGCGTGGGGCTCCGCGCAATTTCTATGTCTAGCCAGGTACAGCTAAGCAGCTGGGGGCTGGAATCCGCAGCGCAGGGATGCCCAAGCTTTCTGGGCACCCCCCGCTGCAAATTGCAGCCCGCAGCCGCCCCAGAAGATGGCGCGTTCATTGAAGTGCCATCCTCTGACGCTGAACCCCGCTCTTCCAGCGGCCCTGGTAGCGGTGGCACGCTGGGTAATAAAGAGGTTAGGGACAGCTTTGTATTATCAGCTGGCCCTAAGCCCGAAATTTATGGCGGTCACGCCAATATTAGACATGACCGCCATGAATTTCTATTAAATTGTTTTAAAAAAAACACAACACAAAGAAAATTTTTTATTAGAAATAAAAAAAAAAGCCATTAGGGACTCCATCTTTAATTAAAAAAATCCTCTTCCGTCCGACGCAGTCCAAAACGCGATGTCCTCTCTGCTACATCCCCTGTGTATAGATATAGATCTCTATGCACAGGGAATGAGCAGACTGAGAACAATTTCAGCTCTGCTACATCAGGCAGCAGGCGGGCTCTAGGACCCTGGAGCTGGCAGCCAACACAGAGGAGACAGGACTCTTATCTGTGCGAGTCAGCGATTACTTACAAAGTAAACGAGCAATGCAAATAAATGACAAAACTAGGATTGCTTCAGGCTGAAGCTTCCGAGACACATCTGCGAGTTGTAAATCTCACACTACTCGCTATTACTCGCTTCCCCATTCATTAACATTGGACTCGCTAGACTCGCAACGAGTAGCGAGTCCTGGGCTCGGACTCGCTAGAGTCAAGCGATTCCGAGTAATTTAGGATTCGCCCATCACTAATAAAAACCCCAGACATATGTCCATTACATTCAGCTAGGGAAAGAGCATGGATAAAGTAGTGGCAGCTTAGTCTCTTAGAATAGATTTAATTATTTGGCGGTATCATTATTTTTCAGTTGATTACTATATAATCTTGAATTCCCAGCATCAGCCTAATCCATTCTTATTATTTGGTAGCCTCTTATAGTGAATACATTGCCTTGCTGGTGTTTTGGATATAATACAGACTGCTGCATCTCGCCAGCAGTGCAGATCAGAGAAGAACTGGCCAGGACATTAGGGATTTGGCTCAATGTGATACTGCAGGCTGGAAAATACTCAACAAAATGTTCCAACTATCACATAATAAATGCCTTCTCTTGTTCAGATGTTCCTTTCACTGATCTAATAAGAAAAATGCAAGTTCTCATGAATTTATACAGTATGTCTGCTGTTCACAATCACTTGTGCCCTGTGTATTAATTAAATTTGAATTTATCCGAATGAGTCTGGGTTGTTTTTTGATTAAATCAGAGAGTATCAGATGGGGTAATTACTAATTCCATCCCTACGGCTATGTTTGGCTACAACACCAGGACCCATGGAAGCGGTATTGACCGTGAAACGGCAGGCCATCGTCCGCCGCCTTTGTACCCCTCCCTTGCTTGACTTGTCCATGGACATTGTAAATGGACCGTAAATAAACCGTGAAGATCAACCTTGGTGAGTGCCACTTGTCTTTATTCTAAGCCAAAAATATATTATGAATATGCATATAGAGTCTGTGGAGCCTCGGTTAGGAGTCTCAAACACAGGACTAGCCAGATATCCCTCCAGGGAAGGACCCAGCCAAGGGGTGGCTCCTTGAGGAGAACACCATAACAACCATGTTAAGTGGCCCTTTTAGTCAATATCCAGCTCTTTTACAAACTTAGAGATATGACAAGGGAATACCAAGGCCAGGTATCCATCCACAGACAGCTGTTTCTCGGGGTGTTGCCCCTCATCAGTGTGGAGTAGGATTCTGGCTAGGTGGAAGCAAGGCCTAGTAGACCAACATCACAAAGCATTCACTGATCTCAGGGAGACCAAATATATTATGGTCTTGAGTAGAGATGAGTGGACCTGAAGTTTAAAGTTGCTTTCCATGGCAAACATAGAGTTTACAAAAGATTCAGTGTTTGAATTTGGAGTTTGGATGCTGTTTGTTTGCAAACCACCGGAGTGAACATTGTTGTGCTCGGGTAATCTTGATACCTTGCTCAAGGTGAGTCGCTTGCATTATTTCTTTTTACCACTAGGGTTAAAATCAGAGTTATAGGATATAGTGTGTACCAAAAAAAGAAATGACAAAGCAATGCTCTTCATGCCCTAGAAGTCGTTTGTTTATGGCTGGCTGTATATGGACGTAGAACCAAACTGCCCAATCAGTGACTTCCAATGAGGTTTGGCTCCAGAACTCTAATGTCTGGATGAACCCCCAGATCCCGAACCTCCACGGTTCGGCTCAACTCTTGTTTTGAGTGATTTACTAATCCTAGAGCTGAGCGAAGATCTTGGAATTTGATCTGTCAGGTTTCCTCAATTTAGGGGGTTAAGATTCAACTTAAATAGAATAAATTTGGTACAAAACAAATCTCCTGGGAAAGCAGTAAAAAATAATAAACTTTTTTGATCGACTCATATCTCCTTACACTTTGCCAGTCACTGCCAGCTTGGTCTTCTGCTCCACTACTTTTTCTTATTTCTTTTGTTCCTCTGGTCTTGCTACTGAATAGGCTCCACATTTTCACATAGGTTTGGATGCAATCAATGATATACACTGTTCCCCCATGTAGTTGACAAGGGCATAAGCATATCAATAACATGCATTATTCACCCATGTGGTCATATGAGATGCGATGCAATCTCTACATGTTACAAACAACTAAATGGGGCTTAATCAGTGGTGGCAATGTGATCCGTTGAGAGAAAAAGAACAAGAGTAGCTCTTCGGAAGACTAGGTAGGTGTCACGGGTCATATTAGCGCACAGCGGAGTATTGTAGTTATAGGAAGGCAGAGATGTGCTGAGGGAATCAGGAGCTATCTGACCCTGTAGACTGGGTTCTCTAGATGACTCTGATCCCATAATTACCCTAAAGGTGGAGATGTCTGGCCGCCAACCTTGCCCTGCTCCTATCCAGCCCTGGGCTAACACCCACACACCTCCACCCAGGGAAAAGGAACAGCAACTCCCACAAGATAATATCAACAAAGAGGTTAGCTTCAGGAAAGCTTTGCAAACAGCTGTGCAGAGTAGAGATTCAATTCTTTCAATGACACCACCTGAAGTGTAATGGCATTATTTAAAGCTAGGGGAGTAGTAAGGCTATGTGCCCACAGGACTCTTTTAAGCAGTCCTGAAAGCAGCAAAACCTGAAGTGCCTTCTAGGATCCTAGAGTCCTTGCCAGATTAGCTATGATCTTATCTGCGTTTTCTGTGCATTTTTTGTGCGTTTTTTGTGCATTTTTCCTGCGTTTTTGCTACATTTTTGATGCTGTGTTTTTCCTGCATTTTTCCATTGACTGCAGCAAAAACGCAGGAAAAATAGAACATGTCAATTCTCTCCCATCCACAGCAAAGCCGCAGGTATTTGACAGTTCTTGACACTTGCAAAACCAATGTGTGGGCACAGCGTTTCTGTGAAACACATTGGTTTTGCTGGGAATCAAAACCACAGGAACAAATAAGCATAAATTACCATAAGGCCTCGTGCACACGTTCAGTATTTGATGAGTTTTTTACCTCAGGATTTGTAGATAAAACCAGGAGTGGAACAATCAGAGGAAAAGTCTAATAGAAACACTGCACTACTTAATCATCCACTCCTGGTTTTGGCTACAAATCCAGAGGTAAAAAACTCATCAAATAATCAGCGTGTGCACGTGGCCTTAAACCAATTGTCTTCTGCATGCAGAAAACGCACCAAAAACGCAGCAAAAACGTCCTGTGGGCACATACCCTAAGGCCACGTGCACACGCTGAGTATTTGATGAGTTTTTTACCTCAGGATTTGTAGCCAAAACCAGGAGTGGATGATTAAATCCAGAAGTGGTGCCAGGTGTTTCAATTAGACTTTTCCTGATTGCTCCACTCCTGGTTTTGTCTACAAATCCTGAGGTAAAAAACTCATCAAATACTGAACGTGTGCACGTGGCCTAACAGTCTCTTTTGACACACACAGCAGCAGCTGAAGAGCCACAGACACCTAATACCATGGATAGCAACTAAGCTACAGACATTAACCCTGAAGGTACCAACAGGAATAAACACATTTAATCACTGCAGAGCAATTCAAAAAGACTGCAGCAAAGGCTACACACAAAAGTAGAGGGTTGCAACAGTGTGACATTTATGGTAGCAGATTGTAATTTATACATGAGAGGAATGTCTTTTCAGAACTTACTTATTTTAAAGGTAAATAAAAGGCACCTCTTGAAGCTCCTAAGAACAGATGCAATAATTTAGGTCCCACGAATCATTATAAGTAACTTATAGCATTGCTGTCCCCTTATGTGCCAGGGAACGTGTTCGGTCACCTTCAAAAAATGGTTACATGCTATTGCAAGTTCTGTTCGCCCTATGATCATGCTTGTGGGTCACTTGATATGTGGTTGTGATTTGGAGGAAGAAGTTTGAGACTTCAAAACAAGTAGATCAATAAAATAACTTTACACATATGCATGGTTCACCATCTACCACAAGTCCAGATTTAACCTCATCTTTCTGTCAACTATTACCGGCCGGCTCAGCGAGTCCACGCAGCAGCTGATTTATCTACTATATGCTACTTACTTTCAGCTATGAGGTAAGCATACACCAGTATTACACATCCTTTTATCCGGATAAAGCCCTGTTGCGCTACTTCTTTATTGCCATGGGTAATTACAGAGGAATACCTTGAATCTTCTAAGGGCAGATGCAATAATTTGGGTCCCACAATCATCATATGAAACTTATGGCATTGCTGTCCCTTTATGCATCAGGAGACTCATTTGGTCACCTCCGAAACCTGGCCAAATACTATTGAAAGTTCTCTTCCCCCAATGATAATCTCTGTGGATCGCTGTAATTTCGATACTGAGTGCAACAGAATAAACAAACACAAGCTCATTTGTCAGTGAATTGTGTTAGTTCAGTTCCTGTCTATTATTAGTAACCCTTGACTTGTTGAAGATGGTCCAATAGATCAGTCATTTTTTGCTCTTGGAGAAGAGGACGAAAATGACAACAGAAGCCATCAATCAATAGAGGTCTTTATGCTGTGAATGCTACTTGTATAAAATTCTATGTCATGTCAGCAATATAATAAATTGTCAATGTCCCTTTATGCTTGGACTAGGCTCACGGACATATTAATGTAAAACTACACATTGATGTAGTGGATATGGTCAAAGGTATTGACAAGTGACATCTAATCAATAACAAGACATAAATGGGACTAATACAAGGCAGCACCAAACAATTAAAAAATATCAAATGAAAATAAATAATGCTGAAGATCCCCATATAGATGGAAAATATATATAAGACATTTTATTATTAAAATACAGATGTAGGGGGTAGGGGATGCACATCAATTAAAATGGCAACATGACAGCAGGAGAGAATGTCAAGTAGATAATGTAATGTGCCTACATACTATCATCTAAAGGGGTATTGCATGAGTTGCTTAACCTTCCTAGCGGTATTCCCGAGCCTGACTCGGGATTAACACTCACTGCCAGAAGCGGTAACCCCGAGTCAAGCTCGGGCTTACCCGCGGTCGCGGCAGATGCAGTGAAAAAACCGCATCTGCCGCGATTGCCGCATAGCCGCCGCACTTGCGGCGCGGTTGCGGTAATCGCCATAGTAAGCATAGGGAGACTTGCGGCAGGTGCGGCAAGTGCGGTTTTGCACTTGCGGCAGGTGCGACCGCAAAAAAACCACACTTGCCGCACCTGCCGCAAGTCCCCCTATACATACTATGGCGATTACCGCAACCGCGCCGCAAGTGCAGCGGTTATGCGGCGGCTATGCGGCAATCGCGGCAGATGCGTTTTTTTCACCGCATCTACCGCGACCGCGGGTAAGCCCGAGCTTGACTCGGGTTACCGCTTCTGGCAGTGAATGTTAACCCCGAGTCAGCTCGGGAATACCGCTAGGAAGGCTAGAGTCTTCTTTGATCAAGTAATTACTAAGAATTGCAGGCCTACAGTACATAACACCAAATTTCCATGCCAAAAAATGGTACCGCTTTTAGCACAAAATTCCTGACATAATCATACCGCCAGGGAGGTTAAATAATGAAAGTATGAATATGGCAGGAAACCAAAATAGGAATTACTACATGCACATGCCCATAAACTCTCCTGGTGGTATGGCACCAGCCCCGATGCATGATTCAAAGATTTCTGGGGGGTTTTAGTTTATGCTTTCTTTTGTTTTGGTGTTTGTTAGGACTAGATGGTGACCTGTGGCAGCACAACATGAGATTGTAATTTCCTACTGCCTTAATTTCGGGAGTAATAGTGTACAATATTATGCAGAAATTCTAGAATTGGATTGTGCACAACCTCATTCACTATCATATCATTACTTGCAATGTTGTCTTATGCTGTGAAAGCATAAGTCATCTTGCTGTCCTTGCCCTACCATTAAAATTATTTATCAGCATATTAATGTGGAAAACGGCCAAAATTTTGGTTCTACTTAGACCTTGATCACAGTCATATATATATATATATATATATATATATATATATATATATATAAAGAAAGCAGCACAGCTCCTTCTGGGTGCAAATCAGTCCTGCTTCTTCCTCTCACTGTCTCCAATATTCAAACAAATGACTGCAGCACTCCTCTTCAGTTACCTATTGCCTTTATTGGGCCTTCAGGTGTACAGGGCAACGTTTCGGGACAAATCTCCCTTCTTCCAGCAGCCAACCACAACTAAAGCAAGGCTTTTTATACTTCCTTACACCTTTATTTACATAATCCCACAGTTCCCTAATTTAAAATTTACATTATATATATATATATATATATTTTTTAAAGGATATACGTTTACATCTTTCTAGGGATTAACGTTTGCTGCAATCTGTGGCTTTTTTTGTATGTGCGTCACCTCTCCTGCTATCACCGTCATGATATCCTCCAACCGTTACATCACCTATTATTGCATAAGACAAAACATATTTACATCAGCATAAAAGAACACTTAGAAAAATGATCCTTTATAAACATATTGGCCACTGTGGGACGAAACGTTGCACCCCTGTGGGCTCTATTAAATGGTGTCCCTTTGAATTCTTTTTTGGATGTGCTGCCCTTATTTTTTTTCGTTTAATATTACGGTTAACATCATTTCAGGATTATTGCACCCAAACTTTATTTCTGTTTTTGTGCTGAATCCCCTTCTTTGTTCATATATATATATATATTTGTGTATACAGTGAATCGGGATAGTTAGAAGATGTCACAGCTCACCATTTGGCCATAGAAAGGGGAAAACGATCCATTGAACGACGATGTAACTCAACAAATTAGATGGCTCTAGAAAATTGGGATGTGGGGAACAGGCTGTTTATTACCACTGTTCACCATCCTTTCACCTATTGCCATGTATATTGTGATCACTTTGACATTATACTGTGCTTGTTTTAAAGAGTTGAAAGAGGTTGGATACAGTCCTAGGAGGCCTCAGTCTGTCACATGTGTCTTTTCAGGGCAGTAGAAGGCTGTAATGTACTTTTTATTCTCAGACAACCAGTTTGTTGGGAATAAAAATTCCCACCAAAATTTGGAGTAGCTGGTAAATTCGAATGTCATTGATATGGGATTAAGAATGGGGTATAAACCCACGCTGCTGCTCCACCAAAGATCAAATTCAGATCAGTGCATATAGAATTCAAATGATTTATTTATTCAATGCATTTCAAAGCCTCCACAAGCTTTTTCCTCACTACAAATCATATCTACATATACCGTATATCACATACATCATAATATACATTGGATCTTTGGTCAAGCAGTAGAGCGGGTTTATACCGCATTTTTTATCCCATATCGTTGTTATTCCATGTGGGTCTTCAGCATGTATAGTGGTTGTGATTCTCACAACCTTCTAAGGTCAGCCTCTCCTGTGACTAATAACAGCACTTTAATTACAAAGATAAGACCCTATCAGCACTTACGGTAATTTTCTCTCCAGAATATTGCTTGCAAATTTGAATGTCAAAATATTTGATCATCTCTAACATTTTCAATCTCTTTTTTTGCGGATGGCAATTTAGTATGGGCAAATTAGTTTAATCTCATTTTGGACTGTGTCTGGTGCTTATTCTGTACTTGTTAGTAAGGAGATGGAGATCTGAGTCAGTCTATAGAAGCATAGATCTATTATATTGCAAGCCTAATTGCATATACAGTAATGATTAATACTGATAGAGAAGATTTCCGATGAGGTCATGGAGAAAAATGAAAACTTTGTAATACCAAGTATTTGATGTGTGTTAGATTGTTCCTCTGGGAAAATACACTTAAAATACCTTTGGGCCTTTGTTTCTGAAAGGGACATAGCAAATTGTTCTTCCGAGCTGATCTTAAATGGATGTGTTGGTATAGCAACAAGTACCGAATGTTTTCCTTGATTATAGTCTATAGTGAACAAGTCATCGGCAAATGCTGAGGTGAGAAAAGCCCTTTTTATAGAGAAATAGGTACAAATGCTATTTGCAGTTGTTTTTCAAGTAAATGTAATACACTGTAAAAAGGGCGATTAGAGAGATATTTCCCTACATTATATACTTTTTATATCCTAATTTGAAACCATGTATTACTTTCCTCTTATACAGTTTTAAATATTTATTTCTAAGGAAAACGTCAGCAGAACAATTCATTTTTGATTGTCAGCCTTTCCTCTTGTAAGTGTGCAGACAGGATAGCTGTCAATCACTGAATAGGACCAGTGGCGTAACTCATGGGCCCTGATGCGAAAGTTCCTACGGGGTCCCCTATTATTGCAAGTCTTTAATAGCAATAGTCTTTTTCTATAGGCCACAGGGACTTTTGGGGACCCCCAAGGCACCAGGGCCCGGGTGCGATCGCAACCCCTGCACCTGTTGCAGTTACGCCCCTGAATAGGACCATCCACTGCATTCTTAAGCCCGGAATGAACAGATGACTAAATGAATCACTAATGCATCAAAACTAAATGTATGCATATTAATCAGATTAGCTTATTTTTAAATTATTTTAATTTTACTTTTTTAAAGCCAGTTATTCTTGTTGCTCAATTGCCTTACCTTGTGCCAAATTTTTGAAAGTGTTACGTGATGTTTGATAAATTTGGTGCATTTTAACATACTTCATTTCTGGCTACAATGTTACTCAAGTTTTTACACCCCTTCCTTTTTGCAATGAGTTTGTGACTTTTTATGCAACTTTTTTATAGATCTGTATTAAAATGGAATCTTTCAGAAAGATCAACCAACCTCTAATTTATTTATATGTCCATGTGACTCTGTCAAAAACAAGTCTGGCAATACCTGTAAATGGCCAGTCCATTCCTCTATTACTGAGAAATGAACTATTGAATTCATATGCGAATAAGGCTGAAGACCTAGTGTAGATCTAAAGCCTCTGTCACTCCAGCTCTATTCCCTACTCAATGTCGCTTCCTCCTGCTTGACTAATGACTCCTCTGCCTGAAATCCCACAGCATAGAGGCTGTCATTCAAGCAGTAGGAAAAGTAAAGACATGTAAATGAGTCTTCAGGTCTTTAGACTCATTTGCATATCACTTTAAATGCTGATTTAATGTACCAGGCTAAACAAGTAAAGGTATTGCTGGTCTTGTCTTTCAAACAGCTGCATGCACTTATACTGCAGGTGACATAACTATTAAATATGTATCCAAATTTCTAAGTAAATATATTTCTAAACATGCTAGTTACACTAATTTATCACCAAATTTGTATAACAAAACATATCCAATCCATATAGACAATGAAATCAAACTATAGGTGTCCATAAATTATGTTATATGTAATAATGAAGAATATAAAGGGTAAGAGTATTGAACACATGTCGTAAGAGAGGTGCAAAAAGGCACCATGACACCAGTTGAAATCTAACAGTAATAAGAAAGCAATACAGCCACTTACTGAAAAATATCAGCTGGTTCAACTGATGATCTATAAAAAGGTATCTCATTATCAAAGTGCCTCACAAGAAACATCTAATGATAGGTAAAACCAATGAGCTGTCTCAAGACCTTTGCAACCTTATCGTTGCACAACATACTGATAGCATAGATTAAAGTGGAATTTCTAAACTACTGAAGGTTTCTGTGAGCGCTGTTGGGCCATAATCCGGAAGTGAAAAGAACATTATTACACCATAAACTGGCCAAGGCCAAGTGCTCCCTGTAAGATATCAGACAGAAGAGTTAAGATAGTTATTAGAAAAGTTGTCCAAGAGCCAAAACTCACCTGTAGAGAACTACAGAAAGACGTGGAATCAGCAGGTGCAATTGTTTCAAACAAAACAATAAGTTATGCACTCACCCTCCATGTCTTGTATGCATGTTCAACACACAAGACTGCATTGCTGGACTAAAAACATGTTCAAGCACATTTAAAGTTTGCTCAACAACATTTACTCAGGCCTATGAAATACTGGAAGAATATAGTATGGTCAGATGAGACCAAAATTAAATTCTTTGGATATAATAATAAACCCCATCTTTGCAGACCAAAAGGCGATACTGTATATCTCCCCAGAACACCATACCAACAGTGAAGTTTGGAGGTGACAGAAGCATGTTGTGGGGCTGTTTTTTCTGTATATGGCACTGACAAACTTGAAATAATTGAAAGAAGGATGAATAGACAAACATACCAAGACATTTGTGTTAAAAATCGTCTGCGATCTACCTGAATGACCTTTAAACTTTATTTGGATAGCAAGCCATACCCACTTTTTGAAAGCATAACAAACCAAAAATTAAACTTTTTGGAACAAAAATTTCATGCAATAAAGCTTATAACATTTGGAGGATAGCTGTTAAAAAATCTTGATATGTTTCCTCCCTTGGTGCTTGTAGACTGCATTGCATTTACATTGCTGTTGCACAAGTGTTGGTTTCTTTAAAGGTGTTGTCCACTCTAAAATGATAATTCTGCAGTTATATATAAAGAAAAGGGGAGACAAAGAGGCGCAAATGGGTCTTATCGTTTCCATAACCCTGAGGAAGGTATAAGGTCTGTACCGAAATGCATTGGAAATACTAATGAAATAAAGGAGCAGCGCACAAGTTTCTTCGCTTCCTTGGCTTTCTTTTGTGGGTGGCAGCGCGGATCACTGAAGCATGAGATCTTTTACTTGAATTCAGCAGTTACTTTGTGTGACTGTAAAATTATTAATCCTTCCAGTGCACACACACTGGGCACTGCAAGGATTCACCATTTTGTAAGCCGGATATGGATCATAATTATGCATGTTCCTGGCAAAATAAGACTAGTGGGCCTTGCTCATATAAGTGTATGGCGTGGGCATGTCTTTGCTCACTACACTTGTATTGAGTGAGGCCACGCCTACTGAAGCATGAGATCTTTTACTTGAATTCAGCAGTTACTTTGTGTGACTGTAAATTATTAATCCTTCCAGTGCACACACACTGGCACTGCAAGGATTCACCATTTTGTAAGCCGGATATGGATCATAATTATGCATGTTCCTGGCAAAACAAGACTAGTGGCCTTGCTCAATATAAGTGTATGGCGTGGGCATGTCTTTGCTCACTACACTTATATTAAGTGAGGCCACGCCTACTAGACAGAGGCTGGGGCCGCAGTGGCAGGGAACATGCATACCGCACAACTTCGGTCCGTTCCCAACTTAGAAACAGCCAATCCTCGCAACGCACACTGCAAGCACTGGTAGGATTGTCTGCAGTCCCATAGAGTGACTTCACAATTATCATTTTAGACCGGACAGCCCCTTTATGTAGAACCAGGTGCTACTGAAATGTTATGGAAAAGCAAATACAAGTGTAAGTTAACAAAAGACAACCTTAATGAAGGAAAAGAAGGAAAGATGTTAAACTACATCAAAATGACAAATTGACAAGCTCTCTTCAGTCATCTGTTTCAATATTGGAAATCTCCATAATGTATATTTTAGTTATATGCTAGAAATTAGTATCAAATCAAAAGACATTCTCTATGATTGGATGGTGAATTATAGGAATTTGAGGGATTACAGAAATTGTAGTCAGATTAACATATTTAAACATTTTAGTACTTTTTCTTAACTTTCGCTACATTTTATACCTGCACATTTGCATTCAAATCATAGAGTGTAATTACCAGCAATCATTTCCTTCTACTTCTATCAATCGACCTAGATAGTTATCAGCCTTTCCATCTCTGAAAAAGTGAAATTTCTTTCCAACGGGTGCACAGAATTACAGTATCAATAGAATACATGTATTTTAAGTTATTTCTGCTTTATGGGTTGGTATAAATGCTTGCAGCTATCTCAAGGGAGCTGCGCCAAATGTTTTAGAAATGTAACTTCAGATTTCCAGAAGAAAAAAAAGAAACAGCAATTAAAGTCTGGCAGCACAACATATTAAAGTGATACCTCTTTCTACATGCCTGTACATGCAGTCAAATGTATTCATATATTCTTCTCTAGTTCTCGAGTATTTTCCAAAATCCTTTAAAAAAACATTTAAAACAGAAAAAAACAGCACTGTTGCGCCACACCACTAAATTTCACCATAATGTGGTTCTATTAAATGAACACTAACCTTTCCAGGTTGTGCATGAATCCGCACAACCGGTTAAGCGTATAGGGGGATAGGGTCCATAAGGTTGATGATCATCAGTCCTCTGTGTGAAGAGAAGATATTTTACGCTCCTTTAAAAAAACATTAGAATATATGTACTCTACTCTAGAAATGTAACGTCAATGTTGACCGGATTTGTGATGTTTTATATACACCTAGATATGGTTATCTTTAATATAGACCACCATCCAATTGGTATTATTAGCGGACCAACTCACACTAATTAGCACCAGTAAGTGTTACGGCCACTTTATTGTTTATCCAGGTCCACTGTATTGTTTTTATGTGTGACTGATTGGGGATCCTAAATTTGCCATTTGTGCGTTTCTTTTCCCGGTGATGCTGGCCATACACTTGATATAATTGTCTGCCAATGCTGGCAATTTCAAAAAGATCTTTAACAAACCTAACCCTGTACACATCATATTTGAGGTCAACCAACAAAAGGTGCTGAGGTACAAGATAACGCAACCCATAGGTCTCTATTCACAAAATGGAAATCAATGTGTGTTTGTTTGGATTCTCTTGATCACGTGTACACCAGTATTCCACAAAAGAAAGGAACAAGGTTCCATAGTAGTAGAGTTTAGCAAATTTCCTAAAATACAAATTGGGCAGATTCACTCATTTAAGGAGGAGGTAAGAGGGGGAGGAAGGAAGGAGATCCACAATGAATATAGTTGGTGCAAATCGAAACTTTCAGGAAGGGGCTAAAATTAATAATGTCTCATGCTAACACTATCTTGGTCTTCACCATACAGGTCCATGCCTTTGCAGTTGTATTAGTTGCTTCAATTGTCATAAATGTTGGTGAAACCTATTCAGCAGCACTGGCTGCTATATGCCCCAGAGTGAAAAGAAAAAATGTAAGCCAATCCCAGAGCCAGGCAGTGTGTGGCAGCAGTGGGACCAATATTTGTATGGCCAAGGAAAGGTGTGTTCAAGATATTTCTTCTTCTAATGCCTTTCTGCTTATCAGAATACAGCAAATGTTGCCAGCTGGACATGATTTTGCTGGATTCATGCAAAACAAATTATCCAAAATTCTTATTCTTATTCAATTCATTAGAATTGGTTTGCTCATCTTTACATAGTTTTGGTACCAACATATCAATCTACCAATGTTATTTTATTAGAGATATACATGTATATGTATATATCCCAGCATGTACATCAAAGGAAAGCCAATAGGCTGATGTGAACATTGACCAATGTGTATTGTTGGTCAGCCTCTATCTACTGCAAGAGAAAATATGGATTCAGTTGTTATTAACACTCATGCCAAGAGGATAGCAGAGCAGAGGTTGTCATCCACTTTTCCTCTCTAAATATGATAATGAACATGTCTCAACTGCCATAGTGCCTGTATATGCATCCACTTCTGAGGCTGGGTCCCACACGATACTGGCAGAATTTCACAGATCTCGGGTTGCAGTGAATCATGACAGATGCTCATTGTACACAGCAAAGACATGTGCCATGATTCACTGCAACAGATCTTAAATATCTGCACAATATCTGTGTGTGTGACCAGCCTTAGAGAGACAAGTTAGCAACATTGAGATTGCATGATAATGCTTAGTCTGTCCATCTTTATCTTTAGGGTGCCTCTTCCATCTTGCTTCAGTTCCATGATGCAGCATGATCCGATTTGATTGACATTTTGAACCAGTTAACTGTCCAGTAAGTTGAGGCAACTTTGTTTTAACTGAAATAGAAGAGCCCCAGGGCCAAGATGCTGCATTGGTCCAGCGATCAGGTCAGCAGTGATAGCAAAGCTCTTTGAAAAGGAGACAGCCACGGCTGATAGACAGCAGTATTAGTAGATAACCTAGAACCCTAAATCCCCAAAACTTGGAATGCAGTGTAAAATATAATGAAAACAATAATGCAAAAATTTAGAAATCTCTTATAGACTGGGGTCACATTTGGCCAGCCAATTGCGTTCACCACATCCAGATCCGGATGTGGTGAACGCAATTTGCTACACACACATTTGTACGCAAAAATTACACAAGCCTGCAGCTCCCAGTATCAGGACCACTATGCTACGCTGTTTGCGATAGCATTTTACAGTACAGCATCCTCAGGATGACACCCCCTAGAGACATGCTGTCCACATGCGTTCTTATTATTATTTAACCCTTTAAACAAAGCGTGCGACTGCCGCAGGCAATCACATATGCCTTGCGGCAGCCGCAAATCTAACAAATCTGCTGCGGCAGGGATACCGCTCCGAAAACTGCAGCCTGCATGATTTTTCACGCAGTCCGCAAATCCGGATGCGGTAACCGGATTGCATGTAATGCAATCCGTTGTTATAATGGGCTCCTATGTGCTGCGGTTCCTGATGCGGTTTTGAGCATTTTTAATGCTCAAATCCGGATCAGGATCTGCATAGCCGTGATGCATGTGTGACCATAGCCATATATGATTCACAATAGAACACAGTGTTACAACATTTTTCCATTTTGAAAAAAATGCAACTATCGTAACTTCTGCTTCCGCCCTCCATTAACCTCTCTAAATATGATATCTCCCTCAGTGTGCGGCACCACAATAACACCTAGCAGCAGGCTCGTTGTCTGGATGTTATGTTTGACACTGATCTCTCCCTCACCTCCTATATAGAATCTCTCGCCCGCTCCTGTCGTTTGCACCTGAAGAACATTTCTAGAGTCCTGCCCCTTTCTCACCATGGAAGCAACAAAAACCCTCACCGTGGTCCTAATCATTTGCCGCCTTGACTACTGCAATTCTCTATTAATTGGCTTTCCCCTCTCTAAACTTTCCCCTCTCCAGATCATTCTTAATGCAGCAGCCAGGATCACCTACTTGGCCAATCGATACTCATATTCCTCCGCTCTGTTCCAGTCACTGCACTGGCTGCCCATACACTACAGCATCCATTTCAAACTGCTTCTTCTCACCCACTTCACAGTGCAGCACGTCCATACATCTCCTCCCTCATCACTGTCTATCACGCCACCTGTTCTCTACGTTCTACAAATTACATTCGACTAACATCTTCACTAATCTGATCCTCCCACTCCAAGCTCCAAGATTTCTCCGAGCTGCACCAATTCTCTGGAATACTCTACCCCAAGAAATCAGGACTATACACAACTTGTACAGCTTTAGACGCTCCTAAAAACACATATTTTTAAGGTGGCCTATCATGCTCCCAATAGAAGTCCTTTGTACTGTATTTGGCACATTTACTGTCTCTCTGGTCATAACTCTTCTTCAAACTCCAGCAAATCCAAAAGCTCTACACAGATTGGCTGGTGACCATTCATTTCTATCCCCCACTTCCTAAAGATGCCTGCACTATCACTGTAATAAGCCCCTGTACTTTGTCTAACCCCCATCTCTATGTAGATTGTAAGCTCTTTTGAGCAGGGTCACCCTTATTTTTGCTTTAATTATTGTATTGTACTTTTTACATTGATTCTCTGCTTATTGCATTGTATCTAATCACTGTACTTATTTTTTACATTGTTTCTCTGCTTTATTATTGTACTTTTTACATTGATTCTCTGGTTAGTGTATTGGACTTTTTTATATTGATTCTCTACTTTAATTGCTTAGTGTATTGTATATTTTTCATTGTTACCTATGACCATTTGTATATCACTATGCTGTAAAGCGCTGCAGAATATGTTGGCGCTATATAAATAAAGATTATTATTATTATTATTAGAAATGACTAGTATCAACACATCTAAAAAAGTTGTGACAGGGTACAGTCTAGGATTTTGTCCAATCCCCTCCTCTTTTTACAACAGTCTGTAAATATTTGGGAAGTGAAGAGACCAATTGCTGGAGTTTTAGGAGATGAGTATTGTCCCATTCTTGTCTGATGTAGGATTATTGCTGTTCAATAGTCCTGGGCCTTGGCTGAATTATTAATTTCATAATTATCCAACTGTTTTCTTTTGGACAAAGGTCTTGTATTCAGTCAAGCCAGCTCATTATATGATTTGTTCTCCTGTGAAACCATGCTGTCTGGATAAATTCAGTATGTGCTTTAGCATTATTTTGCTAAAATATACAAGGTCTTTCCTGAAATAGACATTGTCTGTATTGGACTATGTGTCATTCTAAACCCTCTATATAATGCTCAGCATTGATATTACCTTACAGGATGTGTAAGCTACCCACGCCATAGACATTAATGCAACCCCATACCATCGATGATGCAGGAACTGTGCGCTGATAACAAGCTGGATGGCCCTTCTCTTCTTAAGTAAGCAGGACATGGCATCCGTGGTTTTCATAACGAATTTCTATTTAAATCATTTGATCACAAAAAAGTTTTCCATTTTGCCTCAGTTAATTTTAAATGAACCTTGGCCTAGAGAAGACGGAAACATCTCTGGAATGTGTTGGTATATGGCGTCTTCTTTGTATGGCCCAACTTAATTTGCCTTTGTGGATTTCATGACAAACTGTGTAAGTTGACAACGATTTCTAAAAGTATATCTGAACCCATGCAGTGATTTTCCAAACCATATTGACAGTTGGCCTTCTCCCTTGTGCACATAGGTTTCTCCAAAATCTTTGACTCATTTGATGATATTTTGTACTGTAGAAGTTGAGGTATAGAAAGTCCTTGCAATTTTACACTGAAGAACATATATTCTGAATTTATTACCCATTCTAGAAGCAGTTGTTCACAGATTGGTGAACCCCTAACCATCTTTATTTTTGAGAGATGTTGACTCTTTCAAGGGAACCTGTCAGCAGGATTTAGGATTATAAGGTAAAGCCATTGCCAATGTTGCTGTGATGCGATTCAATGCATACCTGCATTGGAGAAATCTGTTCTGTAGTTGTGGAGTAATCTGCATCTAAACTTTCTATAATAACATCTTTTTTTGCATGCTTTGTCCATCAGGACAGGACTTGAGGGTAGGGTCATATGCTTCTATTCCTCCCTTGTTTCTTTCTCCTCTTTTCTTATTTTAACTCCTCACCACCACCGCCATTATCGCGGTGGGTGGTGCGTGCAGTGCAACTCTGCTGGGATATTCAATTCTTCAATTCTTTGATAAAATGACACCAGAGACAGCTCATGTGGACACCAAGTTTTGCATCATCAATTTATTGAAGACAGGATTCCTTTAATATGCACTCTTTATAGACCAACATGTGATTTAGCTAAAGATGGACCCCCTAGCTATTTTTCGTTAGCACCACTTACTTTCTCAGCTGTTTGATAACTCAATCCCAACTTTTGTGAGATGTTTTCATGACCCCAAAAAAGTGGAAAAATATCAAGCTATCAACTTCTGATATGAGTTATAAGTTTTGTTGTGAATAAAATATTAGAAAGTCCAAAATCATTGCATTCTTTTTTTTTACATTTTGCACAGCATCTAAACATTTTGGGAATTATGATTGTTAGTAACAAGCAATAAACAATCCAATAAAAAATCCTTCCTTTCTTGAGAAGGGAGTGGATTTTTAATCAGTACATTGCAAACCGGGCTGTGGAGTTGAAGACGTGGAGTCGGAGTTGGTGTCCATTTTGAAGGAGTTGGAGTTGGATTCAGGGATATTGAGGAGTTGAAGTCAGATGTGTGGTTTACTGACTACACAGCCCTGGTTGTGGACTCAGAGTCAGGGAGTCAGAGTCAGTGTCCATTTTGGTGGAGTCGGAGTAGGAGACAGATACAGGGAAATTGAGGAGTTGGAGTTGGATGTTTGGTTATCGACTCCACAGCCTGGATTGCAAAGCTGCTTGTTATTATAGGCACTTTTTAATTGTAACCATTTTTCATGTTGATACATGATCATTTATATAGTTGATTTGTCTAAATATCCTTTTAAATCATAAAGCAGCACATCCTGCCAAGAAATGGCTCGCTCTGTAACAATGTCATCTGTGACTTTGACTACATTAATGTTGCCATGCAGAAAGTAACTGAGCACAATCAGGTCTCTATTATGTAATCCATAGCAACTGAACTGTGACTTGATGTGCTTAATGTAAATGAAAACAAAAGTACAATTGGATTTGTCAGCTAGAAAAGAACTATATTCTCTATTTTCTGCCGTTTCATTAATGTATGCTCTTTCATATCACATATATTAATTGAGGTCTATAAATCAACATAATTATGCCAATTGGAATATAATCCAAGGACAAGTGAATCATTAAAACTGGTTCAAGATGCTTAATGAAGATGGTAATGTTCAGTTCAAAGTAATTGCTGGGAGACATTTGCTTTTCCTTCTGTAAAATAGCATTACAGTAAACACAACCAACAGAAGCGTTTGTAGACGAGTTAGGATATGGTCACACATGATTTGTTACATAACTTTTAGTGACTGTTCAGTAGATCTAAAGTATGGTGGATTGCAGCAAATTCTTCTTACTGTATTCATTCCGCAGACAGCACTAGTGATAGGAGAGACATTGGAATCAGAAGCTCTTGATGACGCAGGTTCTATTCAGCCATTTAGATTTGGGTGACTAGGATCTGAAATTCTGTCCAGTATGGCAGTATGTGTGTGTGTGCTATGCAGATGGAGTTATCAGCCCTGCTTCATCCAATTGGAGAGCACCACACCCTGCTTAAAGCGAACCTGTCACCCCCCTGGACATCAACAGCTGAAATAGCCACCTTCTGCAGCACTAAGGCTGCATTCAGAGAAGGTGGCTATAGGCTTTCGATGCCCTATATTCACTCAAATATGAACTTATATAACTGCTTACACTTAAGACGACCTAAGACCGGGAGGCGGGGTTTCGCGCTCCTCCGACCCGCCCCCTCTTGTCAATCAGCCTGGTCGCCTGCTGCTGCCTCTCCTCACAGTCTAGCATGAACGCGCGCCTCCGTTCTCCTCTATGGCGCCGCGCATGCGCTGTGCGCGCAGCCCGACGACTTCCTGGACACCCGGCGCACAGCGCATGCGCGGCGCCATTGAGGAGAACGCAGGCGCATGTTCATGCTAGACTGTGAGGAGAGGCAGCAGCAGGCGACCAGGCTGATTGACAAGAGGGGGCGGGTCGGAGGAGCGCGAAACCCCGCCTCCTGGTCTTAGGTCGTCTTAAGTGTAAGCAGTTATATAAGTTCATATTTGAGTGAATATAGGGCATCAAAAGCCTATAGCCACCTTCTCTGAATGCAGCCTTAGTGCTGCAGAAGGTGGCTATTTTAGCTTTTGATGTCCAGGGGGGTGGCAGGTTCGCTTTAAGCTTCAAGCTGGAATCTGGAAACTGAAAGACATAGTCGTGTGCTCCACTGGCTTAGTCGTGGTCTGATTTGCACCTTGTAGCACTATTGTTCATTGTTTTAACATTGTCTGTGTTTCTAACTATTCTTACATTTTCTGATTTTGTACCTATCGTGACCTCTTGGTTCTGATAAAGATACCTTACTAGTCCTAGCATTCTGCTCCACCAAATAGCATTTTATGTTGTGGCCCCTGCCTAGGAGCAACTGTTCAAGTCAAAATTTTTGTATTGGTTAAAGGGTGAAGGCCAGGGCAACCCCTGGAATCTGGTAAGTGGAGGGGTTTGTGCTAAAGGTTGTACGTGGCAGTCATTTTAGAGCTGCCAGATGACCAATCAAAACTCACTTACATTATATCCGGCACAACAAATTATGGATCCCAACAAGTGGAGCAGGATTGAATTCAAAACCTGTCCCAGTATACCCGAGATATTGTGGAGCAATTACAACATCTTTTAAAGCTGCAAAAACATTTTCTCCTTGAAAATAAGGCTAGGGTCACACTTGGGAGGTTGCATCCGCTTACAGAATGCATTAACAGATCTAGTTTTTGCTTTGACATTTTAATAGCTTGTTTTTTCATTTTTAATTATTATTTTACTACTAAAAATAGTATATTGAGGTGCGCTAAAATGTTTTTATATGTGTGGTTTTATGCTTAGTGTAAATTAATAGACAATCCTGCAGCTCTACCGCCGGGACCTGCAGATTTGAACAATATATGCACGTTGCAGACCATGTTTTTAGCGCAACTAGCAAAAATGCATTGCATCAAATGCACTTTTGCAATGCGTTTTTTTGCATTGGAGTCTATGCGTGCGTTAATGCATGCGTTTTTACACAGTTGCACATGTAAATAATGCATCCGTTTAGCGGATGCATGACGCAAGTGTTACCCCTAGCCTAAGTTTGTGACTGTGGTCTTGGACATGCCCTGATTCCACAGACATAACATGGACATTGACTGGAACCAGGGTCATTTTTCTCTGGAGCCCTGTGTGTCTGGACAAACGTATTTGTTTATCTGTGAATCTGTCTAAAACCATATTTATTTAAAAATGATGTTCATATATTTTCTATGACCAAATATGAAAAACTACCCTTACTCAGAGATTATGATTATCCCATTGATCTGCTAACCAACTCCGGTCTATAAACAGTAATATAATATATAATATTTCTGGTCCAGAACATCAGGCCATGAAAGATTATATACCAGACAGTCTGCAAATAGTGTTCATCCAAACATTCACATCACCAGTAGGGGCAGGTTTCATTTTTGTTAATAAAAAAGATGATGGTCTTGGAGCATGTATTGACTATCGGGAAGTTAACAAACTTGATGGGAAGAATCAATATCCACTGCCTCTCATCCCTGATATCTATGACCAGATTTTGGGAGCCCATTAATTCACCAAACTTGTTCTGAGGGGCTGGTTTAACTTGATTTGTGTAAGGCCAGGGCCACACTTGCATCTGCAATCCAGTTACTGGATCCAGTTTTGACATGTTGAAATCTTGAAAACCTGATCTGGTAATGCACCCATAGACTCCAATGCAAAAACCGGATTACAACAGTGCAATCCGTTTACTGGATTGCGTTTTTTAGGAATCTGTTTTAAATAGGGTCTGCAATGTTTTTTGGTGTATTTTCAAAAATGCATGCTTTTTTAACATGGGGGTCTATATGAAACGCATACGTTAACGCATGGTGCATATACGTTAACAAATCTGGTAAAAATGCCCCAAAAATGGCAAGGGAAAAACTAGATCCAGTTATGCATCCAGTAAATGGATGCATGCTCCCAAGTGTGGCCCTAGCCTTAGAGAACATTATGAGTGAAAGATGGCATTTAGCTCTGCTGACAGGTATTATGAGTTTCTTGCGATACCTTTAGAATTAAGTAATGTACCAGATGTTTTTCAAAACTTTGCCAAGGACATATTCAGAGATATTAGTGGACAATATATGGTTGTCTATTTAGATTACTTCCGCCATGTACGCTACAAGACTATTAATTATTTGCTAAATTTGAAAGATCTATTTTTTAGTTAAAGAATTACATTTCATGAGATATATTTTGTTTGCTAAATGTTTCTCCTTAGATTCCTTTAAGGTCAAACCATTTAAAGGGAACCTGTCACCAGGCTTTTTCGCTATAAACTGTGGCCACCACCAGTAGGCTCTCATATACATAACTCTAGAATACTGTATATATGTTTTCAAGCTGATCTACACAACATAAAAAAGAGCTCTTTTTATACTCACCTACAGTGCGGTCTGGTCTGATGGGAGTTGCTGATCTTCAACCGGCATATCCTCTCTGCTTGCGATTGCCGTCCGGCTTCCCTGCTTCGTGTGGTTGATACATCCTACATCATCCACGCAGTGTCCTCCATTACAGACTTACACATGTACCCTTTTCTCTGCCATGCTGAGCAAAGTACTGTAATGCGCCAGAGCGAAAAAAGGTCAAAGAATGATTGTGCATATGCTCTACAATACTTTGCTGTGTGCTCGGCATGGCACACAGAAGTCTACATGTACAGGAATGCAATGGAGAACACTGTTTTGTGGATTGGGTTTTTGTTGTGAAATTCAGATCTGGTACTAAAATCATAAAAGTTAATGCACACTCCTGAAATTTCTGCCTATGTTAGGACTGTGAACCACCTATTGTTGCTGAAGGTTTGTATTGTCTTTAATTTCTTAGATCTTGTGTAGAAGATATCTGTATATCTCAAGAGATAGCCCTTGACTCTACTCCTACCCAAAATCTAATTGTACCCCCACCCCAGTTTCACCTACTTATTCTTTGGAATACATGCTTACACAACATTTTCAGTTGCAGGAATTTCATTAAGGGATCTTCCCTGTATCCGTTACAGTCTTTATTAGTTCTGTTTTTATTTTTCAACACTCGTTTTTCTACCAATAAATGACAATGCATTCTGAAAATTAGCCTGGTGAATGTATAGTGGTGCTTGAAAGTTTGTGAACTCTTCAGAATTTTCCCTATTACTATTTAAATTTAACCTAAAACTACCCTAAACTCTAAGGCTACCTTCACATTACGATTTGAAGGGAGCCGATGCTGTCCGATATAATTCAGACAGCATCGGCTCCCTTCTGATGCCTGGAATCGGGTGCCAAATAGGCACCCGATTCCGGCATAAAATCGGCGCCTCCTGGCTGAAAAAAAAAAAAATAAATAAAGTTTATTCTCACCTCCCCCGAGCCCCCGCCGTCTCCCGCCATCTTCTGCCATCTTCTTGGAGGCTCCCGGTGGATCCGCAGGCTGCCGGTGTCAGCAGAGCGCTCCTCTGCTGTTTAGGACCTGCGGTGATGTCAGTCACGTGACCGCGGGTTCACCATGGTAACCGCGGTCACATGACTGTGACATCACCGCAGGTCCTATAAGGCAGAGGGAGCGCTCTGCTGACACCGGCAGCCTGCGAGAGCTACCGGGAGCCTCCAAGAAGATGGCGGAAGACGGCGGGGGCTCGGGGGAGGTGAGAATAAACTTTATTTTTTTTTTTTTAACACTTGTGCTCCTAGTTAGGAGCAGTTTTACTGTACTGAGCATGCTCAGTACAGTAAAACGGGGTCCGAGGAGACATAGATGTTTCCTCGGACCCTTCTCCATAGGGCCCCATGTTATAGGGATCGGACCTAATCGGATGTGCACTAAATGCCATCCGATTTGGTCTGATCCGAACCTGTCAGATTTTATTTTCGGTGCAAAAATCGGAGCAAGCTCCGATTTTTGCACCGATAATAAAATCGGACAGAATCGGATCGGACCAAATCGGATGGCATTTAGTGCACATCCGATTCGGTCCGATCCCCATAGGGATGCATGGGGTTCGAAAATCGGTCCGATGCTGTCCGATTTTTTTTGGACAGCATCGGAAATGCAAAAATCGCTATGTGAAAGCAGCCTAAGGCTGGCGTCACACTGCAGTTTTTCACTGATCAGTGTCCATCAGTGTTTGGGTGCCAAAACCAGGAGAGGAAGCAGGAAAGGAACTTGCAGAGAAAAACTATAATTGAAAGATTGACACCTGTTCTGAGTTTTGGAGACACTCCTGGTTTTGGCACCCAAACACTGCTGGACACTGATCAGTGAAAAACTGCAGTGTGAAGCCAGCCTTACACATGTATCCTAAAAGTTGACAAAAATAACATACCGTATATACTCGCGTATAAGCCGAGTTTTCAGCACAAAAATTGGGCTGAAAAGTCCCCCCCTCGGCTTATACGCGAGTCATAAGGCCGCCCGCCCCCCCCATCGGTATACAGGTGCCCCCCCATGGGTATACAGGGCCCCCCCTTGCTGCCACAAACCTGTAAAGTAATAGATCATTATACTTATCCCTGTCGCCGTCGCCGCCATCACGCTCCTCCGGCTTCATCCTGTTTCTTCCGGCTTTCTCCTCCGGCGCACAGACAATGGCGTCACTGCCTGCGCCCACCGGAAGAGGAAGTCGGAAGAAGCATGAAGACCAGGAGGAGCGCGATGGCGGCGGCGACGGCGACAGGGATAAGTATAATGATCTATCACTTTACAGGTTTGCGGCAGCAAGGGGGGCCCTGTATACCCATGGGGGGGCGCCTGTATACCAATGGGGCTGCTGCTGTATACACCACTGGGGCTGCTGCTGTATATACCACTGGGGCTGCTGCTGTATACACCACTGGGGCTGCAACTGTATATACCACTGTGGCTGCTGCCGTATATACCACTGGGGAGGCTGCTGTAACACTGCTGGGGCCTGCATATACCACTGGGGAGGCTGCTGTATACCACATTGCTGGGGGCTGTATACCTGTGCTGGGGTCCACCCTCGGCTTATACACGATTCAATAGGTTTTCCCAGGTTTTGGGGGCAAAAGTAGGGGGGTCGGCTTATACACGGGTCGGCTTATACACGAGTATATACTGTAATCAAGTAAGTGAGCCAAAAATATCAGACTGTCATTTTTATTATGGAATATTATTCAAAATCACGTCTGTTATTACTTGCAAAAGTAAGCAAAAATGTAAGATCAGAAAAAAAGTGAGTGACCTGTTTTATTTACAGAACAGGAATCTATCAAATGCTGATCTTCACAACATATGAAGAAGAGCGTTCTAGAAGAAAGGGGAAATATGAGGATCTTATTACGTCGGTAGAAAAGAGGTTCCATTAACAAATGAGAGGATGAATGTGGGGTGATATCTGTGAATAATAGAATAGATTTGAATAGATAGAATTGGAAAGGCTTTAGCATGAACTGAGAAAATGTTACTTCTGACATACAGTTAAATTACAAAATAATCACCTTTAATCCAGCCTAATTACATATTAGTTGTAGTTTAATTAAGAAAGACAATGCCTTACTTGATGGAAAAAACTAAAATCCATTCAGAAATGATCTGATTTTTAAAAATGTCCGTCCTTCTCTCTGTGTATACGACTAAAGAAAGTCATCGATTAAAAGTGACAGGTACACATTATTACATTTCGCATTCCAGTCCTCTCTTTTTTCTTCTTAGCAGTTGATTTTGACACATAAATGTCATATACAATGTGCTCGCTCCATGTAGCCCTTCTCTGGGGATGTCATTTAAGGCTGTTTAGACTCCACGCATTTCACTCCAGAGGACTCTTAGCCTACTTTATAAAAGTGAGAAGTAAAACTTCTCAGTGTCAAGACAGATCTTCTCAAAAACTCTTCAGCGGAGGTGATGTTCTAATGGTCTAGGCTTATTTATTATATATTATATACAGTATGTTTACTACATTATATATGACGTTGAATACAGAACTCTTTGTAGCAGTAAAAGTATTAAAAGATAAAGTTTCGGAATTTCAATCTCTATTACTATTTTACGGGAAAAATATGGTTAAAATAACAATGTCACATTAGCTATTACTCTACTTAAATTGAGATGAGACCGCAGTAATGTCCTAGACAGATTAGTGGAACAGAAGTAGCAGATGGCACTGTTCATCCATTGTTCAAAACTGTTAATCTCTTGGATCACACAGATTACCGCTAGAGTACTGTCTTCCATCCTGCCGAGGAAAGCCAAAAATTAATAAAGACATTGAAAAGGCTCATCTACATTAGACATTAGACATTAGTGATATGTACGAGTATCCCTATAATTCTTTTTAAACCAAGGGTTAATACTTAGTCTATACACTATAGCACGTTTCCTCTCAAACATCTAGAATGTATCAATCTTCAAAAATATTCTTCTCTGTTGCTGCAAATGTTAATCCGACTTGTTGATTTTACCACCTCTAATGACTCCCATTTTTATCCACAATTTATTCATCTTCCTCAGTCAGGAGCACATTAATTGACTCTTATTAAAGTGTCCATTAATAGTTCAAAAGCTTTTTCTTTACCAATTAAAGTACCAATGTTTGATACAAGCTTTGCAGGAAAGAACAATTTAATTATCTCCTGTTTATATGCATAGGACTACTTACAGATTAATCAGGATATGTGCTTTTAGTTGTTCTGAGAAGGATTTCTTAAAAGGAACTTGTCATCTTATTCATGATGCCCAAACTGTGGGCAACTTAGCTCACATCCTGATAATACATACAATTAGGATGCTTTTAGCCACGCACAGCGGGTTAAATAAGCATTGGATATGTCACCAATGTGCTAAGCAAATATATTTCTATAGGTGCTATTGACATGAATTTATCATCAGATGTTGGTAACAACCCATCCAGTCCACACAGGCAAAGAACCCAAACCACAGATGTCCATACATTTAGTGATGTGTAATAATTAGAAATGACACAAGGAAAAAAGTATTGAACATTCATACTGAAATTTTTTTAATAGTTTGTACAAAATCCTTTGTTGGTGATGAAGCTCCAAAGGGTCATTCCATGTCAAGTGAACCAATGATTATTACCTCTATATTTTTAATTCTTTTGAGATTTTGTTATTTGATAATAGCATGTCAGACAATGCAAAATGTGAAGAGAAAATTTTTTTAAAAAATTTATTTTTTTTTTAACTGATTTTCAAAGTTCGGAAAAAGTGTGAATTTCGCTGTTGCCTGCCTTTACGTTTCTCCTCATAACTCAGGCTAGGAATAAGATAGAGAGACAAAATAAACACCAATCTACTCAGAACTATACAGGCTTTCATCAGATATGTCACAAGAGGATCTTTGTTAATATTTTACCCATGTGATCACAAGCGCAAAACTTTAAAACGCATTTCCGAAAAATCGGCGCGCTTTAAATATTTCAAAAACTGCCTATGTGTCTGCTTTGCTCTTAGCCACATCTGTACCAAATTTCAAGTTGGGATCGCAATGGGATCATATTTTAACATATTTTACTATTAATGGCGTCAATGGGTCATTCCATATCAAGTGATCTAAATATGAATATTTTTTTTTTTACCTGACTTCTTTAGATTTTTTTTTTTTTTTTCCTTTATGAAGTACTACTTTAGTTAATTACAAATTAAAAGTTTGGAATTTTTTTCTTCATCAGTTAATTTTTTACAGATTTTTAAAGTTTAAAAAAAGGGTGAATTTTGGCCTGGTATGACTTTACATTTTTTTATCTCGGGCTAGAAATAAGATAGAGAAACAAAATAAACACCATTCTACTCAGAACTGTCCAGGCTTTGACCAGATATGTCACAAGAGTATATTTGTTAATTTTAATTTTTTACCCATGCGAATGCAAACGCAACATTTTGAAACGCATTTCCGAAAAAACGTTTTAATAAAAATTTTCCAAAACTGCCCATGTGTCTTTTATGCTCTTAGCCACATCTGTACCAAATTTCAAGTTGGGATCGTGATGGGATCATATTTTAAAATATTTAACTATGGTTAATCTCATTTTATTAAATTTTGAAAAAACATATGAAAGACATACATTCAATCTTTTAACAAAATCTTGAGACATATAAAATATACAAAAAGAGAATTCACAAAGTTATTAGTAACTTTAAGATAAGCTGCAAATTTACTTTTGCGCTTATCTCTGGTGCAATATATACTACAATCTAAATATAATTCCAAACACTCAAGTATACAACCTTTCTCAGGGTTTTGAGATGTTCTGATGTCAAGGGGACAAGCAGCCCCAGCAGAATGATTTTTATCACTTGGCCCCTTCTAACAGGTTGACCACGTAAGTGGGTCATTACCTGTTGAGGCCTAGTTGGAATAGTCTATCGACTGGTGTACCGGAAAGGAAGGCCGAAATATTAATGATCTACTCACAGCTCAGAGTTTCCGATACCTGTCTAATGTTCACTAGAATTCTGAAGGTATAGGTGTAGAAAGGAAATACCTAGACTGAATGTATCAGATGGGAAGAAAAGAGAGATAGAAAAGAAGAGAGAGAGAAGAGAAACAAAAACCATTAGAAAAAGTTATACTGGGAAAGAAAAGCCACGTAAGAAAAAAAGAAAAAAAAAGAGGGGGGGGACGGGTGAGGTATGGGAAGGAGAAAGGGTACTCATCCCACTGGCTCCCCATCAGCCAGAGGTCGAGCCATATTATCTGTGCTGGAAAAGATACTCCTACATTCTGCAGAGTTGTGAAAAAGAATCCATTCAACCCAAATCCCTAAGAATTTGTTCCGAGATCCCGACGCATCAGCTGCGAGCTCCTCCATTCGATATATGTCCATCAATTCTTTGAACCAATCAAGTAGAGATGGAGCCCGCCTTGATTTCCAGAACCTCGGGATCACAGCACGAGCAGCCGAGATGCAAAAGCGGAGAATATCCCTCTTCTGTAGCCCAATAGGACCTGGAAAAATGGATAACATTGCCGATTCTGGGCAGCATTCGGCTTGTTTACCTGGCGTATGCATTGAAAACCTCAGACCAGAACCGCCGGATTTCCCCACAACTCCACCAAATGTGTATCATTGTACCCTTCTCTTCCCCACAGCGCCAGCAGGTATCAGGGGTTCCAGGGAACATGTTCCGGAGTTTCGTCGGGCACAAGTACCATCTAGTGAGCAGCTTATAGCTTCTTTCTTGTGCAGAACAAGCGCTAGCTAGTGAGTGAGTAAATATAAAGCATTTCTGCCAATTAGCTTCTGAAATGCTACACCCCAATTCCCTCTCCCAAGCATGTTGGAAGTAAAGGGTGCCCTGCTCTCTCATGGACCCTAAGGCCTGGTATAGAACTGATATTTTGCGCCTCGGTGGAGCCTCCAGTTGGAATAACCTCTCCAATACGTTGGGCGTCAATCTTACCCTGCAAGAGTGGTCAGCTGAATATAAGTATGCTCTGTATTGGAGAAATTCGAATCACTTAAGAGGTCTCGTAGGTTCTTTGAGTTGTAGCTCTGCCATCGGGGGCAAACCACCACTGGACAGAGTCTGTCCTACTCGGGTGTCATCCACAATCCGCCAACATAAAAATCTCTGCCTGTCAAATCTGGGTGGGAAAGATGGGTTGGAAAAAAGGGGAGTCAAAGGGCTAAGTCTGTCGTTTAAGCGAGGGTTTTCGTCACTAGGTGCCATACCTTCAAGGTGTTTCTGGTCATGTCTGTCAAAGGTACTAGGTCTGTGGAGTCTTTAGGGGAAATCCAAAGCAGGTGTTTCAGCGGTATCCCCAAACCCTCTTGCTCCACCCCTACCCATTTCTTGGAGGACGCATGATAATGCCAATCTAGAGCTCTAACAAGAGAGGAAGCCACAAAGTATGCTCGTATGTTGGGTAGTCCAACCCCTCCTCTGGTCTTGGGCAAGGATAGGATATTCATTCGCAATCTGGACCTCTTGCCCCCCCAGACAAATCTAAGGATCATAGATTGCATTTTGGAGAGGAAGCCTCTATCCAATAGAACAGGAACTGTCTGAAAAGTATATAAGAGTCGGGGCAAGACATCCATCTTGACTACGTTTATTCTCCCGAACCAGGATAGCTTTAATTGTCTATAGGAGGTAAATGCCGATTCTGCGTTAGTCAAAAGGGGTTGATAATTTAAATTGAATATTTGTTTAAGATCTTTTGGTATAAGGACTCCCAAGTACTTAATGGCTTCTACTTTCCATTTAAATGGGAACTGTTTAGATAGATGAAAACCAATTCTCCAGGCAAAGAAATATTGAGTGCCTCGGTTTTGGAGCAATTCACTTTAAAGTTGCTCAATTGTCCGAACCGTTCAAACTCCATTAAGACCGAAGGGATGGAGACCAGGTGCTGGGAGATGTAAAGTAGCAGGTCATCTGCAAATAAGGCTAATTTGTGATGACTCTGTCCCAGCTTGACCCCATGGACGCATTCATTGGACCTAAGTGCAAAATATTTAACTATTATAGTGTCAATTCAAAATCACCAAGAACACAATCAGTCATTTTTTTACAATTGCCCGTCAATAGTTTGAATTTGATATAAAGAAACATAGTCTTGTAACATCTCAAATGAAAGCTGTTACCGTTCTGAGTAAAATGATGCCTCTCCCACTTCATTATCTTATTTCTAGCCTGAGATAAAAAAAAAATGTAAAGTCATACCAGGCCAAAATTCACCCTTTTTTAAACTTTAAAAATCTGTAAAAAATTAACTGATGAAGAAAAAAATTCTAAACTTTTAATTTGTAATTGACTAAAGTAGTACTTCATAAAGGAAAAAAAAAATAAAAATCTAAAGACGTCAGGTAAAAAAAAATATTCATATTTAGATCACTTGATATGGAATGACCCATTGACGCTATTACTAGTAAAATATGTTAAAATATGATCCCATTGCGATCCCAACTTGAAATTTGGTACAGATGTGGCTAAGAGCAAAGCAGACACATAGGCAGTTTTGAAATATTTAAAGCGCGCCGATTTTTCGGAAATGCGTTTTAAAGTTTTGCGCTTGCGATCACATGGGTAAAATATTAACAAAGATCCTCTTGTGACATATCTGATGAAAGCCTGGACAGTTCTGAGTAGATTAGTGTTTATTTTGTTTCTCTATCTTATTTCTAGCCCGAGATATGATAGAAAATGTAAAGCCATACCAGGCCAAAATTCGCACTTTTTTAAAACTTTAAAAATCTGTAAAAAATTAACTGATAAAGAAAAAAATTCAAAACTTTTTTTTTGTAATTAGATAAAGTTGTTCTTCATATAGAAAAATTTTTTTAAAAATCTGAGGACGTCAGGGAAAAAAAATATTCATTTTTGGATCACTTGACATGGAATGACCCCAAAGCATCTTCTGTATGGAGAAACTAGTCACCTGCATTGCTCAGGTGTGATTTTGTGCCATTCTTCCACACAAACACTCTTCAAATTTTGCAGGTCCCGTGGGCTCCTCCTATGAACTCTGAGCTTTGCTTCCTTCCATACATTTTCTGTTGGATTCAGGTCACCTGATTGGCTTGGACATTCTACCAGCTTTATTTTCTTTCATTGTAACCAACTGAGAGTTTCCTTGGCTGTGTGTGGTATCATTGTCTTGTTGAAATGTCTACCCTCAATTCATCTTCATCATCCTGTAGATGGCAGCTGATTTTAATCAAGAATGTGTCACTATGTTGTCTATTCACCCTTCTTTCAATTATATGATGTTTGCCAGTACTGTATACTGAAAAACAGCCCCACAACATGATGTTCTCTCCTCCAAACTTCACTGTTGGTATGGTGTTCTGGGGTGATATGCAATGCCTTTTAGCCTCCAAATATCCATATGAAATCCAAAGGGTAACATTTTGGTCTCATCTGATTAGACTACTTTCAGTATTAGACAGGGTTTTCTAAATGTTGTTGCACAAACACTAAATACACTTGAACATGTGTAATAGAGTTTTGCGTCGTGAGTGTGCATACAGGTCATGGAGGTTGACGTTGTAACGTCACTGGTTTTGTTACGTAATAGCGATCTCGCTAACGATATCGCTATGTGTGACACTTAGCAGTGATCAGGCCCCTGCTGTGAGATCGCTGATCGTTACAAAGTGCTCTGGGTCATTTTTTGGTCCTTGGTCTCCCGCTGGTTAGCACGCATCGCAGTGTGTGACAGCAAGAGACCAACGATCAGCGACCTCACAGGCTGGTAACCATGGTAAACACCGGGTATCTAGGCAGCGCTAAGCAGGGAGGACGCTGACATCTATGATAAACATCGGGTATCTAGACAGCGCGCGCTGCCTAGATACCCGCTGTTTATCACTGTTTATCATAGTTACCAGTCTCCTCCCGCTTACCCAGCAATGTGGAGGTCGACTCCCTGGTCACTGAGGAGATCTGCCTGTTTGACAGCTCCCCAGCGACCAGGTAGCAACACTCCAGCGATCCCGGACAGGTCGTTATCGCTGTCGGGATCGCTGGAGCGTCGCTCAGTGTGACAGGGCCCTTATTGTTTTCTTTAAAACAATTGTACCTGCACATTTCAGGTCTTCCTGCAGCTCTCCACATGTGGCTCTTTGCTCTTGGACAACCTTTCTGATAATTACTTTCCCTCCTCTGTTTGAAATTTTACAGGGAGCACCTAGTCACAGCTTAAAATGAAATCATTTTCTTTCCTCTTCAGCATTAGGATCCCAACAGTACTCACTGGAAACTATGTTAATTTTGAAAATTTTCTATAACCAATGTCATCAGTATGTTTTGCAACAATAAGAATGTAAAGGTTTCGAGACAGCTCATTGGAGTTACCCATCATGAAATGTTTCTTGTGTTTCACTTTGGTATCTCTGAGGAAAATACACCTGTCTTCAATTGTGCTGTCAACATTATTCAAATTACTGGTGGGCAATATGAATCAGATTACATGTTCCCTTTAAGAAAAAATTGTTCTTAAAAAGCTAAACGCGCATTTTCTGATTAGTCTGTAAGTCGTCCTCTGCTTATAAACAGGAGATAATTAAAACAGCTTTTCTTACAAAGACTGTATCAACTATTGGTACATAAATTGGTATATAACTGACCTCAGTCATGCAGCCAGGATCGGATTCATTCTGCCTATGGTTTGGGCAGCTTGAATAACCTGACAGGTTCCCTTTAAACTATTTATACTCGGCACTAACCTGACTTGAGTAATTTCAATGGTAGGTGGTGGTGGCATATTGCTAAATGTGGCATGAAATTGAATGTTTATTTTTTTTCACTTTCTGCTCCTTTTTGAAAAATGTCAAGTGGAATCACTAATGGGAGATAAAAAATATAACAAATGTTTTAACAATTTGCACAATTTTTGACTCAAAATATTGATGAAAAGCAGATGAGCTAATAATTTTGAAAGAAATAAATTTGTTTTTTGAAATTTGCAGAATTAGGTGAATTTGAAAAATTTTGATTTGATTTGTGCTAACCTTCAAATTTCCCACAACCTTTTTACAAAAGAAGAAAAAGATTCCATTGGCCATTGGAGGCTCGCAGGATGTCGGGTATGACAACTATGATTGAACTTTTAACAGCACAGCCAATCAGGTTGGATTATCAAAGACTGTATAAAAACAGAGGTAGTAAATTCAGCAGCCGCATTGTGGCGAATCTGGAACGAAAAGTCACAGCTCAGAACTTACCAATAGAACTAGGGACAGAAAACCATAAAATACTGACGAAACAGTACAGATAATGTGTGATAGCACAGCAATGAAGAGTGATTACCATCCGTTTAGTCATAACCATGCATGTTGAAGTCCTTTTGATTTTACTAAGTAGGTGTTTGTGTGTGAAGGCCGCTTTACACGTCGCAATATCGTTCCAATATTGCATACGATTTCACGGGAGCGCGCACGTTTTTGACACTTGTCCAAGATCACATAGGAGATGTTACACAGGGAGATATCGGCAGGCAAAGCAACTACGATGTACGCCCCTTTTTCACACTGTGTCTGAGCACCTCAGGGAACGACAAATTAACATTGTAGTGATTAGGGAAAGTTGCACTCCAAATTGTAGTTGCGCTGTCACACAGCACAATCATGCCAAATCGCATAGCCAATATTTCACGGTTAAAGAGCATGCACAATTCAAAAACGATATCGTAGTTGCATCGTTTTTGAGTTGCGTTGCCCATTTACACAACACAACGCACGAACGATATCGACTGCAACCCCCAGTACCACGTGATCGTAGTTGCGTTGCGATATCGTGACGTGTAAAGTGGCCTTAAGAGCTTGATATGCGTTTCCTAGGAAACCTCAAAGTGTTACACAAGTCTTTTTGAGAAATGTAAGAACCTGTGATTCAAATTAAAATTTAGTGAAAAAATGATCAAAAATGGTGAATTTAAATTTTAAAAGATTTTATCATCTCTTTATAACATAATATATTAAATAGAAAAGAGCCCATGCCATGTGAATCTTGTATATGTACTACAAGTGTTGAAAACTTTAAAAGGAACCTATCAGGTCCCCTAGGCATCCAGAACCACAAGCAGTTCTGCATACATATAATCTCAGACTAACAGTCCCTTTGTGTAGTAGCATACATAAACCAATCTTTAGAAAAAGTATGTCTAAAGACTGTTTATGAGATGCTAATTAGGGCTTTGACTAGTTGAGTGGTCTTTATTTCCCGACTAATCAGCCCATTTAGCATATTTAGCAAGAGTTGGATATTAACTGAAGGGGCCACTTAATATGGTGGTCATGATGTTCTCCACAAGTAGCCACCCCTTGGCTGGGTCCTTCCCTGGAGGGATACCTGGCTGGTCCTGTGTTTGAGACTCCTAACCGAGGCTCCACAGTCTCTATTTGCTTATTCGTTTAGCATGTTATCATGCCCCTGTGGGTGTGATAACATGCTTTAAAATGCCCAGTATCTTCTTCATATCTACACAAAGCCGCACATGCACGCAACATTGTACCACTCAGCATTGAGCTTTTTTAATGCTAGGTGTAGTATGCATCTCGGCTTCAAAGAGGCTTACTGTGCAAAATCGAAGTCGTCCCGTTTCCCGTCATGTGCACTATGCCTCTCTGAAACCAGGATGTGCACATGCTGGAAGTGAGGACAACGTCCGATCATGTGCAGTGAGCATCTCTGAAGTCGAGGTGCATACTGTCTGCATTAGAGATGCTCAATGCTGAGTGGAACAAAGCCATGCACATTCTTGCAGAATGTATTACCATATATGTAAAGTCTATCTTCAATTTCCTTTGCGTAAGGAAAGTATCCAGTCTATCCTGCGCTAATCACTTTCAAAATGGCATAGTCTTGATAAATGGTGGGTGGCTTAATTGCATGTTTAAGTTGTTGAAATTCACAGTTGGTTCAGTGAAAATGAATACCTCAAGAAATTGATTTACCGCCGCTATTAGATTCTTCCAGTAGATTTATCAGAAGTGGACATATTATACTTCTTCATTGAATCTCAGTACATTACAAAATATTTCAATAACTACAGAGCATTGGCAAAATCAATATATTCTAAGGAAAAATCTCATAATCATTTAGTGAGGAAAACTGCTATTTTGAACAAGGCAAACTTTATTGGAAAACTGCAGTTCAAAAATCTTTATGTAATTGCTGTCATTTTCTAATTCATCGCACTAATCTCTCTCTTTTTATGTATTTCTTTTATTTTATATTCACTTCCTATCTTCTGTAAACTTCAAATAAAGGGATGCATTCCATGTGTCATTCACAGTGAGTGATCCACTTAGTTCTCTGCTGTCCACTCCCCATACATGAATATGCATGTCACATATTCATATCACTGCACAGGAGATCAGTGGAGGGGGGGAGTCTGTATTCTCCTCTCTTATCTCTGTGTCTGCAGCCAGGAAAGAAGTAAAATACAACAGGGTGCCTACTTACAGAAACAGATGGAGTCTAGATAAGATATGGCAGACCTGCAATCTCCCCTCCCTGTGTTCTCAACAGGGAAATAGAAAAAACTGCACAGCACTCATAGAGTGCAATGTGAACTGGTGCCAGCAGGGACACTGGTTCAAGCAACAGGGATGTCAACGTTAGGACTCATCAGACCTGGGGTCACCTTGTCGCGGTTGATGAGCAAACAGACATTGGCCAATGTATGTACTAAGAACCCCCAAAAAATAAAAAAATAAGAATTTGAGTTTTTTGAAAAAAACGTAACTTTTAAATTTTTTTCCTCATATATATATATATATATATATAATATATATAATATGTGTATATATATATATATATATAGCTTGTTAGCATCTGTGCATCATTGGTAGTAGCTGAGTGCTGCAGAGAATTTTTTTCTAGTTGTGTTCTCAACAGAATAGCTCTCCTAAAAGTGAAACCACATTGCCCATAGAGCAGAGGAAGAAGGGAGGAAAGAGCTGCTAAGAGGGAGTGCATAATTAAATGACAGTTTATACAACAGCAGGACTAATCATCTCTCTCCTAATCACATGTGGCTATGAGTAGATTGCACTTAGGTTGGCAGCTATAGGGCCTTATGAAATTGGCTAGATGGTGAGAACCAACTTGTATTGAAATAGCTGAGCTCTGGGGAACAAAGAATACTATCTAGCTAGTTAATGTGAGATGTTTTGGGTACCTCATGAATTGAAATTAACCCTATATTACCCATTATAGGAAATTTTCAGACGGTGTACTTACCTAATTATGGGAAGTTTTGTTTCGTCTTATTTCTTACAATTGTGCACTTTATTACTATGTATTATATTGTTTACAAAAAATGATGTTTTTGAAGAAAGATGTATACTGTTTGTAAATGTTTTTCTACATATGCTCTTTTAGATAAAGACAAGAAAAGCTACATTTTACCTAGAAAAATACAGCATGAACCTTTGGTTGACATCTGACCTTTTTGGGGCACAAACTCTCCTATTCCTTTATGTGTTTCTATTGATTATGTGTAGGAGGGGCCTCTTCAGGCATATAGCCAAAGAGTTATACATTGGTTAGGGTGACATTTTTCTATATTCTGTATTATATAGCACCATTAAAGCCCCCATCACACTAAGCAAGATCACTGCTGAGTCACAAATTTTGTGACTCAACAGCAACCTCAACAGCGATCTCACTTTGTGTGACACGTAGCAGTGACCAGGCCCCTGCTGTGAGATCGCTGCTCGTTACAAGCTATTCTGGACCATTTTTTGGTCATCGGGCTCCTGTTGGGCTGTGTGAATCGCTGTGTTTGACAGGGACAACGACCAATGATCTCAACACTACGCCCGAGAGTGACAGGAGTCCCAGCGACCACTGTATCATTGCTGCGTCGCTGGTGAGATCTGACTGTTTGACATCTCACCAGCGATCATGTAGCGTCACACCAGCGATCCCGGCCAGTTCGGATCGCTGGTGCGTCGCCAAGTGTGACGGTACCCTAACTCTCTAATGCTTTACAGACATTATCATCCACATCTCCATTGGCTCACAATCTAAATTCCCTTTCAGTATATCTTTGGAATGTGGGAGGAAATTGGAGAACTCAGAGGAAACCTACGCAAACACAGGGAGAACACACAAGCTCCTTGCAGATGTAATACTTGGAGAGATTAGAAGAATCCAGCACCCAGAGCTTTAAAGCAATAGTGCTAACCACTGAGCCATCATGCATTTCCATGTACACTGTTACCTTCCACATACCCTTCCGCCATGGCATCTAGAATTCTGACAGTGTGTGAGAGGAAAGAAGATTCCATCATCATTCCATCATCTGACTTTCTTATATATCATTCAAGAATTCATTATCCTTATGAACCTAAATGTACTTTTTATTTTTTACAAGACATTTAGAAAGTGTTAATAAAATGTACTCAATTAATTGTAGTTACCCAAATATTATGCCATTAAAAATGTGCTTCGTCTCACAAAAAACAAGCCTTCCTATGTCTACATTGATAAAATATGAAAAACAACCATAAAAAGGAAAATAAACTCTATGAGTCCTTGAGGCCCATAACAGCCAAGTCCTTATGTATAGGAGTTATCATACCTCCTCTCTCCAGGAGTGTACTGCTCCCCAGTCAGCTACCTGATGCTCCTGATTGACCAGGGATATTGTAATGTTGCTGACTCGAATTTTGTGCTCCCACTGTTGCTATAGAAGGCAACATCAGAGGCACAGTAGTACTGAAGCTGGCCAGGACCGGTTGTCAACAGTGAACTCTATCAACATCTCCATCTTCATTGAAGTGATTTTAAGTACTGCACACAATCGGCTCCTGCTGCTAGACCACAATCTTAGTCGTTCCCCAAATTGGTGCTAAGGGAGCTTTACCAGATTTTAAAAAAATCTGTTGATTGAAGAGTTTCTTGTTTTTTAACCACTTTCATATAATTCCCTGTAATGTGTTCCGATGTTTTGATGAGCACCAAGTCAAATCCAAACCATTAATAGTGATCAATGTTCACTGTTGGAAAACATTTTCAGAAGTATATTTTCTAGGAAAAGGCAAATACCAGAAGAAGAGGGTAGGTCAGATATTGGCTATAATGAAGCTTTTGCTTTGCAAGAGAAAGAGTTATAAAGTTTTCTATTCTAGTTTTTGCATCTCTTTCACATAATTTTCCACCATAAACAGTACAAACTTGTCCCCGCTGCAGTCATCAGACACAACATTTTAAAATATCTTTTGGTGCACATATCATTCCTCCACTCCTAGTGAGTAGGCAGTTCTTTATCAGCAATTTTCCACCCCAATGGGTGCTGGAACCTCTTTTCCCTTAGTTCTCAGCATGCACTGTGCCTGAACTTGTCCATTGTAGGACAAAAAGGATAGAGAGCTACTCCTGGGTGTATATGAGGGTTGTATTGGAGGAGGGTGAGGGGGGAGGAATGTTACTAACCTTATACAGTTGCACATTCCTGCACAACCGCGGCCTTCAGTATGTATCGTACACCTCATGAGTCAATGGCATTTTGAGCCGGATGAATCACGTGAGGTGTGACATCATCGAAGATCCTTGACTCTTGGACTCCATTTTAGCTTGCTTACTGAAACCCCACAGCCCCAACTGCTTACCCACAGAGGGGAATTCCCGATGCAGATTAGAGGAGAAAGTGCGGTGTACTAGGGTGCAGGATTTAGCAAGCATGTTTGGGATTACGTAGCAATCTTCTTTATTAATAATGAAACTTCACAATGCATTTCGGCAGGTTACCGCCTTCATCAGGTTCTCTGATCTGATGAAGGCAATGACCTACCAAAATGCATTGTGAAGTCCTCATTATTAATAAATAAAATTGCTAAATAATCCCAACCGTGCTTGCTAAATGCTGCACCCTTCTAGACCGCACTTTCTCCTCTAATCTGCGTAACATTTTCCAGTGACATGCATGAAGTTAAAGCCAACTGCTCTATTATTCATGTGTGTAGTTTAACGAAGAGTGGGCCTGGACCAGAGAACCCGAACAACTGCCTTTTCCTGAATTCATCTCAGCAACTAGAGTTGGATACACCAGGCAGTGGATTACAAGACAGATAAGAGGGAGACAACAATTGGACATCACTGTGAAGTGATTGCTTTGTTCTGTACCTTTTAATAATTTTTTTTAAATGATCCCATGTAAAGAAATTGCTGTAAACATTTGAGCTTTTTCCTTGTACTATTAGATCGTGGAGTCAGTGTGGGTGTATGCAGCAGGCTCAGGAGACCCCTGTGAGGAATAAAACATATAGTGTAAAGTAGAACAAAGTTTTCAATATATTAAAACAATAAAAGAAAAGCATGTCTTCAAATTAATCAGATTTTTTGCCATCCAAATATAAAGAATTTAAACAAAACTAAAATAAAATGAGCATATTCAATATCACCCAACAGTGAAAGCCCTCAGTTGGCACTACTAATAATAATAGACAGCCAATTTCGACAGTGAAATACAAAGGTCACGATCACTCTCATACTGCAGCAGAAGGCTCAGCGTACACAGTTCAGCAACAATATTATTTAAAGGGAAAGATAAATCCACAGAATTTGCCAGAGATCTGTAGATTTGAGGCACCCCAGGGCCTTGGTACTCGGATCCCAGGCGTAGTTTTAAGGGACTGTCACTGGTGGCTGGTGCCTAGATCCGTGGCCCTGGTGGTCACGAAAGAGTGGTTTAGTAAAAATAGAATAATAAAAGTTTTTTAACGTGACGCCACTTGCAGTATCTGGTGATGGCACCAGCGCTGCCAACAGACATCCAGGGACGATGGGTAGGTAGCCGGATGATGTCGCTCCCTGAAGGCAGAGCGAAGTCCCCAGGGCAGTGAGGTAAAGAAATGATTTTGCATCGAGAGAGGCGCAGTCTTCTCCTTAAGACTGGAGCACAGGCGATCAACTTAGTAGAAATGAGACACAAGAGACCTTCTTGCTCTGCACGGGTATTTACTGGCAACTTGTCAAGGCAGTTCTCATCGGTACACAGTCACACAGTCACGGATAGCTGGCTGGGTAGTCACCAAAGGATGCCTAGTCTCTCTGAGGCCCTCTACGATGTTCCTTCTGGTAACAACTTCTGTCCTTTTCACTCACTGCGCTCTCCTTACTATCCATGGACGGCCCTGCACGGAGCCCTCTTCCTATCAGGCCTGTTGGGAATATAGAGGTTACCCTTCTCTCTCTAAGGGGCTCAACCCAGTGTGGAGCTTCTGGTGGGGAAGTGCGTGTCGGACCAGATCGAGGCTATATGAAAGGCCTTCAACCCACCGGTTTTGGTGACTCAGAGCTAAACTTTCCTGCACTGCACTCAGAGCCAGTACTCCATTTTAGACTGTTTACCCTCAAGACCCGTTACCAGGATGGTCCGGCTCTGAGCTTGTCTGGAGCCCACTGGGACGGGGTAATCGGTACCGTACTGGGGTATCACGGGAGTTATCACGGCGGTCGTGGTCCGGACCGTGTCCCGAGCCCACAAGTAAAAGGGGTTATTTACAGGGCTTGTCGTGACGCCACCCACGGGTTGTGGTCAATGGGGGGATGTATGGTGCTGCAGCCGGATGGATGAGCCCGCCGAGGGTCGGGCTGCTCCTGACATGGTATAATATATATACAACAGTTCTGCATGCAGGAGATCACACACGGGAGACTTTGACAGGGTTCACCGGGTTTTACTTGCAGTTCTTTTACGGCTCAGTTCACACACTTGTACAGCCTGTTACAGGTTAAACTCCACACTTCAATTAACCTCTCTGCAGCAAGTTTTCCTTCTGAGACCCTCTCTTCCTCAATACCTTTCAGGCTTTCTCCCTCTCTTGTTCCCTTGTGTCTGTATGCTGGATGACTCGGGTTCCTATTTGGGCTTCTCCCTATGTCTGGGTAGCAAGCTCTGAGCCCTATGTGTCACTGCAGCTCCTGCACGGTGTTAGGAACTCTGACCTGGAATCAGAGTCCCCCGTCGGTGTGTCTGTGATCCGGCATAAAGCTTCGGTCACCTCAGGGCTGACTCTCTGGCCCCAGCCTCCAGGAAGCCCGAAACCTTTCGAGAAGTCTCTCTCTGTTTTTGGTCTCTGCTGTTCAGCTCACTCTGGCCTACTAACTAACTCTTCCTAGTTTTCCCTTTATGTACCTGGTCCGTCACCTTGCCTACATCCCACCCACTGATGACTGGCCCTACCACCCTGTGCCCGCCTAGACTCCCGAGCTATGGGTTGGGTCTTGTGTCAGGTGTATGTATGAAGTTGTTTTGTGTAAAAACTGTCTCCACCACCAGGCTGCACTCTGTGGACACTCTGGTCGCAGGGGCGCCACATTTTCTCAAGCCAGGGATCCCCCTTCTGTCTGGGCTGACTTCCTCTACAGACACCCTCCACTTCACTCTTCTCACAACCACTGACTAACTGTCACTCCCGCTTCTTTCACTACACCTTAGCTCCTCACACCAGGACTAGTTCCCTAGCAACGGGTTAACCAAAAGGTCCCCTAACCTAAGTGTATGAATGCAGGGATGAGGCCTCAGATTATTATTAATATCCTCTGGTGAGCGGGATACCGCACAAGCTAGTCTGGGTGTAGTATCCCTTTAGTGGTGCACTGACCAGTTGGGCACCACAGATTGGCCAGGTTCACAAACCAGCGTTGGCACTTTGTAGCGCAGCTCTGCTAAATACTTACTTTTCCTCTGTGCAGCGAGATCCATCATCCCCACCGCTTACGGGTGACGCGGCCCCTGGATACCCGATGTTGATCGTGGTAACCAGTTCACACATAAGGCTGCCTAGTGTTCACTTAAGCCGAGCGGACAGGAAATGCTGCTTGCAGCATTTCCCTGTCCGCTCTGGGAAAGTGGACACTAGGCAGCCTTATGTGTAGCTGGTTACCACGATCAACATCGGGTAACCAGGGCCCACGTCACCAGGAAGCGGTGGGGATGACGCTCTCCGCTGCTGAGAGAAAAACTAAGTATTTAGCGGAGGTCCGTTAAAAGCTGGCAAAATGCTGGTGTGACCCTGGCCATTCACTTTCATTGAAATATTAAGTGCAAAACAGGTTTTGCCACCGATGACCAAGAACAGCAAGTGGCCAATGGCTAATGTGTGTCCTTGGAAACTTTTTAGTAAAACCTTGAGGGAATATCTGATGATGCAGAATGGCCCTGCCTACATTTTATATAAGGTTCTCCCAATACTACAACTGATTTTTAGTAAGTAGACTTCTAAGGTTGACAAATACCATTGCCTCTTGCTGCACTAGCTCTTCTCGTGAAAAATCTGCTTTACAGTTTGTTAGAATAAAAATGAATCTACAGATCTCTGATGAATTTGTTTTTCGATTTTGATTAAATCAAGTATTTAGACATTTGTAAAAATTTATCTACTAAAATGCCTAAATATTTTAACCCATTGGGTATACATCTAAAAAAAATCCACGGTTCTTTACCAAAAATGGTAACATTAAAAATGTTATGGGTCTTGGAAAATGGCAACACTTAGGTTAGGGTCACATTAGCACCATGCATGCGCTAAAAGTCAGTTTTTTTTATGTGCAAATGTAGAAAAACGCTAGCGTTAACGCACCCATAGGCTCCCATGCAAAAAACACATTGCCAAAGTGCAATCCGTTTGATGCTATGCATTTTGCAAAAGCACCACAAAACTTGATATGCATCGTTTTTGGGGCTTTTGCAAAAAGTCTAGTGTTTTTTTAACATGGGAGTCTATGGGAAATGCTTGTGTTTATGCATGGTACATATATGTACCATGCGTTAATACAGGCATTAATGCTAATGCTGAAACTGCAAAAAAATGACATAAAAATGGCATTGGGAAAAACAGCATCCTTTCAAGCATGCTTCCGACGGATGCGGGTCCAAAATTTGACCCTAGCCAAAACAACTTGTCCCAGAAATGCTGAGATAAGAAAAGATTGCTCACACTGCCATGCATCCTGTCTAATATAAAACTGGAAATACCAGTGTAGATGTGTAGAGGTAAGAAGTGGCTGTCTGATATAATACTGGGAATACCAGTGGTGTAGAGGTAAGAAGGGGCTGCTCACACTAACATCTACTTTGCCTGATCTAACGCTGGAGATACATGGGTGATGAGGTAAGACACTGGTAACACTGGTGGTGTATATGTAAGAAAAGCTGCCCACACTGCTGTGCATCCTGTCAATCTGATTCAATGAAGGTGATACCATAGATGAATAGGTAAGAATACGCTGCTTACAATACCATCCATCCTGTCTGTCTGATCTAATACTGGAGAATGACTGATAAGATGCGCAGATAAAAAAGAGAGCATGCTTTACACTGTTGTCCACCTGATCTAATATGGATATATAAAGGGTGTGAGGTAAGAAGAGGCTGCTTACACTGCTGTCCACCCTGTCTATCTGATCTAATACTGGAGACACAAAGGGTCTTGAGGTAAGAAGAGGCTGTTGACAGTTCTTCCTACCCTGTCAAACTGATCTAGTACTTGAACTACTATGGGTACTGAAGTAAAAAGAGGCTGCTCACACTGTTGCTAGTGCTACCCTGTTTTTATGATCAAGCATTTGAGATGGCATGATGCTGATGACAGAACTTTTTATACAGAATGTTTCATTTACTGAGAACTGAAATGACCCTTTAAGGAAGAAAAACATATTTCGATCCTATTTTTAATGTTTTTACCAGTGATAATAAAGAAAAGTACAAGCCTGTACTGCCTGAAAGTATGATGGTCCTCTTGGTGTATCACCATATAAACCAATACAGTGTAGACTATTCATTTTTGAGTTCATAGATAAAACAATCCATCTACTCTATATCACCTACTTCTTTTTTTATCTCCACAAATAAACTTAAGTCATCCTGAAGACTACAGACACAATTACAATTGAACTTTTACTCACACAACAATTAGATCTTGCTTAGCACCCTCTGCGCCTGTAGCATTTCTTCTAAGAAAATGTTAACCTTCACACTTGCTAAATGCAACAATTAAAGCTCAATTCTTTGTTGAATAAAAATGCATTCATTTGTCTGATTATATGCTTAGTGTGTGATACTTAGTTGATGTCTTATGTAACCACATTCATACTTACAGCACTGAAAGGTTGGAGTCTTTCATATATCGAAGTGAAAAGCTGCTTCTATTTCAGTGACTAAGTCATGCCAACACTTCTACGACTCACTAAACTGGTAATATATAGTGAAGTTTTTCTAATTTCTTTCAATTTGAAAAAAACTCCAGCATAACTTGAGTACAGTCCGCATCCTATATACATGAAATTTACTAAAAGAAAATTGGAACTGGGTTTCATTAAGTGTTTTGCATCGTTTGCCTCCTATAGTTCTGTTTTATACTCTCTATTACTATCCGCGAAATGATAACTGAGAATTCATCCTTGAGATCGTTCCCATGGTCTGATAGGAGAGTTAGTCGCTCTTATTTGTCTTTTTATGAGCTTCTCTCAGCTGATTTACAGTTGTGCTCAAAAGTTTACATACCCCGGCAGATTTTTTGCTTTCTTGGCCTTTTTCAGAGAATATGAATGATAACACAAAATCTTTTGGTTAGTGGTTGGGTGAAGGCATTTATTGTCAAACTACTTTGTTTTCTCTTTTTAAATCATTATGACAACCAAAAACATCCAAATGACCCAAATGAAAAGTTCACATACCCCAGTTCTTTAACCATGTATTGCCCCCACTAACATCAGTGACAACTTGAAGTCCTTTGTGGTAGTTGTGGACGAGGCTCTTTATTTTCTCAGATGATGAAGCTGCCCATTTTTCTTGTCAAAAAGCCTCCAGTTCCTGTAAATTCCTGGGCTTTCTTGCTTGAGTTCTCCCCAGAGTGTCTCAATGATATTGAGGTCAGGAGACTGAGATGGCCACTCCAAAACCTTCACTCTGTTCTTTTGTAGACAAAGACAGGCCAACTCCCGGATCGGCGCAATCTGGCGCCCCTTAACATGGGGGTCTATGGTGCCAGATCTGACATAAAATCGGATCCGGGAACCAGACACTGCGTGTTGGAGATTAGCAGCGAGTGCTGCTAAACTTCAGCACCATGAGCTGTCCCCTGCAAAGTATTCAGACCACGGCTAGCTCGCCGCTAGCCGCGATCTTGAAATTTCAGCAGCTGCAGTGGCGCTCAGCTAAATCTGGCAGCAAACTGGACTGCAGGGCATATTTGCCCTCCGGTTCTGTTTTTAGATCAGGTCAGGGGCTGTCCAGTTCACAATGAACAGCCCTGGACCTGATCTTGACATGGTGTGAAACCAGCCTAACCTAACGGCACCATTAAATGGTGCTAGAGTCCAACAAAGACCTGTGAAGAGTAGTGGCTGCAGCCACTCCCAATGATCTTCCGTGTCATAAACAATAGCAACAAAAACAAGAAGAATCTGTTTTCTTGTCTGCAGCAGAACAAAGGGGACTTATAGTTTTGTAGCATCCAGGAGTCATAGTCGGAAGACACTTCACCAGGGCTTGCAATCCTCCAGTCCTCACAGCAGAGATGACAAAGAATCTAGTCTCCATACTTGTACACGTTCAATTTTCCCCTAGCACCAGACAGTCTGCTTCTTCATGGAGAAGGTACCCCCTGTTCACTTCTAGGTTTCATTCAGTGTCTAGTCTCAATTCTGACCAGCATGGACCCCCACAAAGCTCTCAGAGACTCACAACAGTCTGACACACCAGATTTACCCACGCTTTCTCCCTTTAATGCTTGTCCTTCTCCATACAAGCCCTAACTCCTGCAGGCCGGGAATCCTGGGTCATAGTGCCCTCAGTGTACGTTCCACATACACTGGGCTGCATGGGGCTAAAAGGAAACTGTTACAATTCACAGATATTTGCACACTTACAGATTTACAAAAGATTTCAATGACAATGACAGGAGGTCCTTTCAACTGGAGGTGGGTTCACCTGTCATCCTTTCTTGGACCACATTGGGTGGCTACCAACCAGTGCATACCAGAATCATTCACCACTCAAGATCTGAAGTATTGAAGATGCTCTTATCCATTGGTGTAGCCATTACTATGTGATACTTGTTTCTAAGATTCTTATCCCTTAGCTATGTTTTCTGCTTCCAGCACATCAGCTTTGAGAAAAGTCTACTTGTTGCCTGAAATCCCTGCCCTAATTAGGCATTTTTATTAAAAAATAAAGACACTGATGCGAAAAAGCTGTTGTCCATATGATCCATGTTTCCATGCTCTTCATAATTGCATGGAATAAACAGTTGTTTTTTTAGTGTTTGTGCCATTGGAACTGTTCCCTTTACAGGAAAGAAGACCATCACACTTTTGCCATCCAAGTGATGGTGTATAAGGTGTGCCGGTACCTATTTTATTGTTTGTCACAAAATAATCAGTTATTCATTGGTCAGACTTCCATGTTGCAGCGTCTGTATGTGGTTAAAACCACAATGACACACAATGGCCAATGACTACATTTTTGTTGGTAAAGGTGAGGTATTACCTGTAAATCGTATTGCAATTATTTTTTGCATATGGACATAATTTGGACACATGCAGCTGCCACAACATGGCCCAGTGTTATGGAAATTCCTAAAGCATATTTGAGCAATAGGTGAAAATAATAATAAAAAACTGTATGAAAAATCTGAAAAAATTATGTACATAAAAGTATTTACTTAAAAACGGGCAAAACACTAGAGCGCTACTTCAGCAGGTTTTTTTCCGCACTGGAGTGGTGCTTTAAATGTAAGTCTCCTGCCCCCTGTATTATGCTCACCTGCCACCGTCTTCACCCTTTTTCTGTGCAGCTACAGTGCCATCTTTTACCTGTAACTTCTGATTGGCCAAAACTCGGAAGTTACAATATAAGCACTCAGTGTAACTCTATGGGATCCCAAACGAGGATCTTATAGAGTTAGTTTGATTTATGAGCTACGAAGCGCTCCATGAAACACTCAAACAGCCGGCAGGTTACCAATGGCCTGAAAATCATGAGAGCAATGCTAAAACAAGGTGAAGCCACTGAAAGGTGAGTATAAGAAAAGGTGCAGGGGACTTACATTTAAAGCACCACTCCAGCGTTTGTTTGTTTTTTAAGTACAGGAGTGGAATTCAATGCCATTCTATAAAGCCAGAAGAAGGCCAGAACGTAGCTCTCGTAGAGATGGATTAATTTGTCATCTCCGGTGCACTCCAGTAAGTCACAAATCCTCGGAAGCCGACCTGAAGTGTTGCTGCATAAAGATGAAGACTTCGTAGGTTGAGTATAACACAAGGGTCGTCCACTCCAGGGTTTTTTTTTCAGTACAAGGGTGGCGCTCAATGTCAGTCTATAAGAGTCAGAACAAGGTCAGAACGAGGTAGAGATAGTTTAATTTGTGATCTCCGACGCCTCCATTAAGCCCTGGCGCTGCTGGCAGGTCACAAGTCACAACAGACCTGGTAAAGTTGAAGACACGGAGGGGGAGTATAAGACAGGGGCAGGGGACTTGCATTTAAAGCACCGCTCCAGCTAGCTGGGAAATAAATAACCCTCTGGAGTGGGCTTTAATATCGTACATCATGCCAAATAAGAAACTCAATTTCAACCCAATGGAAAACCTTTTCACTGCTGAATTAAATGTTATCTCAAGATATATCTTCCATTCTTTAGATATATCTACACCTGCAAGAAAATTGAAAATAAAAATTTTTCTATAAATGCATGATTACATTTTACGTTGCACCTTGAAACATATCCAAGCTATGACAGTTCATAGATAGTAATACTGTAACAGATATACGGCTTTTTCAGTCTATTATTTCTTGTGTTATCCTTAGTATTGTTTGTACTGCAGGTTTGGATATCTATTCAGCCTTCCTCTATTACTTTTCTATGCTGAATTCCCAATGAGTTAATATTATTAAAGATACATGAATAAATATGATATGGAGATCTACATGTTTGTATCTATTAAGCATTCGCTTTTCCAGTGGGATTTGCTATGCATAATCTAATCCTTTTCCATTTTCTCTAAAGTCCAGTTATCCTTACCGAAGAAGCGAAACAGAATCGCTTTAAGCAAACTTTATCTGTCGACACAATATCTGATTGTGGAACATAAGCGAGCAATGGTTTTCATAAACACGAATGTCCCAGAAGTGTTTTATCAGCATATATTACCAGTGAGACAAAAATAACTTTAATTAGAGATACAGCCAAAGGAGCCGGCTGAAATGTATTGTTCTGGCTGTTGTATTGTGTTCAATGTGGTAATAAAATGTTTTATGTAAGTGCATAATGCATAGACAAGGAGAGGCTGGAGCATTTCGTTGTGCTGTGGCTGCGGGGGCAGAAGGAATATGCATGCACATTGGAGCAGCTGCGGCCCTGGAGTAACAGCTGTGTGCACCGGCGACGAGCTAAACACTTCCTTACATAAGACAAGGTATTTCATTTTAAAGGGAACCTGACAGCAGAATTTGGTCATTAGGGGCTATATTGAAAAGTAAGATTTTAATCAATATCTCACTGAACACAAGAACAATTTCCAAAATATTTACAAGATTGAGTTTCATAGAACATTGAAAGTAAGATTAATAATATACCTTTCATTACTACAAAATCTTCGGTTTTACTTAAATTAGTTGCAAAATGAATACACCCCACTTAAAAAACAACGATATCTAGCATTCTGTATGACCTACATGATTTTAAAGACGGCACCAAGTCTTCTTGGTGAACGAAATGAACAAGTTGGCAACATTTTGCCAAATCTTTTTTATACAGTAATGTAGAACAAGTGATTATAATAATCTTTCAAATATACTTCATAAATGAAATCTGGAAGATAACCATTCAAAAACCTTCCACAAGATGTCCCTACTAGGCTGTTCCTAAACCTGACATATGCTGGTTGTCAGGGAAATAAGTTTTCACCTCCACACTCTTAATATGGCCATTTAAGGGTGGGCAGGGCCTACACAGTATTCACACTACAGCTGATCAGTGTACGAGGTTACCTCAAACTAAGGGAGCTCCAGGCTGTGAGCATACAGCTCCTGTGATCTCCCTCCATTCACATCGCTCTGCTCCATGCAATCACCTGATGGCCTCCACACAGTTCCACAGCTGATTGCACAGCCCAGAGCCGATGTAAATGGAGAAGAGTCAGACAAGATCACAGCTGTGAGCTGTGATCTGTGTGTAACCTGAGAGTCTGATCAGCTGTACTGTGAACACTGTGTAGGCTGCACCCCCAACCCTTATATGGTCTTCATGTGTGGAGCTGAAGATTATTCCCTGACAACGAGCATATGTCAGGTTTAGAAACAGCCTAGGGGGACATTTTCTGAAAGGTTTTTGAAAGGTTTTCTTTCAGATTTCCCTGATGAAGTATATCTGAAAGTTTGCTATAATCACTTGCCTACATTATTATTAAATAAAATTAAAACAACGGTTACACTTTAAGAAAGACCTCTTTTATATTTAAATCTTTTTATGAAGTAACATATATTAAAACAATAAAGTCCAGTAACAAATCTCAATAAATTTACATATGTAAGAACATGTATCGTTTGAATCCTTCAAGTTAATGTTGACAAATTTTAATAAATAATGGAAGAAAAGGATGGGTAGACAAAGACAAAGGATCAAGGGGAACAAATAAGGCAAAAAAGGAGGAGAAAAGGAAAACTAACTATAACTATGTAGAGCGACCTGGTAAACTATTGCAGCGATAAAAAAAAACTGTGCATATGTGTAAATCTCTCAAATGACATCAATATGATGGGAAAAAAAGAAATTCTTAAATAGCGCTTAACAAGTCAATTAAGGCAAATCTCTAGACTCATTAATCAGTGTTGAAGTTTAATGCTAGTGCATATCGAGACACCCAAGGTCTCCACTTCTCTATGTATTTGCATTGAGTATTATTTCTAATAGCAAATATATATTCATATAGGTTGTGTGCAGCTAATTTGTCCAGTAATAATTCAATGGAAGGAAGTCCCTTATCCCTCCATAGGAATACGGCGAAGCCCATGTAATTTTTTTTCTGAAAAATCAATAAAACAATCCTAAAAAAGGGACTGCATCTTTATTAACCCCTCGCCCATGGTCCAGGGGTTAATAAAGAAGCAGTCCCTTTCATTTACATTGTTTTATGGATTTGTCAGAAAAAAATTTCACGTGGGCTTCGCCGTATTTCTGGAACCAGCCGGATCCAGCAGGCAGCGACGGGCTGCCCCCAACCCCCAGGTGCCTATTTGTACCTGGCCGGACACAAGAATATAGGGGAGCCCTTTTTTTAAATTATTTCATGAATTTCATGAAATAATTTAAAAAAAATGCGTGGGTCTCCGCGCAATTTCTATGTCTAGCCAGGTACAGCTAAGCAGCTGGGGGCTGGAATCCGCAGCGCAGGGATGCCCAAGCTTTCTGGGCACCCCCCGCTGCAAATTGCAGCCCACAGCCGCCCCAGAAGATGGCGCGTTCATTGAAGCGCCATCATCTGGCACTGAACCCCGCTCTTCCAGCGGCCCTGTTGGCGATGGCACGCTGGGTAATAAAGAGGTTAGGGCCAGCTTTGTATTATCAGCTGGCCCTAAGCCCGAAATTTATGGCGGTCATGCCAACATTAGACATGACCGCCATGAATTTCTATTAAATTGTTTTAAAAAAAACGCAACACAGAGAAAATTTTTTATTAGAAATAAAAAAAAAGCCATTAGGGACTCCATCTTTAATTAAAAAAATCCTCTTCCGTCCGACGCAGTCCAAAACGCGATGTCCTCTCTGCTACATCCCCTGTGCATAGATATAGATGTCTATGCACAGGGAATGAGCATACTGAGAACAATCTCAGCACTGCTACATCATCTCTGTGAGCAGGCGGGCTCTAGGACCCTGGAGCTGGCAGCCTGCACAGAGAAGACAGCTGGACTCGGCTCGCAATGTAACAGCAGTTACTTTGCGAGTTTCCCTGCTATCACTGGCACAGTAGCCGAGTCTAATGCAAGACAATGGCAATCCTAGTTTTGTCAGCGTTTGCCATTGATTTGCATTGGACTCGTGCGAGTAAAAGCTGGGAAACTCGCAGAGTACCGAGTCCTGCGAGTCCCTTACTACTCGCCGAGTAACGAGTCCTAGCGAGTAGATTCGCCCATCCCTATCAATGATTGAACATCTAGCCAAAAACATCTCAGCTTAGGGCAGGAAGAGAAAACGTGCCTAATAGTGCCAGTAAAACCACAGTCTCTCCAGCAGAGTTTACTGTTTCGGGGAACTATCAAATGCAGTTTGTGGGGGAATCCGGTACCATTTGGTGTAAATTTTATATTGTGTTTCTAGTAATGTAACACAAGGGATAGAGGAGTATAATTGTGGAAGGACGGTAGAAAAATTGTCACCTAATGTTACACAGTCTTTTCCAAGCTCCTCTTCCCATATCCTCAAAACCCTAGGGTTGTTAAACAATATGTTGTTGTTAAATGCCTGATAGAGTTTACCAGTAGTAAAGCAATTAGCACGGTCTCTTGGGCGCTCAGAACAAAGCCAGGATCCTGATCGGTGGAAAGTCCTTTATTAAGAAAACCTCCGTCACCACGACATGTTTCGACGGTGTAGTGCCGTCTTTCTCAAGTGGAATGGAGGTTTACCAGTCTTCCAATAGGACTCATTTTTAACCTGCCGTAAGAGGACGTCAAATTTGCTAGGAAGGGAGAAATCTATTTTATCATTTGCCAACATATCAACAAGCAGTTGCCAGTTAGTTTGCTCAGATCCTGGAAGTTTAAATTGGCTACTCAATACTGAAAAGGACTTCAATTTCCTCCCGACTATTAAATCTAAGGCAAAATGGATCCCTCTTTCCTTCCAGGATTTAAGCTTAATTCTAGGGCAAGCCGCACTAAAGATGTCTATTGGTAACCAGACAGGAATTATAGATTGGAAAATAGAACTCGAGCTTTGAGATAGTTTTCTCCAGGCTCTAAAAGTCGCTTTGATTGTTTCAGAGGCAGGAAGCCGTTTTTTAGCATTAAAAATAAATGAGGCAATAAATATGGTGGTGGAATTAGCAACTCAGATGTCTTTTTTCTAAGCGAACCCATGATGGGAAAATCCAGTGGCGAACTAGAGCCTGGCGGGTCCCGGTGCTGCATTTAGATCTGGGCCCACTTGGGAGCATATTCATCATCATCCTTCAAACCCAGTTGAGGAGCGGGGGGGATGGGGTGCTGTCCGGTGAGGGGCATGCTGCTACTGCCCTGCGTCTCCTGCACATTACAGACCAGGGAGCCATGGCGGCAGTTGAGAGGAGAGGGGGGGGGATCAGCCGCGGGTAGCAGGAAGCTTCCCTCACTTCACCTCTCCTCACACACGCTTGCAGTCTGTGAGGGGTGGCTGGAGGCCCGGCCCCCTGCAGGTAGGTGCAGGGGCCCCCTTACAGGTGCTTGAGGGGCCCACCCTAGCCGGTCGGGGCCCTGGTGCAGCTGAACCAACTGCACCACGGTAGGTCGCCCCTGGGGCAATTTTTGTGCTCCCACCACTGCCACTACTCTTAACCAGATTCGCCAAATAATAGGCTTTCAAGTTGGGTATTCCCAAACCCCTCTTTTTCTATGTTTCTCCAAAGTATTCTGATTATTCTCAGGGTTTTGCCACTCCAAATAAATTTAGACATTTGTGTTTGAAGTTCTCTAAGTATTTTTTGATCAGAAGAAGATTGATCTGAATATATAAAGGATTTTCGGTAAATTACCTTTTATAAGAGGTTATCCGGCCCGACCATGATATTTCTAACTTAGAAAAAAGGACAAATCCTCTGAGATTTTTTTAAAGATGTCCGTTAAATTTTTGAGCAACTATGTTTTTAAAGGACTCGTTACTTAGTATGCCTAAGTATGAGAACTCCAGTTGTCCAGAAGAGTTGAAATTCTTCCTTCAGTAATTTCAGGAGGTCCATATCTATATTATAAGGTTAAGACCTGAGTCTTGCAAATGTTCAACTTAGTAATATGAGGTAGCAGATAATGTAATGGAATCTAAAAGTCTCCGCAGGAAGTTTAGGGGGTTCGTGAGCAATACGAGTATATGTCGTCTGCAAATAGCGACGTTTTGTGTTGTCTATCATTAAGTGGCACTCCCCGGATGTTCTCATCTGTTTTATTAGGAGTTCTACAAATAAATGAAATAATGGGGAGAAAGGGGACAACCTTGCCTAGTTCCATTAGAGAGGTGGAATGGACTAGACAAGAAGTTGTTGTTAAAACTCTAGCTGTAGGAACGAATATAAGGCTTTGATAATGTCTATAAGCCCCCAGAGAAACCAAATCGTTGAAGAGTGTGGAAAATGAACCCCCAATGCACCCTATCAAATGCTTTTTCAGCGTTGACCTCTTTTAGAGCCTGAATGCAGGCATGAATTCGATGCTCAGCTTGTATCTTCAGAATTCTCCAGAAGTATTTGATTGGGTTCAAATCAGGAGACATACATGGCCATTTAATCACGTTCTCCCTGTTCTCCTTCATCAGGTATTCAACAGTGGCTTTGGATGTGTGCTTTCAATCATTGTCAAGTTTAAAAAGGACACGTTTACCAATGGCTCAGTCTGGATGGTAGCATCTTCTCTTTCACTTATTAACTGTGAATTCATGGTTATAGAGCTGATATCTGTGAATTCACAAAGCGAAAATCTGTGAATTTATGATACCAATAATAAAATACAGTTCTCCGACACCAGTAGCCCTTATGCAGATCACATAAGGACACTGCCAACATCATGTTTACGTTAGATACCATGTATTTTTCTTTGTATTCCTGACCTTTGTGACACCATACAATTTTGAAGCCATCAGTTCCAGAAATTACATTTTACAGTATTTTGGTGTCATCACTCCAGAGCATCTTTTCATATTTTAAAGCATGAGGCCTGACAAATTCTAGACAGTTTTTTTTCATGTATGGGCTTTAGGAGATGCTTCCTTTGTGGACAATTACCAAAAATGTCATTCTATTGCCGTGTGCTTTGTACTGTGTCATGAGAAACACGGACGCTCTTTAGACTTTCCACTTCTTCAGCTTACTGAAGTGAACTTGCATGTCAACTTCCTTCAACTCTTCTTATCAAAAGACACACTTGTTTAGATTTTAACTTCCATGGTGGAGCTGAATGTCTTTGTGCAGTGGAGTAACTGTAGCCTGGCAGGCCCGGTGCGATATGCAGTCCGGGGACCCCAGGAGTGCTTGTACCCTTACGCCATGGGTGGGATCGAGGGGGGCTGCTGGCCGGCACTGGTGAGGAGCAGGGTGTGGTTTGGGGGGGTGCTGCTGGCCAGCCGCGTGTAAGAAGCAGGAGATGGTTATTACTGCTGACCGCGGGATCCCCAGTGGAGCGGGCAGGGCAGGGACCCGGCAGCAAATGAGAGGAGAGGAAGGGGCGGGATCAGCAGCAGGAAGCTCCCTCCCTTGCCTCCTCTCCTCTACCACACAGAGCTGTATCATGGTTGCGGGAGGCGGCTGGAGGCAAGGCCCCCCTACAGGTCCGGCCCGGTCTCAGCCGCGCTGCTGTGACCGCGATCGTTAGCCACTGTCTTTGGAAATGGTTGCAGTTCCAACTTTTTTAACATTTTGTTAACTTTTGCATGGTATTTCTAACTGCTCATCTACCTCTAGCCTTCACCTTTCTTGTGTAAAGAAAGTATTTTCTTTCTTGGGTCTTGCTGACCAAATGAAATGAGAAGGGATCTTCTTAGTTAAGCAACACCCTTTTATAGCCAACTGTCTGCTGGTCCCCTGCTTTATGAATAATTAGACATGATTGAATTTTTGTTAATTAGAAGTTTAAAGGCTGATCTTTAGCTGTACTCCTAAGACCTTTATTGGGTTGTACACATTTTTACAACATGATCATGGATGAATTTATTAAGATTATGTTTTTGGGTGCACAAAAAAGAAATTGCAATAAATGGTCCATAATCTGTTGGGGTGTACTCATGTATGCTGAGTAGAGATGAGTGGACCCGATCTTTAAAGTTTGTGCTAAACACAGACTTTACAAAACAATCAGTGTTTGAGTTCGGAGTTCGGGTGCTTTATGTATGTAAATCACTGGAGCAAGCATGACTGTGCTTGGATACACTCAGTGCTCAGCCCAGTATGATCCACCTCCAGTGTTTGAATGACTCAAACTGGCGCTAAAATCAGTATTATCAGATGTAGCATATGCGAAAAAAAATGACAAGAACCCTGTTTCCCCTGGAAGTGCTTTGTTTATAGCTGGTTGAATGTGGGTGGAGAGCTGAAGTGCCGAATCAGTAAGTTCCAATGAGGTTCGGATTAAGTTTGAGTCCAGAACAGAACTTTATTGAAAGTCCGGTTGAACCCACATAACCTGAAGTCTGGTTGAACCCACATAACCCGAATTTCCACAGGTCCGCTCAGCTCTAATGCTGAACACTGTATATACAGTACATATGGATGTGATCCCAGTGCACTGTAGCAATGATTAACAGCAGTTCTGTACTAATCCGCTACCTGCAGGCAGAGACGCAGGGAGACTTTCTGCGTATAATCTCAGAAGCAGGGCTTCTTTTTTAGCAACCCAAGCCAATATTTTATTAGTATTATTTTGGGGTAGGTACAATGTTTTGATCACATTTTTTGTGTTGTTAAGGCAGGCAGAAAATGGCAATTCTGGCATTGAGATTTTTTTGTCATTACTAAGGATTCATTAATAATTCATTAAAAAACTGATAAAATGCCACAAATAATTTCTAGGGGTAAATCCCACTGGTAATTTCTTTTTAATTAGGAAGATTGACACGTAGATACAATATATTTACATGTATATATGATATTTCACGGGTAGCTAATTGTTTTCAAAATGATTGGAAACTCAGGAGGCGCATACTACTGTATATAGATTATAGATTAGCCCTATTGAACTGGGATATTTGATTTCTGTATTTATTACATGTGAACATAACTGAAATAAAATATTGAAATATATTTATTTAGTCAGTCATATTATACTAGATGGGTGCCTGATGCTATCGCATCAGTAGGGCATTGACATCACAATTGGGCAGACTCTGAGGAGCTGGAAGTGGCAGCTGGCTCTCCCCTAGTCTGCTCTCTCTCCCTACTATGCACTCTTCCCCTGAGTGCTGTCTCTCTCCCTCTCCCCTGTGTGCTGTCTCTCCCTGTGTGCACTCTCCCCCCTGTGCTGTCTTCTTCCCTCTGTGCTCTCTCCTTTAACCTGTCTCCCCCATGGGCTGTCTCTCTCCCCTGTGAGCTGTCTTCTCCCCTCATGTATGCTCTCCTTTGAGCTGTCTTCCCCTGTGCACTCTCCCCCTGTACATTGTCTCTCCCCCTTTATGCTCTCTCTCTCCCCATGGGCTGCCTTCTACCCTGTGTGATTTCTTCTTCCCTGCGTGATTTCTTCTCCCCTGCGTGCTCTCTCTTTTGAGCCATTTCTCCCTGTGCTCTGTTTATTCCCCCATTAGCTCTCCCCATGTACTATATCTTTCCCCTTGTGCTGACTTCTCCACTTTTTGCTTTCTCCTTTGAGCTGTCTCCCCCCTGTATGTGCTATTCTCACTGTGTGCTGTGACTCTCTCCCTCGTGTGCTGTCTTCTCCTCTCGTGTGTTCTTTCCTTTAATCCCAGGTGTCCAAAGATGCCGGCCACATGAGTAAGTGCGCATGCACACTGCCACAATCTTTGTCTACCAAGGTGTCCAAAGATGGTGGCCGTGCGACTGTGTATGAATGTGCGCGCCAAGTATACACATGGGCACTTAGGCTAGGGTCACACGTAGCCTCCCTGGCGGTCTGTTTAGTTCTTGAATTTTTTGCTAAAAGCGGGCTTACCCGCGTTCGCGGCAGATGCGGTAAAAAAACCGCATCTGCCGCACTTGCCGCACTTGCCGCATAGCTGCCGCACTTGCGCTGCACTCGCGGCGCGGTTGCGGCGCGGTTGCGGTAATCTGCATAGTAAAGGGAACCAACCACCTCGGATGACCCTCATATTAATATGTGCCCCTGCAGCCTAGTAAACCATTAGCAGCACTGTTTTGGTGTGAAAAGTGGCTGCAGTAGAAGTGAGATAATGATTGTATACACTTACATGCCTGCGTACATGAGGGCGTCTCCTGTGTGTGCTGGCACTTGTGGGCTGTGCTCGTCATGCCTGCTCTCCCCTCCCTTATGCACGCCCCCTCTCAGCCTGCTATAGTGATGTGAGGCTGATTGCGTCATAAAGGGGCGGGGCTACCGGGATGCCGCGATTTAGCCCCGCCCCTTTATGACGAGATCAGCCTCACATCACTATAGCAGGCTGAGAGGGGGCGTGCATAAGGGAGGGGAGAGCAGGCATGACGAGCACAGCTCACAAGTGCCAGCACACACAGGGAGACGCCCTCAATTACGCAGGCATGTAAGTGTATACAATCATTATCTCATGTCTACTGCAGCCACTTTTCACACCAAAACAGTGCTGCTAATGGTTTACTAGGCTGCAGGGGCACATATTAATATGAGGGTCATCCGAGGTGGTTGGTTCCCTTTACTATGCAGATTACCGCAACCGCGCCGCAACCGCGCCGCGAGTGCAGCGCAAGTGCGGCAGCTATGCGGCAAGTGCGGCAAGTGCGGCAGATGCGGTTTTTTTACCGCATCTGCCGCGAACGCGGGTAAGCCCGAGCCTGACTCGGGGTTAACGCTTCTGGTAGTGAATGTTAACCCCGAGTCAGGCTCGGGGAATAACGCTAGGAAGGTTAAAAAGCACAATGCAGTAACCGCATCCATTACCGGATGTGGTTTTACCGTGTGCCTTCATACTATCTTTGATAGTAAAATTGCAAACCTCATTCCCTGCATCTGGATGCATTAACGCATCTGGTTTTGGATTGTGGGATTTTGCAATTTTAAAAACGCATCGGATCCGAATTCGGTACTGCAAGGTACATTTAGTACCTTGCGGTGCCGATCCGGTCCATAGGCGCCATGTTAAAAAAACTGCATCCGGTTTTCCAACCGCTGCAAAAAATACAGCCTGCATGATTTTTACCGCAGGCTGCAAAACCGGATGCGGTAACCGGATTGCAAATAGTGCCATCCATTTTTTATTTTGAAGCTTATGGGCTGCGGATCCGGATGCGGTTTTGAGCATTACAAATGCTCAAAACCGGATTTGGATGTAAAAAAATACGCCTTACTGAGGCGCATGATAGAAAGACAACTGGATGCTGGAAGTGACTGACGCGACAGGGCAATTATGTAAGTAGGTGGTAGGAACACAGCCTTATTTATCAAAAGTGTCTATAAGGTAATTTTTGTTTCTAAAGGCAACCAATTAGATGTCAGCTTTTATTTTATTTACAGCTCTAGCAAAATGAAATCTGCACTGTGATTGGTTGCTGTGGGTAACACGGACTTTGTTTATTTTAGACACTTTTGATAAATCTGCCCCATCTTACATTATAGTGACATCTATTGCAACTGGGTCACAAAGCAGCTGCAAATGCACCTTTTCTCTAGATGCATTCACACTTGTCCTCATCCTTAATGGAGCTCACAATCCTTTTTTTCCTCTCTCAAACCCACACAATAGACTCCGCGGCGTAGGAAGCATTAGTCTTTCAGAATGTTTTGGAGTGTGGGAGGAAAACAGAGTACAAGGAGAAAACCTACACAGACATGTGGAGAAAATGTATACTTCATGGAGATGTGGCCCATTGTCACATTGAAAGGGGTTGTCCGGGACTAAACCATAGAAAACGTATCAACAAGACAGGGCATCAATGGGTTTCTTTGCCTAAATTATGTTGCTGTCAGATGATGTAGCAAAAACCTGCTGACAGATTCCCTTTAAAATAACAGAGTACAGTTGAGACCAGAAGTTTACATACACTGTATAAGTAGACACATATGCATGTTTTTCTCACTGTCATGAATAAACCTTTCCCAATTTAGGTCAGTTAAGATTACCATAACTATTAATATTTGCCAAATGCCATAATGAGTGAGAGAGAATATTTGAAGGCATTTTTATTACTTCCTGTAAAGTCACAAGTTTACATACATTTCATTAGTATTTGGTACCATTGCTCTTAAAGTGTATGACTTGTGTCAAATGTTTTGTATAACTTTCCACAAGCTTCTCACAATAGTTGGTAGGAATTTTGGTCCATTCCTCCTGACAGAACTGGTGTAACTGAGCCATGCTTGTAGGTCGCCTTGCTCGCACCTGCCTTTTCAGCTTTGCTCATACATTTTCAATAGGATTGAGATCAGGGCTTTGTGATGGCCACTGCAAAACATTGACTTTGTTATCCTTAAGCCACTTTATAACCAGTTTGGCAGTATGCTTTAGGTCATTGTCCATTTGAAAGACCCAATTCCACCCCAGCTTTAACGTACTGGCTGATGTGTTGAGATGTTGCTTCAATATTGCCACATAATCTTTTTCCTCATTATGCCATCTATTTTGTGAAGTGCACCAGTTCCTCCTCCAACAAAACAACACCACAACATAATGCTGCCACCCCCATGTTTCACAGTTGGGATGGTGTTTTTATGCTTTCAAGCTTCTCGTTTTTCCCTCCAAACGTAATAATGGGCATTATGCCAAACAGTTCAATATTAGTTTTGTCAGACCACAGGATATGTCTCCAAAAATGTAGATCTTTGATCCCGTGTGTATTTGCAACTAAATAATCTGGCTTTTTATGTTTCTTTTGGAGTAATGGCTTCTTAATGGTGGAGTGTGCATTCAGCCCATGTTGAAACAGTACTGGTTTCACTGTGGATAATGACACAATCTTACCAGCTTCTGCCATCATCTTCACAAGGTCTTTTGCTTGTGTTCTTGGGTTGATATAGACACGTCAGACCAAAGCACATTAATTTCTGGGACACAGAATCCATCTCCTTCCTGAGCGGTATGATGGCTGGGCATTCCTATCTTGTTTGTACTTGCGTATAATTGTTTGTACAGATGAACCTGGCACCATCAGGTATCTGGACATTGCATGCAAGGATGAACTAGACTTATACAAGTCTACGATTCTCTTCCTAATACCTTGGTTGATTTCTTTAGACTTTCCCATGATGCTAAACAAAGAAGCAGTGTCTTTCAGGTGTTCATTAAAATACATCCACAGGTGTGCCTCTAAGTTAGATGTTTCCCATAAACCTATCAGAGGCTTCCAAGCACATGAAATCATCAATGTGAGCTGTCTAAAATTGTTTAAAGGCATAGTTAATGCCTTAGTGTATGTAAATGTGTGACTTTGCAGAAAATAATAAAAATGCCTTAAAATATTTTCGCTCTCTCATTATCTTGGCATTTGGCAACTATTAATAATTAGGGTGATTCTTACTGACCCTAAATGGGAAATTTTTATTCTGATTTCAGGTCAGATAGTGAGAAAAACATGCATATGTGTCTTTTTATATAGCGTATGTAAACTTTTGGTTTCAACTGTAGGTACTCACCCATCGTGGATCCACGCGGATCTAAATGTCCATTGCTGCTACGATCTCAGAGTTATGGCAGCAGTGGTAACATCAACAGTGCATATCGTATCAACACTGTATTGGCCAAAATACACAAAAAGCAGAAGCGGCATAGGGTTGTTATTGGACGCAGTGAGAAAGAGTACTTACAGAGCTTGCCATTCTAAGTATTGACAACTCCCTTAGACTGGAGTCACACTTACATGTGACTTGCGCAAGCCTCCCATCGCATTACCCGGCACGGCCACTCACTCTCCAGACAGGAGTGTGTCAGCTGCATGTATTTCTATGCAGCTGCATGCTCCTGTATGGAGAGTGGGCGGCCGTGCCGAGTGATATCATGCGAGGATCGTGTGAGTCACATGTAGGTGTAACTCCTGCCTTAAGGAGATAAACTGCAGTATTTGGCAGCAGCCAATTAACAATAAACTGAGCTGTGATGTATACTATATTATTTGCTTACATCAGACAACTTCAACAGCACATATCAGATGATTGAGGGTAGTGATGCATGTTGGATGTTTACTGATTTCATATTTATGATCTATATTCTATACAGTGGATGAGCTATTACCCTAGGGAACATTAACATAGTGTTTTCCCCCATTCTTTGGCCCAGTACAGGCTTGTGCAGGACCACCTTGCAGAACAAGATTTGGGTGTATGCACTGACTGGACTATTACTGTTAACTGCAGACTAAGTCACTGTGTGCTCTCTCGGCATCATTTACAGCCATATATAACTATTACTAGAGAAGAAATGGAGCCGCACTCAAGGCTTCTGGCAGTGGATATTTATTCAATCTTCATACAACAGGTTGTGCACAGCGGGTGGGAGGACGGGGGGGTACTACGTCGTTTCGCGCCCTGTCTTGGCGCTTCAGTGGGTACAATCCTCGAGTGCGGCTCCATCTCTTCTCTATTTGATTGAATACGCTGTGACGCACCTGCTGGCAGCAAGCACCGAGACGAGGCAAGTGATACAACAGGAAGCTCATCCTCCACCCCTCCAGGTCGTGAATTCATGATCCGCTAACGCTGCAGTGAGATCCCAAGTAAAAGGGGAACGCTGGAAAGGTTGGTGCTGGCCCATACCTCTCTTCAAAATGTGAGTTAATATAAAGCTTTTTTCTTTCTGGGTAAGGTGCACACCTGTTAGGCGAAAGCCGCCGGTGACGCAGCAGCGATGTCTACACAAGATATGGAGGAAGGTGATTTAAGTGCGGTACACAGAATATCGTTAGCGGGCAGGGAGGACGTGGGTAAAAAGAGGAGGATTGTACCCGCTGAAGCACCAAGACAGGGCGCGAAACGACGTAGTACCCCCCCCCCGTCCTCCCACCCGCTGTGCACAACCTGTTGTATGAAGATTGAATAAATATCCACTGCCAGAAGCCTTGAGTGCGGCTCCATTTCTTCTCTATTTGATTGAATACGCTGTGACGCACCTGCTGGCAGCAAGCACCGAGACGAGGCAAGTGATACAACAGGAAGCTCATCCTCCACCCCTCCAGGTCGTGAATTCATGATCCGCTAACGCTGCAGTGAGATCCCCAAAGTAAAAGGGGAACGCTGGAAAGGTTGGTGCTGGCCCAGACCTCTCTTCAAAACGTGAGTATAACTATTACTAGTACTAGCACTGAACTGAGAAAAAATCACTCTGTTAGGCTAGGGTCACACATAAGCCCTGGATCCGTTATTGGCATCAGATTTTTAACTTTATTTTTCTAAGTCCTAAAACTGATGCTAAAAATGGATCCTGGGTTCAAGTGTGACATGCATTATTAAAAAAACGCTATTTGTTTTATTACTGGACCCAAAAAACGCTGCAAGCAATGTTTTTGGGTGCAGTAAAAATGGATCTGTTTTTTTAACATAGGGCCCTATGGGAAATGGATACGTTAACAAATGGCACATATAGGCACCATCCGTTAACAGATCCGTTTTTCCTAGCATATTTTGGAAAAAAAACGCATAGCTGCACAGGAGGCTTCCAGGATTCGTTTTTAGCATCAGTTTTTGGACTTAGAAAAATAAAGTAAAAAAACTTATGACAATAACGGATCCAGGGCTTATGTGTGCCCTAGCCTAAGGCTAGGGTCACAATAACGTTTTCAGCGCTGCTGAAAGCTTTGTTTTTGACAGCATAAAGGGGGTGCTTCTGCCATGGTAGCCCTGCGTTAACGCTGCCCATACTAACCTATGGAGGCCCCGTCCCTAACGCGGCTCCCACGCCGGTATCTGTTTGAAATCTCACGGTATTACTTAGCGCGAGAAAAGAAACTTTCTGTAACGTCTTTTCTTGCATTAGGAAATACTGTGAGATTTCCATCTGATGACAGCGTCGGAGCCACGTTAGGGGCAGGGCCTCCATAGGTTAGTATGGGCAGCATTAACGCGGCACTACCATGGTGGTAGCACCGTGTTTATGCTGCCGCAACCAATGTTTTCAGCGCGACCCTCCGGGCAGTGCTGAGAACGTTAATGTGACTCTAGCCTAAAAGGGGCCTCTGCACTTTTTGGTTAACCAGTGAGAAACTGAGCTGCCCTAATTAGATCTAACACTCACTAAATGTGGGACATCAGCAGGGGTATCATCAAGCAGCCATGTGATATAATTGAGTATATTATTTTGAGAAAGATGCCAAACTAAACCATTTCCTTGCTTAATAGAAAGGAAAACTAAATATAGAGATATTTTTTAAAAAAATGCTTGTCATGCCATAAAATGAATATAAAGGGAAATATGGTAAATTATTTTGCTTTTCTCATCTAGTTTTGTGCTGATTTTTGAGCTACAAGATTATTCAGTATGAGCCTCAGGGGTCTCTGCCTAGACAACAGAGGAGGCTCCCAATACAAGGAGCTTTAGTCCTACATGTTCAGGGTTGTGGAAAACTCTTATTTAGTTCTTTAGGCTTCCTTCACATGAACAGATTTTTAGATCCATTTGACCGATATACTCATCAAAACTCACAAAAGGGACTAATGTTTAGCAGGCCAGATGTTCCTCTACTTCACCTCCTCCAGCTATACTGAGCATTATCTGTCTATGGGCAAAGGTAATTGACAGAGATTTCTGTCAGGCATGTTTTGGAACTAGAAAGGTTTAGAATAAAAAATAGAATTTACATTTTTCTTCATTTTTATTTCTTGCTCTTAAAGGGAACCTGTCGCCATGAAATTGCAGCCTCATCTTCAGGCAGCATATAATAGAACGGGGGGAGCTGAGCAGATTGATATTTAGTTTTGTGAGAAAAGATTCAATATACCTTGAGTTTTAATCATTTAAACCTCTGCTCTTTGTGGGATTTTCGATCCACTCGGTGGTGCAGTCGGTGGTGTGCAGTCAGTGACTGACAGCTCTCATTGTATACCTGTGTTTTCAGAGAAACTTGTCAATCACTGATGGGACCCAATGGACCGAAAATCCCATGAAGCGAAGAGGATTAAATGATTTAATCACAGGTCATATCAAATCATTTCTCCCCAAACCAAATATCAATCCACTCAGCTTCTACTCAGCTTCTGTAGATTGGACTGCATTTTCATGTAGACATATTCCCATGAAGAGGTCAAAAGACCATATATGTTTCTGTATTTATGGTGCAATTGTATTATTGTTTATTATTGTAGCACCATTTATTTCACAGCACTCTACATGTGAAAAGGGGCATACATAGACAAGTACAATAATTATAAGCAAAACAAGGCACACACAGGTACAGGAGGATAGAAGACCCTGAGTGTAATCCTCAGTATCTGTATCATTCTGTATATACACACTGCACAGTACCACTTCTCCTGCCCTGTATACTGGGTGTAATCCTCAGTATCTGTATTATTCTGTATATATACACTGCACAGTACCACTTCTCCTGTCCTGTATACTGGGTGTAATCCTCAAGATCTGTATTATTCTGTATATATACACTGCACAGTACCACTTCTCCTGTCCTGTATACTGGGTGTAATCCTCAGTATCTGTATTATTCTGTGTATATATACTCTGCATAGTACCATTTCTCCTGTCCTCTATACAGGGTGTAATCCTCAAGATCTGTATTATTCTGTATATATACACTGCACAGTACCACTTCTCCTGTCCTGTGTACTGGGTGTAATCCTCAGTATCTGTATTATTCTGTGTATATATGTAAGAGTGTGTAAAAATTTACGTCCTGAATAAAAAGGTGGGGGCTGTCAGCTGAGGAGGTTGTCACGGAGACAGGGAGGACTTTATGAGAGTTTGGGCTGAGGTAAATGAGTCTCCTGAGGTGCTGTGAGGAGAGTGGCTGTGGAGAAGTCTGAGCCAGATAAAGCTGAGACCGGACACTGATCCACTGGACAGTAGAGCCTCTGGAGGGGACCAAAGACTTATTCCCTGCTAAGAAGCGAGTATACTACTGCCAGGAGAGGAGTGCTTTAGAGGAGACGGGTCGGCCATACTGTGAAAGGAAAAGACTGAATTTCTGCTGTGAGACTGCAGGCCTCGGTGTGGTGTCTCTAGGTGAACACACTTGGCCTCCCAAAAAGCTACAGAGACTAAGACCCCCCTTCAGACAAGAGAACACAATATCCCTATTTACTACAGTTGTGTTTTATTTATTTTTCATTTTTGGCGCTGAAGACCATTGGAAGTGACTGCGTTAACAGTACTTCCCCAGGCCTGTACAGACTGTAATTGGACTAAACTTTACTATTAGATAAGGTACCCGGGTATCCAACAGATCAGATATATAAATATATATGTACATATATGTACACTGGGTTTATATGTATTGTATGTATAGAGTTGATAAGATTGTAAATCGGTGTGTTATTTCAGTGATCCTCACTAAACTGCATCCATCTGATTTACACCTGTCCTGCTGCTGTGTGTAGTAAATCGCTTATTTTTCTGTATAGATTTTAGGTAAATTTATTTTTGGCATTGTCTCCTCACACTGAGGAGGAACATTAAGGTAACACACCGACCCCTAGCTTGATGCTGGGTGTATGTAAATAATTTATCTATTTCTGGGGAAATAACATATCTGTGCATCTTACTCTAAATTTTCCATCTGTTTCCCCAAGTAAAAGCAAGTATTTTATGTTGCTTCTGCCTCTGTCTCTGTTTCTGTGACTCACTGGATCTAGTACGGACCTCTGGTCATTACATATATACTCTGCATAGTACCATTTCTCCTGTCCTCTATACAGGGTGTAATCCTCAGTATCTGTATTATTCTGTATATACACACTGCAGAGTACCACTTCACTTGTCCTATATACTGGGTGTAATCCTTGTATCTGTATTGTTCTGTATATATACACTGCACAGTACCACTTCTCCTGTCCTGTATACTGGGTGTAATCCTCAGTATCTGTATCATTCTGTATATACACACTGCACAATACCACTGTTCTTGTCCTGTATACTGCGTGTAATCCTCGGCATCTGTATTTTTCTGTATATATACATGGCACAGTACCACTTCTCCTGTCCTCTTGTCAGAGAGGTGGTATTGAACTTTGATTTTCAGCATTTAAATGTTGGTTAATTTGATTATCCCTAATATGGAAGTCATCATTTCTCTTCTGTATAGGTGATGATATGCCCTTCGCTCTGGATTTGACTGCTGGGACCCCACAATCCTGAGAAACTTGGCTTTGAAGAGCACCATGTAAATGGAGCTCTGGTAGATTGTACATTCTGCTGCACTATTCACATGAGGCTCTTCAAATAACTCCTTTAAGAAAGTGTTGAGGCCAAGGCAACCTAAAGGAAACCTGTCAGCTCCATAAAGCCCCCCTGCACCTTCCTATTACTACTCTAACTATCCCTTTCTGTGCTAAATGTGCCCTGTGATTGTGCAATAAAAGCTTTTTATTACTCACTCATTAGTATAATAATGATCTCGGGGGCTACCGTTGTATGGGTGAGATTCCCAGCACCGGAGGAGGAGCTAGGAAGTCAGCTAGGAGAGGTGAAATTGGGACAAAGCTCTAACTGTCAGGACAGCAGGCCGGAGTCCTTAAATCAGGACAGTCCCGCTGAATCTGTGACAGTTGAGAGCTTTGTTCTTACCCATGACAACCAATCAGATAAGCCAATTTTAGTATTTTGGATGGGTATTGTGTGCTTTTAGGGTAAATGTAGCTTTTAGTTCTGTGATTTCTGAAGGAATGTTTGAGTGTTGTTGTTTTTGATGTAAAACAACTAATGTATATGTGATTGTTCACTTAGCAATTTTGTATAAGCATTGTAGAAAACAGCTTCAGCTGAAATAACTGTGTTGCGTTGAATGTTCTTTACGGTTGTCTGCTCGAGGGAAATGAGAGCTGCCTGTTCAGTGTACTGGAAAGCAGATTCATAAATAAAAACACAATATTGAGAGGGGCATGAGGTCACTTATAGTTATGTAGATGTGATTGTAACAAACCCTGGGGTGCTGGCTGCTGCAGAAGCACTTACCGATTCCTTCCATTGGCCAGCTTTTGGTAGAACATGATTGCATGATAGTATTTGGCTCTGCTACTTGGACACTAATTTTAACAAATTATATCAATATGTATTTGCTGCAATTCAGATACCCCTTTTTATGAAGAATACAGATACAATCTTTTGCATTACATCTTACATAAGTGCCCTCAAGCGCTAAGCATGTGGACCCCAAGTGAACTCGACAAATAGTTTACGATTTGTTGATTAAGTAAGATGATACTTTTAATCTTTCTGAAAACCTATTTTAATTATGTTATATTTAAATTAGTAAAGAACATTAAGGTAGCGAGAAATTAATTAATTGATCAAGTATTTACGGTAAACCCCTTAATTGTGTGCTATAATGATAGCTTTTTTTGGAAGGAATATTAATGTTTTCTACTATACAGATATTGATGACCTATCCATACTAGAAGTCATCAATATCAGATTGGTAGTACTCCAATAAATATCACCCATACCAATCAGCTGGTCTGCAGTACACGGAATGGCCTCTCAATCAGCATGTTTTCTCTCCATTAAAATAACATTTATACTCACCTCTAGTGCTGGCGGTCATGACGTTATTACATCATGCAAGCCCTGCGCCCAATCAGTGCTGTCTTCGGATGAATTTCTTGATGTCTGATAAGTTCAAAGGCTGGGAAAGTGAATGATTTGTTTGACGTAACAATGTCATGTGAGTTACAGGATACCGAGTGCCAACACTGATGGAATGCTGCCATCATCTAAGGTGAGCATAAGTGTTGCTATTTCAACAGGTAGGGCCAACATGCTGATTTAAGAAGAGGTTGTCCAGGAAGTGGACATCCCCTTAAAGTAGTGGTATCCCGATACCCTGAAACAAAGAAGTGGAGTCCTGGATAGCATTATAGTGCACATGCACCCTCGGGCTATAAAATCGGGGATGTTTGGATGGACTGATCAGAGTGAGTGAAAACCGATTCCTCTCCCATATGTATATATGTGCCATACCCTCTATAGGAAGATTCTACAAATAGGTGAGGGGATCATGATGAGAATCCTCAATGTAACATGTAGAAAAATCCTAGGTATCGCATGCTTAGTGGTTAATATGGAGCCAGGTACTGCTCCAGAACCTATTTAGAACAAATTGAAGTGGAACTATGCCGCCGAGTGTGCTGTGTAACACAAGCAAAAAGAAAAAAAAAAAAAAGGTACTTTCGGTTTGCGTTCCACAGGAGCGCAACCAGGAAGTCTTTGCGTTCCAAATATCGGAAGTAGTCATCAGAATGCTGCTGGAAGGTATTCTGATGTCAGTAACAGGAAACTGAATGATGGAAAGTGGAGTACAGCCGCAGGATAAGGTCCTAATGGCACACAGGTGAGAAGGATTTGGATTGAACAGCCCCAGGTTGAGCACTCCCTAACAGCAGACCCTTATTGGTTAACCTAAGGGGGAGTGTACACGATGTGAGGATATAAGCTCTCAGCTGGGGGGGGGGCTGTACTGTGCCGTTCCCATACTATAGCTAGAGAGGCAATGTACTATGCAGCCCAGTAAGTGATAGAGTGCTGTGATACCCCTGAAGAGCCTGATGGGCGAAACATGTCGGGAGGCAACTGGGCATTTACATGTGGACTGCCCTTGTCAGGGCGGGAGTGAGAACGTAAGGTGGCAGACAAATCCCTGTCAGGGCGAGTCCATTTATGCCTACTCCTCTCCTCTGACATACCAGTGAGCAAGGAGCACTTGAAGGATGCAGTAGCGGCGCCCCACTGTGAGCTTGGTGAGATCGTTCTGATTATAGTGTTATCTTTGCTAGGAGGTATCAGCTTGTCTCATACTAAACCATTGTTTGTGTTATGGTAAATAGGGGATGCACTCCTTTTAAGTTCATTCAGCAGGTTTGAGTGAACAAGTGTGATCAAGCCCAGCACAGATAAGGTGTCAAAAGAAACTATCCCTGATGAGAATCACTGATTATATAGTGATGCAGCAGGGAGGAGGGTGACACCATAAGTGTTTGTAAGTTTGTGGGTGATATTCTCATGGTGTATATGTGTGTTTGTCCAAAGGGTGGCGAGGACAAAGCCACTTTTTAAATGGTAATATTAAAAGTTATATTTTAATTTCCAGTGTACATAATACGCTATATCTAATATGCATTTAAGTGGACACAATATCATTTTAATAACCAGTAATGCTTTGTGTTGATTAATTTTCAAAAGGCCAGAATACCAATGACTGTCTAACCGCAGTTTCCAACGTCATGTCTGCTCTCTATCTAAAACTCAACTTTTCCAAAACCGAACTTCTTCTGCTCCTGCCCTCCACTAACCTCCCTAAATCTGACATCTCTTTCAGTGTGTGACATCATGATAACGCCTAGGCAGCAGGCTCGCTGTCTAGGTTCTATGTTTGACACTGATCTCTCCCTTACTTCCTATATGCAATCTCTCGCCTGCTCTTGCCATTTGCACCTGAACGACATCTCTAGAATTCGCTCCTTTCTCACCATGGAAACAACAACACCTCACTGTGGCCCTGATCCACTCCCACCTTTATTATTGTATTCCTCTTATAATTGGCCTTCCCTTCACTAGACTTTCCCCTCCTCAGTCTATCCTTATTGCAGCAGCCATGGTCACCTATCTAGCTAACCATTACTCGGATGCTTCTGCTCTGTGCCAGTGATTGCACTGGCTGCCCATACACTACAGGATCCAATTCAAACTGCTTGTTCTCACCCAGCAAAGCTCTTCACAGAACAGCACCTCTCTGCCCTCTTCTCTGTCTATCACCCTACCAGTTATCTTCGCTCTGGGAGTGACTTTAGACTAATATCTGCATTAATTCAAACCTCTCACTCCCGGCTCCAAGACTTCTTCCGAGCTGCACTAATCCTCTGCAACGCTTTACCACAAGAAAATAGGTCTATCCACAAGTTACATAATTTCAATTCTCCCTAAAAACACATCTTTTTAGGGCGGCCTATCATAATTCTTAGACATAGCCTATTCACTCCACCAGACCCAAAAGAATGGCTGGTGACCACTCATGCAGCTCTTATCTATTAACCATTTCCTCAAGATATCTGGACCTTCATTGTAAATAAGCACCTATAATTTGTGTCACTCCTGCCTCATTGTAGATTGTAAACTCTTATGAGCAAGGCCATCATTATTTTGTTTAATTTTTGTATTTTTATAACTGTTACTTATAACTGTTTGAATATGAATCCCTGTATTATAAAGCGCTGCGGAATATGTTGGTGCTATATAAATAAAGATTATTATTATTATTATTATTATTATTATTATTATTATTAACGGGCAAGTTGGAGAAAAGCCGTATAGGAGAAGAGTGCTTTCTTCTATTCCTAACCTCTGCAGTATTACATACAACCAGCTTTAATATGATGTTCTTGGTACTGCATTATTCACTTCTGACATTGGTATGTCACCTTTTTACAATAATGCACCATTGACATAGATATAGTTAGTATGATCTGTCTGTCAGTATTCACTCCAGGTGCACCTAGGGCTGCCACTAGGAATTTCAGGGCCCCTAACTGCCAAAATTATGGGGCCCCCCTGAGATGCCACTCCGCCTCCACCCATGCTCTGTCTTCACCCAAACATACATTATATTTAGTGAAAAATTGGAACAGCATCAAAAATTATCTCAATTTATGTGCAAAGCTTTCCCAACCAGCAATCCAGATGGTTCCTTACAATAAAGTAAAAACAGCACAAAAAAATAGAAAAAAGTGGACTTTATTGCCCAATGCGTGGCTGCGCCATTGGGCAATAAAGTCCAATTTTTTCTATATTTTTGTGCTGTTTTTCCTTTTTTTACACTCTCTCTATTATATATTACACGCACACACTTGAGATTGCTGTGAGCTGAATACACAATAGCTGTATATACAATAAAGAATACATAATAGAGATGACTGCTAGCTGTATACACAATATAGATGGCTGCGGGCCGTATACAAAATGAAGACTGTTGCTGGCTATACACACAATATAAAATATACAATAGAAACTGCTGCTGGTAGTACACAATAGCGAATACACAACAGAGATGGCTGCGGGCCGTATAAACAATGGAGACGGCTGTGGGCCCGCCCGTATAGACAATGGAGATGGATTCTGGCTATACAAATAGTAGAGAATACACAATAGAGACTGCTGCTGGCTGAGTACAATAGATTATACACAATAGAGAGTCCTGCTGGCTGTATACACAATGGAGACAGCTGCAGGACAAATGCACAATGGAGACGGCTGTGGGATCTGGACCCCCACAATGAATTCCTCCACGTGCATAGTAAGATGACCCTACTGCAAGTCCCTCAACTACACTGAGATGGTATGATTTCCAACTGTGACCCTCACACAGCCCTCCATGTAGTGTAATGTACCTAGATATAATATAATGTCCCTTAAACCTCTTCACACTGTGTAATGGCCCCAACACAGCACTCAAATATTCCTGCATAAAGTATGAAGGCTCCCTCATACCCCTCCACAGGGCCCTCCATATATTATAATGGCTTCCATGTAGTATAATTGGCTCCATATAGTCCTCCATATATTATAATACATCATCCATAGTTCTTCATATATTATAATACACCTCCATAATCCCTCCTACATTATAATGCACTCCCATATGTGACGACTATCCGCTGTAAGGCTGAGCTGCTAGTAAGGCAGCACCCCGAGAAACCCCGAGACCCTTAACCCCTATACAGGGATCTGGAATTATAGCGGAGCCCAGGAGGTAGCTACCTATGGGAGCAGCAGAGCAGGGAGGTCGTCTAGGAAGGGAAAAATCAGGAAGCGAAGAACGTAGTCAGAAGTCCGAGTCAAAACTGAGAGGGCAGCGAAGGTACAAAATCGTCAGGCGGTACAGAGTCGAAAATCCAGGCAAAGGTCAGAGTCAAAACCAAACACACACTATGTCACTTGGGGAACCAAAACTATATCTGGCGGCCTGCAAGACAGGCTCCAATGTATTTGAAGGGCGCGGTTACCTCCCATAGGCTGGAGCTCACAGCCTGATGACCTCATCCGGACCGCCCCTAGAGCCAGGCCAGATGGAGATGCACGACTGGCTCCACCCATCCCACCTCTGACAGAAGAATGCAGGCTGCGCCTAAAGGACACCTCTGCAGGGCCCGCTCTTCTGCGACCAACACCACCCAGAGGGGAAACACAGCGGCGCTCAGCGACAGAGGCAGACGTCGCTGGAGCAGGTCTATATGAGGACAAGGCCTTCCTATCACCAGCACCACCAGACGAAGGAATCCGGCTCCTCCCATCGGCCGAGGCAGGAACACCGGCCACCGAGTCCAATGGCGATGTGACACCATAGTCCTCCATATAGTGTAGTGCATCATCATCAGAGGTGCAGCCTGTGCAGATGCACAGGGGCCCAGGAGGTTAAGGGGCCCATTTCTACCTCCAAAACCAGTGAAATGTATCATTTTCAAAAGCTCTTGGGCTGCAAAGGGCCCATATAATGATTTTGCACAGGGGCCCTTTTCTGTCTGTCTCTGTCAGTGACCACCATAGTCCTTTATATAGTATAGTGCACCTTCATAATCCTCCATATAGTATAATGCACCCCCATAGACCTCCATATAGCATAATGCACCCCCATCGTCCTCCATATAGTATTTTGAAACCCCATATTCCTCCTATATTATATTGCACATTACAGGGTTTCCAACCAGTGTACTCACTTATTTAAAAAAAAAAAAAAAAAAAAAAGTAAATACTCACCTCTCTTCTCGCTGCTCCAGTCTCCTAAACATCTGCTGAGTTACAGATGGCAGATAGCGACAGCTAGGACTCTGGAGAAGACTCTGCTCCGCACTGTACACCTTGTACGCACGTGGCTCTGCACCATACACCTCGTATGCATGTGGCTCTGCACCATACACCTCGTACGCACACGGCTCCGCACCATACACCTCATACAGATGCGGCTCTACACCATACACCTCGTACACATGCGGCTCTGCTCCGTACACCTCGTACACCCTCGGTTCTGCTCCATACTCCTCGTACACACTCGGCTCTGCTCTGTACACCTCATACACACTCGGCTCCACTCCGTACACCTCGTACACACTCATCTCTTCTCCGTACACCTCATATACATGCGTCTCTGCTCCATACACCATGTACACATGCGGCTCTGCTCCATACATCTCGTACACACTTGGCTCCAATCCATACAACTTATACACACTCGGAGCCACTCCGTACATCTCGCACACACGGCTCCACTCCATACACCTCATACACATGGCTCTGCTCCATTTACCTCACACACAGCTCTGCTCTGTACACCTCGTACACACTCAGCTCTGCTCCGTACACCTCATACACACTTGGCTCTGCAACATCAACACTAAATTCCACCTGACCCAACACATAAACTTCCCCTCATCCAGCACCATGACAACCACAGCAGAGTCCTGCATACACTGATGAGCTGATCATGTGATCACTGACTCCTCCCCTCCATGTGATATCATCACAGGTCCTGTAAGCACAGAGCAATCATGGCATGCGGCTCTGCAGGTGGAGAAGAATGTGGCCGGGACCATAGGAGCAGGAGCGGCATCTGCAGAAGCGGCCCAGTGCCACCCTCTAGTGGCGCTGCCTCAGCTCAGGTTGCCTCATGATAAATGCGCCCCTGGGCCCATGCAAGATGTGAGGGGTCGGGACCCTGCTCCATACAGCCACACCCTCTGTGTCATGGTCGGGCCCCCTGCCCCTGATTCAATTGCCATGCCCCTTGCTGTCAGGCTCAGGCCCCCTCACTCTAGGCAGAGCTGTACCCTCCTAGTGGTGGCCCTGGGTGCAACTGCCCCTCATCTTTAATGTAATCTTGGTTCTTGCACTATTCTGATTTGACATTTGCTTATTTTTCTTCCTACCTGGTTGTGTAGTTTGCTCTGAGTTCCCTCTGTGCTCTGCTTCATCATTTGATTGTGACTCTGGCCTCTATACTCTATCTCTGCTTTAATTTACTGATTGCAATTTATTGCCAACTTTGCTTATTTATGTTGGCTTTGCCTATCTTCCTGACTACAGTTTTATGTTCTACTTTTGCTGGAGGTGCAGTTGCCAGTGATTGCAGTTTTTTTTATTGATTTTTTTGCAGTAAAATAATCTGTTTCGAAAGGTTAAGTGTGAAGACACTGGGTTTCTAAAGGCACATATCCACAATAGACTAAAGTCAGCTGGACCTGCCAGATGGAGGATGGTCTAATATGTATGTGACACGCCCACCAGGGTTATGCAGTACTCGGAATCGGGCCATGTCAGTCCTTTTCTGGGGAACTCAAGGGGCTTTGACCTGTTCCTTGACCCTGACGGTGTTGTTAATACCTGTGGTATTCAGCTATATAGGGCTGACGCTGCAGTTCAGGACCACTGGGGCAGTTGATGATGCAGCAAAGATGACACAGGTGGAGCAGGGCCCCAGGGCAGATGAACCAGTTAAACAGGGCTGTGGTGATCATTTCGGTGCAGGGTGACAGATGCAGGGAAGAACCAGAGGACACAGGGTTGTAGTTTCCATTACCTTTACTTGGTGGTTGCAGATGCAGTCTGGGGCACTTATTACAGATGGTAGTGGACGTCCTGGTGGCTTGGAAGCAATTGGGTGAACCACCACACCAGGGGAATTCAGAGGCCTCCTTTATTGCACTCTCCCTTTTGGTCTTTGCTGCCTAAAGCTACATTTTGACCCTCTTCCTGTGTGTTTAGTTGTTCCTACCCAAATGGCAGGCAGCAGGGTCATCTTACAACTTATTCAGGTGGCGCTCCTCTCCTGGCAGCTCCAAACTCTAATCTGCTGCTGTGCCGCCAGGTATTTGGTGTGGCCAGAAGACTTGCAGTCTTCTGGCCACCAGACTCAGCTACTGGGTCTTCAGTAACCCACAACTCAGGACTCCGGTGTCCTTTTCTCTGGTGCTCAGCTCTGGGATGAGCTCTGTTGCAGCTCAATTTCCTATCAGAGCTCTCCTTGACGTCTCTCCTCTCTCCCCCTCCTCAGACCATCTCCAACAGTGACCTCTCACTGACTGAACTTCCACTTCCTGTTTATTCCTCTATTGTATCTGATCCAACTATCTTTTACTGCGCACTTTCTGCTGTTCCCCTGAAACTGGGTTAGAGCTCCCCTTCAGGCTCGGAGCAGGAAAAGTGTTGGATGCTGAATATTACCTGGTGTGGGGACCACTTCTTGCTTCCAGGCATGAAATGACCCCTGGGAGAGAGGTAATGCCACTGTGGCTACCAGACCCTGGGGTGCCACATATGATGTGCTCTTTACTCTCTCCTAGTAGATAATGTCTTGTTGGATTTTCCATGGATGATCTTACTGATCTCTGGGAGATAAGTCACATGACCTCATAGAAAACACAAGAGCACTTGGCTACGATTTCCGGTGCATGGGGGTTTCGGGAGAAATGATAATTTTTCCGATGGTTATCTGAGAGCCTTAACATTCCTTAGCTTAGTGTAAACTGCTCTTAAACATATACTAATTAGCTCTTCTCCAAGAAAAACAAAGCCGGGTCTCTAGTGTCATCTACAATAGTAGGAGTCAATGTCCTGACAATAAACAAGTCTTGCTACAGAATTAAAATAGACAAACCATGGTCTTCTCAAAAAAAGAAGATTGTTCTTCTCATCAGTTGTCAGATTGGTTGGCTCAGTTTGGCTAATTATCCATAGTCCTAGTTTGTTACCTCATCTGGCAGCAACATAATGTAGTAAGATAGACCGTGAATCCAAACTTTGTATTATGGCTGAAGCCATTCTGGCCCAATCAAAGAATTTAGTTTAAGGAACACAGCAGAGCTGGGTGAGCTGCCCCTGCCAACACCAGGCTCTCAATAGAGATTGTGCATTGACAGTGAGGTATCAAGCACAGTAGTGTGCATGTCGCACTGGCATACAAGTGAAAAAGTAGTCCTGTAATGATAATCACAGAGTGATAAAGCAATTTGATTTCGTAATGCATAAGAGAAAGACTTTGCTTTTTGTTTTTTAACCTCTTCAGTATGCTTTCTTCAACTGACATAGCAAAAATCTGCTGACAGATTTCCAAAGGGCCAAAGCATGAACGTGACTGATATGATATTGTCTCCAATAGTAACTAACTAGCAAATTTTTTTCCTTTTAGAGACAAGATCATTTTCACACCTTTAAAGGGGAACCAGGGACAAACAATTTTTTTTGAACTGTTCCTCTCCTCCTACATGATGAAGCAGTGCTGGGCTACAGTTCTAGTATATATAGATCACTTACAAATCATAAAATCATATCTGCTTCCCAGCTCTCACCCCTCCCTTTGGGACAGAGAAATTCAGCCTCAGCAGTGACAAGAGGTGTGTTAGGGAGTGGACCCTGGGGGATCCAGGATCATCTTACTTTCCTGCCCCCTCAAACTTCTGTGATGAACAGGGGGCATGGCTGCCGCCCTATAGTTATCCTACAATCCTGCCCTTGATATACATCCTATGTAATGTAAGAACAGAGGAGTTCTCCCTTCGAATAGCAATCATGTCACCAAGAAGATATAAATACACACTGTGATCTTCTGCTGTACAATGATATGATGGTGCATAATGTGTGCTGCCATGGATCATGCAGGGAACAGTGGCAGTGCACTGCATTGATTTATTCAGCACTGCCATGGTCTCCACTCCCTCATATCAACTTGTAGCTTTCTGTCCCTTGAAACTTTAACACTATGCATGACTTAATTTCTCTGTCCCCTATGGGAGGAGTGAGAGCTGAGGAGCAGATATGATTTTATTGATTTATAAACTATCTATAGATCCTAGAACTGCATGGTATAGCTCTGCTTCATGATGTAGCAGGGCAGGAACTGTACGGAAAAAAATTCCCCAAAGTTCCCCTTTAAGAGGGGAGAATCATATTATTAAAGTGGAGTAAAGCTAAAGTTATACTTTTTTCTCTAAATATTACAGATTGATAATTAAATTTTCTATGCACTTGAAGGAATTGAGGAATAATTTAATGGAGGAAATAAGCAGCTTATCACCCCACCTTACCACTCACGATCTGCAATGTCCATATTCGATGGTCTATAGATCTATAAATTGAACTTTTGCTTTGGGTAGACCCTTGATAGACACTAAATGCTGTGTAGAAGGTTTATGTCAGAATAATGTCAAGGTCAACCCTACATTAGCACAGGTGAAAATGTTTGCTTGACTTCTACTCTCTCAAAGTATTTCTACTAAGAAAAGCAATATTAAAAAAAGTGGTTACTTGTATTGCTAATGGCCTGCAGAGCCTTATTTGTATAGTCAGCACCATGTGTGGGTAGACAGTCTTACTGACCTCCTCATGTCAATGTGTCCTTTCCTGCTAATGTACATTTAATGATTTGCAAAGTGGAAAAACTTTTAGCAAAGTAGTGAAATTACAAATGTGTACTGGTTAAAAAATGATTTCCAAAGCATTTCTATGAAAATGCCTTAAGTAAACTCAACACCAATTAAAATAAATGAATAACAATAAGAATAAAATAATAATAAAAAATTGTTTTGAAATACCACATTCTAGTGAAATAATAAGAATAATGTTGACTTCCTAATGTCTAATTGCGCCAGAAATACTAGTTTTGTTGTGGTCAAGTCCAATATATTAATTTTCTACACAATTAAACTTAAAAAGTATCTAAGAAGAGGAGATGTGAAGTGCTATTTGCAGAATCCACATATTAAAGGGAACCTGTCGTCTAGTTTAGAGCCCCTAACCTATCACTACCTGTCCCTGCAGCTCCCTACTACATTACTATCTATCCCTGTCGACCTAATAGTGAATAATAAATTATTATTATTTATTTATTTATATAGCACCATTAAATTCTATGGCGCTTTACATGCTAAAAGGGGCAGACTAGGACAAGTAACATAGTAACAATACAAGTAACAATAAATGTGGACAATTCGGTCGTACAGATACAAGAGGGGAGAAATCTTCCGCGAGGTCTCACAGTCTACGAGGGGCGGGGGGGATACAGTGGGAGGGAGAATGTGGAGAAAAGCAATTTATAAACTTACATGTCCACAGATGTGTGGGCTTTCCTGGACAGCTGGCCGACAGGTGGGCAGTTTCTCCAGGTTCCACTCTCCCCCACGCCTCAACGCTGCATTCATTCATTCAGGAGTGCGCCCTGATTTCAAATTCCCGCCCTTTCTTCTGGGTATGACGCGCTACTGGCCGCGGTGCATCATTTCTGGTCTGATGCAGTGTGGGAGTGTATTGGGTACAAGCTGGCTCCAGAGCATGTGCAGCATGACAGCCAGCCTGTACACCAACACCCCCTCACAATTCACCACACTGGAAATGATGTGTCACAGCCGGCAGCACGTAATACCAGCTGTATAGGAACGCCGACACGACGGTGGACATGTAAGTTTATAAATCACTTTATTCAATTATTATAATTCACTGTTAGATAAGAGAGGGATGGTTAGTAATGTAGTAGGAAGCGGCAGGGTCAGCTATTGATAGATTAGGGGCTCTAAACTAGATGACAAGTTCCCATTAAAAAGTTCACTTTACAGAGGATCCGTCACCCTTTCTGACATTTCTTTTAATAATCACTTGTATCATTTATGAAATAAAAATTCAGGAGCACCTTTTCTTAGAACTCTATGTTGTGTTTTCCTCTATAATTCCTCCTAGAAACAAATGTATAAATTGAGATCTGGATGTTCCCTACACTATCAGCTACTGTCAGCACTAGTTGGACAGCTTTAGACTATGCAAGACATGCAAACAACTACATCGGCTATTCCCTCAGTTTGCTGTTCCACTCCTGTATTGTAATTTGCTTTCAAGACAGAATTCTGGTGTAAGTTGCATGGAAAAATGGCAAATTTTCACTAACATTATTGTACAAAAATGTTATGACTACTGGTATTTTCACACCAGTTTCTCCAAGCTTCAACAAAATGGTTAGAGCTGGGGCAGAACGAAGCAGTACATGGACATGGTGCCACAGCTCGTCTAATTCATGAGGAGCATGGCATTTCTCATACCAGAAATGTTACTCCAATTACTGACTGGAGGATAGACTATGGTGAGCGGCATGCCACTTTTCAGACTTTTTTGGTTCTTAAAAGGCTCATAATGATCTGTCACTTCTGAATCCAGAACACCCCTTCGTCAAGATTGTCATACATTTTGATGTTCTTCATGAGAGATTGCCAAGCATGTGGAAATTTGGGTTCTGTGGTTCAGCTGAACTCTTTTATAAAGGTTTGTTTGGAACCAAAGTTTACCCAAACCTCATTTGAAGTCACTGATTGGGCAGTTCTGCTCTCCACCCACATACAGCCAGCCATAAGTAAAACACTTCAGGAAAGGGGAGGCAGGGATTTGTCATTTTTTATTTTAGAAACATACTACAGCCAATAATACTGCTTTTACCCCCTACTGCAAAAACACTGTATGCGGCTAATACTGGGCCAAGCACCAAAGGTACCCGAGCATAGCAATGTTCGCTGGAGTACTTTGCATATGAAAAGTAACCAAACTCGGGCCTCATATGGGTTTGTTCATCTCTACTCTTCATGAATCAGGGCCTTGTTGATGCCACAATAGGAATTAAATAAATTAGTTCACAAGCCTTTCTACCCCTCCCACCCCACCATCTCAGCTGATTCTACCAATTATTAATTTTTGGATGTGGTTTTCTAAGTTTTTAGAAAAATAGGCCAAGAGTAAGATATCCAATTCAATGAAGAAATAAACATGGTTTACTTGTTGAACACCAATAAGTCAATATCACTGCTCTACAGCACTCTGCAGCCAATCACTAGCCTAAACAGAGACATTTGCATGTATAAAACATGACCAAGCAGGTCAGTGATTGGACGTAATGGTCATGATGGGTACGATGGATTGGATGCATCACTGCATATCCAAGGACCACCAAAGCAGTAACACTGCAGTGGTTTTGAATTCAACTGGTAATTTCTTAACTTTTTAACATTTTTCTTATTCTTAGAGAACCTTTCTAAAAGCTAAAAGATCCTTTTAATAAATGAATGATATAATAAAGCAATGTGAACTATAAAACAATATAGCACACAGTCAAGAGCCTTCAAGTAGTTGGTAATAATGTGACATTGTATGAACACTTCAGACATTATTATGTGAATAGCTTTTGCTCATTTTTAATAATCACATTTTATAATCAAATTCAAAAAACATTGTTTGAAAAAAAATGACACAAAGATGTTTGACTGGTTAACATCATGAATCGTGTCATACAATACAATGGCTCGTCCTCCCACACGGAAACACACTTGTTAAATGTGAAGAGTGTAAAAGATGTTTGTGCCTTGTGTACTTGCTGACGTCACAAAATGCAAGTACCATACTTTGAAGGCAATTATAGCCATGGTGAATCTCTAAGGCTACATACTCCTTTGCATACAATTGTTTTATTGTTTATTTGATTTCTAAATGAAATGCAAAGATAAGAAACCTTTTACATTTTCTTTTATCATGTTGCAGCTGTAGAGTGTATACACGTCCTTCAAATTTGCAATTGCAAGTTATATACAAACCAATACATACACAAATTAAAACTACTGGTGCACAGAAAACAGGGGAGGAAGAAAATAAAACTCTGTATACTATTCTCCTTCCTGTCGCCTATCTATCAGCGGAGGTCGGCACCCTGAGATGCATAATGGTACCCCACTCAACGTGCACTTTAATGATGACACATGTATGTGTCTGGCATGCCATAGATATATAGGGAAAGTGAGATGACAGTCAATGGGAGTGGGGGCACCAGTATGTAAATTTAGGGCACTGAACTCCTCTGTCAGGTAGTTATTGGTCCTTAGGGATATCTTGCGGTTTATTAGACCTTTTTGTTTTTTCTTCTTTGAGTATGAGACTCCTTATTAGTTAACCCCCAAAATATTGGTATAAGTGCTGCCTTAACAAATAGTGAATTGGTTGTGAGCACTATTTCTGGCTATTCCTGTCTGGGATAGTGAGGGAAGCTTTAGGGTTAGCCAACGTTGAGTGGGGGCGCCACTATGCACCTCAGGGTGTCAACCTCCACTGATAGGTAGGGAATAGGATGAGGAATAGTATACAGGTCATTACTATATATACACAGGGTATTACTTTATTCCTCCCCCTGTTTTTGGTACATCAGTAGTTTTAATTTGTATGTGGGTTGGTTTGTGGATTTTTGTATCTTGTAATAAATATTATAATTTTAGGGGTATTTATGTCATGAGAAATGTATGGCCCTTATTTGACTACCACAAAATAAATGCACGTTATATACCAATAACTAAGGGCTTCTCAAACTTTTGTACTAGGTCTCTCTCAGACTGACTAAAATAATCCCCAAGCTTTACCTGAATGACCAGGATGATATCTCAGCCTTAAAATTCCATGCTCAAATCAAAGTGGATGTCTGGTAACACCTTCACACGACGCAATATTGGCTGGCAATATGAGGCGATCTAACGTGTGCATGCACATTTTTCATGCTTGCCTCAGATCGCCGATGATGGTATTACACGCCGCAATCTCGCCCTGATATAAAGGCGATGTGTTGCCCCGGATATCGCCTCACCCACAGCAGAACCAATCCGGTCGAATTCCCTCAACGCTTCACACACTTCAATCCCAAAGGCAATGTGGGTGTACATGGTCAGCGCTGCAAGGAGATAGGCGTTCCGCAGTGGTTTACACCGCGCCCCATTCACGCTCATTGGACAACGCAACAGCATTACGATTGGTCAGCCTGCTCTGGAAGGCTGGCTAATACATGACGCCATTGAAGATGTGTGTGTTGCTTAATGGACATCTCTTCAAATATGGTGCCCTGTGAACTGACAGCTAATGGGAACACAGTAGCCACCACCAATCATCGTAGACGGGGCGCGGACTACAACACGCTGTGGCATGTCTACGGGAAATCATAGGCGACGCTGATTCCATCACTATCGCCCTATCACATTCCACAACACGGAAATATTGCCTTCATGATTGAGGCTGATTTCAGAGCAGTGCTCAGGAATCAGGCGATAGGCGAGAGGTGATTTATCGGCGCAAAATTCCCCAATCACACGCCGCAACTGTGAGGAAATTTCACGGCAATTGATCCGGGGCGACATATCACTTTTTTGGGGATTCCCAGGCGAGATTGCGGCGTGTGAAGGTACCATGAAATCTATCAAACCAAAGAAAAAATGTACCCATAAGAAAATAATGTTTATTACCATAAATAGGTTACAAAGAAATACACACTACAAACAATAAATACCTATTAATAAAAAAATGATGCATAGGGAGAGGGTCTGGGCTCATATCCTATCAAGTCCCTTCCTGATAGTGAAGTTTGGAACCCTAAAGTAATAGTCTTAGTGACTCACCGCGGCCGGCTGACTCCGGTTTAGACAGGCGATTCTTCTTCCTTCCTTGTCACGGGTGGACCGCGCCTGCCGGTAGTGGGGCCCGGTGTAGTGCAGATCAAAAGTGAAGACGTCTTGGTGGAACAGATTAAAAGGGGGTTTAATTTGTTTTATTCGTGACGCCACCTATGAGTAGATTCGGTAAGGGCTACCGACGCTGCGGAACCCCCGGGGGATGGACAGCAGCAAGATGTTACGCTCCCCACAGGCTGAGCGGTGATCCCCGGAGGCTGGAGCTGCTCAAGATGTTGTGCGGCAGCTGCGGTTACCTTGTTGTGCGGACGGACAGTTCATAAGGAAGCACAGACACAGAAAGTCTCTATAACGGGTCTTTACTGTAACCAGCAGGCAATACATGGTATACAGTGGTTGAGTAGTAGACCAGGTGGACTCAGCAGTGATAGTGTCCCTCAGAGATCCGCAGTGTTCCTCCATTCTACCTACTTAGTTTCTCTTGCCAGCGTCGCCCAGGAATACCAGGTCGGGTACGGGGAGGCTGCTTCAATGCCCTATCCATGATGTACGTTCTGGATGTTCTGGGGAGCCTTGGATCCCTCGGTGGGTACACCGCTGGTTAGACGACTGGAAACTGGCTGGTGGTGGGGTGCTCCTGTAAAGCTGATCCTCCACTCTTCTGGTTCGCGTGGCAGAGGTGAACTGCTGCCAGCTTCGGTACCAGTGAACCGGCTGTGAGTTGTGGGCACGGGAGTCCTTTGGGAACCCGTGTAGATAATGCCCAATCCCGGTGGTTAAGGCCTCAGGTGCTGACACCCGACCGGTGACGGCCCAGGGGCCCGCACGGGGTGCGGAGCCCCCGCTCCTCTCCAAGTTCAAGTCCTCAGACTCTGTCCTATCTCGAGGGTTCTAGGTTCTAGATCTCTCCTCTCGATTGTTGTGTTCTATTACACTACCCTAACACTCCACCCACCAGGACCTATGATTGGTCCCCTGTTCTAGGTGTTGCATGTTGGGTTGGATCTCCAAGTTAACTATTTCATTGCTGAGTCAGAGGATATTGCGGCGGCATTTGTGGCTGCAATACCCTCCTGTGACGCACTCGTTGCGGGGCGCCACATTAGTGCTTCCACTCACCAATGACACGCTGCATTCAGTGGTGCTTTCAGTTTGGAAAGCACCAGGGGGGTGACAGGTCCTCTTTATAGAATGTTAGCGCAGAGAGAAAATAGTAGGGCGTTTTAAAGGGAACCAACCACCTCAGATCACCCTAATACACAGTTAGTACATGTCCCTGCACCCTAAGGATACCTTTCCAGCACTGTTTTTGTGTAAAATCTTGCATTAGTATAACTGATAAAAAGAGTTTATAAACTTACTAGCCTGGAGACTTCTGGGCGTATCCCTCCTTCTGTTATACTTCAGGGCTGTGCATTCATTGCATGGCTGTGCTCCCCCTCCCTCTGAGGAGATAACGATCACACCCATCAGGGCAGGGCAGCAGGCACGGAGGGAGGGGGAGCGCAGGCATGCAATGCACAGCTCTGAAGTATAACAGAAGGAGGGATACGCCCAGAAGTCTCCAGGCTAGTAAGTTTATAAACTCTTTATATCAGTTATACTAATGCAAGATTTTACACAAAAACAGTGCTGGAAAGGTATCCTTAGGGTGCAGGGACATGTACTAACTGTGTATTAGGGTGATCTGAGGTGGTTGGTTCCCTTTAAAGTGAAGTAAATTACAAAATAATTATTTAAAAAATTGTTAAGCGACATTAACTTTTAGGTTTTAGATAATCTCTTTATTATTATTTTTCAGCTTTCTTTCTTACCTCCTGAACCTTGTATAATATTAGTACAAAATGAATCAATTATGTTGTTACACTTAACAGCATCAGCAAGGCTTTTTCTGAATTAAGAAGAAACACAATATAGTTCACACATTGATCACTGTAGTCACTAGTTAATAGAAAACTTGAAAGAGTAACAGAGATTATTTCTTTTATTTGTTTAAAGCAATAATACAAGAAAAGATAAGACACTTGTGAATATATTTTATTGCAGAAATATGTCTGTTTCTGTATTGATCACTAACCTTTAGTTCATTAGTAAAATTAATCTTTAGACAGATTTTAAAGTGTAACCACCGTTTTAATTTTTATTTAATACTGATGTAGAACAAGTGATTATAATAAACTTTCAAATATACTTCATAAGTGTAATCTGGAAAAAACTTTTATAAAACTTACACAAGATGTCCCCACTAGGCTGTGTCTGAACCTGACATATGATAATTCTCAGTGAGATCCGTCTTCAGCTTCTCACACACACTGAATACAGCCGTATAACCATATAAGGATGGATGGGTGGGGCCTACACAGCATCCACAGCTGATCACTGTATCAGATTACCTCAGGCACAGGATGCTCAAGGCTGTCAGCACAAAACTGCTGTGATCTTATCTCCTGCATTCACATTGTTCTGCAATGTGTTATCAGTGAGTAGCTGTGTGGAGGCCATCAGCTGATAAAATGGATCAGCCAATGTGAATGTAGGAGATAAAATCACAGAAGCCTGTGCACTACTTACAGCTTGACGAACCACCCTTTCTGAGGTAATCTGCCGATACACTGATCTTCTATACCCAGTCATGCTGTGCAGGCCCCTCCCCCCACTCTTATCTGTGAGGTTTAGGAACCCCATAGGGGGGACACTCTTGTGGTAGGTTTTTGAAAGGTTTTCTTCCAGATTTCTCTTATGAAGTATACTTGAAAAAATATTATTATCACTTGCTCTACATTATTATTAAATACAAATTTAAATGGCGGTTACACTTCAAGCTCATAAGGGATTAAAAGAATAATAATAATATTTATTCATTTATATAGCACTATTAATTCCATAGCACTTTACATATGTCAGTAATGCTGTCCCTCTTGAGGCTCACAATCTAAACATCCTATCAGTATGTTTTTACAATGTGGGAGGAAACCCACGCAAACACGGGGACATGCAAACAGATGTTGTCCTTGGTGGGAATTGAGCCCAGGATCTTGGGACCTCAGTGCTGCAAGGGCTGCAATGCTACCCACTTGAGTCACTTTCTTGCTCATTAGGCTCCTTTCACACAGTGCATTTTTATCACTTTTTTATGTGTTTTTGAGTGCAGTTTTGTCACAAAACTGCATTCAAATCCTAATGTCTCACTGACTTAAAGTCTATGGACTAAGAGGAGGAAGAAAGAGGGAGCAGCTGCAGAGACATGGAACAGTCATGCACATGTTGCTTCAAGTTTACTTGAAATTTTGAGTAAGTAACTATGTAACAGATACATTTTAATGCAGAAAAACTTTGAAAACATGTTAATACCAGTAAAAAGTTGAAAAGAAGATATTCTTTTATACTTGAAAAATAACAACAGGGTCAGTGGTCCATCTTCCCTCCAGGTCCAGTGCTCCAATCTCCATGTATTGGCCTTGGCAGTAATATCACTGCTGCAGCAAATCACTGAGCTCAGCAGCCCTGTAGATGTCATGAGCTTAGCATTTAGCTGCAGTTGTAATTTGCGCTGCCATTGTGATATCATCGCTGCCACCAAAACACACCAAATGGAGCATCTGTGGAGAGCCAACTTTGGACCTGGGGATGCTGAGTACCTTCTCTGTTTTTCATATTGTGAATATGGAAACGTTTTGGGACCAAATAACATGAACATACCTACTGCTCTGCTGCCGCTTCTTCCATCTGCGAGATCAGTGCTTGCAGAAGTATGGGGAATTCTTTGTAATACCTGAATCAAACCTTCCCTGCATTTCTATTTTTTTTTTGCATGGACTTTTTCCAATGACAGGGATGCTGTTTTCTTGCTGCCGCAGAAAATAGACAGGATCAGACTTTCCATTGTGCTCCTTTCGCCATCACAATGGTCATTTTGGACATGAAGAAATGGAGCATCAATCTTTACCGATGGAAGAAGCATTAGCAGTGTAGAGGACAAAGCTATAATGATTATAGGTTAGAAATGCAGAGTCACTCTTGAAATGGGGGTGGAGGGAATCTGTCAGCAGGTTTTTGCTATGTAAGCTTAGGACTGTATGCTGCAGAGGTCAAAAAACAAATATCAACTGCGCCTCTCTTAACAATTTGTGTGCCATTGTTTCCAAAAACTAAAGGCTTTATTTCCCAGTGATTGATTGCATTTCTGGACTACTTTGTCACGTGCAGGACAGTCCGACACACTCCCTGCTTGGATTGAAACGTCACTGTCAATGTATAATCTCTACTGAGAATCTGGTGTGGGCACGGGCAGCTCTCCCAGCTCTGCGGCATGGCTGAAACTACCATAAATGCTCTGATTGTGTCAGAATGGCTGCACCCAGTAATCTAAGTTAAACATTGTTGTATTTAGGGTCTCTTTGCCTACAAAATGCTGCCCTGGAATGAGATAGCAAAAACGTGCTGACAGTTTCCCTTTAAATAGGAGTAAGAAGAGGAATAAAAAAGGGTGCGGGAAAATGTTAACATTTTCAGTTCCTTTTTTGACCTTGAAATGTAAAACAAAACACAAGGCAGAGCCAATCTACCTTAAGACAGACATGTTTGCTCCTGAACTAAGGTGAAAATAACAATAGATCAACTATCAAGCAGCAATTGTATATATTTCTACCTCAAACATCAGAAAAATTACTGGGCACTGCAGCTTTCACCCTATGTGTCTGTGTGTGACCTCATGCATATACAGGTGTCAGGGTTGAGGGTCCAGAATAGTGGTGCACGCTTAATGAAGTATGAACAAATTCTTTAAGAAAAATGAGCGGCACTCACCATGTTGAAATCTTCTATCTTTTATTTGCCAAAGTGTAGGCACGACATGGCTGCTGTAGGGGAGTGAGTGTGGAGGAGTGACGACTGGCCGTTTCGATGTGCTGTACCACTTCTTCTGGTCAAACAAGTGGTACAGCACCGCGAAACAGCCCGTCGTCACTCTCCACACTCACTCCCCTACAGCAGCCATGTCGTGCCTACACTTTGGCAAATAAAAGATAGAAGATTTCAACATGGTGAGTGCCGCTCATTTTTTCTTAAAGAATTTGTACATATTTCTACATTTTTAATAAGAGAGTACTTTTGGTCTTGTGAAATTCGAGATTATTTTGAAGTTGAGTGTTGAAAGTGGCAGACTATCAATATTTTTAAATTTGTAAACCAATAATTGTACTTCTTTATTTCCAAAGTATTTGTTTCTTTGGATACCAGTATGGGCCCTGTTACACGTACACCAGCGATCCCGACAATGATCCAACCTGGTAGGGATCGCTGGTGCATCACTACGTGGTCACTGGTGAGATGTCAAACAGTCAGATCTCACCAGCGACGCAGCAACAATACAGTGGTCGTTGGGACCCTGTCACTTTCGGGTGTAGTATTGAGATCGTTGGTCATTGTCCCTGTCAAACACAGCGATGCACGCTGCCCAGCAGGAGCGCAAAGACAAAAAAATGGTTCAGAACGATATGTAATGATCAGCGATCTCACGGCGGGAGCCTGGTCGCTGCTATGTGTCACACATAGCGAGGTCGCTGTTACGTCACTAAACCTGTGACGTTGCAGCGATATTGCTTTCGATATCGTTGTGTGTGAAGTACCCCTATGGATGAGCCTTAGATAGTGACACAAACACTGTCAACATTACATCACCCTAAACAAATACACTATCAGTACAATTATCACCTTCTGATTACTTACCGTAGTCTAAGCACAATCCCGCTAAGACCTAGTATAATAAAATAAGAAAACTGCCATAATTAGAAGTTCATGTACAAAGTACATTAGATATTGGAGTATGTGAATCATTGTATATTGTACAGAGTTTATAAAAATGCAAAGAAGATGAATTCCTTGTGAGAATAGCAATATAAGGGTATGTGCACACTGGCCGGGTTAGGGACGGTTTAGCTGTGTAAACCGCCGGTCAGTTTACATAAATTTCATGTAAATTTATGTTAATCCAAACCAGCGTTTGGATTAACATTAAAACCTATGTAAACCGACACCCGGTGTCCACACACCGGCGGTTTACACATGCTCATCTGTTGCTAACCCGCTGGGTTCCCAGCGGGTTAGCAACGAATGAGCATGTTCTATAAACCGGCCGGTTCTGCAGCGGCTGCAAGCAGAATCAATGTACTGCTTCCAGCCGCCGCAACACCGCCGGCGCTAACCCGCCGGCACCCGCCCGTCACCCGCCGCACATACCTGCCAGGATGCCGGGTGGACGGCTCCGGAGCTTCCTGGCGGGTCCGCCCAGCCGCCGCCGACACAAACCCGCCCACCAGTGTGACCTAGCCTTAACCTTTCTGAAAGAATAAACTTACAAGTCACTCAATTAGTATGATTAGCTGTTCCTCAGTATCCATCTTCCCTGCTGCTGCTGAGATCTCACACTGCTCAGTACAAGGCTGAGTGGACTCATCAGCTTTATCATGTTTTAGTTTGATTTATATCATGCTCATTTTAAAATTTGAGTCATACCGCCATTCCGACATTGATCCTCACAGCCAGTATACCAACGTCATAAGTCTAAGGTCTAACATATCTATTGATATATACAGTGTGTCCACTTTGAATATCATGACCTTTGTTTTAGAGTAAGTAGAATAAAGGGTATACAGTACATCAATGCAGAATCACAATATGTAATATGTTAGTTTACAGTCTGTTACCTATGAAACATATAAGACTACATAGGAAAAAATATATACAAAAAATTGTTAAAGGGAACCTGTCAGCTGATACATGCTCCCCATGGTTTGGGCAGCATGTATCAGCCACTGGCTTTATTATCCTTGCCAGGTATGTCTGACTCCAAAATAACATGGTGTTTCAGATTAGAACATACTTTTATTGTTGGCTGGTGTCTGGATTCTTTTGTTTTTCTGTAGATTGGCCACTAGTGAATAATATTATTCTATTTGTTTAATAATTGTGCTACAATTCCACTCCTTACCACTGGAGGCAGTTATTGTGTCCTGGCAACTCACTCTCTAGTAAGATGGCTGCTGCTGAACCTGTGAAAGCCATCTTGTTTCCTGTTTGGGTCTTTAAACAACATGATACCTTCACTCATTTCTTAAGTACTGCGTCTAGCTGCTTGTCTAGTTCCAGTCTCCAGCTTTTGAGAACTGTATTTGGGCCGGACACACAAGATGCGAGACACATGCGAGATACACACATTAGTTTTGCATGGTTAACCTGAAACAGCCACCATCTCTCTGGACAGGAGTGCATCAGCTGCTTTCAATTTTATGGAGCTGACACGCTCCCGTCCAGAGAGATGAGAGCCATGCTGAGTGAGTCGTGCGAGTATCTTTCATGTGTCTCGCATTGTAAGCCTCAGGTCTAACCCACACTGTTTCCACCCATCTCTGGATTGTTTCTCCTTTTTCCAATCCTGCATCCAAGGACTCCTACCATTGCCTGCCGTTCTCTGTGTGCCCCTCTGGCCATGAGATTCCAGCATTGTTTCACTAGTATTATTAGAGCCAGGGACCAAAGTGCGCTGCAGACAAGTTGTGCAGGCAGATCTCTGGTGGCTTCTTCTCATTCACTAAACTGACCTGGTCTGGTCAGTATGTATCAGCTGTCACGTTCCCATTAAGGATTTTTAATTAAGGCTTTATGTGATTGACGTTGTTTAAATGTGAATGTCACACTGTGGAAAATTTAAATCTTTCATTTAGTGGAATGATTGTTGTTTATGGATAGCTACTGCATTTAGCTTTCTGGTTAAAAACTGTATACATTTTTGGTCTTATGTATCCATACCAAATCCATATTAGCCATGCATGTGTAATAAGGCCAATGTTTTTCACTTTTCCTGCACTTGAATACAAAATAAAAAGTACAACTCTGTCTGATCCCAAGAAACAAACTGAGAACTGATGACATTTATAGACAATCTGTCTCATCCCAAAAAACAATCTGATAGCAATCTTTTCGACTCCTACCATTTATTGCCTGAGAACTTGTTTTCTTCTATAATAGCTTTATTCATATAATAAGATTTCATTTTGAAATTATTGTAGGAAATCAGATTATTGTAAATTATGAAAGTTAATTTAAAAACAGAAAAAGAATCCTGCATTACTCACAGGTTAAAAAATAATTATTATTATCTCTCAAATATACTTATAAGTGAGAATAGGAGTCGCTGGACATGTCAGTACTAGATGGAAGAAGCTTATTTTTCATTAATAAAACTTGATGTCTAAGGCAAGAATGTGAATGCAATTATTCTGACTATTAATCAAATGAGTGATCTTCTGTTGTATTATCAAGTAGTGTCAATGGTATACTATATAATGCTAAATTCATGTTTGAGTCCTTACATTGCCATATATGTCATGAAAACCCCCAAGGACTCCTGGACTTCTATAGGACTCCATTCAACCAGCATAGCCAAAAATAACATCATTTTGGTCTCCACTACGTTTGTGTACATCAGAAAAGATATCCCACAAAAAATGTGTACTAAGGGGCATATTTTGTAATATGGCAGTCCATAGGAACATATGTTGCTGTATAAAGTGACATTCATTCAAGCCTCACATCAGGCAATATTCTCCATTTATTCATTTGACTGTAGCTCAGATAGGGTACGAGTAGAACCTAATGCTGACCAGACACATTAGATGGCTGGCATCCAAATGATGATTTGCCGATTATTCATCTGAGAGCTATCTTAGCTGATACCGCCATATATAGGAGTGCTCGCTTGACCGGTATTTCAGGGAGAACAATGTGATTGGCAGTCTAAAATTGAACATGCTCTATCGAGATCTCTTCCAAGCATCAGTGGGCTATCACCCTCATACTCATTAAACTGTTGGCTGAATCCGCCAAAATCAGTGCATTTAGCTAACATTATCCTAAAGTGAATGGGTACCTAAAGGCAACCTTGTTGATTTCCGGACCTGTCCTGCCTGACTATCCTCCTAAAGTGTTTATTAGAGACAATGATGAAACTTCTATCACAGAAAGTGATGTCAATCATTTAGGAATAGCCATCCGCCTCACCCCTGGCTCATAGCTTCTTACTGCATAGCACTAGTAAATTCAAGTAAGCCAGTATTGCAATCCCTTCATTCTCAGAATTGGTGTGAGATTGTCCATCACTTACTGAGATTGCAAAACTCCATTAAAGCTTAACTTTTTAACTTTTATTTCATGACTCAATAGTGCACATGAAAATAAGCAACTTTGTAATGTATCTTATCAGACAAATTTGCTTCTTTCTCTGACAGAATTCATGAGTCATCATCAAAATCTCGATTCTGATGTAAAACTTGTATTCAGTAAAAACCTTCCCATTACTGATATAGAAGATGGCAGTTGTTACTGATGAGATTCTTTAAAGATGTGATGAAGGAGGAGCTAGAGGCAGATGGAGGAGCCAAAGAGAGCTGGAAGAGCAATAGACAGAGGGAGAAGCTATAGGAAGAGGGGGAAGCTAGAGCCAGAGCTCCACCCCTCCTCTCCCTTCTATGTACCTAGAATCTCATCAGTAACAGCTGCCATCTCCTATCTCCGTAATGGGAAAGTCTTCAGTATAAAATCTGCCAGTATAAAGTCTTCAGAAATAAACATTAAAATGACAGTTACCCTTTAATTATTCTGTATCTCCACTCTTGGTTCTACACTGAGTTTCAGGATGACAATTCTTCAAGGTGCTACATTGAGATTTAATTATTGTGATGATTGCATGTAAAATTGAGATGATTGAAATTAGTGTAAATAATTCTGAGATACGTCCTGTCCCTTATCTATGCTGAACCTTGTGTTGTTGTCAGAGCCAGACACTCATTCTATGATTGCTTATGTTCTGCATCTTGAGTTGCTAAAATAAACTCTAATTGAAAGAAGTCTGGGCTCTGGGGTCTGGGAGGTGGGGGAGATAGAAAGAAAGGGCACAAATCTAAGTGCAGATTATATGGTATGGTAAGAGATGATAAGTTGTCTGCTCACCCTTTTGATATCTTTGGTATCTCGTGTATCAGATCCTTATAGGATCACTTGGTTTATCGACTCCTTAGTGTGCCGGCCTCCCGATATGCTGCTACGTCCCAAAGATAACGGAACTCCCAGCCTGGAGTCCGATATATACGTCCACAGGAAGAGGTTGTCTGTTACTTGTTGAAAAACAAGAAGAACTTGGATTGTGCCTTTACCGGAACCGGGAGCACTCGTCTATACAACAGACAACCTCTTTCTGTTGACGTATAATAAACTCTAAAAATTCTAATCTATAGCGAGTCCAGGTCATTAACCAATGATGGATCTTAGTTTTGAATTTAGATTAAATCACATAAAAAAAGATTTAATTCATGTTATCCTTCTTTATTAGAAATAAGAGGCTGTATCTGAACACTTAAATTTGCTTATGCCAAAAGCCTTGTCTAATCTATTCAATGTCAAGAACAAATTGTTTACCAAGAAGTCTTGCAGAAGCCTTCGTAAGACACAAAACTTGTCACAGTGAAAATAACAGCACAAAACCAATGATCATCCCAATTAAAGTGACTCATTCCCTAAATACAAGAATGACTTTGATATGGCTTGTGTGCTGGCATTGTTGTTCTCAAGTGATAAAAAAAAACTGCTAATAACATGTAGACTAATGTGTAGTAATGATACACACGGTTGACGGGACTTGTCACCGTTACTGTACTGCAGCTTGATGAGTCAATACAATTTCACATTTTTATTACAAATTCCCATGCCCATTAGCAATGATGACAGCAGAACGGTAACAAAGAGAGAAAAATAAAGGGTATTTGTTTACTTATTAATTTCCTCATTTATATAGTGCATTATAGACATCATCACTGTCCCCATTGAGGCTCACAATCTAAAGTCCTTGTCAGTATGTCTTTGTAGTGTGGCAGGAAACCGGAGAACCCGGAGGAAACCCACACAAACACGGAGAGAACATACACACTTTTTGCAGATGTTGTTCTTGGTGGGATTTCAACCCAGGACCACAGCACTGCCAAGCCAACAGTGCTAACCTGGTACTAGTATTAAGGAGATATTTACACTGTAACTTAAACTTGTATTAAAGTGTTTCTCCTGGACTAAAACATTGTTTGTCTGATCTTTAAGAAGGGCCATCAATGTTTGAATCTTGGGAGACAAATCTTTATGGCCACTTTACATGTCCCAACATCATTTCGATGTTGGATACAACGGCGCGGGAGCGCACATTTTTTGGGCAGAAATCCAAGATCGCATAGGAGATGTTACACAGGGCGATATCGGAAGGCAACACAACTGCGATGTATATGCCCCCTTGTATGAGTGACCCAGGAACGACCATTTAACATTGGAGTGAATAGGGGAAGTTGCTCTCCAAGTCGGTGTTGGGCTGTCACACAGCACGATCCTACCAGATTGTCCATCCAATATCGGGCCGTTGGAGAGCACGCTCATTTCTTCCCAGATATCGTTTTGGCATCGTTCTTGCATCGAATTGTACATTTACACCACACAACGCATGAACGATATCGGGGCCATTGCACGAACCACGTGACTTTTTGTCGAAGTTGGACGACGATATCGCTACGTGTAAAGTGGCCATTAGAACCTCTGACAATAATTGAAATACATCACACTGCAACATACTGCAACACAATTAAAAGAAAAACTTTAAATGAGGAAACGTAAAAATATCTCAATTTTAAAGAGAACCTATCATGCTATATATGAATTGGGTATGTGTCAACCCACTTGGCTTGCTTCTTCCAAGTACACTGATAATTCCCTATTGCACTTCCAGCTTGATTTGCATATGGCTTTTGCACTAGATTTCCCATGATGGCCACAAGTGACAAGCGCACTCTACAGCCATACCACTACTTTCTTATGTAAACATGCTTTAAACATTCCTCTTACAGAGTGAGCATTAAAGTGGTTGATCAATCATACAAAAACTGTACATGCATTATCCATGAAGAAAAAATAACAATGTAATGTATATTGACCAGCTGTCAGCACTGTGGGTCCAGCATAGGCCATAGTGGTTGTCTGTGTCAGACCGGAAGCCATAATATCATCATTCTGCTGTCACAGAGCTGTTTTGCCTTAAGATTGGCCTCAGCAGTTAGATGACTAGAATAGCACATCACCAGAAAGTCATTCTATGACTATAACAATTGCAGCATATCACTGGCTTTATTGATCTTGTAACAGATGAATGGGGATGTCATGACCTCTAGTCTGCCCCACTTGTATTAATGCTTGGCACTGACCGAGATGGCAGCATACCACATCAGCCTCATTTTGTTTATTATGGCTCAACAACCCTTTTATGTTGTAGATATAAAGGACTAGTTAACAGGGGTGCCTAGAGACTTTTAGACGTTTCTGTAATTTAAAGCGGTTGTACAGGACTTTAAAGGGAACCTGACCCTGAAAAATGAGCCCCCAGCCTCTTTATTCCTGTCCCTGCACCATGCTAATACTTTTTTAGCCATCCCTTTGTGTCTGTATAGCGATATTGCAAACCTTATAAAAGTTGTTTTTATTCCTTCTGATCTGCGGCTTCTCAGCATTTGAGAAGACCAAAAGGCGTTCCTTCCTACTTCTCCCCGCCGCCTTCTTGTTAATTATTCACGCCCAAATGGGCATGCTAAACAGCAGAGAGCCTGTGCGCGTCATCAAAGGGGTGCTAAAGTATTAACATGGTGCAGGGGCAGTTATAAAGAGGCTGGGGGTTCATTTTTCGGGGGTCAGGTTCCCTTTAACATTAATGGCCTATCCTCACAATAGGTCATCAATGTCTGATCGGCTGAGTGTGACACCCTAACTTCAGGATAGGTCATAAATGTCTGATTGGTGGGAGTGTGAAACCCTGTTCTCAGGATAGGTCATCTATGTCTGTTCGGTGGAGTGTGACACCCTATACTCAGGAAAGGTCATCAATGTCTAATCGGAGGGAGTGTGACACCTGGCACCCCCACCGCTCAGCTGTTTCCTGTGCTGATGGCTGAAAATACTCAGTTGAAGAGCTGCACAGCAATGCTCTGTCAATGGTAAAGTGGCTGTGGCCACTGTACAGCCGAGGCCATTATTCCATTTATGGAGCTGTGCTGTGCAGCTCTGCAACTTGGTAATTCTGGCCACTGTGGGCATTGGAAACAGCTGATTATTGGGGCTCCTAGATGTCACACACCCACCGATCAGATATTGATGACCTATCCCGAGGGCAGTGTATCGCCCTCAGGGCTATGGGTTACTCAGGATCGGTCCTTATTCTCTGCTTACAGGGGGATGTCACAGTGGTGTCTGTGGACCGGTTCCGTTGCCCTGGAGGGAACGCAATTAAAAAGGGAAAAAATAAAAATACAAATAAGAGTTTGTCAGTGACGCCACCTGTGGGAGGGATGCGGCCGGATATGACCACCGCTGCTTATCTCAGCTTCAGGGTATGATGTTGGGATGCAGCAGGATGATAAACCTTCCACAGGTAGGGCTAGGATGATCCGGAACTGACTAGCTCCGCCCCATGCAACTGCATATCCAGGGGACCTCTACTGACATCAGCAACTGACCTAACCTCAGCTGTTAGAGCTCCCCCTACAGGTCCAGATTGGGATATGTTATATGTGTGCTTCCTTGCCTCCAAGCTTGTAATGTGATTACCTCTGCGTGTTTATAGGATCCAACTAACAAGTTTTTCTATGATTTCAGAGTTTAGATATCTTAGTTGTTTTCCATAGATGAAAGTCCTGTGATATACAAAAAATAAATTGATAATTTATTGCCATGTAAACAACGTTTGCATACAGTGAAAATCTGCAATTAGGAATATCTTATTTATTTACCATCAGGTCTATTTAACACATACATGTGTGAGAGCTCACTATTCTGCCACCAATTAAATGTTGATTTTGTGTCTTCTTAATAGGCATCTTTCTTTTTCTGTTTCCTATTTAGATAATTGTTGGAGAAACAGTAGTCTTTTGCCTACAAGTAGCGACGAGAGACTTTGAGAACCAGGAAAAAACTCTTTTAACTGGAGACTGTTGCTATATTAATCCACTGGTGCGGAGAACCGTCAGATTCCTTGGTAAGCTTTTATTTTGGTGTTTTCCATGTAGTAATGAATTTTAGAGAAACCTACTGCTGTGAAGTGTTACCCTTGAACATTTTCTATACTTAGATCATTCAAACCTGCGTAATCTGACATCTGTATCATATTTTACAAAGAATAATGTATTCTGTCTCTACTGTTGGGAAGATAACATAGATAGACTTTTTCTACCACACATTAGTTATCATCAGGGCAGCAAAGGTCATGTAGAAACTGACAGTAAGAATGGACAGGATTAAACCTCATATAGATAGTCATATGGTCATATAGTCACAGCATCTGTGAAATGCAATTGTTCAACTTTGTAACGATGGAGGTAACTCATGTATTCTATAGTTGGTGGTCTTGAAGCTATGTACATTCTACACTGATGAACAATGTTTTTTTGAAACGTCGGAATTTTGTACACTCAGACCCTAATTCATCAAGACCAGTGATGTTAACGCCAGAGGGAGCATGTAGGAGTGAAACGTTCCTGATTCATTTAGAGGTGAATCAGGAATGTTTTACAGATGATATGCACTTTCTTTATACTTGACACAAGCCTTATGCTAGTCAAATTTAGTAAGATTTATGGCATAAGGAATTTCACAGATCATAATGAATAAGATAAGCTGTGGCATCATCCTCCATCCTGGCCTTTGCTCACCCATTTTGGAGGAGCTGGATGAAACTGTTGTAAAAACGCCAATATCAGACACAATTTGTACGTCTCTGTGTTGCCCAAAAATGTTGTGACTTTCTGGCATGATAACTTTGATTATTTGGGTCTTTAGGCTTTATGAAGGCACACAGTCTATTCACTACACACATTACAACTATAGCATTTGTGAATTTTGCCATATTGGGATTCGGTATGGCACCATTGTATGGAGCTATTCTGCCGTAAAAGGAAGATTTAAAAAATATATATATTACCTTGTACTACATTGGCAATAGGAACATAGCACATACCTAAGTATTGTAATTGGACTCCGGTCCAGTGTGTAGGTCACTGGACCAAAGGAGAACATAACTTCCTGAAAACAACAGTGAAATGAAAAAGTGAAATGATCACATTACTCGCATCTAACTTACCCCACACATCACAGAAACAGTTAATGGCTACAAACTTTTATAGTCTTCACAGTTTTGGAATAACCGTCTGTCTTTTAAAGCACCACTCCAGGTTTATTTTTATTTCAGCACTGGATTGGCGCTCTAGATCTAAGACTTCTGAAATGAATCTATTACTCATTCTCTGGTGTCATCGGTTATCAGCGCTGCTCTAGTCCATCTTCAGCAGATTGAGTCCTGCCGGTAGCTCCAGTGTTTCATGACATGCAAAGGAGTTCTCAAATCATTACAAATATATGACAGCCTCATTCTGGCCTCATAGTTGTGTATTAAGAGCTTGTGACCTAACTTCTGACTTTTGGCCAGTCAGAAGTTGTGGTCACAAGATAGCCCTGCAAGACCATAGCAATGCCGAAAACAGTTGAAGATGCTGGAGGGTGAGTATATTACTAGGGGAAGGGACCTTAGGTTAAAAGCACTACTCCAGTGCTGAAAAGAAAAAAACGTTGGAGGGGTGGTTTAATCTGCATGTTCAAATCTGCAACCCATGCTAAAGTTTGCCCTTTGAAAGCATCCCTTCTCCAGGATACATCTTTGAACTTAACTACTAATATTTCATATTATTTCTCATATATATGGACCTTTCAAGACTATCGCTTTGCTCTCCTTTTGCTTGCTGCCTTCAAAATCATCTCCATGATTACTCCTGGACATCCGTATATTTTTCAAAATTGTTTTCTCAAACAATCAGACCTTGACTTGTTGAAAAGCAACCTGAAAACCAACTTATTTAGATTTGTTTCTAACCTTCAATTACCCCAGTGCCAGGAACGGCCATCACCCAGTTTCTTCTTCCACCCTTTTCTTCTAGAATATAAACCTTTGTGGTGTCATCTTTCTGTCTGTTGGAGTCTATTCATTAATTTAGTTTATACTTATTGTCTGTTTTCTTGTCCCAAAAATTTGTATTTTGCTCATATGTACAGTGCCCTAGAATTATTATTGCATTAAATATATGATTTGCCACCAGCATTAATAAGCCCAAAATTTATTCATTGTGATTGGACATATATTCCCAAGCCCAGACCTATGGCACTAAATGTGGATGTGAAATTGACTTTCTAATTAGGCCATTGCCCAAATGCCAATCTACTAGTTTTAAAGTAGTGAGTTTGGCAGTCATAGGCATACAACGGTTACACTGGAACATTCAATATGGCCGCCTGCCATGACAAGCTATCTGTTGGGATGAACTGAATAGTTGGCTTCAGCCAGTCCTCACCTTTCTGTTTCTTTGCTTGTTTATCACATTATCATTATTAGTTCAATCTGAAACAATAGCAAGCTGTCCTGTTGCTCTGACAAAAATAAACACAGGAAGTTCTAATATCTGCAAGCAAAGGCTAAGTTTTAATTCTTTACATTATCAAACATTAAAATGTTTATATGATATTTTTACCAGAATAAAAATACATTTGATATATTTCTGAATGCCTGATCCATTTTCCTTGAGCCAAGTCAACATAATTTTGTCAAAGTCATTGTTTCAGTACACATAAGGTGGCACGAGATTTTGTCCACTTCCTCACAGAAATGCCAATTTGCATATTTCCCAGAAGAGCATTGCAGCTATAAGTCTCCTCATGCCGGCAGGCAGATTGATCTCCATAGAGAGGACAGCTATTCTCCCAGATCTTATCTTAGCCTCTCATACAGATCAGAACTCCCACACACTGCACTGATGAGGGGCAATCACCCCGATACGCAGCATCTGCAGTTTGGGGTTCTGATCTGGCACAAATCCTAAGTCATATTAAAAGGCTTGTTAAAGAGTCAGTTATAGGACCTATAGGATTGCTATCTTAAATAGGTGGCACTAAAGTTCATTCACTTCCTCACTGAAGTGACAATTTGTATATTTCCCAGAGGAGCATTGCGGCTATAAGTCTCCTCATGCTGGCAGGCAGATTGATCTCCATAAGGAGAATAGCTATTCCCCCAGTACACACAAGATCACACATATGGATATATGTGTCACAGTCCATTAAGTTATACAAGCTCTTTTAGTAGCTACAGATGATAACACAATAAGATAACGTGTAAAGTGTTAACAAGGAATTCTGGGACCCTGAAGGAAAAAAAGAATTGGTTAATAATTACTTACTTTTCATTTTATGCAAAATAATATGCAAAAGAATAATAATTAGTAAAATAAGAAAAAAGAAATCTACATTGCTCACTCTACCACAAACCATCACCCTAGTTGTAATGTAAACTGTGAATTCTGCTAACACTTCTAACAAAACTAATATTGTATTTTAAAATGTAAAGAAAATCACTTTAAAATTGCAGTTTTATTATATTAAAATAACAATAAAAATATATTAAAAAAAAAAAAGTTTAGTTTTTTTTAATTCTGTTTTTTTCTCATTTCATCAATATTTTAATTTAATAAAACTGTAATTATAAAGCAATTTTCTTTATATGTTAAACTTTTATGAAGTAATGTATGGTTTGATTTGTCAGTTCTCATGCCTACATAGATTACAATTTGCACATGTGCTCTTTCCATCTTTTTCGCGTTTTATTTTTTTAAATTCAAACTGAGCATTCACTGAATGTGACACGCTATATGTATCTGCCTTGAACCTCGTGTATGTAATGCTGCTTTGTCCTGAGGAAGGGGCCAGAGAGAATTGAAATGCATTGACAAATAAACCAACACTTTGATCAGTGGCGGAACTTGAGCCTGGCGGGCCCTGGTGCAGCAGTAATACTTTAGCCCCTCAAGTTGCTGGTGAGGAGCGCGGGGGGGGGGGTGGTGCTAGCAGTTGTAGGTGAGGAGCGGGGGAAGTTTGCGCCGAGCCGGGCATTGCAGGTCTGGGAGCCGGGGCGACAGAGGAGAGGTGGGGCAGGAACAGCCAAGGGAAGCATGAAGCTTCCCTCAGTTAACCTCCTCTCCTCTGACACAGGGTCACGGAGGGCGGCTGTGCAGGGCCTACAGGTGCTTGAGGGGCCTTGGTACAGCTGAACCAGCTGCACCACGGTAGGTCCGCCCCTGACTTTGATCTAACATTTGATGTCTCCCAAAATCTGATGTCCTTTTAAGTCTGGCAGCACGAGTCGTTAACCATTCATCTACCACTGGTTCAAATGGGTTGGGTATGTGAGCAGCCAGACCCACCCATCACTCTATCTACACGTAGAACCTGGCCTTGAAGTCCCCAAAAACTTACTTTAGTACTTAAAGGCACTAGAGCTACACCTGGGCTTACGTTATAGAGGATAACCACCTCTGCGATACATACATCCCATTGATTATGTCTCCAAAATGCCATCTTACAGATGTTAAATCAACATGTGCTGAAAAATGGTAATTTATGACCAAAAGTTGTAAATACTGAGATTCTTGTCATGCAATAAGCAAATGCAATAAGCAAAATACAGCTTTGATTGAATGTGTTTTTTACAACATATTATAAGTACTGGTTTCAGATATTTTGTCATATTTTGCCATCTGTTAAATAACACACTATATGGAATAAAGCAAACAGTGGCGTAACTTCAGGCCCTTGGGCCCCGATGCGAAAGCTCCAACGGGGCCCCCATCTATTGCAAATCTTTAATGGCATTAGTCTTTTTCTATGGGCCGAAGGGACTTTTGGGGCCCCCTAATCTCCAGGGCCCGGGTGCGATCGCAACCCCTGCACCTGTTGTAGGTACGCCTCTGAAAGCAAACTCAAGGTGTGCATTCATGACGAAAGTGCAGACTTCTCCCAGGCATCTCTATTTGGAGCTATGGAAAGTACTTTATATGTTTGTGTATAATGGCAGACATTAGTCATTGGTGAGGAGGGATGTGGAAGACACGTGGGGAACTATGTTCCTCGTAGATACAGTGAACTTATAACCATGAGTCATGTGTATTGTTTCCAGTGAATTACACAAACAGTGGGATGTTTGACCTAATAGTTTTACAAATCTTTATTTATGGTATGCTGTCCTTGTCTTGATACAAGCATTAATGGCACATAACTACTATAATCTGTTCAGGGTCTAACTGATGTATAACCACCACTAATTGTTAGAATACAGTAACAATGGTGTCACGACAGAACCATGCCAATTTGTCTCCTTCCTGCTCAATATATTCTGCATTGTCAGCCTATTACATAGTAGTATATCCAACTATTTGGCCTATAGAAAATGGTGAGTTGAGTGGCATAGTACTATCCTACCACTGATGTCATTACATTTATCCCAAACTCCAAAATCGCCACTGATCGGACACTCATTCCTCAAAAGTTTGCCACTCCAAGTAAGAAAATTTGTGAAATTATGAAAATCATAGGACGGACATACATGATAATGATATTCAAATAATGAAAAAATGAAAACAAATCTTCAAAACATCTCCATTTATTAAGTACTAGATGGGTCCCAATTCTATCACATCATACGATTCTAAAGCGTGCGTGATTACCGTATATATATATATTAGTTGAACTATGTTGTTAATGTTTTAAGTTGCAAAATTAAAAAAAAAATAGATGCGTGTAAACCTCAGCGATAGCAGTAGAATTGCAGAAATGCGCACAACAAAGTAGGTATGTGTATGTTAAATATCATGAATTCCGTTATAGAAGAAAATGCTGCTATTCATGGTGGAGTAATGAAAATACACACATGATACAACACAAATCATCAAGATCCACTGCTGGCAGCTCTCTTTGCAAATAGACCGCAGACATTGCTCAAGGTAGCACGAGCAACATGAAGTCTGACATTGTCATGTTGAAAAATGACTCTTGAGAAACTTTTATGTGCCCTTATAAATGCTTCTTTATGGCTTTGCACTAGGGATGGGCGAATCTACTCGCTAGGACTCGTTACTCGGCGAGTAGTAAGGGACTCGCAGGACTCGGTACTCTGCGAGTTTCCCAGCGTTTACTCGCACGAGTCCAATACAAATCAATCGCAAACGCTGACAAAACTAGGATTGCCATTGTTTGCATTAGACTCGGCTACTGTGCCAGTGATAGCAGGGAAACTCGCAAAGTAACTGCTGTTACATTGTGAGCCGAGTCCAGCTGTCTTCTCTGTGCAGGCTGCCAGCTCCAGGGTCCTAGAGCCCGCCTGCTCACAGAGATGATGTAGCAGAGCTGAGATTGTTCTCAGTCTGCTCATTCCCTGTGCATAGACATCTGTATCTATGCACAGGGGATGTAGCAGAGAGGACATCGCGTTTTGGACTACATCGGACGGAAGAGGATTTTTTTAATTAAAGATGGAGTCTCTAATGGCTTTTTTTAAATTTCAAATAAAAATGTTTCTCTGTGTTGTGTTTTTTTAACCCTTTATTGGAGATTCTTAGTGGCCGGGTCAAACGTGGCCTGACATTAAGAATCTCGGGCTTAATACCAGCTTGTATAACAAAGCTGGTATTAACCCCTTTATTACCCAGCGTGCCACCGCCACCAGGGCCGCTGGAAGAGCGGGGTTCAGCGCCAGAGGATGGCGCTTCAATGAACGCGCCATCTTCTGGGGCGGCTGCGGGCTGCAATTTGCAGCGGGGGGTGCCCAGAAAGCTTGGGCATCCCTGCGCTGCGGATTCCAGCCCCCAGCTGTTTAGCTGTACCTGGCTAGACATAGAAATTGCGCGGAGCCCCACGCATTTTTTTTTAATTATTTCATGAATTTCAGAGTCAGAGTCTCAGAGTCAGAGTCAGAGTCTCAGAGTCAGAGTCTCAGAGTCAGAGTCTCAGAGTCAGAGTCTCAGAGTCAGAGTCTCAGAGTCAGAGTCTCAGTCAGAGTCTCAGTCAGAGAGTCAGAGTCTCAGAGTCAGAGTCAGAATCTCAGAATTTCATGAAATAATTTAAAAAAAATGCGTGGGGCTCCGCGCAATTTCTATGTCTAGCCAGGTACAGCTAAGCAGCTGGGGGCTGGAATCCGCAGCGCAGGGATGCCCAAGCTTTCTGGGCACCCCCCGCTGCAAATTGCAGCCCGCAGCCGCCCCAGAAGATGGCGCGTTCATTGAAGCGCCATCCTCTGGCGCTGAACCCCGCTCTTCCAGCGGCCCTGGTGGCGGTGGCACGCTGGGTAATAAAGAGGTTAAGGCCAGCTTTGTATTATCAGCTGGCCCTAAGAACGAAATTTATGGCGGTCACGCCAATATTAGACATGACCGCCATGAATTTCTATTAAATTGTTTTAAAAAAAACACAACACAGAGAAAATTTTTTATTAGAAATAAAAAAAAAGCCATTAGGGACTCCATCTTTAATTAAAAAAATCCTCTTCCGTCCGACGCAGTCCAAAACGCGATGTCCTCTCTGCTACATCCCCTGTGCATAGATATAGATGTCTATGCACAGGGAATGAGCAGACTGAGAACAATCTCAGCTCTACTACATCAGGCAGCAGGCGGGCTCTAGGACCCTGGAGCTGCGGCAGCCAGCACACAGAGCAGACAGGATCTTATCTGTGCGAGTTTCCCAGCGATTACTTGCAAAGTAAACGAGTCCAATGCAAATAAATGGCAAAACTAGGATTGCTTCAGGCTGAAGCTTCCGAGACACATCTGCGATTTGTAAATCTCACACTACTCGCTATTACTCGCTTCCCCATTCATTAACATTGGACTCGCTAGACTCGCAACGAGTAGCGAGTCCTGGGCTCGGAATCGCTAGAGTCAAGCGATTCCGAGTAATTTAGGATTCTCCCATCACTACTTTGCACACATAGTTTCCAGAGTAATCTCCAGTTATCTTTGCATCCAAGACAAAATTACGAGTCATCATGTAAGAGCATAGACATCTAGTCCATCATTCGTTGTCATCTTACTCTGCATCAGAATAGCCTTTCAAAGCATTGCCAGTGAGATCAACCTGTGAGTGACACCATTGATAGACTTTCATGGTGGAAAAACACAATAATTTATGGCCCCAGACCCTTAAAGTCTTCATTGCAGGTGCACTAACAGTTTGGCATTATGTTGCTTTGTAATGAAATCTGATACAACCATTTCTCGTAAGTGTGCCATTTTTTGTAGAGGAAGAGAGCGGGAGAGCACAACAAGAAAAAACAAGGGATCAAAAACCAATTATTACACACTTGAAAAATCATACACAAGAAAAAAAGAGAAAAAGTAACATGTATACTAATTGGGATCACCACATTAAATACAAAATAATCAATTTTATAGTACTAAAAAAGGGGAACAAAAACTGACCCACAAGTTTTAAAAACACTTAAAAAAGCAAATCCAATGCCTTGTGAAAGTACTTGGCCCCATTTAACTTTTCAACCTTTTGCCACATTTTGGGCTTCAAACATAAAGATATAAATTCTAATTTTTTTGTGAAGAATCAACAACAAGTGGGACATATCATCGTGAAGTGGAACCAAATTTACTGGATATTTTAAACTTTTTTAACAAATAAAAAACTGAAAAGTTGGATGTGCAATATTACCCGTATATACTCGTGTATAAGCCGACCCGTGTATATGCCGACCCCCATAGTTTTGCCCCCAAAACCAGGGAAAACGTATTGACTCGCATATAAGCCGAGGGTGGACCCCAGCACAGTATACAGCCCCAGCAGTGTGGTATACAGCAGGTCCCCAGCACAGTACAGCAGGTCCCCAGCACAGTATACAGCCCCAGCAGTGTGGTATACAGGTCCCCAGCACAGTATACAGCAGGTCCCCAGCACAGTATACAGCCCCAGCAGTGTGGTATACAGGTCCCCAGCACAGTATACAGCCCCAGCAGTGTGGTATACAGGTCCCCAGCACAGTATACAGCCCCAGCAGTGCCATTATACAGCCCCCCCTCACAGTATGGCGCCCCCGCCCCCCTCACAGGATGGCCCCCGCATGCAGCGCTGCGCACATACATTACCTGGCTATCAGCTGTCACCCTCCGGTGGCGGATCGTTCTCCTGGCTCCAGGCTGCATCTTCATCTGTGTCTTCCTGCTTGTCATGTGACCGGCCGGGGTCGCGATGACGTCATCGCGATGAGCCCCGGCCAGAAGCAGGAAGACACAGAGGAGGATGCAGCCCGGAGCCAGGAGCAGCGAATCGCCACCGGAGGGTGACAGCTGATAGCCAGGTAATGTATGTGCGCAGCGCTGCATGCGGGGGCCATCTTGTGAGGGGGGCGCCATACTGTGAGGGCGGCCTGTATACTGATATGACTCGCGTGTAAGCCGAGGGGGGGACTTTTCAGCCCAAATTTTGGGCTGAAAAACTCGGCTTATACGCGAGTATATACGGTATATGGCTCCTTTACTTTCAGTGCAGCAAACTAGAATCCACCTGTGTGTAATCAAGTCTCCGTATAAATAAACCTGCTGTGTCATAGTCTCAGGGTTCTGTTTCAAGTGCAGAGAGTGATTAGCCCATGGGGACTCGGGTATCTGGGCCCTCTGCTGCGGATAGGGATGTCACTAGTGGCCTGCCCAGATTCGTGGCCCTGGTGGTCAACTAAAAAGGGGTGGTTGGAATGGGAATAAAAGTTTATAAGTTTATGGTGACGCCACCTGTGGTATCTGGTGACTGCACCAGCGCTGGGGCCTTCTGGGACGATGGATGAGCAGCTAGGTGTTGAAGCTCCTTACAGGTGGAGCTGAATCCCTGGGGTGTTTGGTTTTGATGATGAGGGATGGAGCAGGGATTTGGTCGGGCTGTTAGGTAACGGGACAGACTCTGTGGATGGCAGGGGCACGGGTAAGGCTGTTTTTTTGTGAAATCCGATGCTGTCCGATAGAAATCGGACAGCATCGGATCCGAATTTGCCCCTATGTAACCCTATGGGGATCGGACCGATTCGGATGTGCACCAATTGCCATCTGAATTGTGTCCGATCCGATTTTGTCCGATTTCTTTCCGGTGCAAAAATCGGAGACTGCTCCGATTTTTGCATCCGAATCAAAAACCGGATAGAATCGGATCTGACAAATCGGATGGCAATTATGCCAAATACGATCCGATCCGATTCTATTAACATGGGGCCCTATGGAGCAGAGTCCGAGGAAACATCTCATGTCTCCTCGGACCCGATTTTTGTGTACTGAACATGCTCAGTAAGCTAAAATTGCTCCAACCCTTCTAATTACACTTCTCTAATGTATAATATACATTGCATAAGTGTAATTAAGTAAAAGAAAGAGTTAAAAATAAAAAAAAATCAATATGCTCACCTATCCTCTATCCTCCCTGCAAGGTCCGTGTGCTTACAGGACCTGTGATGATGTCAGAGAGCATCATCGGGTCACATGACCGCAGTTACCGTGACCCAATGATGCTCTGTGACATCATCACAGGTCCTGTAAGCACACAGACCTTGCTGTGGGAGGCAGCGCTGGATAGAGAATAGGTGAGCATAATGATTTTTTATTTTTAACTCTTTCTTATATTTCACTTCTACAATGTATATTATACATTGCACAAGTGAAATTGCCCCTCTATGTCCGGATCCGTGATAATCACGGACCCGGACACAGAAAAAGCATCTGGAGGTCACCTCCGATGCTTTCCTTTCCTGTCCGTGGGATCCTACAAAAAGTAGGATCCCACGGACAGGGAAAAAATCGTTATGTGAAAGTAGCCTAAGGAACTGACACACACACCGCTGGTTGTTCTTGCCCTGTTACTGGTGTAGTTGCAGGTAAACTTCCAGAGCACTGCTGGGTGTTCAGGATGCACTTTAGGGTCTCCACAGCGAGTGTGTATAAGGCCTCCTTGTCTCTTTCCCTGCGTGTGTGAAGCCCCCGCCCCGTGTGAAACTTGGCTGGCTTTCTCTGCTCTCTCTCCACCTGCACTGTTGGCGGGACACCCTTGATGGGCTTCCACTTTTCCTCTCTCCGCGGTGCCTGGCTCCCTGGTGTGTAACTGCGCAGATGCCCAGGAGACTGAAGTCTCCACGGTAGACTAGTATTCTCTACTGGGCCAGGTGCTCTCCAGTAGACTCGGACTCCAGTGTCCGGTGTGCTGGCTCCTCGGTTCCCACTTTGTTCTTTCTGTTCTCCTCGACTTCCGACCCCACTGATGGGCTTGTAGGACTACTCAGAGGCTGTTCAGGGTCATTGGCTCGAGCCTAACGCAGCACCGACCACCAGTACATCTTCACAGCTCTTGTAGCGTCTGCACACTGTCCCTAACTCCGCCCCCAGCATCAGTATTTATAGGGGATCTTGCCTAAGGGCAGCAAGTTGAGCTCCCCCTACTGTGCTGGGGTGGAAGGTGTTGTTTCTGTCTATGTACCCACTGTGGAAACCCATCCGTGCTGTAGGTGAGTCTGTGGTTACATGTGTGAGTAGGGCATCATGAAGACCAAGGAACACACCAGGAAGGTCCGAGATACTGTTGTGGCGAAGCTTAAAGCCGGATTTGGATACAAAAAAGATTTCCCAAGTTGTAAACATCTCAAGGATGACTGTGCAAGTGATCATATTGAAATGGAAGGAGTATCAGACCACTGCAAATCTACCAAGACCTGGATGTCCCTCTACACTTTCATCTCGAACAAGGAGAAGACTGATGAGAGATGCAGCCAAAAGGCCCATGATCACTCTGGATGAACTGCAGAGATCTTTAGCTGAGGAGGGAGAGTCTGTCCATAGGACAACAATCAGTCGTACACTGCACAAATCTGGCCTTAATGGAAAAGTGGCAAGAAGAAAGACATTTCTCAAAGATATCCATAAAAAGTCTCGTTTGAAGTCTGCCACAAGCCACCTGTGAGATACAACAAACATGTGGAATAAGGTGCTCTGGTCAAATGAAACCAAAATCGAACGTTTTGGCCACAATGCAAAATGATATGTTTGGCGTAAAAGCAACACAGCTCATCATCCTCACAACACCATCCCCACTGTCAAACATGGTGGTGGCAGCATCATGGCTTGGCTTGCTTTTCTTCAGCAGGGACAGGGAAGATGGTTAAAATTGATGGGATGATGAACGGAGCCAAATGCAGGACCATTCTGGAAGAAAACCTGTTGGAGTCTGCAAAAGACCTGACACTGGGACGGAGATTTATCTTCCAACAAGACAATAATCCCAAACATAAAGCAAAATCTATAATGGAATGGTTCAAAAATAAACATATCCAGGTGTTAGAATGGCCAGTCACAGTCCAGACCTGAATCCAATTGAGAATCTGTGAAAAGAGCTGAAAACTGCTATTCACAAATGCTCTCCATCCAACCTCACTGAGCTCTCTCTCTCTCTCGAGCTTTTTTGCAAGGAAGAATGGGCAAGAATTTCAGTCTCTCGATGTGCAAAACTGATAGAGACATACCCCAAGCCACTTACAGCTGTAATCACATGAAAAGGTGGCGCTACAAAGTATTAACTCAAGGGGGCCGAATAATATTGCACGCCCCATTTTTCAGTTTTTTATTTGTTAAAAAGTTTAAAATATCCAATAAATTTCGTTCCACTTCACAATTGTGTCCCACTTGTTTATTCTTCACAAAAAAATTAGAATTTATATGTTTATGTTTGAAGCTTGAAATGTGGCAAAAGGATGAAAAGTTCAAGGGGGCCAAATACTTTCACAAGGCACTGTAGCTATACAAAAAATAAGAAATGTGCTCCAATAAGAAATCACAGCAAACCTGACACTATTGAAAAAAAAAATATCCAGTTTAGGTGACTATATCAAATACTAGTGTAGGCACAAAGATATGCACATGCAACCCAGAATGCAATGGATGAAATGCAACAGACTGGGTGTTGCCACACATGGGTAGCTCCCTTGCTTTAGGTTCCTATGGACTACTCAACCACTTACTTCATATCCAGGTTATGCAGGGTCATTATGTCTCATCTGGTATTGTGCAGATATTATTGCTGGCTATGATTGACTATACTGAGCAGTGGCATAAATAAAGTCTGATAGGTCCCGGTATGAAATTTGCAGCTGCCACCCCCATCCCCCCCCACGCTCATTGGTTAGATGTATGGGCTCCTGTAGCATTCTAAATCATATCAAGACTTGTGAATTGCCCCTCTTATCCTACAATATGTTTTAATGTTCACCATCGTGTCATTTATGATCGCCATACAGGTATAAATGTACCCCATCAAGGTATATATGGATATATGGTCCTCATCCAGGGCCCATCCTGGTATCTAGGTCCCTCATCCTGGTAGATATACATCAGAGGCAGCATACATTCATCACCCCTGACTGCATCTCATCCCTGGCTGCATCTCATCCCTGGCTGCATCTCATCCCTGGCTGCATCTCATTCCTGGCTGCATCTCATCCATGGCTGCATCATACCCCTGGTTGCATCTTAATCCTGGCTCCACCTCATCCCTGGCAGCATCTCATTCCTACGTCCCTACGGCCAGCACCCTGGGACGGCCTTGTTAACTTTGCACATCTTCATGCTGCATCTCATCACCTGCTGCATCCCATCCTGGCTGCATCCCATCCTTGGCTACATCACATCCCTGGCTGCATTGCATCCCTGGTTGAATCTCATCCCTGGTTGCATCTCATTCCTGGCTGCATCTTGTCCATGGCTACATCTCACCCCTGGCTGCATCTCATCCTGGACTGCATCCCACCCCTGGCTGCTCCTCATTCCTGGCTGCATCTCATCCCTATGGCCAGCACCATAGTATGACCTCATCACCTTCACTCATCTTCACACTCCTCCAGAACCCTGGCTACATCTCATCCCCCGCTGCATCTCATCCCTGGCTATATCTCACCCCTGCCTGGACCTCATTCCCGGCTGAATTTCATCCCGGGCTACACTTCCTCTCTGGCTGCATTTCATCCTTGGCTGCCCTGACTGCATATCACCCCGGCTGCACCCCATCCCCAGCCGCACCCCACCCCCTGATGTATCTCACGTCGATAAGCTGCATCCATAGCTAATACCTATAATGTTTCCTCTTCTCTTTACCTTCACCCCCATTTTACTTCACTTCCTACTAACTCCGCTTAGCCCTCCACCTACTAAGGAAGCAGTCATCTCTCTCTCCATCCCACCCACTCACCTTACCCTCTCCTCCAAACTGTCCCTTCACACACAGTCTCTTGTCTCCAGACACGCACGCCCACCAAGTAAACTCTCCTGCTCCCATCTTCTAACCCTTTCATTGCTTCTCCTTCTTGCAGGTGATGTATCCCTGAATCCTGGTCCCCCCCTACCACATCTCCTCAGTCACCTCTAACCCATACCCACTCCCCAACACAAATGTTCTCAACCCTTACAGCCTTACACCCATTCACCCAGCCCACCCTCCCACAATCCCCCTATTTGGAATGCTCGCTCGGTATGCAACAAACTCTCATTCATCCATGACCTCTTCATCTCCAACAAACTCTCATTCCTTGGCATCACCGAAACATGGCTCACCCCCTCTGACACAGCCTCCCCTGCTGTACTCTCCTTTGGTGGACTCACTCTTTCCCACACACCCCAACCCAGCAACAAGCACGGCGGAGGTGTTGGCTTACTCCTGTCCGACAGCTGCTCCTTCACCCCAATTAATCTGCCACCCTCTGCCACCATACCCTCCGTCGAGTTGCATTCTGTCCGCATCTTCTCTCACTGCAACCTTCCGTTGGCTGTGATCTACCGCCCCTCCAAGATCTACCCCCACCTTTCTTGACCATTTCACCACTTGGCTTCTCCACTTCCTTTCTTTCAACATCCCCATTATCATCATGGGCGACCTCCAGATCCCCATCGACACCCCCAACCCTGCTGCCTCTAGACTCCTATCTCTGACCACCTTCTTTGGGCTTTCCCAATGGTCATCCTCAGCCACTCACAAGGATGGCCACACGCTCGACCTTGTCTTCATCCGCCTATGTTCCCTCACTGACCTCTCAAACTCACCCCTCTTCCTATCTGACTACAACCTGCTGACTTTCACCTACGTTTTCCCTTCCCACCATGCCCTCCCTCCGGAAACTCACTCATCCCCATTGGAACCTTAAAGGGATCCTGTAACCACCAAAACACCTCTAAAGCTATTAAAAGCTGTCCCTAGAGCATAGTAACACTTACCCTACACTCCTTTTAGCTCCTAAAAGCACCAAGTGAAATTGAAGATAAATGTTATTACAGTACCTCATTAGGGATGATAATGAGTGACTATGGTATTCATAGTCACCCTGGCAGGCTGTCCCCCTTCATGATATCACGCCTCCATAGGCGTGATCTTCTAATCAGATTAAAATGCGCGCTTCCCAGCTCTGTGCTGTCTCGGCCTGGGCTGCAGTGTGCGGCTGGGTGACGCGAACCGCGTCATTTCCGGCGCCGGGTGACGTAGTACACCCGCGCCGCTCTGTTAGCTTCAAAACGTGCACTGCGCATGCGCATGCACATGTGCAGTGCGGGTCTTGAAGCCAACAGCGGCGCGGGTGTACATATGTCACCCGGCGCCGAAAATGACGCGATTCGCGTCACCCAGCCGCACTCTGCAGCCCAGGCCGAGACAGCACAGAGCGGGGAGGCGCGCATTTTAATCTGATTAGAAGATCACGCCTATGGAGACGTGATATCATGAAGGGGGACAGCCTGCCAGGGTGACTATGAATACCATAGTCACTCATTATCATCCCTAATGAGGTACTGTAATAACTTTTATCTTCAATTTCACTTGGTGCTTTTAGGAGCTAAAAGGAGTGTAGGGTAAGTGTTACTATGCTCTAGGGACAGCTTTTAATAGCTTTAGAGGTGTTTTGGGGTGACAGGATCCCTTTAAACTTATTGACTTTCACTCATTCTCTGAGTCCCTTCTCCCTCTCACTGACTTAGCTTCCTTACATGAAGCTGACACTGCTGCCACCCTCTATAACACCACAATAATTACAGCCCTCGACCAAGCCGCCAACCTCACATACATCAAAACCCGGACAGACAGGCAACCCTGGCTCACCACCCTCACTAAAGAACTGCATTGGGCATCCAGGGCGGCCGAGCAGAGATGGAAGAAATCCCATTCCACGGTGCACTTCGCCATGTACAAACAGTCCCTCACTAACTTCAAGATCACACTTACCACCGCAAAACAAGCCTACTTCTCATCTCTAATAACTGCCCTGTCCCACAACCCCAAACAACTATTCAAAACTTTCAACTCTCTGCTTCGTTCCCCTGCACCTCCTCCCTTTCCTCTCACCTCTGCCAACGACTTTGCCTCTTTCTTCAAATGGAAGATTGACAAAATCAGAGAAAACTTTGACCCACTGTCCCCCTGGCCCTCTCCCATTATTGCCCAGCCCTCCTTGTCCAAAGGAAGCTTTTCCACCATGACAGAAGAACAACTCTCCTCCCTTCTGTCACGAACACACCTCACCACCTGTGCCCTCAACCCACTCCCCTCCCACCTCATCCTGAACCTCACCACAATCCTCATCCCTGCCCTAACCCATCTCTTCAACTTATCACTCACTACAGGCGTCTTCCCCTCATCCTTCAAATATGCCTTGATCACACCCATCCTCAAAAAACCCTCCCTCGACCCAGCATCTGCTTCTAACCATTGCCCATGATCTCTTCTCCCCTTCGCCTCAAAACTACTTGAACAACACATCCATTCCGACTGTCATCCCACCTCACCTCCTGCTCCCTCTTTGATGGCCTATAATCCAGCTTCAGATCCCACCACTCCGGGCTGGAACAGCCCTAACCAAAGTCACCAACGACATACTGACCACCAAGAGCAAGCTTCACTACTCCGTCCTCCTCCTCTTTAACCTATCTGCCGCCTTCTACAACGTAGTCCATTCCCTCCTACTACTGATTCTGGAATCTCTTGGCATCACTGACCTAGCCCTCTCCTGGATCTCCTCATATCTAACGGACTGGACTTTCAGCGCCACCCACTCCCACGCCTCCTCTTCTCCCTACCCTCTATTTGTCGGTGTCCCCCAATGCTCAGTTCTGGGACCCCTACTCTTCTCTATCTACACCCTCAGCCTAGGACAACTCATGGAGTCCCACGTCCTTCAGTATCATCTCTATGCCGACAACACCTAGGTTTATCTGTCTGGGCCTGACATCACCTCCCTACTATCCAAAATTCCACAATGCCTGTCCGCCATCTCATCCATCTTCTCCGCTTGCTTTCTAAAACTGAACATGACCAAAACTGAATTCATCGTCTTCCCCCCAAGTCGCTCTTCCCCTCTACCAGACCTATCTATCAATGTCAAAGACTGCTCACTCTCCCCAGTCCCCCACGCCAAGTGTCTCGAGGTAATCCTCGACTCTTTCCCCTCCTTCTAACCTCACATCCAAGCCCTTGCCACCTCCTGCCGACTCCAGCTCAAAAACATCTCCTGGATCCACACTTTCCTTGACCATGACACTGCTAAAACACTTGATCATGCTCTCATCATCTCCCGCCTTGACTACTGTAACCTCCTGCTCACCTATCTCTCCACTATCTCCCTTACACCTCTCCAATCTATCCTAAACTCCACTGCCCGACTAATCCTCCTGTCTCCCCGCTACTCCCCTGTCTCTCCCCTCTGCCAAGCCCTTTGCTGGCTCCCCACTTCTCAGAAATCCCAGTTCAAAACCCTAACTATGACATACAAAACCCTCCACAACCTGTCCCCTCCATACATCTCTGACATGGTCTCCCAATACCTACCCTCACGCAACCTGTGATCTTTCCAAGAGCTCCTTTTTTACTTCCCTCTTATTTCCTCCTTTCTCTATACTCTGGAACTCTCTCCCCAACACATCAGACACTCGCCTACCCTGGGAACCTTCAAAAGAAACCTGAAAACCCAACTTTTCCGACAAGCCTACAACCTATGATGAGACCCGCTCTACCGCACCTTCTCACGACTGGGACTACCCCCTCCTACTGTATCCCCACCTGTCCCTCATAGACTGTGAGCCCTCGTGGACAGGGTCCTCTCCCCTCCTGTACATGTATGTCTTCATTGTCCATACTTATTGTACTTGTCCTCATTTGCCCTTTCCATATGTAAAGCGCCATGGAATTTAATGGCGCTATATTAATAAATAATAATAATAATAGTAAAATGTCCCCAGCTTGTTATATATGATACCCATTTTGGTTTATATGGTCCTCCTCCTGGTATATATGGTCCCCATCCGGCGCATGCGCAAATTGTGATCGACTGCCATTTTCTGGGAATTCTGGGTGGTAGAGGCAGATTCACAGTTCATAGCTTGCCAACACCTGCAGGAAACTGGAAAATGGTGGCCGCCAGCACACACCACTGCAATACCCCCCCAGCTCCAGTCCTGCAGTCTTGTCTACATCCTCTGTGAACCCTGACTCCTGCACCTTCGCTCCACCACTGCAACTCCCCATGGTAAGTAAAATAAAAATAAAAAACAAGATTCAGATTATAAAACCCATCCACATTTTCCCCCCAAGATTATTTAGCAAAGAAACATATTTCTTAAACACATCCAATTGTGGAAATTATTATTTTTCCAAGATCTAATGATTAAATTGAACTCTAAAATTAACTCTGTTCATGGTAAAACCCCTTTACCTTTATTATTAGCAGCCAATATATTAAAGTGTGGTATTTCTTTTCATGGTGACATTACTGGAAACTGAATAAGTAAAATGAGATGTTTACTGCCATTTTTCATCACATGCATATGATTAACACGTCAATAAACCCTATGATTTTCATAATTCCACAACTTTTGCTTACTCCTAATACAATTTCTCTGCTGAGCAGTGTATTACCCATAGTCTTCAATAGTTTAACTTTTTAAAGGGAACCTGTCAGCTCATTCTACCCCCCTATCACTACCTGTCCCTGCACCTTGCTAGCTGATCCCTAACCATCCCTCTCTGAGCTAACCGTGCCCTATAAAGTTTAAGAAAAATGCTTTATGTCGTAAAAGCAGTCTCCATCCGGAGACTGGAAATGCGGGCTCCAGGGCTCCATTCTACCCCACTCGCTGATTTTCAGCAATCATGAACCGGCGGAAACTTCATATCCCGGTGGCGGCTGATCACGTGGTACGGGCCCAGTTCTGGTGCATGCGCAGTGTACATATTGAAGCTGAACCATACATGTGATAGGCCTCCACAATGCACCAGGCCGGATATGACTTTCCGATCGGTTCATGATAGCAGCAGAGGAGGTGGGAATTTCAAAAAGTGGATGAACAACATAATGACTGATGACGCCCAGCGTGGTGTGCTGACTGCCGGAGGGGGGGGGGGAATAAAGCCCTAGAGCCCATGTTTCCAGTCTCCGGATGGAGACTGCTTGTAAGTTCTAAAGCATTTTTCTTAAACTTTATAGTGCAGTTTTAGCTCAGGGAGAGATGGTTAGGGATCAGCCAACAAGGTGCAGGACAGGTAGTGATAGTTTAGGGGGTAGAATGAGCTGACAGGTTCCCTTTAAACTAAAGAAGCAAATTGTAATATCAGATCCAAATTAAAATGAAAAAGCATAATATAAATAAAACGGAACTAACTTCAAATAAAACTAAATTTTCCAAAGCAAATAAATAAAGCATGTTTGCTTGTTATTTAGTTTCTGACATCCGTGTTTGTCCTTAGAAGGGCTCTCATATACCTTAGAAGAAGTCACACTTTTCTCTATTTTCTGCTTTAATAATCATTAACTCGCGGTGGTAATTAGCAGGCTTTAATTACCTCTAAATCTCTGCGTTCAGGATATGCTTATTTACCAGATTCCGAGTGAATTTTGCAGTCTTATTTCTCCAGCAATTAATAGTGTACTAAATTAATTTGTTTAATAATGTGCTAATAATGCAAACAACCTACAAACAATTTAACAACCCCATCTATTTTAGTGTCTCAAGGGACAGGTCTCCTTGGCATAATGCTAAGTATTATGGAGGAAAAGCCTATGTGAATATTTGACTCCAATTAATTTATGTCAAAACAATTAACTGTACATTCTTCTTTACTAAAGATACTAAACCTGATCTCATAAGCTATTTACATAAGTAGCATTGTATATTATATATCCATCCATCAAATATTAAAAATAAATGAGAAACACTTTTGTCAAAACCTTACGGGGGACAGAAGATGATGGCTTTCTTTCAACAGGATTTGTGACTTAAGTCTTTTAGCGGCTCGGTTAGGCATGGATACCATTTTCTTAAATTGAGTCTTAAAAAAATAACTTTCCATATTTCTGATTGGGTAAAATGGCATTATAGATAGAGCTAGACTCCTTGCTACATTTTTAAGACTGGCCTCAATCATCCTGAATGGCTCGCTCAAACTTTCTGCTGATTACAAGGGGTTTCAGATGCTCATCTTTTTTGCAAGGACTTGTCATAGTGAAATATCAGATATACGGTAACTACATTTGTCTTCATGTTGCAATGTATTTATTTGCATAATGAATTACAATTCTTTTACAATAAGAATTTATGTAAGGCTATGTTCACACTGGACGTTTTGATCCGTTTGGTGCTGCGTTTTGTTTTTTTTTTTGTTTTTTTTTAAACTGCACCAAAAACGGATCAGTCACTGCATCTGGCAGCAAAGTGAATGGGATTTTCGATTTGCTGTGCAGACATGAGCATTTTTGACTGCTATATTAGTGATACAGAAAGAGAATTCAGATAATAATGAGCATCAATTACTGCTCTGTTTTTCTGGTGCACTTTCTGCACTACTAACATCCAATTACTTACCCTCCCTGGCGATCTCACGGTGAGCCCCGGTGATGTCTTCCTTCCAGGTATCAGCAGGACCTTTTGGTACGGTACTGACAGAACCTGCGCGTGGGATGCATCCTGAGAGTCACATGACCAAGGTCCTGTAAGTACTCATACTACTCACACGTCCTGCCGGTGCCCGGAAGAAGCACATTGCTGGGGCTCACAGTGAGATCGCCGGGGAGGGTAAGAAAATGTAGTCTCAGTCTCTGTGTATGCCTGTCTGTGTCCCCGAAAATGGAGAAAAAAAGCAGAACACAGATCAATGAAAAATGAAGCACAAACGCTCTGTCTGAATGAGGCCTAAGGGTTCACTCACATCTGCGTATAAAAAGAATCGGTCCGATTTTCATCCAGAAAAATAAAATGAGTGAAATCCATTTGGTAGTGCAGGGACAGATAGTGGTAGGATAGGAGCCTAAAACGAGCTGACAGATTCCCTTTAAGAAAGCTATTTCATATAGGAAATGCTTGCTCTCTCCTTCCCTGGCTCCTACCTTCTCTCAGGGGGACACTTTCTATCAGGGTGGTCTCTTCCTCCTCTCCCTTATGGGAAAAGGGGACAATCCCACTCCAGGGACAGTCACAGAGGAAATCTGTCCTCTGCAACCTGATATAGCACACAGTTCAAGGTGTTGTTAACTACACATCTGCTATCCACCACTCAGTAACATGGCTTCTGTTCACTACACCAGTGTTTCCCAACTCCAGTCCTCAAGGCACACCAACAGGTCATGTTTTCAGGATTTCCTTAGGATTGCACAGGTGTTAGTTTAATCACTTGCACAGGGGATAATTCCATCATCTGTCTAATGATAAGGAAATCCTGAAAACATGACCTGTTGGTGTGCCTTGAGGACTGGAGTTGGGAAACACTGCACTACACAGGCCCTCTGCATCTGACACTGGACCTCTAAAACTGACGGTGTCCAGAAGAAAACCCAATCCCTAAATATCCCTTGTCTTCCATTTACTCTGTCTGCCGGACAAGAATCAGAGATTTAAATCTAAGCTGCTGCAGAATTATCAGGACACAGTATCCCTTGCAGACACGAAGCACAAACTGAATATATTGCTGGAAAATGAAGAAATAATCATAGTAAATTAATACATAGGTAAGGGCACTGAACATAATTCCAAGTGGGGGTGGAACCACGCAAATCCTACAAACCAACATTTTTCTTGGGCTTCGCTGCAGGTTGGCAATAAAATACAATAGTACATGGAAACAAACAGTGAGAGAGGGCAATGTAAAATCAGGGAGACAACACATCCCATACAATAAGGCTGTGTGCACACGATCAGAGTTTGCAGCGTTATGGACACAGCGTGTTTGCACTGACTCCAAAATGCTGAATTGCACAGTACAAGCACAGCAGATGGGATTTCTAGAAATCTGCCCACTGTGCTTCGCCCCTCCGCAGCGTGTTTTCAGCTGCGGTGCAGGTTGCCATATTTCCGCATATCTACAGCATGTTAATTTATTGTTGCAGAGTCAGAAGCGGTCAGCATTGGGTGAATGGAGGGAAAAGCCGCCCTGCACCGAATGCAGGTCATGGACACAGGACGGCTGCATTCTCCCTGCGTTCACCCGCGGCTTCCTTCAGGTCTGGAGGCACTGCGTCCAACATGTAGTGTCTCCACATCATGAGCACATACCCTAATAGCATCCGAACTGGCTAGAGGGCATCCTATTATAAGAGCAGCTCTAGCTGGTTGGGTATATCTAAAAAGGAAACTAATTCAAGTTGCAATGGATTTATGTGAAGACACCGAAATAAAAATGATCTGTTCCAAAGAGATTCTCCTTCTCATGTGTTAAAAAAAAGATAAAGCTTCTGTCCGGTCCATGAACACAGCACAATGGTCCTTAAATCATCAAATATCTCTGCGTCCAGCTAACAAAATTAAACTGTGAAAGGAATATCTTCATCCCATTTTTCCCTCATGGCTCAGTTACAGGGATTATCTTTTGCAATAAAAGCCTGAAATCTGAAGATGTACTCTCATTTACATATAAGAGCTGAAAAAGCTTAAAAATAAGAGCTTAAAATATAACTGATACCTACCGGTACATTTATAGAAAAAAAAGTCAGAGTGCTTAGAAATAAATTTAAATAATGTATAAATAATTTTTTTTTTAGAAATAATAGTTTGAGATTTACATCCAGATAAGGTTATTGTATCTAAGCAGATATTCTAGTGATTCTAATAATAAGCAGATATTACGTTATACCTCGTTAATACTATTTTTAGTCTGAAGAGTTCTATAAGAATCTGTGAGAACATTACTTTGTGTGCCTTTGTATGAAATCAGAAGCAAACGGAAGTAGAGTTTATGGTTCCATGTACATATAGACTGTGCACACACCAGAGATCCATGCAGTTCACTAGCATAGAACACAATCAGTGATGGGTGAACCTGAACTGTAAAGTTTCCAGTCCGTACCGAACACCTAGTGTCCATGCACAGACCCCGAACACGGACGTCTCTGAGATGTAACTCTGGTAATGCAGCGGCTGAAATAAGTATTGAACATGTAACCAATTTACTAAGTAAATATATTTCTAAAGGTGCTATTGCCATAAATTTCTCAGATCAATTTATCCTCAACCCCTTGAACTGTGCAACAGTAATTTTGACTGGGGGTACCCAAACCTTTGCTTACCTGTATATATATATAGATATACACATACATTGATATATATACATATATACAATATGAAATTGTAGTTGTTCTGGTACCTGTAGTGCCACATACCTCCACCTGTGGATGTGGCTCATGCCATATAATGTGCGTGCTTGATTGGCACATGGCTGACTGAGAGGAAAAGAGAGACAGTCGCACAAGAGACAGTTCCCGGAAGGGGGCCTTTTTGTGAAGAACCCTTCAGAGGAAGAAAGACCTCCTTGTAGGCACAGTGATGCACACAGAAACAGTGGTGTAAGTGGAGGCCTGTGACAACCAACTCAACCCGACCAGAACGCCAATCACAATGACCCGACAAAAGTCAGGAAGATGGTAGACGAAGGCCAGGACAGGTATGTCAGTGACTGGAAGAGCGATATCATCATCTCACAGACACTGACCATGTACTGGTGTCTACAGAGAGACTACAGACTGGCCCCCTAACTGGAGAAAGCCCCGGACCCCAGAGACCGCAAAATCCTGAGCCAATATAGACTCAGTGCCCACAGTCTGGCCATCAATTCTGGCCGACACAGGCAGAGCTACAAGCCCAGGGAGGAAAGACTGTGCCAATACTGTGATCAGGGAACCCTGGAGGATGAAACCCACTTCCTGCTACACAGCTCCAAATACTCAGCAGGAGGGACACTCAGTTCAGGAGACTTTCACATCTATTCTCAGATTTCATCACCATGAAGGAGGAAGAGAAAACATATATCCTGCTGGTAGAAGAAGAGAGCACAGTGGAGACAGCAGCGCGGTATGTGAGCGAATGTCATAGATTTTGAGAAAGAGAACTATGATGAACAATGAGAACTATGATATGCCAATGGACGTCTATAGCCCCCAGCTTGGATCTGCTGTATCCATCTTTCTTACAGCCCCTACCCAACATCTCCACAATCCATATTCCTATTCCCTTTTGTACACTTGCTTGGGCAAAACTAATGTGTATTTAGTCCAGCCAATAAAGCTTCTTGAATCTTGATCTTGACAGAGAGAGTTAGGCTCGTACACACCCTGGAGTGTCAGAGGTATGTTGTATAGCTAGCACTTAGGTGGCCAGTTTGTAATGTATTATAGATGTAACCATGATGTCATGCGGTTGCCATATGAAGCATGTGTGGGATCCGGGGCTGAAAGTAAATCCATGTTATACTCACATATGGATTGTTTGGTCATGTCAATGCATGCACACTAAAATGCAAAGGACACTATAGATATATACACACACAATATATATATATATACCTTTGGCTTATTGATTGTTTTTATTTAGAACTTACAATGCATACTTCATTAATATCCTATTTTCTTTCTTTCTTTTGCAGGGATTTATACTTTTGGACTATTTGCTACAGATATATTTGTAAATGCTGGACAAGTTGTTACAGGGAACTTGGCACCACATTTTCTTACAATTTGTAAACCCAACTACACAGCACTTGGTTGCCACCAGCTTACACAGTTCATCACAGATGGCAATGCTTGCACTGGAAATCCAGACCTTGTACTCAAAGCAAGGAGAACGTTTCCCTCCAAAGAAGCAGCTCTCAGTATATATGGAGCAATGTATCTGGCTGTGAGTAAAGCTTGACTATTATTAACTATGCACTATATTTAGCACTATATACCAATGTTTACAATATGTTGACACATTTTCTTCAAATCTATAAAATAAATTCCCCTTCTAATATCGAAGTAAGTGCAGCTTTTCTACTTTGCAACAGAGGAGAGTTTATAATAGGTAAGAGGTAATCCCATGGTAATAATGGCTTCACATACAATGTTTTCCCCCTTCCTGATAGTTTTGACTCATCTTTTGTGGCCCATGGTGAAAAGATTTTTGGCATTTCGCTATCTAAGTTTCTCTGTTAAACAAAACGTTGTTGTTGAGAACAAACACAGCTAAGAAAGAATTCAAGAGGTTTTTTTATGATGGTCTTTGGTGGCATAACCCCACAACAAAATTATACAGGTGTCTGAAAGGGAATCTGTCAGTGGGATCAACCCTCCAAAGCCGATCTATATAGGCATGCAAGTCATAGAAAGGTATCATTTTATTCAACTTTCTATGACTTACATGCCTATGTGATGGCTAGGAAGGGTTGATCCAACCGACATGCCCTTTAAAAGCTCTGGTTGGCTTTCTTTTAAAGCAAATAGATGTTGCTGTAACATTTCACTCTCAAGTAAAATGATTGCTTACAAAACAACACAAGATCCCTGATCAGGGCAGCTGATTAGTGTGTATTGAATTGTTCCTTCGGGTACTGCTAAGTGCGGAGATCGTGTGAGTGGAGATTGTGTGCAGCAAGCCAGTAGTATTGGAACATTTGTATATACTTACATAAAAGCCTTAGCCTGCCGTAAGTTTGTTCCCAAAATAGTGGCACCTAGAGGACACTGGTCACAGCACAGGTAGACCCAGGTGTCTCCTGATGGGCTAGATTGTAAAAGAAAAGAGTTTGTCCATGCTCATGCGCAGTAACTCATGCGGCTGCCATAGTAGGACAGCAAAATCTTCCCAATATCACTCTGCTTGCCAGATTTGGGGTCACACACATAACCAGTACCATTGGGATACCGTTGCCTGTTACAACATACATATTCTCATATGTTATTACTTAGCATCCCTGAGGCAATAAGTAATAGTCTTCGCCTGTATTCTTCAACCTCTTTGGGTTTACCTCCATATTTTATATATTTAATTATGTATCGTTAAACTGTTAAAATATGCACCAACATGGGCCATCCTAAAAATATGCCTATGACCTTGAAAAGAAAGCAGCAACTGCACAACACGAAAGACAACACCGCGCAAAGAAGACCACTCAACAAACATCACCTTGACCAAGCCACTGCACAAAAGTGCACGAGTGCAGCAGACGAGTCCCCTGAGTCCAAAGCCATAAGATGGTCGTTTTGCAGTAACAGCCTGCCAAGATGAATCTTATTGGTCATTGTAAATTTTAATGATACTTTAATTATTAAGAAATTTAAAGGTGTAATATTTTAATTTCCTCTAAACATTGGTACATTATCGTCGTATCATCTGTTGATGTTCATTACTACACCATAAATAACAGTATTTTAATCAGTTCCAGCGTTCATCATATTTTCTATACACATACTTTGTCGTTTCTATTGTAGACAATTCAACTACTATCGCTGAGTTTTACATGCACCTATTTTTTTGCATTTAGTAACCTAAACATTAATAATATAATTGAACTAATATATAATCACACATGTTCTACAATATTCCAATGCAATAGACCTGGGGCCCCCAACTAGTATTTAATATGTATACGTTACTTATATTTAAAATAGTTTTAAATTTGAAAAGTTGTATGTCTGTTCTCAAAGCACCTATGAGGATCCTCTCTATTGGTAATAGCAATGAAAATATACCCAGCAACGCACTAAGTTCATCTATCACAAAACTCACAAATAACAACACAACGACCTAATGCCATTTACTTTCCTCCTGTCTGCTACATGGGATTAGTGGAGATATTGAGCTTCATATTTACTATGATGAGATCAATCACATTCCAGATAGAGGGCACACAGACTCTTGTTACATTCATTCATTTGTTATAGGCAGTTTTATATAATGTTGTTGTTATTATATATTATTATTCCTCATTTACTGATCCTCCCTGATCTTTTGGTTTTACAATTCATCTTGAGTTCAAACACTTTCTGACACTGCTGCAATTTTGCCTCAAGTGCTTAATAAACACTTCTGAGAAATATGAAAGCAGAAGAACATTTATAATGAGGAAATATATATCATCCAACTATTTTATGCTCTCAATATCAAAACCTGCAGTGATGAATGTATCCTCAGCACACAAAGTTATAAACAACCATTGAGGATAGCTAAGGGTGCTTTCACATTGCGATTTCTTTCTCCTGTCCATGGGATCCAACTTTTAACAGGACCCCACGGATAGGAAAGGAAAGCATCGGAGGTGACCTTCAGATACTATCTCTGTGTCTCTGTGTCCGGGTCCATGATTTCCACAGACCCCGACAAGAAAGGGCACTTTCACTTCCGTGATGTATATACAGTACATACATTGCGGAAGTGAAATAAAGTAAAATAAGGGTTACAAATAAAAAAAAATGAATGCTCACCTCTCCGGGGTGTCCCACGATGCCTCCATCTAGCTCCTGGGGCTTAAGGACCTGGCGGGGTGGAGCAAGCCGATCAGCGTCATCGGTCACATGACCGGCATCAGCCGAGTGGTTTAAACTCCGTGCCTGCCAAAACTGATTGATTCGCGGGGTTACATGACCGCATCAGCTGAGCAGTTTAAATCTCCCGCCTATCGATCAGTTTTGGCGGGGACGGAGTTTAAACCACTCGGCTGATGCCGGTCATGTGACTACGTAAATACATTGCGGAAGTGAAATTAGACGTACAGAGCAGTTTTAGTGTACTGAGCATGCTCAGTACACTAAAGTAAGGTACAAGAAACGATCCTGTCATTTCTCAGACACGTGCTCCATAGGTCCCCATGTTAAAGGCCACGGATTGGATCAGATCTGATTCGGTATAATTTGGTGCCCAATATAGGAGCAGTCTCCGATTTTGGGTACAGCAAAAAATCGGACACAATCGGATCTGGCACAAATCGGATGGCAATTAGGCCAAATCCGATGTGATGTGATGCCCATGGGGATACATGGGGCCAAATCGGATCCGTGGCTGTCCGTTTTACAATGGACAGGCACGGATCCATAAAAATCGCAATGTGAAAGCACCCTAAATCAAGTGTTGTAGATTGTGTGGTCCATTGGCATCCACTGTCACTGTCACATTTCTTACTGGCCCATCTTCTAATTATAGAGAAGTCATATCCTGGGTAACTTTCTGAACGTCTTTTTACCTACTAATGTTTCTAACATTAGTCACACAGAGAAAGGACTTGACTTTTCCTGTCATTAGTTACCATCAGAAGAGAGATTTCCTAATTGGAGTGTCCATTCAGGTTGACATCCCAATGTCACAAAAAAATTGATTTGTATCCAAAAGTACAGATATAAGCTGCAATATAATTTATTTTTAGAGCACCATTGATTCCATGGTGCTGTATGTGAGAATGGGTTACATACAAAACATAAATAAAAATTACAATGAACAGACTGATAGTGACAGACTGGTACAGAATGGAGAGGGCTCTGCCTTAGTAAGCTCACATTCTACAGGACGATGGTGAAGGAGACAGAGGGTTGAGGGGGGTTGCAGTAGGCAAATAAAAGAAGCCACGGCAACACTCTAAGTATTGTCACCAGGTGACCGGAGCTTTATTGCACAAAGTTATAAACAAACAGGCATGGGGCGCATGGCCTTAAGTTGAGGGGAGGAAGACAACAGCTGGGGGTACAGACAATGCTTGTTTCGTGCTTACCAGCACTTTCTCGGGTCCATCCTAGGGGCATTGGGGTAGCTCTGGTAGTGAAGAAAAGGCAGGGGGTTACTGCAAGCTATAAACCTTCTTGAAGGGATGGGTTCTCAAGTTCCGTTTAAATGTGCAGAATTTGGCAGATAACTGGATGTGTAGGGGAACAGAAATCCATAGGATAGGGATACTTGGGAGAAGTCCTGGAAACGATTGGGTGAAGAATGTATAAATGTGGAGGAAAGAAGGAGGTCTTTGGAAGAGCAATATATGCATGAAGGTCAATTGTTGTGGATAACTAAGGAGGAATTGATATTTCGTTTGCCAATCTTGAACTAAGTGCCCACTGGAATAAGGTTCTTCATATTTATTAAGAAATATGGCACGTATACAATTACGAGAACCATGCAAAATACTATATCTTATCTATAAACATTTGACGGGCGGGAGTACACATGTCAAAAGAGCTTTCCTGGGCCTATGGGAACGTGATCTACAAATCCAATTTACAGAGGCACAAATTAAAAAGATATATCGCAGATCACATGGACCTTCTCCTTGTGTAAAAGTCCAAGAATTCTTATAAAGTGGTAACTCACTGGTATTGTACCCCAATGCTTCTACATAAATGGCGCGATTCAGTGTCGGATAGGTGTTGGAGATGTAGTCTGAATCCTGGGTCGTGTTTGCATATATGGTGGCAATGCCCCTATATACAATGCTGCTGGGAGACTGTCTCAGAGATAATTTCTGAAGTCTTGAACCGAGAGGTGGCTTTGACACCACATACGGCACTGCTTCACTTCCCCATATGGCCTAATGAGATGTCACCCTCACGACTGGCATCCAATATCATAGCAGCAAGTAGACTTCTTATATCGGCCCACTGGAACACTAATCAAATCCCTACAAAAACTCACATCGTCCAAGAGGTGGATTCCTTATATCGTGCAGCAGAAACAGCTGCTCTCTCTTTCAGCTCATACCCCCTTTTCGAGAGAACTTGGACACCATGGCTGTACTACAAGTCAACACCAGAATTTCTAACGGTTTTTGCAGATACATGACCTTCTTCAGGGTTGAGACGTGAACTAGCCATTTACCAACAATGCTTGACACCAAAAAACTATATACTATAATACTCGAGGTGGATATAACACTCTTATGTATCTTATCTACCATTCCCTCCCTTTCTTGCCTCTCTCACCCCCCTTTCTGAATCTCTTCCCCTACTTTACATTTTATTCTTCCCCTACGGTCCCCCTCCGGGCCTTGTTTTTCTAAAATACTCCTTCTTACTGTATTGTAAGTAACTTGACCTGTTGCTGTAATGGTTTGTTATTTGCGGTGATACCTACTCAGGGACTATCCTCTGAGATCATTGTGTTTCTATTTTCTCTCTGTATGAAAAAGGTTTGCTATATGCAACTATTTCTAATGTTTAAAAAAAAGAACATTAAAAGAAAGAAAAAAAGAAATATGGCACATCTTTAAGAAACCAGAAAATTAAATCCATCCCCTCTTTGTATGCGTTGAGCATTTTTCATGGCGAATTGACATGACAAGGCTGCAGTCGGAAGTTATTATTTTCATAAATATCCCTTGCTTCAGATTTCATCGATTTTTGGTGCCAGAAAATTGGTATAAGACAAAAAATATAAATTGCCTACCTGTTATATTCAACAACCGAGAAACTTGAATTAGGGAGTATGGTAGTAATAATGAACCATTGAGGGTGGGGTCCTGCATAGGGTCTGTTACCAAGAAGCCAATGGGATGAAGTTGAAACGTTCTGGGTCCCTTCTCTACAAAGCTCCCTTTAGAGGTCACTTGAATTGCTTCTATGATATTTACAAACAGGAGAAAAGGAATTGACAAATAAACAGCAGCACACCACCAATGCATAAATGAAACAACATCAAGTTTATTAAACACGAGAGACATACATATAAAAACAATTAAAACCATACAAAAACCACAAACCCAAAATGGTGGAAGTAGTCCCCCAAAGTAATAATGCATTATCACAAGAAAGGCACATCGAAATGCAAAATGACAGATATGGCAATAACAACAATAATCTAGTTGAAAAAAACAATGTAACAGTGAAGGCACAAGAATGGTTAGCAAGTACACAGAATGGCAATAGCAGCAACAGTGAGATGTGCAAACTGCGCACTATGAAGTGCGTTTGTGCAAGCCCTCAGTGAGAGAAAGGTGCACCTGTTCCCAGTAGGGAAAATAATCAATGACCCCTGAGAAATCTGCTCAATGTCAACTAGAAATAATTGTGCAAAATGCAAAGTAAAGCACTGGATGCTGCCCAGAGTACTACATGTAATCAGCCATGGCAAAAATGAAACAGCCCAGACCTCAGAATAACTGAACTGCTTTCACCTAATCATAAACGTCCTGTAATAGGAGAAATCCAGGGAAATCCCTGATCAGAGGAGCAGAACCAGGAGTGGTGACTGAGCCATGCTGAGTATAGTGGAGAGGGACCCTTCTCCAACGCGTATCGCTGCATTAATGCGGCTTCATCAGGGAGGCCTCAGGGGTCATTGATGATTTTCCCTACTGGGAACAGGTGCACTTTTCTCTCACTGAGGGCTTGCACAAACGCACTTTATAGTGCGCAGTTTCCACATCTCACTGTGCTGCTAATGCCATTCACTGTACTTGCTAGTTTTTTCAACTAGATTATTGTTGTTATTGCCATATATGTCATTTTGCATTTGTTTTTATATGTATGTCTCTCGTGTTTAATAAACTTGATGTTGTTTCATTTATGCATTGGTGGTGTGCTGCTGTTTATTTGTCAATTCCTTTTCTCCTGTTTACATATGCTCTTGTTGACAAAGCAGCACCGCCTTCCTCACAGGATCATTATTGCTGGTGGTGCAGCCGTCCTTTTAATTTCTATGATATTTACACTCTTGATGCTCTGTGCGTATTGTACACTACTGGATAATCATTTCAGAATGCTACAGTGCTCCATATAAAAAAGACATACTCATTTCATTACTCATTATCCACTTGGATCCTCACAAAGTGCATATAACAGATGTAAACAACTCCTGCTTCTCTTATGGCTTATTGGAACAAGCTTTACTGAATTAAATGTGGGGTGAACAAGGATCAAGATGAAAGTCACCTTATTAGGTACTGTGGATGAGTTCAGAACAGTTGATATTGTTTTTAGTGATATCTAAATGAGAACATAAATTATGACAGTCTTTTTAAGAACCAGCATCAACTTTCTGAAATTGTGCTGTTTCCTACCTTTATTTGATTGACCTACACATATCAATACTTATGACATTTAAGTAACAATAAAATAATTGTAATTTTGTTCTTTAGTGGGACCAGTACTTTCAAAAACACTTCATATGCCGATAGTGCAAGCAAATATAAGAAACTTTGTGTTTATCATATGATTGAACCCGGCTTCTTTCTCCATTTATGAGTCACTTCTTCCTATCCTCATTCCCCATAATTCATTCTGAAAATCTTTCTCAACTCTATTTTGCTAACAACAACACAGACTGCAAGCACAGTGAAATGTCAGGCTACACCTCCTACCATACTGTTTGTGAATGTGAAGGAGAGGAGGGGTGAGGAGCCAAGAGAAAAAAGAAAAGTGATTACATAAAAATCCTGCTGAGCTTTATGGCAAGTCATTTACCTCACTCCAGAGTTGGATTAATGTCCAAAAGCTAAACACTGCTTTTGAATTTCCTTGATGGTGCTGCTTCTACACTACCACTCAAAAGTTTGGGGTCATTCAGAAATGTCCTTATTTTTGAAAGAAAAGCATATTTTTTTTAATGAAGCTAACATTAAATGAATCAGAAATATACTCTATACATTGTTAATGTGGTAAATGAGCATTCTAACTGAAAACATCTGGTTTTTAATCGAATATCTACATAGGTGTATAGAGGCCCATTTCCAACAACCACCACTCCAGTATTTTAATGGTACATTGTGCTTGCTAACTGTGTAAGAAGGCTAATGGATTTTTAGAAAACCCTAGAAATCCCTTGTACAAGTATGTTAGCACAGCTGAAAACATTTTGGCTGGATAGAGAAGCTATAAAATTGACCTTCCTTTGAGCTACTTGAGAATCTGGAGCATTACATTTGTTTGTTCTATGAATCTCTCAGTCTATTCTTGTTCTTAGAAATGAAGGCTATTTCATGCTAGAAATTGCCAAGAAACTGAAAGTTTCCTACAACGGATGTACTACTCCCTTCAGAGGATAGCACAAACAGGCTCTAACCAGAGTAGAAAGAGAAATGGGAGGCCCCGCTGCACAACTGAGCAACAAGACAAGTACATTAGAGTCTCTAGTTTGAGAAATCGATGCCTCACAGCTCCTTAACTGGCAGCTCTATTAAATAGTACCTGCAAAACGTCAGTGTCAACGTCTACAGGGAATAGGCGATTCCGGGATGCTTGCCTTCAAGGCAGAGTGGCAAAGAAAAATCCATATCTGAGACTGGCTAATAAAAGGAAAAGATTAATATTGGCAAAAGAGAGGACAGAGGAAAATTGGAAAAATGTTTTATGGACAGACAATTCAAAGTTTGAGGTGTTTGGATCACACAGAAGAACATTTGTGAGACACAGAACAACTGAAAAGATGCTAGAAGAGTGCCTGACGCCATCTGTCAAGCATGGTGGAGGTAATGTGATGGTCTGGGGTTGCTTTGGTGCTGGTAAAGTGGGAGATTTGTACAAGATAAAAGGGATTTTGGATAAAGAAGGCTTTCACTCCATTTTGCAATGCCATACCCTGTGGAAAGCGCTTGATTGTAGCTAATTTCATCCTACAACAGAACAATGACCCAAAGCACGCCTCCAAATTATGCATGAACTATTTAGGGAAGAAGCAGGCAGCTTGTATTCTATCTGTAATGGAGTGGCCAGTGCAGTCACCAGATCTCAACCTCATTGAGCTGTTGTGGGAGCAGCTTGACCGTATATGGTAGGCAAAAAAGTGCTCATCAAGCCAATCCAACTTGTGAGAGGGCCTTCAGGAAGTATGGGGTGAAATGTCTCAAGATTACCTTAGCAAATTAACAGCTAGAATGCCAAACGTCTGCCATGTTGTAATTGCTGCAAAGGGAGCATTGTTTGACGAAAGCAAAGTTTGAAGGAGAAATTTATTATTTCAAATAAAGATCATTAGTTCTAACCGTTTCAATGTCTGAACTATATTTTCTATTCATTTTGTAACTCATTTGATAAATAAAAGTATGAGTTTTCATGGAAAACACAACGTTGCCTGGGTGACCCCAAACTTTTGAATGGTAGTGTATATGTGTGCTAACTAAGGAATAAAGAACAGGAATACCTCTATATATGTTTTGGTGTGTATGGGAGGCATCAGAGCAGCTGGTCTCCTCCCACTAGCTCAGTCAATTGCAAATTAAGAGAGAGAGTCTGCAGAGGGGAAAGCTAGTAAAAATACAAGAGACAAGGTTTTATAATGGCCAGAAATATTGTTAATGGATATGGGATAATCTCCTGACTGTTTGTTGTCCAACCCCTTTGATTTGGGGTGCTGAAGAGCCCTGTATAAATAGTGGAGGTTGATTATTTGCACTGCTGCTTCCTTCATTCCTAAAGGGACATACAAGATAGCATAGCACTTCACCTGATTGGTCTTTGGCACTCCCATAAGAATGAATAGAGCAGTTATGCATATGATCAACCACCAGTTTACTTTGCTCACTTCTCAGTATCGATGAGGTATCTTAGCAGGCAGACCTCTTGTGATTGGGAAGTCATCCCCTCTCCCATGGATAGTTGATAACTTCAAAACTTGAGAATACCCCTTTAAACTGAAGTGGGTTGCAATTCTCTTGGAATCCAATGGCTCATTGGTCCAATAAAGCTTTTAGTTAGACCTTTTGATTCATAAGGAAAAAAATGAACAAAATGGCCTTGATCAGACCCTTTGTGGTATTTGCGTTACAAGGTTTGTCAGCTTTGTATTAAGTCACAGAGCCATCTGCGAAATTGGAAGCAGCACTATTCAATATTCATGAATGTCTGTAATGAACTGAACACACATTTGCTACTGAAGCTACTTTTAACATTATGCTTCATTGTTGGTTAACGGAAAGAAACTTTTATTTTGCATCACTCCAATGCACGGTCCGTTTGTGAATAATAGTAAATTCAGTCTCGTAATGACGTTCACTTCAAGATAGCCCAGTCAGTAATTTAGGTAAATTGCAGCTATGCAGTAAACTTTTCTGCTGTAGTACGATCAGATTTTCCTTCCAGAATGGAGTCTGCAGTGTTTGCAGCCCGCACTGCTGGCATTTCTCTCCAATTAGCAGATTCACACACTGATGGCTTGTGCCAAATTTAATGTTCAATTTCGAAAAGTGCGTAGCTCGTGAAAGTGAGAGGTTTGAATGACAGGAATCTAAATTAAGTGACAGCTTTGACTTCCAGCAAATGGAACAGAATATTCCATATGCTTTAATGTTCTCATTATGATACCACAAGGAAAGAAGACTTTTTAACTATTACAGTTCATACATTTCAAATTTCAGTATTGTTTTCCCATCAGTAGCATAGCTTCCGGGGTTAGGGGGGCAGAGGGTGTGGTCACCTCGAGAACTGCGATCACAGGGGCTTCCCAGGAGCTATTGCCACATTTAACTTTATTGGCATATAGTTGATCTCTATGGCAAATCAGAGACACTTTCCATTCTGTAGACCACAGGTTGCTTTAGTCCTATAGTCTACATAACGACATGTTCAGAGCGGAGTCACACAATGACATCATAACACTAGGACATGCACAAGACGTCACTGCATTCATCTGCTGGGGACCTGATTCTATCTGCTACTGGACTCACTGGGATAGTGTATGTATATAATGTTAATTTTTTATTTTTAAATTGTGTTATGACCATAATTTGCAGGGCCCACAAAAATATTGGGGACTACTGTTTGTAAATAGTTGGTGTTACTAAGGAGGCGCCCATGAATAGTGGGGGCTACTAAGGGGAGGCCATCATACATAGTGGGGTTACTAAGGGGGCTATCATAGAGTGTGGGGGCTACTAAGAGAGCCATGACACAGTGTGGGGGCTACTAATGGGGCCATGATACAGTGTGGGGGCAACTAAGAGGACCTGACATAATGTCAGGACTACTAAAGGGGCATAACACAGTTTGGGGACTTCTAATGGGGACATTATACAGAGTAGGGGCTACTAAGAGAGCCATGACAAAGTATAGCAGTTACAAACAGGGCCAAAACAGCGTGTGGGGGTTACTTAGTGGACCATGACACAGTGTGGGGCCTACTAAGAGAGCTATGACACAGCATGAGGCTACTAATGGAGCCATGATACAGTGTGGGAGCCAATAAGAGGACCATGGCACAGTGTGGGAGCTACTAAGAGGGCCATGGAATAGTGTGTGGATTACTGATTAGGACATCATGTAGTGCCTTGGCTACTGAGAGGGTCATTATACAGCGTGAGGGCTGCAGAGGGGGTCATGATACACTGTGAGGGCTACTAATGGAGCCATGGTAAAGAGTAGGGGCTACTTAGGGTGCCATAATACAGAGTGGGGGCTATTGAGAGGGTCAACATTTAGTGTGTGGGCAAATGAGAGAGTCATCATTCAGTGTGGGGGCTAGTATGAGCACCAAGAAACATTGTGCGGGCTACTGAAAGGACCATGATAATGTATGAGGGCAACTAAGGGGCCATCACAGTTTGAAGATTACTTGAAACAAACATTGTGGGGGCTCCTAAGGGGCTCCTAAGTGGCCATCATACAGTGGGGGGATTACTATGAGGGCCATCATATAGTGTGGAAGCTAATTATTATTGTTTTTATTATTTTTATTGTAATATATAAACAGTAACACACTGCAAATAAGATAACTATGCTGGATTTTGTGTTAAATTACCAGTCAACCATTTCCCAAGTGTCTAGGAATGCGTGATATATAGTGAATGATGCGTGCAGAGCTCAATGGGTGGCCTTTTGCAGCTGACATGTTGTGATTTTGACGGTCTTCAGGCACAGTACGCAGTGTGCTGATCACCACTGTCTTGTGCCAATCTTAGCAGTTCCATTTTAAATCCTCATATCATGTCAGTTTTTCCAGTTGCTGTTCCCCAATCCTACTGTCACCTGGTATTGTGACATCGATGATCCACATTTCTTTTTTATTACAATTTTATGAAGCGGAGTATTGTGTTCCAAAACTTTTCAATCTAAATTCGGAAGTCCCATAGTAGTTTTGCATGTCCATTTTCAATAACCATTTCAGGCTTATGATCCCACCAGTTCTTTGACAGGAAGATGGTAATTGTGGCGCAAGTTTCAATGAATCATCTGAGCAACTGTATTAGGGCCTTTGCTTGTAGTCTGTCTGCGCAATCTTCTTGCAGTAGCTCAGTATATGAGGCTGGTTTCACATTAGCATTCGGCACCGCAGCGTATGGGGTGCATACCAAATGCAGTGCCGAACGCAGACATTTTCATGTGAACGCAGTGGTGATTGTCTGCATGCGTTCACATGAAAATGTCCATAGGAATGCATTGCTGGTCTGGCCTGATGAACCTGGCCATCGGGAGGAGAGAGAGGACTTGAATCAGCTAACTAGCTGATTAGTTTAAATCACCCGCCAACACCGATTGGTGGGTGGGCGATTTAAATCGATCAGCTGATGTGTCCCCTGACAGCATCAGCTGTGAGTTTAAATCGCGAGCAAGCCGATCGGTGTTGTTGTGGCGCCCTGTTACAAGTAAAGCCACAGAACCAACTAGTTCACTAAGGGATTTCCACATCTGGTCCTCACATACACCCAACACCTTCCTCTCCAGGTCTGTAGGGGGAGCCCCACTGGTTGCTGTTAAGCCAGATCCCCTATAAATACAGGTGCTGGGGGTGGAGTTAGCCAGTGTGTGCAGTCACTAGAAGAACTGTGAAGGTCAGCTCAGTGCCTAGGGAGCAGGACTGGTTACCGAAGCCGTGCTAGGCCCAAAAACAGCACACCGCCAGAGCCAGTGTGAGGGTCCAGAGAGCGGGGGCCGAAGGCAGAGGCGAGGAACACTACAAAGGGAGGTAGAGGAGCCACACCGGCTCACCCCACTAGAACACTGGTCACTGGAGTCTGAGTCTGCAGAAGGAAAAGAAGTTAGCCCAGCAGAGAATCCAGAACACCGAGGAGGCTTAGCTTCACGGACACTCGCAGCAGCCACATTTGAGAGCCAGGGACTGCAAGAGAGATAGCGGTAGCCCAAGAGGGAGCCCTCAGTGCAGCAACACGGGTGTAATGGACACAGAAAGGTCAGGCCTGGTTTCACACATGGCAGACTCAAGAAAAGGGACAGGACAAGGAGGCCTATACCTCACTTGGTGTGGAGATCCCGAAGTGCATCCTTCAACCCAGGACACGTACCTGTTTTCCATCAGTAAAAGGCACAGAAAAAGACTTTGTGTGCATGTCCGTTCTTCAACTACACTGCCCCATCCTACCGTGCTGCCCTATTCCACCATCATACCCTACAGCCCCAGGGAACCCACTTTTCCTGTAGAGAGTCACAACACCTTGCTGCCGCCCTTCACCCCTGAGGTCCCAGCAGTGCCGGTGCCATCACCGGATCTACAGCTGGCATCATGACTGACAATAACTTTAATCCCTGTAAATATTCCCCTTATTATTTTGTCACCAGGAACACGGACTCGAGCACCTACCACTCGTGACATCCCCTTACCAGTACCCCTGAGATCCGAGCACCCCAATCCCTTGGTACGAGACATTGGCAGGCGATTTAAACTAATCAGCTAGTTAGCTGATTCAAATCCTCTATATCCCCTCCTGACGGCCGGGCTCAGAGAGAATGGAACTGATTCAAGTCTTCTCTCTCCCCTCCCGACGGCCGGGCTCAGAGAGAATGGATTCCTATGTGATCCTCAGCGTTTGTCTGCGGTGTCCTGTGGATGGCCGTGCGTCTTCATTGCCCTTCATGTATGATTTGTACGCTTGTAGAACCGTGCATACAAATTATACATTCTCGGACGCACAGAAAATGCAACTTGTCGCATTACTGTGTGCCGAGAATCCGCGCATGCGGATGTGAATGCAGCCATCTGCAGGTGACACTGTGCATCGCCATGTTAAACATGAGGATGGACGATGCATGCGGTCTGCTCCCGTTCATCCACCGCAATACACTGCGGCGGGGAATGCTAATGTTAAACCGGCCTGATTCATTGTTTCATCTGCTTCCTTGCACAGTCGACATATGGAGTCTGTAGTTGATTTTTCAATATGGCTTCAATTGCATTCTCACGAAAGGCTTGCTTCTTGGCTGTTTATTATTATTATTATTATTATTATTTATTATTATTATAATTATTACTATTAACCATTTTAGGACTAACAAACCTTGGACATTTAGGACAAAGTGTTATTTTTTTTTTTTTAACTTTCTCATTCTCATAGCAAAGAGCAATATCATTTTTATTGTACAGCACCATGGAATCAAAATAGTGCTCTATAAATAAATAATAATAATATTTCTTCAATGTAATGGTGCATAGGTTTGTTTTTTCGTTTGTATTTCTCAGTGGTACTATGCACATATAACTTTTTAAATGATTTTTATTAACAGCTTATGAAAAGGGATAGAAAAAAACAGCAATTCTAAAATAGTTTTTTAAATTGAAAAATTTGTCCCATTCACTATGATGCACAATGAAAGTGTTCTCTTCACTTTGTTGATCAGTATGGATATACAATACCATATTTACATGGTTTTAATGATGTTTTATTATCATTGAACATTAAATACACTGAAAGAAAAATCTATTGTTTCTGTGTTGCTATATGTGACAGCAATATCATTAAAGGGAACCTGTCACCCGATTTTAAGGCCCTACACTATCTCTAGCTGTCCCTACACCTTCCTAGCAGCTCCCTATCTATCCCTTTCTTATCTAAAGTGTCCCTATGAAAGATGTGTAAAATAAGTCTAAACTTACTGCAGTCCCCGTGGTTGGGGGACTGGGTAGGCGTGGCCACGCTGCATTCCTCACTCCTCTGTGTGGTAATGCACGCCTCGCTGGGCAGCATTATTCTGGGTCCTCTCTGCCCTATTAATTGGAATCTCCCACCCTCTACACCTCTTTGCACCGGCCGGGCGGTGCATTATGGGCCGTCACGTGATCAAGCCCATAATGCACTGGGGCTGATCACGTGATCGGCCCCATAATGCACTAGGGCCGATCATGTGACGGCCCATAATGCACCGCGCCGGATGTGACGCCCGGCCGGTGCAAAGAGGTGTAGAGGGCGGGAGATTCCAATTAATGGGGCAGAGAATAATGCCGCCCAGCGGGCGTGCATTACCACACGGAGGAGTGAGGAACGCAGCGTGGCCACGTCTACCCAGTCCCCCAACCACGGGGACTGCAGTAAGTTTAGACTTATTTTACACATCTTTCATAGAGCCACTTTAGATAAGAAAGGGATAGATAGGGAGCTGCTAGGAAGGTGTAGGGACAGCTAGAGATAGTGTAGGGCCTTAAAATCGGGTGACAGGTTCCCTTTAAGGCTTTTCTATCAAAAGAGCTGTATGAGAGCTTAATTTTTCAGGGCAAGAAATAATTTTCATTAGTAAGATCCATTGGCACCCCATGATTGTTCTAACAGTCAGCATTTTCTTTCTATCAAACGCATTACATTTGTATCGCCCTTAGGGCTATGGGTTACTCAGGACCGGTCCTTATTCTCTGCTTACAGGTGGATGTCACGGTGGTGGCCGTGGACCGGTTCCGTGGCCCTGGAGGGACAGCAATTAAAAAGGGAAAAAATAAAAACACAAATAAGAGTTTGTCAGTGACCCCACCTGTGGGATGCGGCCGGGTATGACCACCGCTGCTTATCTCAGCTTCAGGGGATGATGTTGGGATGCAGCAGGATGATAAACCCTCCACAGGTAGGGCTAGGATGATGAGGATGCAGGAATTAGCTCAAACAATGATGTGGAGACACAAGAGTAACAGTCTTTTCTTTAACTTTAATGGTGTAACTCAGGTAGTACCGGGTACTCTTTTCTAAAGTTCACGGGGTCCGGAGCTTGGAGGTAATTTTAGACTTTCCACGCCAGGCAAGTCCTGAGGATTTCCTTTTAGATTGTGTCCGTTGGGCCCTGGCTGCATAAAGCAATGCTGTGACCCTCTCTGTTCTGTACTAGCTGTAGGACAAGCAGCGTGAACCCTTCTCTTGGCTGTATTTCTACTTAGGTCTCCTGGGCTCTGTAGTGTGGTTGTGTCTCTTTAGCTTTACAGTGAACGGGGCGGTGTATAACTATCCGTTCTCCGGATTTGGCCGCTGGGTGTATAATCCCTTACGATCTTGGTCTCCGGTGACTGTACTATACTTAATTCTTCCTTCTCTCCTCCTCAGGCCCTCACTATGGGCTCCACACACTGTCAGTTTCCTTGGACCGGCCTAACACGGCTCCTGTCCCCAAGATTACTTTCCTCTCCTCCTGCTCTGCTCAACTGTCACCTCAGCTCTCCTGACAGGAACTTACTAGCTCTGCCCCCTGCACCTGCATATCTAGGGGACCTCTACTGACTTCAGCAATTGACCTGACCTCAGCTGTTAGAGCTCCCCCTACAGGCCTAGGTTGGAATATGTTATATATGTGCTTCACCTGGTGGATGTCTTGCCTCCAAGCTTGTAATGTGATTACCGAACCCCGGGCGCCACACTTGCATAGTCAGTAGAGACCATGGCATGTAAAGAGCTAAATGGCTGGGATTGTACATGGTTGCGATTTTGGCTGGTGATGGAAATTTTCCTGCTTCATCATTGTGCTCAACATTTACAGCATAGTGAGTTAAAGGGAACCTGTCAGGTCCTCTAAACCAGTGCTCCCCAACCTTTTTTGCACCCGGGGACCGGCTTCATGCAAGACCATTTTTCCGTAGCCCGGCAGGGCGGGGTGGCATATGGGGTGGGGCTATGGAGAAGGATTCAAGTTTAGTACCCTGTTTTAACGAAAGATGTGCTATGTCTTATTTTCAAGGGATCACTTATTTTTCCATCCCCTTGCAGCCCCCAATATGGTATCCTCATCATTCCCTTGCAGCCCATAATATCCACATCATCCCCTAGCAGCCCCCAATACTGTATCTCGCATCATAATCCCCTTGCAGCCCATAATATCCATCATCATCCCCTAGCAGCCCCCAATACCTTATTCCCCATCATAATCCCCTTGCAGTTCCCATCATCCCCATGCAGCCTCCATCCTTTTGAAGCCCCCCATCATCCTCGTATCGCAGCCCCATCATTCCCATGCAGCCCCCATCATACTTTTGCAGCCCCCATCATCCCCATGCAGCCCCCAATACTTTATCCCCATTATCATCCCCTTGTAGGCCCCATCATTCCCATGCAGCCCCCATCATCCCCCTGCAGCCCCCAATACTGAATCCCCATCATCTTCCTTTTGCAGCTTCCATAATCCTCCTCTTGCAGCCCCCATCATCCCCATGCAGCCACCATCATCCCTATGCAGCCCCCATCATATTTTTTGCAGCCCCAATCATCCTCCTCTTGCAGCCCCATCTTCCTTTTGCAGCCACCATCTTCCTCCTATTGCAGCCCCCATCATCCCCATGCAGCCCACGCGCACACACACACACACACCCTTTTCTCACCGGTCCGGCGCCACTGCACCTGCAGCATTACAATGCCGCTCTGCTCTCTTCCTCAGCTTCGTGCATAGATGTATCACAGTGCAGCATCCAGGCCAATCACAGCATAGCAGCCAGTGGTCAATCGGTACCTCGCTGCTGCACTGTGATTGGCGGACTGCTTCGCTCATACATCGACGAACAGAGCAGAGGAAGAGAGCAGAGTGGTGCCGTAATGCTGCAGGTGCAGCGGCGAGCAGCATCCACTGCTCTGAGCCGCGGACCAGCACAGACACCCCCACGGCCCAAATCGCAGCCTGGTGGTTAGGGACGCTTGCTCTAAGCCCTCTAAACTACAAGCAGGCACATGTGTGGGCCAAAATTCTCTGGCTAACCTTTCCTGTCTAATGATATTTTAACAATCCAATGTGTAAAAGAATATTTATAATGTTTGTTTTCTCTATGCTAATTAGGGCTTTGACTAGTCGAGGGGGCGTTACTTATCTGACTAGTCTGCCATCTTTCCATGTTATCACGCCCCTGTGGGTGTTTTAACTGTTTCCAGGAGCCAACATCACCATTATCTCATGAAAATCTCAAGTCTCTTGCCCATGGTGTCACTGCGCCTCTGTGTTTGGTGTATGGGTCCCAGCTTCAGAGGTGCACTGCACATGATCAGGATTTTTCTGCATTTACGACTTTGCCTAGTGCATCTCTACAGCTGGGAAGCATTCACCCGGCTGCAAAGCCGCACTGCACATAATTAAAAGTACAGAAGACTCCTGATCATGTGCTCCTAAAGCCGGGACATGTACACCCAGCTACAGAGTTGTAGTGATGCTGCAGGAATGAGACAAAAGATTTCCATGAGCTAGCGGGTCGTGGGTTCCTGAAAACTGTTGTCACCCCCACCGAGGCGTGATAACATGGAAAGAGAACACAACGTCCCCTCGACTAGTCATTATAAATCATTTTCTTTCCACATTGGATTGTGAGAATATCATTAGACAGGGATGGTTAGGCAAGGAATTTTGGTCCACACATGTCCATGCTTGTAGTTTAGTGGGATTAGGGGACCTGACAGGTTCCCTAACATTTCATCATGTTTTACAAGTACGGCAGGAAGCATGAAGGGGTTAAGAGCTGTCTATTTTCAAAAAGTTTCATCAATTGTTTCTCTAGTGTTGGAAAATTAAATAAGACTAAAGTTCACACTTGGTAACTGTGAATAGATTGGTTTGCTTCACTCTCACGGCAGGGAAGCTGCAGAATAAAACAGCGGAAACAGAAGATCATGAAAAGGAATCAGCTCAAACAGAGAGAAGATATTTAAGGAGATACTAAAATTAGGGTGACTTTTCTTAAAAGGACTTTATTTGTATTGATATTTTGTAAAAGTATAGAATTAAAGAGCTATCCCATCTAGAAGTATTTAGTATCAATCTAGATAAGTGAGAAGATCACGGGGGCTGACATAGTTCTTCAATGTCAGCACCTGGCTGTTACTATATGTGCCATACTGTGAATGGATGGGCAGTGCACATGTTCAACTGCTGCACCCTTCCATCTCTTTTTAGATCTTGTGGTTTGGAAAAAAGCTTGAAATTAGACCATCCTTTTTCTAGGATTTGTGATCTTTCTATTGGATATAAGAACTGGATAAAACACCAAGAACGTTCATGCATTTGTAGAACACTGTTATAAACACAGTGTAAAACAGTGTTATGCATGTACCAAACTTAAACATGGGTAAAGGAAAAAATAAAATGTATAACACAACAGATGCATCCTCACCCTACTGGTACCTGTACAAACTAGAAGACTCCTAGCCGCACAACTAAAAACACTAACTTGGACCCAGCTACCTACAAGGCCATCTAGCGGTTTCTTATTTCTCCTAAGGAACCAGAGGGAGGGCTGCTACACACAAGTTACAAAGAGAGGGAGAGTGTACAGAGGGAGACTGGGACCCAAGGTAAGGAAGTTTGAAGCGCGTGCAAAAGGGAGGAAAAGGGAGGATAATAAAAGCAAGAGAGACCTCCCACCAACCTAACTGAGGACATTGGAAAGGTGCTGGGAAAGTAAATGAGAAAACACAGAGCAGTAACACAACTGGTCTCTGCCTAACAAGCAAACTCCCCTAATTAATCGGGAAGTAAGTCTCTCCTCCTCTGTAGGCAGATCAGTGACAAAGTCCATTGTACGGGGTTGAGATGGAACCTTGCTAGGTGAGAGTAAACCTGCAAAAACTTGAAGAGAGGGATTAACCCTGGCACAGATTCTGCAACCATTGACATACTTTTCAATATCCCTAATAGCATTTTGCCACCAAAAAGATCAACTTGGCAGAAAAATCTGTATGCCTTGCTTAAACAGAATCATGCGTAACTTTAGTCAGACCCACTCGCAAAAAGATGGGTACATAGAGTTTGTTTATAGGTAAATCTTCCACTGCATTGTCCTGAGCATTCTGAATGCACTGTCTGAGTTCTGACCTCTGATCACCCCATACCACCCCCTACCACACCCTCATCAAGAACCCTGACTGGTTCTTTGTCCCTCAATTCTGGGACAATTCTATAAGACAAAACATTAGGCTTAATATTCTTAGATCCAGGGAGACAAATTATGGGAGCCAAGGATCTCGAGAGACACCTAGAAGAGCCAAAGTAACTCCATAGCCTAACCTCTTAGGTCTCCCAATTGCTGCTCAGATTGTGTTTAACTACCCATGGCAGGTCTAGCACTACCTTTAAAGGTAGAGAAAGTAGAAATATAAATAATTTATCCAAAGCAAGATTCCCGGGCACTAGTCAGACCCCTTCTCATCACTGAACTAAGCGGTGTTGCACTAGTCTCAGAAAACAAGTCCATGCACTCATAAGAAAATATGAGACGGCACTCACCGCTTGTAGTGTTATAATCTCGGCTTCTTTATTTCATCCTTGCAGGTTACAGGCAAAGCACAAGCGGTGAGTGCCGTCTCATATTTTCTTATTAGAAATATAAATTAAATGGATTCAATATGAACTCCTCCTATCTTCATACAAACATTCTCAACCTTCATAGTAACATGACTTAGTGAAAGAGGACAATTATCAATAGCAGAATGTGGTTATGATTGCTTTCAACTTACTCAATCTAAAGAAAAGTCTTGATCAATTAAATTCAAGGTAGAACCTGAATCAATGAATGCAGGAGTTCAAACCAAACTAGACCAAGTCTCAAGTGATACCTGTAATAAAAAAAATAATAAAATAGGACAACTTAAGAAACACCCACTAGCAGCTAAGCAAATTAAAAAAAAGAGAACCATCAGCAGTTAAATAGAAACTGATCAGTGTGTGGCTCAGCAGGGAAGGAAGCCGCCCATGCAGCAAAAGGTCACAGGATTGAGTCCTGAAACCAAGACATGACAAATTCTTTACCTTTTCAAACTCACAATGCTGGCATATTAAACTCCCAAATAGCATGTGGCAATCCACCCAGCACCTGCTAAATAAAAAACATGAACAACGATTTCTTCGGTTACAGAATCTATTGAAATATTAGACCATAAATAATGAAACCTTATTAAACCGTTGTGCTGGGAATCAATATGCCATCCGCTCGACTCTATGCAGTCTTGTCTGGCTTCAAAGCTCCAACACACAGAACCATTTGTTCAAATACCACCAGCTGTGACTTAATATAACTCCTTGAGCATAAAGAAAAGTAGAAGATTGCAAATATTAAACATATTTAAAGGGAACCTGGAACCCGACACCTGGATCAAGGCCCATGAACTAATTATATGTCTACATCTTTGAAAGTTAATTTCTGGCAGACCCAATGCGTCAGGAAAACTTACAGAATATAGTGATAATCACCTTTTCAAATGCCTATCGCTGCATATCCAAAGCATCATGGCTAGCCGATAAGGTGTTCACTACAGGTTTGCCAATAGCACAGCTACTGAGATGTGACAGTTATCCTTAATCCATTCTCACACTTTCCTCCTAGAACTTTGTACCCCCTTTGAACACAAGCCACGAGTTTGGGCATGAACAGTGTGTCCTCAAGCCTCTGGCATGTAGGTAGATGTCAACTATTCATACCCAAAGTTACAACATTCCCGAGCAACTGTGAAATGCAAACAGGTGTTAGGTTCCCTCTAAAGATGTTATTTGCGTTCTTCTATTTTTCTCCATGATCAAGGTGCATTTTAAAGTCATAGATGGTGGTATAGGAATGGATCTGTGTGTTGGAGCTTTGAAGGCTGACATGACTGCCAAGAGTTGAACGGCTGGCATGTTGATTCCCAGACCAATTTTTTAATGAGGTTACATTAACCCCTTAGTGACGGAGCCAATTTCCACCTTAATGAGACAGACTGTTTTTTGTAATTTTGACCAGTGTCCCTTTATGAGGTTATAACTCTGGAACGCTTCAACGGATCCTAGCGATTCTGAGATTGATTTTTCGTGACATATTGCGCTTCATGTTATTGATAAATTAACGTCGATAATTTTTGAGTTTATTTGTGAAAATGTCAAAAATTTGGGAAAAAGTTTGCAAATTGTGCAAATTTTGAATTTTTATTCTGTTAAACCAGAGAGTTATGTGACACAAAATAGTTAATAAATAACATTTCCCCATGTCTACTTCACATCAGCACAATTTTGGAAGAAAAAAAAATTTTGTTTAGGAAGTTATAAGGGTTCAAAGTTCATCAGCAATTTCTCATTTTTCAAGCAAAATTTACAAAACCATTTTTTTAGTGACCACATCCCATTTGAAGTCCGTCTGAGGGGTGTACATGACAGAAAACACCCAAAAGTGAAATCATTCCCAAAACTGCACCCCTCAAGCTACTCAAAACTACATTCAAGAAGAATTTTAATGTGGCGCCCCTCTGGCTAGGTGCCACAGGGAAGTATTACACTTTGACAACAAATGTGGTATCTCTGTAAGTTGTCGGTTTAGGGTTTAACCTATGGAGTCTCAAGTTACACACACACACACAGGACTAGGCCACCTTAATATAGAGGGACTGGTTATTTAGTAGGTGCAAAAGGGGTGGAGCCTAGGTTAGTGAAGAAGTAGTTGAGTAACAGTTACCTTAGACAGTTCTGGGAAGGCAGTCAGGGAGGACACGCTTGACAGCACAGCTGACAGGTGGGATGCCCATCTCTAAGAGGGGGCCCAGTACAGAAGAGGACGGACCAGAACCGGCTGGAGCCATCTGGTAATGTCCGGGGAAACACCGGCAGAATGGAGAGCCGAGGCGGTCAGCAGTTTATCTCTGGCCGCAAACCGACAAGCTGCGGGCCCATAATCACCGGGTAGCCGTTAGCGCCACAAGGTACCTCGCCTCTCAGCACCAAAATAGATCCAAGATCACAGGGGTATCAGTCCGGATTCCGGTGGCGGGAGGTCCTACCATTTACCTCTCCCGTCTGTACCGGTAAAGGAAATCTGTGCTCTACTGTGGAAGATCAGGGGACTGGCGGGAGAGCTCTGCAAGGGTGGTGAAAGACAGAGAAGAACAGATTAGACCCCGAAAGACTTGAGAAGGAACATCTGGAGACTTCATAGGGGGACCCTGAACTGGCAACAGTCACCTGTTAAACCAGACTGTACCGTCTTTTACCTTAACATCTGCCGGTACCCAGTAAAGTGGAGTTGGAGTTGAACTGGTCTCTGTCATTCTTCTTGCCGTGCCCGGAGGGCTTCAGCATCATCTTCAGCATTGCACCGGAGGGGTAAGAACCACCACAACCCCCATTTCCCCCTCATCATCCTCAATCACCATTGCCCTGAGGTAACGTTTCACCTGTGGGGAGCTGGATCACACTGAGCTGCACCCTTCATCACCTCAGCGGCCGGCCTGCAGCGCCCGTACCCAAATTACCGGGAACCATAGGTGGCGTCACGTACCCCTGTAAATATTCCCTCCCCACTATCTTACAAATGACAGCCAGGGCATGGAATCGGGAACCCGACCACACCCGTGATTCCCCAGTTAAATCCATCAAACCCAGGCCCGGTATCCGAGTACCCATAGCCATGGGCTCATCATTTTCCCTTCAGGTGCTTTACAGGAACTAAAGCAAAGTGGAAGGAAAAAATGGACATTTTAATTTTTCCAACAAAAATGTTCTTTTAGCCATAATTTTTTTCATTTTCACACGGGCAATAGGATAAAATGAATCATAAAATTTGTTGGGCAATTTCTCCGTAGTACACTGATTAACTCATATGTGGTCATAAACCACTGTTTGGGTGCACGGCACGGCTCAGAAGGGAAGGAGCGCCAATTGACTTTTGGAGCTAATTTTCCATTAGAAAAGTCAAATGGTACTCCTTCCCTTTTGAGCCCTGTTGTGCGCCCAAACAGTGGTTTATGATCACATATGAGGTATCAGTGTACTCAGGAGAAATTGCCCAACAATTTTTAGGATGCATTTTATCCTGTTGCTCATGTGAAAATGAAAAAAAATTTAGGCCAAAAGAACAGGTTCCAAATGCTCACTATACCCCTAGATATAATCCTTGAGGCATCTAGTTTCCAAAATGGGGTCACTTGTGGGGATCTCCAATGTGTCCGCTAACATTTTGAATGGAAAATTTGCTCCAATTGTTAGCGGACAGCATGTCGCATATGGAGAGCCCCTGTATGCCTAAACATTAGAGCTCCCCCACAAGTGACCCCATTTTGGAAACTAGACCCCCCAAGGAACTTATCTCAATGCATGGTGAGCACTTTGAACCCCCAGGTGCTTCACAAATTAATCCGTAAAAATAAAAAAAGAAAATTAAAAAAAGTACTTTTTAATTTTTACAGATCAATTTGTGAAGCACCTGAGTGTTCAAAAAGCTCACTATGCATCTAGATAAGTTCCTTGGGGGGGTCGAGTTTCCAAAATGGGGTCACTTATGGAGGAGCTCTAATGTTCAGGCACACAGAGGCTCTCCATACGTGACATGGTGTCCGCTAACAATTGGAGCTAATTTTCCATTCAAATTGTTAGTGGACACCATGTCGCATATGGAAATCCCCTGTGTGCCTAGACATTGCTTTTTCATTTTTACGCATTAATTTATGAAGCACCTGAGGGTTCAAAGTGCTCACTATGCATCCAGATAAGTTCCTTGGGGGGGTCTAGTTTCCAAAATGGGGTCACTGGTGGGGGAGCTCTAATGTTTAGGCACACAGGGCCTTTCCACACGTGATATGGTGTCCACTAACATTTTGAATGGAAATTTTGCTCCAATTGTTAGCGGACAGCATGTCGCATATGGAGAGCCCCTGTGTGCCTAAACATTGGAGCTCCCCCACAAGTGACCCCATTTTGGAAACTAGACCCCACCAAGGAACTTATCTCAATGCATAGTGAGCACTTTGAACCCCCAGGTGCTTCACTAATTGATCCATAAGAATGAAAAAGTACTTTTTTTTTTCACAAAAATTTTCTATTTTTATTTTTACGGATTAATTTGTGAAGCAACTGGGGGTTCAAAGTGCTCACCATGCATCTAGGTAAGTTCCCTGGGGGTCTAGTTTCCAAAATGGGGTCACTTGTGGGGAGCTCCAATTTCAACGCTGTCCCTGGTTACCTGATGTTGATCGTGGTAACTGGCCACACATCACGCTGAATAGTGGCCGCTTTGGTAGAGCGGACAGGGAAACCTCTCATCTTCTGAAGTAACGTTGTCATCTTCAAATGCCTGTCCTCAATTTCATTATTTAAGAGCTAAAACTACACTTTTGATTTGGTGAAAGGTCCACTTTAAAGGGAACCTGTCATCAGGTTTTTGCCATCCCATCTGAGAGCAGCATAATGTAGAAATAGAGACCCTGATTCCAGTGATGTGTCACTTACTGAGCTGCTTGCTGTCATTTTGATAAAAATTAGTGTTTGCTGCTGATTTAGCAGTTTGTGAATATGCTGGACTGCTTGGTAGCCAAGTAGTCCTCATATGATAATCTCCAGCTGATTAAACAGTGTTTTATCAAAACTACACAAGTGACACATCGCTGGAATCAGGATCTCGGGTCCTATATTATGCTACTCTCAGATTAGGTTGCAAAAACCTGGTGACAGGTTCCCTTTAAGGTGAAGCTGCAGAACATACCATTAGCTGTATATATGCATACTTAGGTGCTTTCTGTCTTTTACTGCTTTCACATCTGAAGCATATAACAATTTTTTTTGGGCGGGTGAGAGGGTCATGTTCTTAGCTATAACCTTTTCATTCTTTTGTGTATGAGAAAGCATTAAAAATTGATTAGCACATTTCATATTCTAGGAAGGCACGGCTGAAGGGGAGTAGGACATTTATAGGCTTTCACTTTTTAATTTTGCTGACCAAAGCTCCAGCTCTCCTCACTTGGATGATCTTTTTGGCACTCTGTATTCTTTATTACATTGTGTGGAAACATTTCACAAAATTAAAAGACTCTAGTATTGTCTTCATCTTGTATCAAATAATGAAAATATATCAGGTTTTAAAAAGGCACAAAAACTGCATTGCAGTCATGCAAAATTGTGAATTACAGATGCATGTTGTAGACTTGGAGGTATTCTCAGGTATACTTACATATGTTCCAAAAAGTTAATGGAAATAGTATAATAGAGATTGACAGAAAGCATCAACGAATGCATAGGGGTTCTCCCAACATTCTAAACACTTGTCGATCTACCTACAAATTATGCATAAGAAGTAGGGAATGGCGGGCCACTTAAAGGCTAGTGTACCAGTCCTTCACCTTACCCTGCCCACTTGCATGCCATATGCTTCATTGATAGCCAGAGCTCCTGATCGCAGTGGCATTGCAGCACTGAGCTGACATTAATTTAGCACATGTTGAGCCACTAAGGCTGCTTTCACATCATCGGTTTTCGCCGATCGCTGCAGTTGCGGTGAAAAAAAACGCAACTGCCGTGATTACCGCATAACCGCTGCACTTGCGGCACAGTTGCGGCAAGACCCATAGAATGTCTATGCGGGCTTGCGGCAGGTGCGGCAAGTGCGGTATCGGCACTTGCGGCAGGTGCGGCCGCGAAAAAACCACCAGTGGCCACTGGGAGAGATTTCGGTGAGATCCGCAGCGTTCTCCTGCGCTGTCATGCAGAGGACACTGCGGATCCATTGAGATCCAAGCGATGTTTGTGCGTTTGCGGGCGCTTGCAGATAAAACAAGCGCCCGCGACCGCACAAAAAATGCAACAAGCTGCGTTTGGAGGGCGCACAAATTGTGCGCATCCAAATGCAAACGCAACCGAATGCAGCCAAACGCAGGCACACGCGTTCCCATGTTAAACATTGGAACGCAGTGCGCAAGCGTTCGGCTGCGTTCGGTGAGCAAGCGTTTGCCTGCGTTCGGTACGCAGCGTTCACAAACGCTAATGTGAAGGCAGCCTTAGCTGGTGCATGTTGTGGGGATACATGAGCCCCAATGGCATTGTCAGAGACAATAAAGGTATGTGTTCACACTGTAAATGAAAAAAATTTGGATTTAAAATCTAAATCTCACAGAAATCACAGCAATAATATAAATTCCTGAATAACGGTTTTAAATAAAAGTAATAGAGTTCACAAATAGAAAATATTCTAATTAGTATATTGTTACTGAATACTAAAATAATGTTACACCATAACCATTTATTACCACCACATTGTCTAAATAGGACCACCATGCTATAGCAAAACAATACCAACTTAATCAAGACCAATATACCCCTAATACCATATATAAAGGGCAAATATGGCCACATAACACCATAACTATATATTACCAACATATACTGTATGTGTTGCGTTATAGAATAATACCACCATATATATCATTGAGAAAAACCGCAATACGCAACCAGTGACAGTTGTACACAGGAGCCCTAAAGATAGTATACAGTGTAATTGAACAGGTAATGCAGTGATAACCAGCGAAATTATACACAGGAGCTCTGTATATATAGTAGTGTATGTGTAAGTGTCAACATAATACAGTGGTCATTGGTGACATTATACACAGGAATTCTGTAAATATTATATAATGTTATTGTAAGGGTGTAGGTAATACAGCAATCACCAGGGACAGAATACACAGGAGCTCTATAGATATTATATAGTGTAAGAGAACAGGTAATACAGCAATAAACAGTGACACATTACACAGGAACTTTGTAGATAGTTTATAGTATATATAGTGCAGGTATATTCAAAATATCCAGTAACTCACTAATGACGTCTCTAATTGAAGTAGTCGCTGAGCACTATGTTTTCTACCAGCCACAATTTATCTCTGCAAAATGTAACACACAGACATCTATGGCTAATCACCTCTAGAAACAACTTTTCCCCCCACTTCTGCACTGCACTGGATGAAGAGGACAACTGATATAATGCCTCCTTGGTCCCAAAAATAAAATATATTACAGCACTAACGTTTCCCTTTGTGGCTCCATCTTAGTAGAATTGTCCTCCTCTGTGACCCCCAAGCAATATTCTTGCTTATGTCCCCTTTTATGCCCCAAACAATAGGAAAAATTTCCTTTGTGTCTCCATATAGTAGTAATATTTGTCTTTGGGATCAAGAACAGCAGTAATGCTCACCCTCCCAATGGCGCCCATACAGTAGCAATATGCACCTAATCTACCTCCATACAGTACTTTATTCCATATTTTATGCCCCTTTACAGTTGTCATACGGCACTACCATTTCACCATCTTAAGACTTCAATGGGAGACTTTAATATAGTATGGGGCTACAATATGGAAATTATTAATGTATAGGGACAAAATAAGGTACATTATTAATGTATAGGGTCACAAAAATGACATTGTCTCCCCTTGAAATTCCATATATTAATAATGCCCTCCATTGTGGTCCCATAAGCTAATAAGACCACCCCTTGGCTCTATACACTGATAATGGTCCCCATTCTGGCCCCTATATACTTTTAATGTCTCCATTTTGGTCGCCATACACTTGTGAAGCCCCTACCATTCTGGCCTCGTACATTTATATACAACCCCTGGCAAAAATTATGGAATTACCTGGCTCGGAGGATGTCCATTCAGTTATCCATGACAAGGTTCCAACCTGCAAAGCTGATCTGGCAACAGCAGTCCGAGAAAGTTGGAGCCAGATTGATGATGAGTACTGTTTGTCACTCATTAAGTCCATGCCTTAGAGACCCGCAAGCTGTTATTAAAGACAGAGGTGGTGCAACAAAATACTAGTAATGTATTTGAGTGTTGTTTTGTTTGTGTGTTTGTCATGATTCCATCATTTTTTCCTCAGAATTGAGTGATTCCATAATTTTCCCCCTGCTTGGTCTATAAAAGTAACCGTTACTGGCTAGCATATATTTTTTCAAGATTTCTTTTAGTGTTTCTTCAAGGCAGAGAGTTGCCATTTGACATGACTTTAGTTTTGTGCCATGTCTGTGATCTGCTTTTTTTCTACAAAATTAAACAACTGAATGGACATCCTCCGAGCCAGGGGATTCCATAATTTTTGCCAGGGTTGTAGGGTCCAGAATAGAGGGGATTATACTTGCAATGCCCTCCATATACTTGTAGTGTCCCTAGATGTGGTATTCTAGCCATTTAAAACAGCTATAGATGGCCTCTTCTTCCTTCTGCTCCTTCTTCATGAATCAGAGACGGGTGGTATTATTGTATCACACATGGCGGTTGGCCTGATGTTAGCTTCTGGCCAGTGATAGGCTGATATGATGTACTGGCATTGTGGGGTTGGGAGCCAGTTGCTTTCTGCACTGTAATATTTTTTAACTATATGTACATCCACAATGGCCCATCCAAATGAAAATAATGATGGCATGACGGTCTATCAACTGCTATGGGTCATGCTGTACTCACATGCTCAGGGACTAGGACAATTACACTCCTTTTCTCATAGATCAGTTTTGCTCTTTGATTAGATCTGTATTTCATCAAATGGGTTCATATGTGTGAGTCCTTGAAATTTATTACAACTCTGATGGAATTTTCTAATAGTTTTATATACTTTTATTCCACTGTTAATACATTTAATGTGGACAAACAATATCATGAAAATTCAAATTGCCTATTAATATTTTATTTTCATTTCAATGGATCACACTTTCTAGAAAAAAAGAAATACTGTGCTGCCCATATTATCATAACCCCAGGACCCCAATAACTAACCATACAGTGGTGAAGGGGGAATCACAGACAGTATGGGGCTCCCAAGCCCCAGGTTAGAGACTCCTGCGAGAGGAAAAAAGGCAAAGTAGGTTTATGGTAAGGCACTTCTATGGACTATTTACTTCAATATATTCTGGGGTTTATAAAGAAAATGAATTTCTTATCTATTTTACTGGTTCAATCTTGAAAGTGTCAAAATGTAAAATAAAATATGAAAAAAAAACTGATCAACAATTGCAAAGTTCAGTCCTCAACTTATAGGGTTTGTTCAGACAAGTGTATAAATCGGACGTGAGCTATCTGATTGTTTCTTATTATTATTGGATAGCTCACTGACCCATGGCATACAATTTTTATGGATATATTGTAATTCTAAAACATAAGAAACTGTGAATGTTACAACTACTGTAAAAAAACATTACATACGGAAAACAAGTGAAAAAAAAATCATCCCACTCTTCTGGATGAAAATGATTCCTTATATCCCACGGCAGATTTTTTGCTTTCTTGGCCTTTTGAATGATGGCACACAAACATTTTTTCCGCTTGTGGTTAGTGGTTGGGTGAATCCATTTATTGTCAAACTATTGTGTTTTCGCTTTTTTTAAAAATCTTAATGACAACCAAAAACATCCAAATGGCCCTGATGAAAAGTTAACATTCCCTGGTGATTGTGCCCTGATATCATGCACAGACGTTGACACAAATGGGTTTGAATGGCTAATAAAGGTAACATCCTCACCTGTGACCTGTTTGCTTGTACTCAGTGTGTGTTCATCCAGCCACTGACATTTCTGGATTGTGAGTCATGGGGAAAGCAAATAAATTGTCAATGGATCTATAGGAAAAGATAGTTGAACTGTATAAAACAGGAAAGGGATATAAAAAGATATCCAATGAATTAATAATTCCAGTCAGCAGTGTTCAAACTGTGATTAACCCCTTCACGACCCTTGGCCCACCGTTTGGGCCATGAAAACAAGTTCGTTCCCGACCTTTGGCCCAAACGGTGGGCCATGGAATGATCGGGCTCCTGCGGCCCGTGTGAGGGGGGTGACTCAGGTGTCACTGTACATAATGCACAGTGACAACCTGTAGTACACCCCACGGGGGGTGGATTAACCCCCCCGTGCCCAGGGCCCCTCTGATTGGCAGTTGAAATTCAGACTGCCAATCAGTGCTAGTAATCCCCTCCAGATCCGACTGGAGCTCTCCAATCAGATCTGGAGGGGCGGGATGACATGTGCCGTCTCCCTCCTAGCCCCCCCTCACTCCAGGGCCCCCCGATCGCCCTCCTGGCCCCCCGATCGCCGTTCTACCCCCCCCCACGGCGGCAGTAACAGTCATCACGCCGGCGGTATGCCCGCCGGCGGTAAATGACTATCACCGCCGCCGCCTGTCAGCTTCCACAGCCCCCTCTGTGCGATCACGGAGGGGGCTGATGAAGCTAACACCCCCATGCCCCGTATCCTTCCCCCCCATCCCTCTCTCACCTACCGGCGAGCCCGCCGGTGCAGCCGCGGTCCAGCTCCGGTGTGGGCTCCTCCTCTTCCGGGCTCCTCTTCCTGGATCAGGTAAGTATGTGTGAATGAATGAATGTATGTATGTAGTATGTATGTAGTATGTATGTAGTATGTATGTATGTAGTATGTGTGTGTGTATGTATGTAGTATGTGTGTATGAATGAATGAATGTATCTATGTATGTAGTATGTATGTATGTAGTATGTGTGTATGAATGAATGAATGTATCTATGTATGTAGTATGTATGTATGTAGTATGTGTGTATGAATGAATGAATGTATCTATGTATGTAGTATGTATGAATGAATGTATGTATGTAGTATGTATGCATGTATGTATGTAGTATGCATGTATGTTTGTATGTATCAATGAATGAATGGATGTCTGCGTGCGTGGCTGTCTGCGTGCGTGGCTGTCTGCGTGCGTGGCTGTCTGCGTGCGTGGCTGTGTGCGTGCGTAGCTGTCTGCGTGCGTGGCTGTCTGCGTGCGTGGATGACTGCGTGCATCGCTGTCTGCGTGCGTCGCTGTCTGCGTGCGTGGCTGTCTGCGTGCGTGGCTGTCTGCGTGCGTGGCTGTCTGCGTGCGTGGATGACTGCATGCGTGGATGACTGCGTGCGTGGATGACTGCGTGCGTGGATGACTGCGTGCGTGGCTGTCTGCGTGCGTGGATGACTGCGTGCGTGGCTGTCTTCGTGCGTGGCTGTCTTCGTGCGTGGCTGTCTCCGTGCGTGGCTGTCTGCGTGCGTGGCTGTCTGCGTGCGTGGATGACTGCGTGCGTGGATGTCAGCGAGCGGGCGTGGATGTCAGCGAGCGGGCGTGGATGTCAGCGAGCGGGCGTGGATGTGTGTGTGCATGGCTGATGGGTGCATAGGTGAATGGATGGGTGCAACAAGGGATCAAGTATCCTCTTGTTGTAGTCTCTGGGATCATAGTCATGGTGCACTGTATGACAGATCATTGTCATACAGTGCAACATAACTCTGACCCCATAGGCTGTAGGAAGAGGACACTTGATCCCTTGCTGCAATCTCTGGATTGAGCAGAGGCGATCGAGCGTCGTGGGACCTTCGTTGTGGACTACGTCGGAGGCGGTCGAGCGCCGTGGGACCTTCGTTGTGGACTACGTCGGAGGCGGTCGAGCGCCGTGGGACCTTCGTTGTGGACTACGTCGGATCTTTATAATAAAGATGGAGTCCAAATTTTGTTTGTTTTTTTTTCAAATAAAAAGATTTTTCTCTGTGTGTATTTTCTGACTATTTACCAGAGATTCCTAATGGCGGGTCTAACATTGGCCCTAAATTATGAATCTCGGGGCTTAGTGCCAGCTGCCAATAACAAGCTGGCATTAACCCCTTTATTACCCAGTTTGCCACCGGCACCAGGGCAACTGGAAGAGTCTGGGTACAGCGCCAGAAAATGGCGCTTCAATGAATGCGCCATTTTTTGGGGTGGCTGCGGGCTGCAATTCGCAGCATGGGGGGCCCAGAACGCTTGGGCCTCTCCATGCTGTGGAATCCAGCCCCCAGCTGCCTAGTTGTACCTGGCTGGACCAAAAATATGGCGGAGCCCTATGTCATTTTTTTTTCTAGAATTAGTTCTAGAAAGAAAAAAAAAAGGGCTTTGCTGTATTTTTGGGTACCAGCCAGGTACAACGAGGCAGCTGGGGGTTGCTGGCAGTCCGTAGCTGCCAAGTTGTACCTGGCTGGACCAAAAATATGGCGGAGCCCCACGCCATTTTTTTTTCTAGAATTAGTCCTAGAAAAAAAAAAATGGGCCTCGCTGTATTTTTGGTTACCAGCCAGGTACAACGAGGCAGCTGGAGGTTGCTGGCAGTCCGTAGCTGCCAAGTTGTACCTGGCTGGACCAAAGATATGGCGGAGCCCCACGCCATTTTTTTTTTTACGTCAACCAATAAAATGACAAGGAGCTTTGCCTTATTTTTGGATGCCAGCCAGGTACAACTTGGCAGTTGGGGGCTGCAATCCTCATCGTGGAGAGACCCAAATGTTGTGGCCCCCCACACTGCAAATTGCAACTCACAGCCACCCCAGAAAATAGCACATTAGAGGTGCCATTTTCTGGTGCTGTACCCCAACTCTTCCAGTTGCCCTTGTGCTGGTGGCACACAGGAGCACTCCATACGTGACATGGTGTCCGCTAACAAGTTGAATGGAAAATTAGCTCCAATTATTAGCGGACACTATGTCGCGTATGGAGAGCCCTTGTGTGCCTAAACATTGGAGCTCCCCCACAAGTGACCCCATTTTGGAAACTACACCCCCAAGGAACGTATCTAGATGCATAGTGAGCACTTGAACCCCCAAGTGGTTCACAAATTGATCCATAAAATTAAAAAAGTACTTTTTTTTTCCACAAAAAAATTATTTTTTCATTTTTACGGATCAATTTGTGAAGCACCTGGGGTTCAAAGTGCTCACTATGCATCTAGATACGTTCCTTGGGGGGTCTAGTTTCCAAAATGGGGTCACTTGTGGGGGAGCTCTAATGTTTAGTCACACAGCGGCTCTCCATACGCAACATGGTGTCCGCTAACAATTCCAATTGTTAGCGGACACCATGTCGCGTATGGAGAGCCCCTGTGTGCCTAAACATTGGAGCTCCCCCACAAGTGACCCCATTTTGGAAACTACACTCCCCAAGGAACGTATCTAGATGCATAGTGAGCACTTGAACCCCCAAGTGGTTCACAAATTGATCCATAAAATTAAAAAAGTACTTTTTTTTTCCACAAAAAATTATTTTTTCATTTTTACGGATCAATTTGTGAAGCACCTGGGGGTTCAAAGTGCTCACTATGCATCTAGATACGTTCCTTGGGGGGTCTAGTTTCCAAAATGGGGTCACTTGTGGGGGAGCTCTAATGTTTAGTCACACAGCGGCTCTCCATACGCAACATGGTGTCCGCTAACAATTCCAATTGTTAGCGGACACCATGTCACGTATGGAGAGCCCCTGTGTGCCTAAACATTGGAGCTCCCCCACAAGTGACCCCATTTTGGAAACTACACCCCCCAAGGAACGTATCTAGATGCATAGTGAGCACTTGAACCCCCAAGTGGTTCACAAATTGATCCATAAAATTAAAAAAAAACTTTTTTTTTTCCACAAAAAAATTATTTTTTCATTTTTACGGATCAATTTGTGAAGCACCTGGGGGTTCAAAGTGCTCACTATGCATCTAGATACGTTCCTTGGGGGGTCTAGTTTCCAAAATGGGGTCACTTGTGGGGGAGCTCTAATGTTTAGTCACACAGCGGCTCTCCATACGCAACATGGTGTCCGCTAACAATTCCAATTGTTAACGGACACCATGTCGCGTATGGAGAGCCCATGTGTGCCTAAACATTGGAGCTCCCCCACAAGTGACCACATTTTGGAAACTACACCCCCCAAGGAACGTATCTAGATGCATAGTGAGCACTTGAACCCCTAAGTGGTTCACAAATTGATCCATAAAATTAAAAAAGTACTTTTTTTTTCCACAAAAAAATTATTTTTTTCATTTTTACGGATCAATTTGTGAAGCACTTGGGGGTTCAAAGTGCTCACTATGCATCTAAATAAGTTCCTTAGGGGGTCTAGTTTCCAAAATGGGGTCACTTGTGGGGAGCTCCAATGTTTAGGCACACAGGGGCTCTCTAAACGTGACATGGTGTCCGCTAACAATTTGAATGGAAAATCAACTCAAATTGTTAGTGGACATCATGTCACGTTTGGAGAGCCCCTATGTGCCTAAACATTGGAGCTCCCCTACAAGTGACCCCATTTTGGAAACTAGACCCCCCAGGGAACTTACCTAGATGGGTGGTGAGCATTTTGAACATCCCAGTGCTTCACAAATTAATCTGTAAAAATGGAAAAAGAAAATTTTAGTGGAAATAGAAGTACTTTTTCATTGTTACGGATGAATTTGTGAAGCACCTGGGGGTTCAAAGTGCTCACAATGCATCTAAATAAGTTCCTTGGGGGTCTAGTTTCCAAAATGGGGTCACTTGTGGGGGAGCTCCAATGTTTAGGCACACAGGGGCTCTCCAAACGCAACATGGTGACAGCTAACAATTTGAGCTGATTTTTATTCAAATTGTGAGCGGACACCATGTCGCGTTTGGAGAGCCCCTGTGTGCCTAAACATTAGAGCTCCCCCACAAGTGACCCCATTTTGGAAACTAGACCCCCCAGGGAACATATCTAGATGGGTAGTGAGCATATTGAACCCCCAGGTGCTTCACAAATTAATGAAAAAAAAAGATTTTGTGGAAAAAAAGTACTTTTTCATTTTTACAGATCAATTTGTGAAGCACCTGGGGGTTCAAAGTGCTCACTATACATCTAGATACGTTCCCTGTGGGGTCTAGTTTCCAAAATGGGGTCACTTGTGGGGGAGCTCCAATGTTTAGGCACACAGGGGCTCTCCAAACGCAACATGGTGACAGCTAACAATTTGAGCTGATTTTTATTCAAATTGTGAGCGGACACCATGTCGCGTTTGAAGAGCCCCTGTGTGCCTAAACATTGGAGCTCCCCCATAAGTGACCCCATTTTGGAAACTAGACCCCCCAGGGAACATATCTAGATGGGTAGTGAGCATATTGAACCCCCAGGTGCTTCACAAATTAATGAAAAAAAAAGATTTTTGCGGAAAAAAAGTACTTTTTCATTTTTACAGATTAATTTGTGAAGCACCTGGGGTTCAAAGTTCTCACTATGCATCTAGATACGTTCCCTTGGGGGTCTAGTTTCCAAAATGGGGTCACTTGTGGGGAGCTCCAATGTGGAGACGCACAGGGGCTCTCCAAACGCAACATGGTGTCCGCTTACAATTTGAGCTTATTTTGCATTCAAATTGTTAGCGGACACCATGTCACGTTTGGAGAGCCCCTGTGCGTCTCCACATTGGAGCTCCCCCACAAGTGACCCCATTTTGGAAACTAGACCCCCAAAGGAACGTATCTAGATGCATAGTGAGCACTTTCAACCCCCAGGTGCTTCACAAATTGATCCATAATAATGAAAAAAGAAAGTTTTTGTGGAAAAAAAAGTGCTTTTTTCATTTTTATGGATGAATTTGTGAAGCACCTGGGGGTTCAAAGTTCTCACTATGCATCTACATACGTTCCTTGGGGGGTCTAGTTTCCAAAATGGGGTCACTTGTGGGGAGCCCCAATGTTTAGGCACACAGGGGCTCACTAAACACAACATGGTTACAGCTAACAATTTGAGCTGATTTTTATTCAAATTGTTAGCGGACACCATGTTGCGTTTGGAGAGCCCCTGTGTGCCTAAACATTGGAGCTCCCCCACAAGTGACCCCATTTTGGAAACTAGACCCCCCAGGGAACATATCTAGATGGGTAGTGAGCATATTGAACCCCCAGGTGCTTTACAAATTGATCTGTGAAAATGAAATAGTACTTTTTTTTTCACAAAAATTTTCTTTTAGCCTAAATTTTTTCGTTTTCACATGGCAACAGCATAAAATTCTTCCTAAAATTTGTTGGGCAATTGCTCCTGAGTACACTGATACCTTATATGTGGTTATAAACCACTGTTTGGGCGCACGGCAGGGGTCAGAAGGGAAGGAGCGCAATTTCACTTTTTGAATGTAAAATTAGCTCCAAAAGTCAAATTGCGCTCCTTCAATTCTGAGCCCTGCCGTGCGCCCAAACAGTGGTTTATGACCACATATGAGGTATCGATGTACTCGGGAGAATTTGCACAACACATTTTAAGATCCATTTTATCCTGTTGCCCATGTGAAAATGAAAGAATTGAGGCTAAAAGAACATTTTTGATAAAAAAATTAAAATATCCATTTTTTGTTTCCACTTTGCTTTAGTTCCTGTGAAGCACCTGAAGGGTTAATAATCTTCTTGAATGTAGTTTTGAGTAGCTTGAGGGGTGCAGTTTTTGGAATGGTGTCACTTTTGGGTGTTTTCTGTCATGTACACCCCTCAAAAGGACTTCAAATGTGATGTGGTCACTAAAAAAAATGGTTTTGTAAATTTTGGTTGAAAAATGAAAAATTGCTCTTGAACTTTGAACCCTTATAAGGTCCTAACAAAAATTTTTTTTTTTCCAAAATTGTGCTGATGTGAAGTAGACATGTGGGAAATATTATTTAATAACTTTTTTCTGTCACATATCTCTCTTGTTTATCAGAAAAAAAAATTAAAAATGTGAAAATTGTGAAATTTTCAAAATGTTTGCCATATTTTTGATTTTTTCACAAATAAACGCAAAAATTATCGACTTAAATTTAATACTATCATGAAGCCCAATATGTCACGAAAAAACAATCTCAGAATCGCTAGGATCGGTTGAAGCGTTCCCGAGTTATAACCTCATAAAGGGACACTGGTCAGAATTGCAAAAAAGGCCAAGGTCTTTAGGGTCAAAATAGGCTGGGTCCTGAAGGGGTTAACAAATGGAAAATCAGGGGCTCTGTTAAAACCAAATCACGATCAGGTAGACCAACAAACATTTCATCCACAGCTGTCAAGAAAATAGTTTGGGATGCAAAGAAAAACCCACAAATAATATCAACTGAAATACACAAAATAGGAAATCCGGTAGAAGTGTCAGCACTCCCATTTTCGGAAGGACCGAAAAGTTCTTTCTTATTTGAAGATTTTATTTCATATAATGTAACTTATCATAAAAAAAATGGACATACATTATGATAAGTCACATTATATGAAATAAAATCTTCAAATAAGGAAGAACGTTTTGGTCCTTCCAAACTTGGGAACGCTGACACTTCTACCGGATTTCCTATTTCACATACTTCCTTGACGGTCTCATGGCTGGGAGACCCATCTGTCTGGGACAAAGCTACAAACCAGATGGTGGGAATACCGGATTTTGACACCACTAAGCAGGGAGATTTGTACCACAACAAGACACCATAAAGGTGAGTAATTTAGCCCTTTCTGCTATTCAGTACATATAATAGTCTACACTTAGATCTGCGCCCTCTCCCTTCTATCTCCCCTTCTCATAGACCCTACAGCCGTTTGGTCGAACTCAACGTGTATCAGCTGAAATACGGGACTCACTGAAAACTAGCGGTGTGGCTGTAACAAGATGCACAATAAGGAGGCACATGAAAAAAAATGGACTGCATGGTTGAGTCACCATAAGAAAACCATTACTTTGCAAATGCCACAAACTATCTCGCCCACAATACGCCAAACGGCACATAGACAAACCTCCAAATTTCTGGAACAAGGTAATTTGGAGCGATGAGACCAAAATTGAACTTTTTGGCCATAACCGTTTTACATTTGGAGAGGTGTCAACAAGGCCTGTAATGAAAGGAACACCATTCCTACTGTAAAGCAGTGAGGTGGATCGCTGATGATGTGGGGATTTGTGAGCTACAAAGGTACAGGAAACTTGGTCAAAGTTAAAGGAAAGATGAATGCAGCATGTTATCAGCAAATACTGGAAGCAAATTTGTACTCATCAGCCTGGAAGCTGCGCATGGGATGTACTAGGACATTCCAACATGACAACGATCCAAAATACAAGGCCAAGTTGACCTGTCATTGGCTACAGCAGAACAAAGTGAAGTTTCTGAAGTGGCCGTCTCAGTCTCCTGACCTCAACATCATTGAACCACTCTGGGGAGAACTCAAGCAGTTCATGCCAGAAAGCCCAGGAATTTACAGAAACTGGAGGCTTTTTGCCAAGACGAATGAGCAGCTTTACCATCTGAGAAAATAAGGAGCCTCATCCACAACTACCACAAAAGACTTCAAGCTGTCATTGATGTTTGAGGGGGCAATACACGGTATTAAGAACTGGGATATGTGTCATTTGGATGTTTTTGGTTGTAATTATAATTTAAAAAGACAAAACACAGCAGTTTGACAATAAATGGCTTCACCCAACCACTAACCATGAGTGGAAAAAAATGTTTTTGTGTTATTCATATTCTCTGAAAAAAGGGCAAGAAAGCAAAACATCTGCCGGGGTATATAAAAGTTTGAGCACTACTGTATATCGTCTTGTGAATCGCTATCGAAGAAGCACTTGCATGTTTCATTAAGTTTTATTTTTAAGATACACTGATTTCAAATGTACGTTTGTTCCTTATCCATAATAATTAGGGGAGGCTAATACAATGCAGAACAGTGTATTTTTTTTATGCAATGAAAGCAAAGAAAATGTATTTTTGTAATGTAATTCATTAGGCAGCCCTCTGAAAGACATAATTAATCTCCAGGTAGATTTCTACAATGCTTCATTTCCTTGGTTACCAAAATCAAATTTCACATAAATTCATTTTTACGAAGATTTGCATAAATTATTGTTGTGTGGAGCAAATCTGGCCACATAGCAATTGTATTTTTTGTAGTTTATTATGTAGGACCATAGAATGGACAAAGTAAGGTTTAGCAGTTGTTTTATGGTAGGATGTGAATCTTTTAGGCTATGTGTCTACAATACATTTGTGATCCGTTGTTTGTGCTGTGTTTTTGCGTAAAAAGGAACAATTTTTGTCATGCCAGCAAAGTCTGAGATTTCTGAGATGGTGTGTCGACAGCTGCGTTTTATGTTGCAAAAACCTGATCAAGAAAAGATGTAGCATGTCACATAAGTGACCTGGTTTTGGAGCAAAAACGCTCCAATACTCACTCTCCCCAGCAATCCCACGGTGAACTTTGATAATTTCTTCCTTCCGGGCACCATCAAAACCAGTGTAAAGGACTTAGAGGACCTGCACCCCATGTGACTTAGCCTGAGGCACATGGGACTTAGCCTAAGTCACATGGGACGCAGGTCCTAGAAGTACCGTACCCATCTGGAAGAAAGAAATCACTGGTCATTGTGGGATCTTCAGGGAGGGTAACAAAATGTGTGTGTCTGTCTGTGTGTGTTCCATTATTTATCCAGCAAGCAGAGGATTAATAACGGGCACTAAGCAGTGTATACTAGTTATGGACTAACCAGGTACTGCCTATATGAACCTGTAGATCATCTAATGGAAACGGTGTTGCACACCTGGGAAACAAGACAATAAAATAATTTTGTGTAGAAGGAAAGAGGCGGCATTCACCAGGTTAATGTAGCTCCTGTTTATTCAACCGTTACAGTTGGCATCACTTTGGGGAGAGGGAGTGACAAGTCGGTGGACGACGGCATGCAGTTTTGCGGGATCCCCGCTTCAATGGGTCCTGTTCACCCATTGAAGTGGACACCCCACGAAACTTCATGATGTTGTCCGCCGACTCCTTACTACCTCTCCCTGCACTAATGCCAACTGTCACGGTTGAATAAACAGGAGCTACATTAACCCGGTGAGTGCCGCCTCTTTCCTCCTACACAAAGTTGTTCCCTTTTTTGTGCTGCATTTATAATTTGCACAAACACAATACATTTATGCAGCTTTTTTTTTACCTGATTAGGTTTTCCTGTAGAATTTTCCTGACCACAAACTGATCACTTTTTTTGTGTGGGCACATAGCCTAAGTTTCCCATTGTTTAGATAGTTGTGAATTTCTCTTTGTATGTGCTCTCTGTACGTGTCACTGTATGTACAGTGGAAAAACCTTGTCTGAGGCCACACGCACACGTTCAGTATTTAGTCAGTACTTTACCTCAGTGTTTGTAAGCCAAATAAGCAGTGGGTGAGAAATATGGAGGTGCTGCACATGTTAGTATTGGGCTATGTGCCCACTGTGTGTTTTGGGTGCATTTTTACTGCATTTCTGCATCAAAAAACGCAACACCCAGTTTTGTAATGAAAGTCTGTGATTTTACAAAAGCTGTGCCATAATGTGCGCTTTTGGGTGCTGCATTTTTGTTGCAGAAATCGCCTACGTTTTTTTTTATGTCCCTGCAATTATCATGGCCGTTTTTGGGCTGCATTTTCCCCATTGACTCTATTCTAACCTCCAGAAAAAAAGCACCACAAATTGATGAGTATTCCCACAGTTCGTTTGTGGTGCTTTTTTCCTGCAATTTCCAAAGCAGAAAACACACCAATACTCACCCTACCCAGAGATCCCGGCTAAAGAACCTGTGGGTATCGTCCTATCAGAGCTAGAGCCTTGCATACTATGTGACAGGCTGAGTCACATGGTACAAGGTCCTGGCAGGATGATAAAGACATCTCCTGCCAGTGTACAGAGGAAGAATCACCGGGGATCACCGGGGGAGAGGGAGAAATTGTCTGTTTATTTGTCTGTCTCTGTGTGTGTCAGTCTGTCTGTGTTTACGTGTCTCCTTAAAGGGACTCTGTCAGGTCATTTTTCCAGTATGATACTAATATTACCCTTGAATAGTGCCTGGGCAGCCCTTTTTAATAACATGTAAAATCATTATTGTACTGTTTGTGGTTTCCATGCAATAAGCATTTTCACACCCTGCAGGAAGCTCCTGAATTAGTCCTCTCCATTATATTCACAGCCAAATAATCTGGCTGTATAAGTGTTATTTAAATATCCACACCCATCCAAGCTGGTGTTCTGTCTCTCTCCTATTAGCGGGAAGGTGGAAGTGTTTTGTCCAGAACTTTGTGCCATCTGTAAGAAATTTCTATTATATGAAGGTTGGATTTCCTACATACATGTAAGCAAATGATCAAATGTTCTTATAATCACATAGTAATATCTCAAACTGCACACATTACACATGTCTCATACACACAATGACGATCTCTAAGAGCACACACACCTCCTACCTCCTTTCTACTCTGCAATGAGTCACACATCATACAGATCTCAGGAGGGCAGGGCTTTGCAATGATGCAAGAATATTCATTCCTTGGTTTAGTGGGCAGCAGAGAACACACTGTGATTGACAGATGGAATTAATCTTTTATTTTGACATTTACAGAAGATAGGAGGGAATCAAATAATAGGAATACATAAATAGAAAGAGCTTAGAGAAAGGAATTAGAAAATTATAGCAGTTACATATGGATTTTTAATTGTGCTGCGTTGTTGTGCTGTGTTTGTATGTGCACAAATGCGGCACAAACACAATAGGTTTGTGCTGGTTTTGCTGTGTTTGTGCACCTACAAACGCAGCACAAAAACGCAGCACAAAAAATACGCACATTGGGCACCTAGCGTTATACTTTTCCTGTGATTGTTCCCCTCCTGATTTTTTCTTAGGCTAAGTTCACATCTAACGCATTGCTTTGCGTTTGAAACCATGCGTTTTTCTTCCCATATACTTCTAATGTAAAAATGCATGCAAATGCAGTAAAAATGCACCAAAAAACACAGGTGTGTTTTACCCAATGCATAGGAAACATTGCCAGCAATGATTTCAATGCGTTTGGAAAAAACGCATGCATCTAAAATGCACCTGCGTTTTCGGTGCATTTTTACCACGTTTGCATGCATTTTTACATGTGCGTTTTGCCGAAAAATGCATAAACGCATGCGTCCGAAGGCAGAATAAACGCTTATGTGAAAAGGGCCTTACAAATGTTAATGCAAAATACTGACCAAATACAGAAAGTGTGAACGTGATCTAGGATTTTAAATAAGGATAAAGGCAACATATTACAAACTTGCCCAGTGTCTCGTGCCAATTCTCTTTGTCAGATTTGTTGTTTCAGTCTCCTAGAGATTGAATGGTTTCTTCTTAAGGCCCCGTTACATGGCTCGACATCGTTAACGATATCGCTTAAACGGCAGGGTTTGAGCGACATTGATCGTAAGACCGTCGATGCATGTAACAGCATGATACGACAACAATAAATCGTTGGATCGTTGATTACAGATTTGAGAACATGTTCTCAAATCACACGATCAATGATCAGCCAACCTGCTATATCGTTGTGTGTGACAACACGATAACGATATAGTTTATGACTCCGCCCATTCACAGCAATGAGCAGGGATCATTCGCTAGGTTGTGCGAACGATACCTGCTCTCTACATCGTTGGTGAGTCGTCCACGATATCTAGACGTGTGACATCTCACCAACAATGTCAAAAAGATGTCAGAAACTACCGCCATCCCGCGGAATTGTTGCTGACATCGTTTCAACGTCGTGCCGTGTAACGGTACCTTTAGGTAGAGGATCCAATCAATATGATACATTTTTGTTCAGGCCAATCAAGAAGGTTGCAGATCGGTCAATCTGAGGAGCAAGTCAGGGCTCCATTTACAGGACAATTTCTTCTGCATTTCCAGCAGTCCTGATGCCCCATTTAAATTCCATGTATACTTTACCCTTTTCTACCTCTTATATTTTGCTATTGTCACGGGATGGTATGATGGATAGGGAATCAGAAGGCAAGATGGTAAGATGGGCAAAGCTGTTCAGGGGAGCAAGTCTGACCCTTAGACTGGGGTTCCCGAACTCACTCTGTTCCCAGAGGTACCCCAAGTGGCGGAGAGGTCTGGGTCGCCACCCTAGCCCTACACTCCTGATCAGCCCTAAGCTAAAAGCCCCCACCTCCATCCACAGACCAAGAAAAGCCAGCAGATACAATGGAAGGCAACTGCAGCAATGACATAGCTCAGCACAGCACGACTTCACAGCACGGGGTCCAAATAAAAATTACCTCTATCTGCGACACCTAGTGGAGGGAAGTGGAGATCTAATACTAAGACACACCTATCATCCTCTACCCAAATGCTATGACTCACCCCTCCACCTGCAAAGCTGCACACAGCAGAATAATAACAAAAAAACTCAGTTTAACCACAGCAGCAGCACTCATGGACAGCCAAGCAGTCAACACGTGACAGTACGCCCCCCTTTATGAGAGGCCACTGGACTCTACACCGGGCATATCCAGTAACGGTCTAACTTTCCTGAGATCTGACCTGTGGAAGATATTACAGGTACTTAGCACCAGAGGAAGTTTTAGCTGGAACAACACAGGGTTGCAAATGACCGATATCCTAAACAGAACAATAACTCCAGTATTAGGAGGTTCAGCTACACACTTCCACCTTACATGTTTTGACAACACCCACACAAAATCATCCACACTTAGGTCTGGACCTGAACGTTTATTACCATTCATTCGGTTATAGACAGAGGGTCCATTCTCATGGGGGCAAATAATAGAGATGTTTCCCTGTCTCTTCTCTGGAGACTTTCTCACAGAAAGCTTAGTGTGAGTCACCACCCTCCCCCTATCACTCTTCTCAGGATAACACCTGAGCCCAGCATCAATCTGAGGTGTAAATTGAGCTTTACTCATATCCTCCGGTAGGTGTTTAACCACCTCCACTGGAGACATAGGAGCAGGCTGTCATGGTGTAGTGAGAATACTGATAAGGGAATGGCAGTTACGGGCAGGGTGACCAGGGAAGACTAGTCTGACCCTAGTCTGGAAACCCTTAATGGGACTGATCCTGAAGGTATCTCTGATGGTGAGAAGGTTCGGACCTCCAGCTTCTCCCTAAAACTCCTCCATCAGCCCTGTGCTATTCCCCCCTCACCCCCTCCACAGAACCAGGATACAGCAACTCCAACAGAAAGGACATCAGCCACACAAACACATAGGTCAGCACAGCACAACTTCCACGCATAGAGTGAAACTCTATCAGCAGCCCCACCTGATGGAAGGAGAGGCCACTTAAAGGCCGTGGGGGTGGAGTTCAAGTGAGTCACACATCAATCACTCAACCAGCAGCCGAACCCAATAGTGAATGCAGCTCTGGAGCCCAACACAATAGGCCAGGACCCTCAGAACTATCAACCATGCAGCTCTTAAAGACAAACACATACACAGCAGCATCCAGCAATGTCAGCACATGACACATACCAACTCAGCAGAAAAAGTAGAACTCAGGCGCTTATCCTCAATGGATGTCATTGGCTTAGAAATGGGTCTAGCGCAGCATGGACAGACCCTAATAAAGTGATTAGCTTGACCGCGAGAGACACAAGACCTCCCAACCTGATGAATTGCAGATGGGGCAGTATGGGGAATTACATTCCCCAACTGCTTAGGTACATCAGGACTCACACGTGTAACCTCCCCAGCAGGGATGGTCACCAGGGGCAGAGTTGGTTCAGGTCTCTCTCTCAGGCATCTGCCAAGCTAATAGCAAGCGCCATAGCAACTTCCAGTGACTCTGGAGCAGCATACTGAGTCATAGAGTCTTGTAGCCCATCTAACAAACCCAGACAGAACTGACTCTTCAGAGCAGAGTCATTCCACTGAGTATCAGTGGCCCATCTCCTGAACTCAAAGCAATACTCTTATGGCGATTGCACTCCCAGCCTGAGCTTACATAGTTTTGACTCAGCTAAAGAGATGGCATGAGGGTCTCTATACACCAGATCAAAAGCCACAAAGAACTCATCCACTGACCGCATAGATGGAGAATCGGTTGGCAGAGAGAAGGCCCAGGCCTGGGGTCACCCTTGAGAAGAGAGAGTGTAATGCCCATGCACTGTTCTTCACTCCTCAAAGAATGAGGGCAGGGCCTGAAGTATAACTTACAGGCCTCCCTAAAAATAATAAACTTATCTCTCTCACGAATATCGGTCAGGGAGGGCTATATTGGGTTCTGGTACATCCAGGGCATGAGACGCAGCCAGATACCCAACAACTTCTTGTAGCTGCTGCACCATCTGGTTACGCAGGATAGCAACCTCATCAGAGAAGTCCTGCACCAGGTATGCAAAGGCTCGGGTTGAAGCCATAATGGCTTCAGACAAAATCGTAGGTCGCAGATAATGTCACGGGGTGGTATCGCAGGAAATCAGGAGGCAAGATGGTAAGATGGGCAAAGGCATTTAGAGGAGCTGGTATGATCCTTAGACTGGGGTTCCCTAACTCACCCTGTTCGCAGAGGTACCCCAGATGGCAGAGAGGTCTGGGTTTCCCCCCTAGCCCTTCACTTCTGATCAGCTCTAGGCTAAGAGTCCCTACCTCCACCCATGGACCGGGAAAACTCAGAAGCTTCAATGGAAGGCAACGGGAGCAATAACACAGCTCAGCAAAGCATGACTTCACAACACTTAGTCCAAGTAGAAAGGAACTCTATCTGTGACACCTAGTGGAAGGAAGTTTAGCTATTTCAAGGCTGGGGGAGTGGAGATCTGAATACTAAGAAACACCCTTAAACCTCCACCCAAATTCAATGACTTGCCCCTTCACCTGAAGAGGTGCACAAAGCAGACTAAGGGAAAAAAAACTCAGTTTAATCACAGCAGGAGCACACATAGACTGCCAAGCAGTCAACACATGACAACTATACTGCCTGGGGAAATATTCAAAGTCACTTTCTAGAACACTATTTGTCCACTACTTCTATAGATTAACCCTTAGATTTTGACTTTGTTAGTGACTCTCTTGTTTGGGCCATGGCTTGTTTGGCTCTCCTTTAATGTGCTTCACTGGTCAGCAACTACTCAGTAAATGCAATGTGAAAGCTACAGCAGCAATGTCCATATTCCTGTAAGGGGGTCAGAGGGTGAATAGCTTGGAGTCTCTCAGCCTTTGCTAAATAACCGGGCAGTGTAATGTCTAGCCGTGAAAACCCATTATGACCTGATGGTTTTGTTATATCATGTCTATTTCATCATTATTTTGCTTTCCAAGACCAGATGGCCAGAAGCAATGGAGAGAATTTATAGAAAACATATTGTGAAAGATAAAGCTGGGTTATAAAGCGCCATTATTTTCCTGCCAGTTTGGCTGACAGAAGGTTATAGAATGTTTTATGGCAATGTAAGTATAGTGTGCAATTTGCAATATACGGACCAAATGTATAACGAATGGAAATTAGTAAAAAAATGGACAATATGAAATTTATTTAAATGGACTAAATTGTTTATAACTCAATATAAGAGTGTCACCAGCAGCAGAGACAATGACTATTTTAGCCATTTATGTAAAACTAGATGGTTGCCAGATTCTAACGCATAGGATATTCTAGAATATGTATGTAGTTAAGCGGGGTTTAAATCCTGCGCCAATATCGCTGATTGGTCGCGCCCGGCCGGCCGTGACCAATCAGCAAAGCGTGGTTCAAATCCTGCGCCAATTCATAGTCGGACTGCACCTGTCGCTGATTGGTTGCGGGCGGCTGGCACGACCAGTCAGCGAAACGGGATTTCCGTTACAGGCAAACAGACAGAATTAGACGATTATATAGTAGCTATTTAGATTGTGAGCTCCAAGAGAGACAGCATTACTGATGTATGTAAAGTGCTATGGAATTAATAGCGCTATATAAATTAATAAATATTATTATTATTATAGATGGGTTGAAAAGGATTGTAAAAGGTGAACAAAAAGTTAATCTCTTGTTTTTTATGTTAATTATCATCAGGTTTCTGTAATTAGAACATTTGACATCTGAATGTTTATGTTCATAAACTCAACTTCCTCAGTCCCTGAGGAAGGTAAACACATGAAACGCCTGTTGGAGACACAATGGATTTGGGAAGACAAAGCTGACAAAACATGGGTAAAGCTAGCTAAGGCAATGTGCCCACCAAGCAGATTTGGTTGCAGAAGTTTCTGCACCAAATGTGCATCTTCATGTTTTCGACACATTTGGGCGCATTTTTTGGTGTGTTTTCGCCTGCTTTTTTTTTTTTTATAAAGTCTATAGATGGGCGTACCCAAAGATGTTTGGGTTCACTGGATCCAGCCTACCTTTACAAAAAGACCGAGTTTGGGGCAGACTTGACCCAACTTGAGTCCAGACCCTGAACCCCATACATGTTTAGGGGACCAAAACTAAATGGTGGCTAGGGGGCTGCAAAAAGAATTGAAATGGGGATGAAAGTGTTAAATCACACTTACTAGTCTCTGCATTGCTGTCCGCATTGTTCTCTCAGTACTTGTGGATCGACTTATTAAATCTCATAAATATTCAGTGTCTGCCTGCTGACCCTCTGTGACAGCATCTGTGATTGGATGCCGAGCCTCACAGTAGCTGTCCCAGGAGTGTAACAATAAATAAATAATTGAAAAAAATGGCATGGGGTGCCCCTCACCCAATTTTGATACTCTGCCAAGATAAAGCATTTGTCTGGGGGCTGGTATTCTCACCCTGGGGAAGTCCATAGTTATTGCCCCACCAGGCTAAGAATAGCAGTCCACAGCTGCTCCAGATTTGGTGCATCGATTAGATGGGCCAAATCTACCACTTACCCCACTGTTCCTGATTGTCCTTGTGTGGTGGCAATCGGGGTAATATAAGGGGTTAATGACAGCTGTGAGTTTGCAGCTGTTATCAAGCCTTGAATTGTTGATGTCTGAGTCTCTGTAAGATCCCCACGTTACCAGTCCTGTAAATAAATAGTTAAGGAAAACACTGACTGAGAAAAATCCTTTATTTGATAGACACCCTCTTTTACCATTTACTAGTAATAGGCCCGATGCTATCGCATCGGGAGTGCGGTGAAGTGAAGAAGTGCCATAGAAACAGCCCCTGCCCCAGTCCTGCCCTCTGCCCCAGTCCTGCCCTCTGCCCCAGTCCTGCCCCAGTCCTGCCCCAGTCCTGCCCTCTGCCCCAGTCCCGCCCTCTGCCCCAGTCCCGCCCTCTGCCCCAGTCCTGCCCCAGTCCCGCCCTCTGCCCCAGTCCCGCCCTCTGCCCCAGTCCTGCCCTCTGCCCTCTGCCCCAGTCCTGCCCTCTGCCCTGCCCTCTGCCCTCAACCCCAGTCCTGCCCTCAGCCCCAGTCCTGCCCTCTGCCCTCAGCCCCAGTCCTGCCCTCTGCCCTCAGCCCCAGTCCTGCCCTCAGCCCCAGTCCTGCTCTCAGCCCCAGTCCTGCCCTCTGCCCCAGTCCTGCCCTCTGCCCTCTGCCCCAGTCCTGCCCTCTGCCCTCAGCCCCAGTCCTGCCCTCTGCCCTCAGCCCCAGTCCTGCCCTCAGCCCCAGTCCTGCCCTCTGCCCTCAGCCCCAGTCCTGCCCTCTGCCCTCAGCCCCAGTCCTGCCCTCTGCCCTCAGCCCCAGTCCTGCCCTCAGCCCCAGTCCTGCTCTCAGCCCCAGTCCTGCCCTCAGCCCCAGTCCTGCCCTCTGCTCTCAGCCCCAGTCCTGCCCTCTGCTCTCAGCCCCAGTCCGGCCCTCTGCTCTCAGCCCCAGTCCGGCCCTCTGCTCTCAGCCCCAGTCCTGCCCTCTGCTCTCAGCCCCAGTCCTGCCCTCTGCTCTCAGCCCCAGTCCTGCCCTTTGCCCTCAGCCCCAGTCCTGCCCTCTGCCCCAGTCCTGCCCTCTGCCCTCTGCCCCAGTCCTGCCCTCTGCCCTGCCCTCTGCCCTCAGCCCCAGTCCTGCCCTCTGCCTTCAGCCCCAGTCCTGCCCTCTGCCCTCTGCCCCAGTCCTGCCCTCTGCCCTCAGCCCCAGTCCTGCCCTCAGCCCCAGTCCTGCTCTCAGCCCCAGTCCTGCCCTCTGCTCTCAGCCCCAGTCCTGCCCTTTGCTCTCAGCCCCAGTCCTGCCCTCTGCTCTCAGCCCCAGTTCTGCCCTCTGCTCTCAGCCCCAGTCCTGCCCTCTGCTCTCAGCCCCTGTTGTCCCCATACCCGGTGTTGTTATCATTGCAGGCTGCATTCTCCACCATGCACTCAGAGATTGTGTGTAAGGCGGGTCACATCACAGGGCGGGCTGATGTGACGTCACACAGGGCTGTCACATGACCCGCCTTACACAGATTCTCTGCGTGGTGGAGCCTGCAATGATAAGAACACCGGGTAGGGGATAACAGAGCGGCGAGGGGGGAGGACGGAGCGGCGTTTGAGGAGGAAGAGCGAGCAGCGGGGAGAGCGGGTGGCGGCAGCGGTACTGGCCGCCTTGGGTGTTCCAATATGGCAGCCAGTACTTCCGGTGGTGCAGACGCCGCTCATCTTCTGGCTCACCGGAAGCCTGCGGGAGCTACCGGGAGCCTGGCGGAAGACGGCGGGGGCTCGGGGAGAGGTGAGGATTTTTTTTTTTTTTTAACTGTAGAGCGGCTGCGGCTCGTGATGACGCTGCGCGTCATCACTTGCAGTGCCGCTAAGGAGTCTGGGATTCGGCGACAACGCCCGAATTCCCAACTCCCGATTATATAAGTAGATTAATCCCAAATACCCTTGAAGTTCTGACAGTAATCCACAACAAGAGGTCCCTTGAAGCTCCTCATCTCTGCTACATCAAAACCTTGTGCTAAGTGATACAATTAAAGTGACCGCTCAGCTGTGATGTGAGTGAGCTATGAAGAAATATTTTTTGTACTGTTTAGCTATTAGTAGCACTGAAAGAATACAACAGACACATGCTGTAGTTGACACATAGCCTGTTGTTTTCACAGGAAAGTGCTCATTTTGCCTCTTCCTGTCTACACAGCCCCTTTTACCTATGACTATGTTAAAGATATTACTATTTATTTCAAGTATACACTTTAGTATCTCAGATTTCACCATTGGGAATGAGCATAATGTGGTGCCCCTGCGGGTATTAGCCACAGTATAAGATCATAATAGTTGCACTCACTTAGAAAGCCATGCCACTGCACTACCACCTTTGGCCAGTAGGGGGAGCTCCAGAGACACCAGAGACTTGCCTAGAGATAAAACACTGGTCTGAGGTAAATTTTCAGACAGTTGGAGCCAGGAGCTCAGAGTGACAGGAGCTGCATTGAGTTCCTGAGGACTGACTGACAATTTCCAGGGCCAAGCCATCGGTCTGAGGAGGAGAAAACTGATAAGAGAAACACTTTCAGAATCGGGTAGCATCATTATCTACCCTAGATAAAAAGCGCAATTTCTTTATGGACAATCATTCTCTAATTACTATTTTGTCTCTCAATCTGTATCTTGCTTAAAAACTCTCAGGTCACAATATCTCACTCTTGTCTCTATGTTCCAGTTGCCATGAGTCATGAGTTACCCACTACATGTAGCCTTGATGACCTCTCAGACGGTAAGTCTGTACTAGTCATTAGATAGTCCTTATCTGAGCCTAGAGTGAAACCATCAATTACTCTGAGGATCAGCTCCTCCCATTGTGGACTAGTCCCAACACTTAACTGGTTGTTACCCTGCTATCTGTTACCGTATATACTCGTGTATAAGCCGACCCGTGTATAAGCCGACCCCCCTACTTTTGCCCCCAAAACCTGGGAAAATCTATTGACTCGTGTATAAGCCGAGGGTGGACCCCAGCACAGGTATACAGCCCCCAGCAGTGTGGTATACAGCAGCCCCATAGGTATATACAGCAGCCCCAGTGGTAGTATACAGCAGCAGCCCCAGTGGTATATACAGCAGCAGCCCCAGTGGTATATACAGCCCCAGTGGTAGTATACACGCAGCCTCAGTAGTATATACAGCCCCAGTGGTATATACAGCCCCAGTGGTAGTATACACGCAGCCCCAGTAGTATATACAGCCCCAGTGGTAGTATACACGCAGCCCCAGTAGTATATACAGCCCCAGTGGTAGTATACACGCAGCCCCAGTAGTATATACAGCCCCAGTGGTAGTATACACGCAGCCCCAGTAGTATATACAGCCCCAGTGGTAGTATACACGCAGCCCCAGTAGTATATACAGCCCCAGTGGTAGTATACACGCAGCCCCAGTAGTATATACAGCCCCAGTGGTAGTATACACGCAGCCCCAGTAGTATATACAGCCCCAGTGGTAGTATACAGCAGCCCCAGTGGTATATACAGCCCCAGTGGTAGTATACAGCAGCCCCAGAGGTATATACAGCCCCAGTGGTAGTATACACGCAGCCCCAGTGGTATATACAGCAGCAGCCCCAGTGGTAGTATACAGCAGCCCCAGAGGTATATACAGCAGCCCCAGTGGTAGTATACAGCAGCAGCCCCAGTGGTAGTATACAGCAGCAGCCCCTGTGGTAGTATACAGCAGCAGCCCCAGTGGTAGTATACACGCAGCCCCAGTAGTATATACAGCCCCAGTGGTAGTATACAGGGCCCCAGCAGGGCCCCCCTCAAAGTTTGGTGCCCCCACCTCACATGATGGCCCCCCCCGCATGCAGCACTGCGCATATACATTACCAGGATATCAGCTGTCACCCTCCGGTGGCGGATCGCGGCTCCTGGGCTCCGGGCTCCATCTTCCTCTGTGTCTTCCTGCTTTGTGGCCGCCGGGCTCATCGCGATGACGTCATCGCGACGCCGGCCGGTCACGTGACAAGCAGGAAGACACAGAGGAAGATGGAGCCCAGGAGCCGCGATCCGCCACCGGAGGGTGACAGCTGATATCCTGGTAATGTATATGATGTATATGCGCAGCGCTGCATGCTGGGGGGGCCATCATGTGAGGTGGGGGCGCCAAACTTTGAGGGGGGCCTGTATGACTCGCGTATAAGCCGAGGGGGGGACTTTTCAGCCCAATTTTTGGGCTGAAAAACTCGGCTTATACGCGAGTATATACGGTATCTGCTTTGCACTGGAACACGATATTCCTATCCACACATAAAGCTTTTGTTATGGCAGTATCTCAGGAGAGGAAATATAAGGTGGTGGTCTGATGGTGCAGGTGCCTGGTGGTTATACAAGCTCTCTTTCCTTCAGCCTCAAAAAGATGCTGGAGATAACTGATTCATAGAAGTTCCTACTTGCATGTTTGGTGGAGTTGTCCCTCAATTGTTCCATTTTGGAGGGAAGTTGGTGACCTATATCATAAAGTAATGTCCAACCAAATAGTACTATCAGAAGAACTCGTTCTTTTGAATCTACATGTGTCCATTTCTGAATTTAAGAAAAATTTACTTCGCTATTTTTTGACAGCAGCCAGGAGGTTCATCCCCAGATATTGGAAGCAGACCAGGAGTCTGCCTCGCTCTGAATTGGTTGCTGAGCTCAATGACATTTGCAGATTGGAGGAATTAGCGAGTCAAAATATTCCTGGTGTTAATAGTATGGAGAGGCATTGTAACATGTGGGCGTCTTGGATCATGTACAGAGAATCTCTGGACCTCAAACACTGGTTGTCCCAAGAGGAGTAGTGGCGTATGGAGACATTGTCTTTTCACATTTGTACAATGCTGTTTTCCTCTGACTGAAGGTATCTCATGTTGCTGATTATATCTCAATTGTGAGCGGTAATATCCCACTCATTCCTTCTATCTACCTCGTATTCCTTTCTTTTTCTCTTTCTCTCTTATTTCCCTACCAAAAGTGTTAAGTTCTTAACGGTTGGATTTTGGTATACACTCCGTTTTTGGTTCCTCCCATAAGGAGGTATTTCAATGCTGTGACTTTCAGTCAACTTTATTTCTTAGTACTGGAGAGGGAATTGGTTGCCCCTGCGGAGGTAGTTTTGTACTTCTCTAATATCTCTCCATGTTATTTACCGTTAATAAGTCACTAATATTGACTTGTCTATGTTTTTTATGTAATGAACACGGTGTCTTTACACTTGTAAACACAACAGTTTCTTACCGTGTCTGTAACCACTTTGTTTTTGCTTGTTCCAATAAAATCGGATTTAACTAAAAAAAAAATATGCTGCTCATTTATTCTTCCACCTGGTGATGTAATATTGATCCTCCAGCATTGCTCCTTGTCTGTGTGTCCATCCAGCTACCACATATACACTGAAGTCGATCAGTGGACGGACACAGCAATCACATGGCTTACTATTGGCATAAGCGCTCCACTATGGAAGCCATGATGATAGGGAAACAGAGCATGGCCATTGCAACCACTGATTGGCTTCCGAGGCTCTATTTTAAGCCTACAGTGTCATTATACATGGCCTGCACTGTCCATACAGTTGAAGACATTACCATCTGCTTATAGAACCTTTATCATTATTGGAATATACAGTATAAAGTAGGTTCTTAGGTCAACTTTGGTTTAGTTCATGGTAACAGTTTTTTTTGAAGGCGTTCAATTCAGAAACTGCCTTCATGGGGTTTTTTTGCTTCTACTGGAGACATTTTTTTCTTCTAAAGCAATATTTGAAGCTGTTTTGATGAGGTTTTCTGTCCATTTTTGGGTGGAACCTTTTGACTTGATAGTTTCACGTTTAAAGTAGATTCTATGATGAATCCAAAAAAAAAAAAGTGACATGTCGAATCTTTTTTCCACGGCAAGGTTTCCATAACCTTGTCAGACAAGAAAAACATTACAAATGTGCCCAAGGGACTCCAATTAATAGGATGGATTGTATTTGAAGGATTTGGGAGCAGATTTACTTTAAAATCCTCAACAAAAAATCTCAGTGTAAGCATACCATTACATAGTACCCGGTGACTCCATGTGCCGCCACACCACCCTCACGGCTGCCAGAATAAAGCCTAATAATCCAGAAAACTAGATAATGAGGTCATCTACTTGTGTGTTATTCTGTAGGTGCTGGATTATTAGTGTGCAGTACAAGACCCGGTAATGCTCTGTTCACTCGTTCAGTTACTCCTGACATCAACCAGCTCACTTATTTACATTTAATAGGTGACTGTAAGACGAGATGATAGAACTTGACATTGTCCAGAGGGACATAAAACATCGTCCTGACAATCTCTACTGCGTATTAGAAGACTTGGGGAGACAAATTGCTTCTTTGATTACTGCGGTGATGTAACAGTCGGCCTTCATTAATGTGATTTTGGACGTGTTCTTTTCTTTTTCCTACCGTACCGGGCAGGCAAGCCGTTATGGATGAGATAGACGGTGTGTGCTGAGCCCTACGGTTTCACCCAACGTAAACATGATTATAATGTCGAATATAATGCGATTCACTGTAATGCAGGATAACAATGTTTTTTTCTCTCCGCTTGACAAATAACATTCTCATTCTGCATTTTCGAGATGTGGGTGGCTGCTATAGCAACCGTAGGCTCTTCTTGGGGAAAATAAGCCTTTTAAACAGATTTTTTTTTCCTTATTGAATATGTCTTCCTGAGAATTATCACAGTCATTGTGAGCTGAACATCAAAGATCAAATGTTAGATTATTGCTGAGAACACTTTAACATTTAATGTATTCTGCATTTTGACAAGACAAGCACAAATCCAGAAACAAACAGATAATTTGTTCCGATGTATCCTTGAGGAAGACGCTGAGCGGACATGAAAGAGCCGGGACAATGTGTAGACGTGCTATGTAGGATTCATTTACGTGCGGTAGGCAGCAGGCGTAATTGGACTTCCCGGGTGTTTTTACAAGTTCATTTATCAGTTGAATAAATAATATGAATTTATCAGAACAATGTTTTTTCTCCGTAGTCATGTCCAAGGTATTGTATCCATGGGACATCCAGAATTTTAAGATCATAGCCCAATCCACTTTCTACCCTCTTCAATTATGATCCACATTGAACTGCCTTATGTGTCAAATATGCATGAATATCTCTAATTAAAATCGATAGCATATTATAGTAGTAACCTTTTTGGAGGAGATTTTTTTAAAATATATTTTATTTTGTTTAAGTATACCGTACTTCAAATAATTAATTTATTTTGCTGCCTTCTCTCCCAATAATCATGCTGTAATGCTATTTCACATATACAACTCGTGTTTCTTTAGATGCTGCTTTCAACTGCTGCTCAGTTAAAGGGAATCTATCACCAGGTGTTTGTGTCACAGGGAAGTGTCACTTGCTGGTCTGCATGCTGTCTGATACAATCACAGCTTATCACTGCTACAGATCTAGCAGAGCACAATAGGATGAGCTCAATATATCCCCTCCCACATCACCGTTTAGCAGCTTTTTGTGTACACTTTACATTAACAGAAAGCTGCTCTTCAGTGGTGGGGGTGAATTTCACAGAATGATTGATTGGGAGGCACGAGATACACAGTCCATTAGTGATAGTCTCCTGCAGATAAAATACTGATTTTATGGAAACAGCAACACACAGCCTAGAAGGGGGCACATTGTTGGAATTAAGGTCTCTGCCCCCTACACAAGCTGATTTATTATTATAGTGCCATTTATTCAAAGGTGCTTTTTCATGTGGAACGGGGTATACACAATACAGACAAGTACAATATTCCTCAACAATACAAGGCACAAACTGGTAAATGAGAAGAGAGGACCTTGCCTGTTAGCACTCAGTCTACAAGAGATGGGTGATGATACAGTAGATGAGGAGAGAGGACCCTGCTCGCAAGGGCTCACAGTTTACAAGGGATGGGTGAGGATACAGTAGGTGAGGAGAAAGGACCCTGCCCACGAGGGCTCACAGTCTACAGGGGATAGGTGAGCATACTGTAGGTGAGGAGAGATGAACCTGCCTGCGAGGGCTCACCGTTTACAAATGATGGGAGAATATACAGTAGGTGAGGAGAGAGGATCCTGCCCATGAGGGCTCACAGTCTACAGGAGATAGGTGAGCATACAGTAGGTGAGGAGAGATGAACCTGCCTGTGAGGGCTCACAGTTTACAAATGATGGGTGAGGATACAGTAGGTGAGGAGAGAGTACCCTACCCACGCAGGCTCACCGTCTACATGGGATAGGTGAAGATAAACTAGGAGAGAGTATAGCTGGTCATATGGCAGGTTAGTGGACTGAGGCTCACTGCAGGTTGTAGGCTTGTCAGAAAAGGTGGGTCATCGGGTTCCATTTGAAGGTTTCCACAGTTGGCAAGAGTCTGATATGTTGGGTTAGAGAGTTCCATAGTATGGGGTATGCACGGGAGAAATCTTGTAAGTTCATTACAGATCTTTAGTTTTAAGTTAACCTATCAAAATAGTCCATGAGATAATTGAGTTTCCATTGGCGGTATCGTTGCTCATTTCTATTCTGTAGAAATAGTGATTCTCACACACAAGCTGACTTCTAGACTGTGCACTTATCATAAGCAAATACTAAAAAAAGAAACTTTTACACATGAATGATTGATTTTCCTATTCTTGAACACCATTTTTATCATTTAGAAACAACTGTTCTTGTATTTGCAGTGTGTAAATTATTATTATTAATACTAACACTTCATGTCGCTGCTTGATAATGCAGATAATTGCCCATTGTAAATTATTGTGACTGGCTTCTTTAGAATCAGTAGGTTACACATAGGAATGAACAAATATTTATTTCTCATAGATGACTGAATAGTAATATTATCTTGGGTAAGGCTCTGACACCTGCAATGTATTATTATCTATAATTTACTTGTATGCAGTTTTACATTGAATAGTATACACCATAGGCCAGCTACGTATGAGAAATCGGCCAAGTTTTATTCAGAAAACTCTGATTTTTTTTTCTAATTTTCACCCGTGTCCATCTTTAATATCTGTGTGACAAAATAAAGAAATATATAGTTGGTGCAACTTTTATAAAATGTAGTCCAGTAAGGCCAACATTTTGCTGAATTGTAGAAAATGTATACCCTGCCGCTCACCTGTATCACCATCACTGCCCATTGTCCGGTGTCCCATGCGTCGTCTTTGGCTCATACATTATCTTCACTCTGCGCTAGGGTTTCTTATGCTGAGTAGACCTCAGCCATCATGACACATGTTTGTTGTCACAACATGCATAGTGATGTCATGACATCGTGACACATTTTGCCCATGGCTTAGTCAATTCCTCTTGTGACATGCAATGAGACGTCATGTGTATAGTGTCACCATGTGCAGTGTGACATCTGAGGCCATCTTGGCACTGGAAATGACCCAACCCAGGGCCGTTGGGTACTCGGATTTCGGGTGTTGATTACGGTTGCTGTCACTGGTGGCCGGTGCCCGGATCCGTGGCCCTGGTGGTCGCTGAAAAATGTGCAAATAAAATAACAAAAACAAAAAAATTTAATGTTCGTGGCACCACCTACGGTGTCTGATGATGGCACCAGCGCTGCTGCAGACCTCCGGGGATGATGGATGGGCAGCCTGATGGTGATGCTCCCTGTAGGTGGAGCGGGATCCCCGGGGCAGTGATGCAATAAGACACCACACGTTGCTTTGGCTCTGTATGGGATTACTGATAACCTCCAAGCAATTTACAGGTACACAGTCACGGGTAGCTGGCCTGGGTAGTTGCCAGTGGATGCGTTGTTTTTCTGTGGCTTTCAAAGGTGTTATTTATGGTTTCTCCCTCTGTCCCCTCTTTTTCTCTCTCTGCGCCTGCTCCTTACTTCCTTAGCATGGCCCCGCACAGAGCCTATTGTTCTATACAAGGCCCACAGTTTTTATAGAGTTCACCCTTTTCTAAGGGGCTCACGACCCTGGACGGAGTCCCTGGTGGGGATGTGCTATGGACCGTGTCGTGGCTGTCTGATTGCCCACAGCCCTGTGGGTTGGCGGCTCAGAGTTGAACTTTTCTGCACCGCGCTTGGAGCCGGTTTTCTGTTAATGGACCTGGCTCCTTCCAGATCGGTTATCAGGACGGTCTGGCGCCATGTGTTGGCTTATGACTTGCCCAGTGCTGGAGTACCCGGATCCCGGGCGTTGCTGCTGGATCCTGTAACCGGTGGTCGGTGCCCGGGATGGTGGCCCTGGTGGTCGCCGAAAAGTGTTGAAATAAAAATAATATTGTTTGTGTATTGTTTGTGACGCCACCTGCAGTCTCTGATGATAACAACAGCGCTACTTCAGACCACTGGGGAAGGTGTATTGTAGCCAGTTGGTCTTGTTCCCTGCAGGTAGAGCAGTGTCCCCAGGGCAGTGATGCTGTATTAACTGGAAGGCAGCTCTGCAGGTGAGAAGCTTCCTGACCCTTCACATCAGGAAAGAATGACACACCACATGTAGTGGAGTCTCTGCACAGGTTTACTGGTCACGTTCAAGTTCAACAACAGGTCTATAGTCACGAGTAGCTGGCCTGGGTAGTGACCACTGAATGGGGTGTTTGTCTGTGGCTCTCAAGTTGTTTCTCTCGGCTTCACCCTCTGTTCTTCCTAGTGATGAAGTCTGGCCTGCATGGAGCCCGACCTGACCTCCTGCTCTCTCCTCTGCAACTCTACGCTCGTGTAGGAACCTTCTTTGGATTGCCGCACCTCTGGGGATTTTCCGCAGGTCCTGGCTCCTTGTTTGGCAATGGGTTTGAGGTGACCTGGAGGCTGAACACTCATTGGTCTCACCGGTGTTGGCGGCTCAGAGATGAACTTGGCTGCACCGATCCTGGAGCCGGTACTCCGTTCCGTGGACTGGGATCCTCCCAGACCGGTAGGTAGACTGTCTGACGCCGGGTGTAAGCACAAACTGTACATTCACCTGAAGGGTCCTCCTTGACCTCTCTTCTACTCTACTAAACTCTTCTCCATTCCCGCTCTCCACTACCCACCTATATAACCTCCCACTGGAACCAGTTACCCTGGTAACGGGTTTAACCAATTGGCCCCCTGAGCTAGGTGTGTGGATGCAGGATGAAGGCCACATTCAAACTTCCTCCTTCACTGGCCACAAGGATACTGCACTCGCTGGTCTGGGTGCAGTACCCCTTTGTGGTGCATCGACCAGCGGGGCGCCACACTTACACCCAAGGATCCCCGTTTTCATCTGGGTCACCTCTCTTAGGCACCCTCCCTCACAAACTCCTGTTCTCTTCTCTCTTTTCCCGCTCTTCACTACCCACTTATATAACCTCCCACCAGGACCGGTTACCCTGGTTACAGGTCTAGCCAATTGGTCCCCTGACTCTAAGTGTGTGAATGCGTAGGTGAAAGCCACATGCGAACCCCCCTCTTCCACTGACCACCGGGATACCACACACTGGTCTGAGTGTAGTACCCCTTCGTGGCGCTCTGACCAGTGGAGCGTCACAGAAACCACAGCACTAAATAAAGATGAAGGGATTACTCAGTTTGGAAAAAACAAAGTCTTAGGGGTGATTTTATTACAAAGTATAAATCGATGAGGGGACAGTACAGAGTCCTTTCTTTTTTTTTTTTAATCAGGTATATTTTATTAATGAAAAAGCTCAAATAACAAAATTATTCATACAAAACATATACATTTTCTATATATATCAGGTCCCAGCCCCAAACTCTTTCCCCGGCCCCCCCCACAGAGTCCTTTCTAATGATCTTTTTATGCCTAGGCTTGTGACGGGGACAAAAGGGCATCCTCTACGTCAGGTGGAAAGAAGCTTTAATCATAATCACAAATACAGATTCTATACTGTAAGAGCAGTGAGACTGTGGAACTCTCTGCCACATGATATTGTAATGGTTGATTAACTACTAAAATTTAAGGAAGGCATGGATGCCTTTTTTGAAAAATATTATATTACCGGTTATACATACTAGATAATGTGATAGGGTGTTCATCCAGGGAACTAGTCTGACTGTCGTATGCGGAGTCGGGAAAGAATTGTTCCCTTAATATAGAGCTTAGTGTTTTCCCAATGGGGTTTTTCCTTCCTCTGGATGAACATGTAAGGCTATTGGTTGAATTCGATGGACTTAAATTCTACTTTCAAACTTAAGAAAAGATGAAACTATGCATGAGCTGAAGAGAATATGTAGAGGAGCGGACATATCATAAACTTGTAAATAACTCATGAAAGAATAAAGATATGTTAAAAACAGGCACACCATTGTTTTTCTTATGAAATTCTGAATAAGGTTGGTGTGTCACATGACCCTCTTCCCATTGAAAAAATGAAGTTGGATACAAAATGACCGACTTCAAAATGGCCGCTATGGTCACCACATAAACGAATGTGCCACAAACAGGAAGTTTAGATATCCAAGTAATAGTGCTCCTACGATCTGTGCTGCTGTTTCAGGAAAAAAAGGACCACACAAGGTCTTGATGCAATGGTGTTTATTTCCAACGCGTTTCGGTGCTGTCCCAGCTCCTTCATCAGGGGTACAAAAAGACGCAATTCGCTCAGTTTTGTCTCTCACTTTTAGACATTTACAAGCAGGAAGTTGATATCACCAATCATTCCCATTTTATTTAGGTGCATCCATATAAATGGCCCACCCTGTATACTGAAACTTCCACCAAATACTAAACATTAAGACACAAGCCCTAAAAAGAAACTTCTCCTTTCTGTATTTTTAAATTAATTTTGACTTAGAGGAGAGATAGAGTTAACACAGCAGAGAGAAGTTCCACAATATATCAAGAAAGCGGAGATGCAGTGAAAAATGACTGATAATGGTGCACGGAGCTGGCTAGCAGAGATAAAAAATATAGATTATATTAATTATTGTGTGGGGAATAAAGGTTGTGGACAGTGCAGGAGATAGACTGTGGGTAAGCTATACATGAAAGGGAAATAACCAGCTCTATCTGCTTTGAGTATAATAGTAGTGATGAGCAAACACTACTATGCTCGGGTGCTTGATACTCGTATTGAACAATTTCGCTGGGACGGACGCGACTCGAATATTGAGCATAGTGGAAGTCAATGGGAAACTCAAGCATTTTTCCAGAAGATTTTCCAGAAAATGCTCTAGTTCCCATTCGACTTCCATTATACTTACTACTCGAGTTGCATCCATCCGAACATGTAACTTCTAGATACAAGTACAGAGCAGCCGAGCATGGTAGTGCTCACTCATTGCTATATAGTAGCACACAGATAGCAGAAACAAAACCCCAACCTACTCCTGTGATCCATCTCTATTTCTCTGTTACTGGAGACAGATAGGGCCTTACAACAGGCATATGACAGGCATTCACATGTCATTTTTGCAAGGATAGAACAATATTTTCAGAATTTAATACAATTTACAGTTTTTCCATTTAGCTCTGATAATTAGCTGGACATATCATGTTTAACCCCTTGAGGATCAAGCCTCATTTTGCATTCTGACCAGTGTCACTTTGAGATAATAACTGGAACACTTCAACATATCCTAGTGATTCCAAAACTCTTTTTTCATGACATATTGGAGTTCATGTTAGGCATAAATTTAGGATCATATTTTCTGCATTTCTTTGACCAAAGAGAGTGTTTACACGCAGTGACAGTTCAAAGCCATGACGGGTATAGCTGTCATTGGTCATTAAGGGGTTAAATGCCTGACTGTATAAGGATACTTTGTCATATTGGCCTAATGGACATATGATTGTATGTGAATTACAACTGGTCAAGGGTTTTGATATTGAATTAATTTTTATTTTAGGAGACATATTGGTCCCTATACAAATATTTTGCCAAACGTTGGGGTAGGCACAGCTGTTCATTCACTCTTTATGTAAAACAGCATTCTAAACGAGGACTTGCTGGGTTAAGAATACTAATTATAATTTTAGGATTAAAAATCAAGAACAAACATATCATCTTATGAAATATTATGTCAATTTGAGAACCATTAAAACGTAAGGAGGACGTGCTAGCGCCACTGCAGGAGAAAATGTGTATTACATGGCTCCAATTTCAAGGCACAGCAGTTATGCAATACATTTTTCTACTCTGCTATAATGTCGACATGCCCTAATAGAGAATATAGATCACGATAAGAGTTCAGGTCATCTCGTTTGAGATTTCCTCATATTATATTCTCAGATACTCAGTTCTGTAGGGGGATTACTGGAGTAAGGCCCCTTTAAATCAGCGGTAAACTCTGATCGCGGCAGTTGCGTTTTTTTCACCGCATTACCGCATAACGGCCGCAATCACACTTGCGGCAAGCCCCATACAATGTCTATGGGGCTTGCGGTAAGTGTGCGGCAGGTGCAGCAAGTGCGGTTTCGGCACTTGCGGCAGGTGCGGCCGCAAAAAAACCGCGGCATACCGTTTTTTCACCGCAACTGCCGCGATCAGCGTAAAACGCTGATGTGAAAGGACCAAGATGAGTATTTGTTCACTAACATGTTAAGGTGATTCAGAACGGTTCCCTAGCATCTTCAACTGACTAAATTTCAACCACTTTTGCTTTTAGGAGTATGAGATGGAAATTCATTTTACAAGCTTTTTCACCCAGCAATAAAAATAGAAGGAGCGGTGTCCATTCCATAAGACTAGGCACATTACTTTTTATGACAAGCTATTGTCATTACTTGATATGTGTCCAAATGCTCCAGACAGATTTCTGCTATAAAAATTGAAAATGTTCTCGGTTATTATGTAGTGCACAGCAATTTCACTCAACTTTGCCAAAGGTCAACATCAGCATCGCCAACAATCACTGTCTCTGTGATTTTTTGAAATATTGTTTGAAAACATTTATACTAAAAATCTCAAGGAGACCAATGTGCTTACTTAACAGAAATGCATAATTCTAGGAGAATAAACTTTGAAATACAATGCGTTTCCTTCACATTACTGAAAGAGGACCTGTTACCCCTGGTGCTATGCTAACTGAAAGCACCCCTGAGTGCAGTGTTTCTGCAGCATTTAGGGAAGGGGTCCCCCATGTCTCTAGCACCCTGTAAGCTGTTAAAAAGACTTTATAAAGTGTATAGATAAGGAGTCCAGAGGAACTTACGCAATAATGAGTCATTTGTGTTGCTGGTGTCCTCCCCTCCTCCAGCCCTCTCTGTGCCACCTCCAGCCTCTCTTGTTTAGCCTCCTGTATGTCTCATCCCTGAGTGCTGGGGAAGGCACAGAGAAGGCTGAAGGCGGGGAGGACTAGAGCAACAGCGATGACACATACAGGGGGCTGAACAAGAGAGGGCTGGAGGTGGCAAAGAGAGGGGTGGAGGCGGGAAGGACACCAGCAACAGCGATGACACATACAGGGGGCTGAACAAGAGAGGGCTAAAGGTGGCACAGAGAGGGCTGAAGGCGGGGAGGACACTAGCAACAGCGATAACACATAAAGGAGGCTGAACAAGAGAGGGCTGGAGGTGGGACACAGAAGGCTGGAGGCAGGGAGGAAACCAGCAAGAGCGATAACACATACATGGAGCTGAACAAGAGAGAGCTGGAGGTGGCACAGAGAGGGCTGGAGGCGGGGAGGACACCAGCAACAGCAATGACACATACAAGGGGCTAAATAAGAGAGGGCTGGAGGTGGCACAGAGAGGGCTGGAGGGGGGAAGGACACCAGCAACAACGATGACACATACAGGGGGCTGAACAAGAGAGGGCTAAAGGTGGCACAGAGAGGGATGAAGGCGAGGAGGACACTAGCAACAGCGATGACACATAAAGGAGGCTGAACAAGAGAGGGCTGGAGGTGGCACACAGAATGCTGGAGGCGGGGAGGACACCAGCAACAGCAATGACTCATTACTGAGTAAGTCCCTCCAGACTCCTTATCTGTACACTTTAGAAAGTCTTTTTAACAACTTACAGGGGGGCTAGAAACATGAGGGACCCCTTCCCTGAATGCAGCAGACATGCTGCATTCAGTGCTGCATTCAGTTAGCATAGCACCAGGGGGATGACAGGTCCTCTTTAAAGAGGTGGTCTGAAGAAAAAATGTATTTTAATCATAAATTTCTATCTATTTCATGTAAAAATCTAATCTATACTCAAATTCTTTAATTAAAAATTACCTAATGTTCCCACTCTGCTCTGCTTATTATTTTTTCTAACTACTAACTCTTTGATGCTTCATTTGACAATCTCAGTGCATGCTGAGATAGTGGGAAACTAAAACGTGTCGTCATTAGGGGGCAAAGGGTGTGGTCACTGCTGCAGCCTCTGCCCCATTCCTGAAATGAAGCGTCATTAGTGGCACCCATTCCAGGGGCTGAGCTAGTCCCTGCTCTTCTGAGCATGGAGTCGATTGTCAGTTCCCACATATGCTCAGCAGATTCTTATAAGGCTCCCCTTGCGAGGGCGATACAAGAGACTCGAACGGCATTGCTGCCAGCTCTCTAGACAGGAGCGTTTCAGCTGCATGTATTTTTATGAAGCTCCATGCTCATGTCTGGAGAGCGGGCAGCCATACTGAGTGATGCGAGACGTACGAGTCTCTTGCATGGCACTTGCAAGTGGAACTCCAGCCTAACTGTGCAATATGTACAGTGAAATCCAAAAAGGGGATGAAGTGTACACAATCTGCGCTGCTGAAATGAGAATGCTGACCCAAGGGTTGGTGCAATGATGCTCTTTATTCCTTCTCCTATGAACAGTGACTGTGCACTCTTTGGCTCTGATTACAAGTGATGAGCCGGCAAGAGAGCACACTGTCAGTGCGTTTTACAAGAAGCATAGCAGAAAAGGTAGAGACCAGCACTGCCCCTGCAAATGACCGCAGCCATACCCCCTGATGACTACTCATTTGACTATCTGAACATACACTGGGATGTTGTAAAAACAATAAATAAAGTAGTTGAATTGAGTAGTGATCAAATATTAGGGACTTTTTAATTAAAGTATATTAGAAATTAAATTAGCTTATAATGTTAAATAGACCGGATTTTAGTATTGAAATAAATTTTACATGTTACATGGCGCAATGTGTACACATGGCCCCAGAGTGCTCGCCTGGTTTCAGAGCAGTGCTGCGAAACCAGGCAACCACTCTAAGGCGATTTTTTGCCTCATTATCGTCCCTTCAAACTAGGCGACGCACCGGCGTTGTCACCGGCAATAGGCCACGCCCCTTTGTCGCCTGTGAAATCACCGGCGTAATGTCCAGGTGTGCCGATACCCTGACATATCATGATCATACTATACTCACCCAAAAACCAGTGGCCATGTATTTAGAAAACATTCTTACTAAAATTCTATCTTTTATGTTATATTTTTTTGGGATGTCTACATATAAAAAGACATAATGTTAAGAATAATAACCCATTTTCAGAGATAGTTAAACTGATGATAATCTGATTGCTGATCGTCTGACTATTAAACATCCAGCTATTGGATATAATCATCTCTAAAGCTGCAATTAAAGCCACACAGCTCAGATACATTACAAGTTGACAGAGCAAATGTTGTCCTGTGTCAACCACAGGATTGAAATCCAAGCTGCCTGGATCAATGACTGAGCAATCCCTGGAGGATCAGGACTAATAGAACTATACTAAAAAATTATATAACAATTCATACAGAATTTAATGTTTTTTTCATCTCCTGGAAAACACCTTTAAAAGCATCTTCCCCGCTAGCTATCAATCAGGTGATTGCTTTAGGTTTATCTATGTAAACAATTGGAAACTGGTATTTGTCATGAAAGAATTGAGGATGTCCAAAAACTGTGAAAGGGGAAATACAGTATTACATGTACATAATAAAGATTCAAATTACTAGGTGACAATATAATGCAAAGGACTGTAAAATCCCCCAGAGTAGAGGGTTAGTCCTTTCAGCCGCTGTCCACTTTGACTAATAGAGGGAGGTCACTAACAGAGCAAGTCTCTTTATACTCTTCTTTTAATGTATTATTGTAATTGATGTATATTATATTTATTGTTACAGATGTATATTACCAGCACCATTAAAGCCAAAGGGACAAGACTTGCCAAACCTGTCCTCTGCCTGGGCTTGATGTGTCTGGCATTTCTAACTGGAATAAACAGAGTGGCAGAATATCGTAATCATTGGTCAGATGTCATAGCCGGGTTTCTTATTGGAATATCAATAGCTGTGTTTCTGGTATGTATAGAAAAGTTCATATTAAAGTTCATTTTAATCAACAGATCAACTTTTCACAATTGGATGTGTTAAAAAAAATGTTCTTGTGCTGAGATATATTCTTATATATGTGTCCCTGCTATGTACTGTGTAATGGATGTGTCTGACCATACAGGGACATGGTCTGATCATACCTCATCTCCTGTGCTGAGATATTCTTATATATGTGTCCTTGCTATGTACTGTGTAATGGATGTGCCTGACCATACAGGGACATGGCCTGATTATATCACATCTCCTGTGCTGAGATAATCATACATATGTGTCCCTGCTATGTACTGTGTAATGGATGTGTCTGACCATACAAGGACATGGTCTGATCATACCACATCTCCTGTGCTGAGATATTCTTATATATGTGTCCCTGCTATGTCCTGTGTAATGGATGTGTCTGACCATACAGGGACATGGTCTGATCATACTACATATCCTGGGCAGGGGAGCAAGTAAATGAAAGTATCATAGCTGATTCTTTTTTTGAGGTAACACATTACCTGGCCTTTTTTTTTTTTTTAAAGTTTTACCTTTACCCTTCCCTACCTTTGACGTTGTACAACGTCATGGCGATTACCATACCCTGTGCCGCAGTAACTGCCATGGGGCCCTGGTGTTCTGTGATTCTTACACAGAACACCGGGTCTTGATGTAAGGTGGGATGGATTTCCCACCCCCATGATCGCTGTGATTGGCTGTTTGAACAGTCAATCACAGCGATCCTCTCTCCTTCTATGGAAGGGGCTGTCATAGCCCCCTCCATGCTCATGGGGAGTGATCTGATGGGATCACTGCTCCCATCAACTGGAGCATTGCGGCAGAGCAGGCCCGTATGTGGCCGGTCGCTGCCCGCTTGTGCCCGCTGCTTCTCTGCAGCCCGATCTCCCTGCGTAGAGATCAGGCTGCAGTGAAGTGATCTGACATCCGGGCACAGCTTCACTGCAGCCTGATCTCTATGCAGGGAGATCGGGCTGCAGAGAAGCAGTGGGCACAAGCAGGCGGCAGCTGGGCCCATGGGCCCTGCACCGTCTCCATGCTTCAGGAGCTCTGTCCGCCCCTAAATGCTGTGATCCTATGATCACCTGACCCAAGCCTCAGAGATCATGTGTCCTCTGAGACTTGGATTTGCACAGTGATTATGCATTGTATGACAATAATTTGTCATATAGTGCACCATCACTATGACACCAGTCTACAACAAGGGATCAAGTGTCCTCTTATTGCAGTCTCTGGTGTCATAGTGGTGGTGCACTGTATGGCAATGATCTGCCATACAGCGCACAATCACTATGACACCAGAGACTGCAGTAAAAGAACACTTGATCCCTTGTTTTAATCTCTGAGGTCACGGTGATGGTGCACTGTATGGCAGATCATTGCCATACAGTGCACCAACACTATGACACCAGAGACTACAGCAAGAGAATACTTGACCTCTTGTTGTAGTCAAACTTATTATGCACTGTATGGTAGATCCTTGCCATACAGTACACAATCACAGTGACCTCAGAGATTACACAAAGGGATCAAATGTCCCCTTGTTGCAGTCTCTGGTGTTATAGTGATGATGCACTGTATGGCAGCTTATTGCCATACAGTGCACAATCACCGTGACCCCAGAGGCTGCAACAAGGGATCGAGTGTCCTCCTGTTATGGTCTACGGGGTCACTGTGATGGTGCACTGTATGGCAATGATCTGCCATACAGTGCACCATTACTACCAGAGACTGCAAGAAAAGAATACTTGATTTTGTATATTGAGACATATATGTATGAAAGATACAATAAGTTACAAAATGTTTGTCTTACACAGGTTGTCTGTGTGGTTAACAATTTTAAAGGACGGCAGGCAGAACAAGAAAAGTCTCCCATTGATAACTTGGCACAGATGCCGATGATCAGCATTCCCCGGGTAGAAAGCCCTTTGGAAAAGGTAAGTCTCTTGATGTTCATCTCTTTATTGCATCCATGTCTTTGAAAGTGAGTTTTGATCTTAAAACATAAAAATAGGTATTTGACACTAAAAAACTAGTTAAAAGGATTTTCTTTTTATTAAATATTTCTTCAGCAAATATCACTGCTGCAGGCAAGCTGCTTTATGCCATCTCTGCTGCGGCACAGAGCCAACCCAGCTTTAAGCAGAATAGCAGAGTAATTTAAGTCATACTGTCTGCCAAGAGTATGCTGACTACACTGACAATAGAATAGAGTTGTCAGACTGCGCATATATAACCACCAGTCAGTCTCAATATACTAAGATCTGCAGGATCAAGAGCACAACTGAGAGTCAAGCAAACTTGCAAATGTTCACAAATAAGATGTCCTTATTTTTACTGCTAATTTTAAAGGAATTGCCCAGCCTTAGAGTACAAGTCTACAGTCACTCTATGTGTCTCTCTATGTGACTACTAATTTGTGAATCCTTACACTGCACACACACTGTGCACTGATTCTCTGGTGCTGATGCTGGGAGTTGGCAGTCATGTAATAACAAGTATGCCATTTGCATACTTTCAGCCACATTCCAACTAGACATATCTGGCCTCATTCAGTTCACTTGTATTGCGTGACGCCATGCACGTCTAGTCCACATGTGTACAAATGGCATTTGTGATCACGTTCCTGCCGGCATACGGCGCTGGCTCCGGAGAACCCTGACAGTATGCATTGTGTGCGATGTGATGGTTCACAATTCTGCAGTCACATAGAAGAGACTAAGCAAAGTCAATCAGCTCACCACATGGAGAGTCCGGTGCCCACGGGCCTGCGTCCTTAGACCGCACCAATAGAAAATAAAGAAGAATATTTCCAGCTCCCGGAGATGAAATGCAGAAAACTTGATTTTATTCTAAATTTTTCATCAGTTACAGGCTCCAAAATAACAACACAATAGCTCATATAACATGGATCATATATGGCAAGGAGCGTCGCTTTCAGACAGTTTGCCCTTTTTCAAGCCAATTTTTAAAATCAAGTTTTCTGCATTTCATTTCCGGGAGCGTAACCATTTCTTCTACATAGAGAGACTGCAGACTTGTACCCAAAGGCCGGAAAACCACACTAAGGCTAGGGTCAGATTAACATTTTTAGCTGATCCCCGGGGGGTTGTGCTAAAAACATAGGATTTTCCAGCAATATTGCGATGCTAACACCTTGTTAGCACCGCGATAACGCTGCTAATGTTAAACCTATGGGTCTAACCGCAGCTTCAACACCAGCATCTGATGGAAATCTTGAGTTATTTCCAAACCTGAGCAAAGACGCTCTCTGCAGCGTCTTTGCTCGCATTCGGAAATATTGTGAGATTTCCATCAGATGCTGGCTTTGAAGCCGCGGTAAGAGCAGAGTATCCTTAGGATTACAATGGCAGCATTAACGCGGTGCCCACATGGCGTCAGCACTGTGTTATTGCTGCCAAAGTCTTAAGTTTTTAACGCTAGGCACAAATAGCGTTACTGTGACCCTAGCCTAAGGCTTTGAATATTTTACTATAATTTTTATTCTGTCAGAGCATCTGATATAAAAAAGTGAAACAACCTTGCAAATAGTTCTAGTTTTGTTTCTATAGATCCTAGATAGCGCTACGTGTCTTCAAGGATGTAAATCATATAGAAAAAAAGCACAACGTAAAATATATTAAAATATATAAATATTAAATTAATTCAAATCAATCATATAGAAAAATGCATGAAAAAAAGGCAATAATGATCCAAGTAGAACAATGCAATGGCACTATGGTCACAGTCAGGCAGTATGGGTCCAGTATATAGAAAAATATATAAAAAAGGCCCTACCTTCTTCCGCCAGGGAACAATACATGCAGCCGAAACGTGCGTCAGGAGGTGGCACTGCTTTCAATAGTCAGGTATTGCACTCTCTTATTATATGACTACTTTCTGAGGCTTATATTATTCTCACTGGTTTTCCCAATGTGCAAAAGCATATGGGTCTGATTACTAGATGCCTTGGTAGGGTCTTTTTAATATAGTTTTGTATACGTTGGTCCCATACAGCCTTACTGTGACCATAGTGCCATTGAATTGTTCTACTTGGATCATTTTTGCTACTTTTTTCATGTATTTTTCTATTTCATTGATTTTAATGTATTTAATACATATTTATATTTCTTAGTTTGTGCTTTTTTTCGATATGATTGGCTATATTGGTTTTGGCCCTTGACATTGCAATACTTAGACATATATTTACCTTTGTTTACTCATAGCTACTTTGTACTTTACACTTTTTACATTATTTGGGTAATTAATTATTCTTTACTGTGCCTGGTTACATATATGTTGCTATAGCTATATGTTTTTATCCATTGGTGTCTTCAAGGTTACAGACCAAGCTAGCGCTGTGGCTAGTGTAATGCTGCTCCTGTGTTTCTCAATCTTCTTGTCCTTCTCTTCAATCTTATCTACAGACAGTAGAAAGCCGGGGCAGAGGTGGTGAACTTCCACAGAACTTTCTAGTATAAACTGCAATCTTTTAATTTTGTTTGCAGTGTGAAACCATGATGACATATAACTTTGAAAAAATATGTTTGGTACATTTAATCAAGTTGCTAATATAGATAAGAATATTTAGACAGAAATAAGATTGTCCTGCCAGTTATTATGTGTTATTTTTCATTTTAGCATCACGTTGGGCCAATTAAAGCAGTTATTAACAGTTATATTTAGCTCATAACGTATTGTAATCTGCACCAGATTTTTTGGCTGAAAGTTGTTGCATTCTTCTGTAGTAATTAGCTGGGAAAACTATATTTTTATTCCAATGTTCTGTGATTTGCACACTCTTGCAGTTTGAGTCAATTTTCATTTACGGTAACCATTTTTTTCTCCCTTCTTCGACTCATCACAACTTTTCTGCCGTAAAATGCTTTGAAAAGTCGCAATTTTTTTTGCGCCGTGCAAGGCTGGGTAAAAAGTTAGCAACTGTTGGCATTTTCACGCCATTGTTGACCACTTCCGACAAAGTGGCTAGAGCTGGGATGGGACAGACGTGTGACCGAGCATGGCGGCCACCACTTGTTAAATTCAGAATGAGCTGAAGAGTTCTTTAGGCCGTGGTCCCACTAGCGTAAAACATGCTAGAGACTCGCCGAATCTTGCATTGGCATGACCCGGCACAGCCGCACGCTCCCCGAACGTGAGAATTCAGCTCCATAGAAATATATTCAGCTGCACCTTCCTGTTCGGAGACTGGGTGGTTGTGTCGGATTGATGTGATGCGATACTTGATGAGTCTCTAGCAAATGTTAATCTGGGCTTAAACTACAAATCTCCAAACTGGAGTAAGATTTATGGCAAAGTGCACATGGGGGTGCACACTACTGAGTATCTCACTTGATTCACTAAAAGGCAAGCACTCCATCTTGCCCCCTCATTATGACTGGCAGAAAAATTAAAGGGAACCTGTCACCTTGTTTAGAACCCTTAACCTATCACTACCGGACCCTGCAGCTTCCTACTACATTACTAACCATCCCTGTCTGACCTAATAGTGAATTATAAATGTGGAGAAAAGTGATTTATAAACTTACATGTCTACGGACATGTGAGGGTTCCTAGATGGCTGGTCGACAGGTGGGCAGTCTCTCTGACTCCACTCTCCCCCGCCTTGCTGCTAGAATCATGCACTGGTGGGCGTGATCATTCATTAAAGAGTACTCCCTGATTTCAAATTCCCACCTCCTTCATCTGGGTATGATGCACTGCCGGCTGTGGCGCATAATTTCTGGTCTGGTGCATTGTTGGAGGTATTGGGTGTATAGGCCGGCATCTGAATAAAAACTGTGCATGCTTTGGATCGAGCCTGTAAGCCAATATCCCCCACACTTTGCTGGACCAGAAATGACGTGCCACGGCCGGCCGCACATCATACCCGAAATATGGAGGTGGGAATTTGAAATAAGGATGCTCCTGAATGAATGATCATGCCCACCAGGGCGTGATTGCAGAAGGGAGGCAAGGGGAGAATGGACCCAGAGAGACTACTCACCTAAATGTCCACACGACTAGGAAACATGCAAGTTTATAAATCGCATTTTTAAACATTTAGAATACAGATTTAGATCAGACAGGAATGGTTGGTTAATAATGTAGTAGCAAGCTTCCGGGACAGGTAGTGATATGTTAGGGGCTCTAAACCAGGTGACTAGTTCCCTTAACCTCCCTGGCGGTATGATTATGTCAGGAATTTTGTGCTAAAAGTGGTACCATTTTTTGGCATGGAAATTTGGTGTTATGTACAGTAGGCCTGCAATTCTTAGTAATTACCTGATCAAAGAAGACTCTAGCCTTCCTAGCGGTATTCCCAAGCCTGACTCGGGGTTAACATTCACTGCCAGAAGCGGTAACCCTGAGTCAAGCTCGGGCTTACCCGCGGTCGCGGCAGATGCAGTGAAAAAACCGCATCTGCCGTGATTGCCGCATAGCCGCCGCATAACCGCTGCACTTGCGGCGCGGTTGCAGTAATCGCCATAGTAAGTATAGGGGGACTTGCGGCAGGTGCAGCAAGTGCGGTTTTTTTCGCGGCCGCACCTGCCGCAAGTGCAAAACCGCACTTGCCGCACCTGCCGCAAGTCCCCCTATACTTACTATGGCGAATACCGCAACCGCGCCGCAAGTGCGGCGGCTATGCGGCAATCGCGGCAGATGCGGTTTTTTCACCGCATGTGCCGCGACCGCGGGTAAGCCCGAGCTTGACTCGGGGTTACCGCTTCTTGCAGTGAATGTTAACCCCGAGTCAGACTCGGGAATACCGCTAGGAAGGTTAAAGGTTTTAAGAAATTGAGGTTATAAACTAGTGTTTTTCCATCAACATGGTCGTATGAAAACTTGTCTGAGTAGTAGTCATCAATGACACCTTTTACTTTACCATATAATGTACAAAACTCAAAGTGGGGTGAAACCTACAAATCAATCACACAAGTATTTTGTGTATTTTGCTTAAGCATCAGTCATTGTAGAAACAAGTGTAAAAAATCCAGCAACCACCAAAAAATATATATTAAGATAACACATTTATTGAGGGATTAAAACCACAAAGAGTGTACCATACAAAAGAGACACCGGTCTACACATTTGAGCCATAAGCTCTTAATATTGACCATTCAGTTTGCAGTAAAAATGACCTGACAACTTAATACTGCAGGTCTGAACAATTATGGGGATACCAAGCTCATACAGTTTTTTTTAAATAATTATTAGTCTTCAAAAAAAACTTCTGAACTTTGCACAATAAAATTAGCTTGCTTCACCATTTACTAAAACCCATAACTTTTTAATTTTTCTATTAATGAATCTATATGAGGACTTTTTATAGCAATTGAAAAAAAATGGCAATTCTGCTGTTTAGATTTGTTCTCTTTGTCTTGTTTACAATTTGGGTTAAATTGGGTTTTCATATTCATAGATCCTACTTATACCAAATATTGTTTTTTAATATATCTTTATTTCTAATTTAGAAAAAGTTAATTTTTTTATTATTTTTTCAGTATTTATTTTTACTTTTTAATTTATTTTTCCATTTGTTTTGTCATTTTCCCCTTACTCACTGGGGATTTGTCTCTACAGTATATTATATTACAGTATATAGTTAGATTTACCATCTGAAGTACCAGGATGACTCCAAAGAATGTAATTATAAGTGATAAAAGGTACCTTCGATCAGTGGGGGAGTGGTATGGGGTGGCGCAGGGAAGTAGTTGCGGGTGGACATGAGCCCTCTGGCGCCAATGCCGACCTCTTTCAGGTGTTCGCACCCTGGTCACTTCTACAGTGCAAAATAGCTAACTTGAACAGTATTCCCTCTCACGGGGTGATTCCGACACAAAGTCCACTTGCTTATAAAACACTTATTTACTTTCATTTACATATAACACCTGCCGAGCAAGTATATCGCAGGCACGATTCAGAAACATTGCTGGGATCGAACAATTTACACCGATTTGTAATTTTAGTGCAGTATGCTACCCTGATTTTGGTACCACTGCCTTCACGGTCACTTTACTGGGTCTGGTCATTTTGCACCAAAGAACTAGTGAAACTCAGAGAGGGGTAACAAGTCTAGTTCACGGTACTTCTCCTAAAGGCTTGCTTGTGTGGCGCCCAACTAGTCAGTGGGCCACAGTAGGGGTACTGCACCCACAGATGAGTGTGCAGTTATTCCTGTCACAGGGAGGAGTAAGGTTTGCCAGTGGATCCCACCCCAGCACTCTCACACTCAAGTCTAGGCAAATGGTTGGATCTCTGTCCCTAGGGGGAGAGTTAGGGGAGGAGGGAAATCACACAGTGGAGTTTTAGTTTGCATTGAGGAGTGAAGGAGAGGGGAGCCTCCGAGCGAGAGAAGGAGACTCCCAGGAAGGGGGCCTAGAGAAGAGGCAGCCCAGGAACAGAATGAGGGGACCCCATATTGGAGCACCCATACTCTGGGGGAACCCTGGTCAACTTAACGGAGTACCGGCTCCGAGGATACAGTGCAGGGAGTTCAACTACTGAGCCGTCTACACCGGTCATCACAGGTCAGTTTATCAACCCTGACACCCTGTCTATAAAGTGCAGCCTCGACAGGATCGCCCACAAAAGGTCAAGCCCCTTCAGAGAGAGAAAAGAGGGAATCTCACAGCACCCCAATGGGCCTGGTATACAAGAGAGCTGTGCCAGGGCAGGTTTTAGCAGCAGGACACGGGATCGTCAAAAGAGCGTATACTACGGGATCTACTGAATGACTTTGCAAATCTCTGTGACTACCCAACCATCTACCTGATTTTAGACTGTTTGTGATGTAACCTGAACTGCCATCTGAACTGGTTTACAGAGTAAAGTACCCGTGCAGAGTGACAAAGCCTCCGTGTGTCTGTTCATCTGCTGCACTGCTCCACAGATCATCTTCACATACAGCACCACCACCATCAGTGCTGGTCTGCCACAGGGACTCGGCTCCACCTGCAGGGAGCTGTTCCATCCAAGCTGCAGTACCATCTCCCCCGGAGGTCTGAAGCGGCGCTGGTGCCCATCACCAGAATCTGCAAGTGGCGTCATGACAAACTTTTATATTTTTTCCTCATCACCATTTCCTATCCCCTTTTTCAGTTGATCACCAGGGCCACGGGTCTAGGCAGGCCACCAGTGACATCCCAACTATAGCAGAGCAGGGCCCAGATACCCGAGTTCCCATACAACCCTGGGTGATTCACTTGCCAAAGCCAAAGTTAAAGGGAACCAACCAACAGGATTTAGGGCTATAAAATGAAGGCAGTTCCTTACAGGTACTGGGATACTGAGTGCAATCATACCTTTACTTCAATGATTACATGTATTATTGCAGGGAAAATTGTTATCAAACATCAGGAAAACTTTGCAGCACATTAGCATAAGTGCAGCACAACATCACTATGAGGGTCTAGATTTCTTTGTATTATTTATCTGTTTGCTCTAAGCCAAACGCTCCTCCTTCCATCTCTCCCTCCCTCCCTGTCAATATATACCAGGCACATTAGGTCTGACATCATGCATGGAGATATTACAATGTCAGGCTCCTATGTGTTCATGACTCCCTTATTCCTGTGTCTCCGACACCTCACTACTTCTTCTCTGATTGTCTGTGATCCAGCCACTAGAGAGCAGGAGCAGACCCTGTCCCCTCCAGTCTGCACATCCTCAGTCTCCTCACAGTCACAGGTCTGTGACTGTGAGGAGACTAAGGACGCGCAGACTGGAGGGGGGAGGGAGTGATAGCACAATGTCACGCTCATATGTGCTTATCACCATGCACAATGTCAGACCTAATCTGCCTGGCATATACTGACAGGGAGAGAGAAAAAGAGGGAGAGAGAGGAGGGGTGAGGGTTTGGCTTAGAGCAAACAGTAGAGTAATACAAAGAAACTCAACCCCAGATAGTGACATTGTGCTTCACACATGCTAATTTGCTGCACAGTTTTCCCGGTGTTTGATAAGTTTTCTCTGCAATCAAACCTTGAATCATTGAAGTAAAGGTATGATTGCACTCAGCATCCCAGAGCCTAGAGGGCAGTGGCCTTATAGCCCTAAATCATTCTGGTTGGTTCTCTTTAAATAGTCTCTGCTGCTACCGGGGAAGCCAATCGTAAATTCGGGGATCGTTCTCATAAGAGTCCAGGCCAGTGCTATGTGGACAGCCAGCTGCACTAATCATTAAGTATTGCGTCTTCATGTTACCGAAGTCCTGGGGGGCCCTGAGGGTCCATCCAAATTAAAGTTCCTGGCTTTTCCCTCCCCCTTTCCTTTCCTTCCTCTATCTTCTTTCACTTTTTTGGCCTACAAAAAGATGGCTGCAACCTGTTTTTAAGTCCACTACTCCTCCCCTAGTGGGTGGACTAACTAAACCTTAACCCCTTCTTTGTCCAGAGGAAGCTCCAACTCAGACACTAGGTGGCCACATACTCAAATGTTTATACTACAGTCAAATACAAACACCAGCGCCATAAACAATATACATGTTCTGAATGTTCACAATATATCCCTAAACAGAAACCCTATCTTCCAGGGAGGGTTGGCAGAGCCTTCCAACCCACTACAGAAGGAGGAAAGTGTTAATTAAGCCCCTCAAATTAATTTCATTATCTTCATTTATTTGCACTCATAGTTTCTGTATTTCCCACATTACTTTCGCATCACACAATGACTGACACGTTATCTGATTATTGTGAATTATATGTTTTCTTTAACACTATGTTGATTGTAAATGAATTTAATAGGCTAGAACAAGAAGAATAACCCCAATTTTGCTAATGTTATGTTGCACCATAAATACTTTTGGTCTACAAAAGATCAGGTCTGTAGGGGACAAAATTCAAAGCAGACAGAATGCGAAGACTTTACAGAACTCATTATTATTTCAATATCACTCATGTTATCTGGAGCATGAAATCATTTTAGCAAACACAAAAATTGCTGTAGAAAAGCATAAAAATATTATCAGTAACTTAAATGAAATTCCTATTTACATCAGATGGATTGGGCCCAATTCTGCAGCAATAATTGTGCAATAGGTACATTATAAAAAATATATATAGAACACAGTTATTTGTATTCAGTGCATCATCGGAGCAAATATTTCTATGGCTTCTAATATGTTCTATTTATAAATGTTGCATATTAGTTTAAGAGAAATTATTATTATGTGAATGAACAAAAGTTAGAGATTGCTCACTTTGAACAACTCCATTTTGTTGGTAGGGCCCATTGAGAATATGCTGCTTCAGGATAGCCTAGTGCTATAGCCCCAAGCAATCAGTGCTGAACTTGGCAGCAAATGTACAAGTTACATGACATCCAGGGGTATAACTACTACAGGTGCAGGGGTTGCAATCGCACCTGGGTCTTGGAGCCTAGAGGGCCCCAAAAGTCTGTTTGGCCTATAGAAAAAAAAACTATTGCTATTAAAGATTTGCAATAATTGGGAGCCCCATTGGAACTTTTATATCAGGGTCCATGAGTTTCTAGTTACGCCACTGATTACACTACAGGTGAAATGAAGCATTATACACTTTTCATTGAAATTGATGCCCATATCCCAGCAATTTATGGATGAGAGTCATTAAAAGGGTCCCCAATGTACCTCCAAACGGTATCTGAAAAAGATTTTCTAAACAATGATCCATTAAGGCAGCAGTTGCAATTAAAGGGAGTCTGTCAGGTACTTTTTCAGTATGGTACTAATATTACCCTTGATTAGGGCCTGGGCAAACCATTTTAAAAACTTGTAAAAAAAAAAATCATTATTATACCCTTTCTAGTTTCCATGCCATAAGCATTTTCACACACTGCAGGGAGCTGCTACTTTAGTCCTCTCCATTATATTTACAGCCGAATAGCCCGGTGGATGTATAAGTGTTATTTAAATATCCACACCCACCCAAGCTGGTGTTCTGTCCTTTCCTCTGTGCTCTATGCTGGGAGGGGAGAGGTGTTTTGTGCTGAACTGTGATGTCTGTAAGATTCTATTATATGAACATTGGTTTTCCTGCAGACATGTAATATCTGTATCTGCTGAGCAATTGATCAAATAGTATAATCACATAGAAATATCTCAGACTGCACACACTACACATATGTCTCATACACACAATGAAGATCTCTAAAGGTACCTTTACACGCCGCAACTATTGGCAGCGATAGGAGGCAATCTAACGTGCGCGTGCACATTTTTCATGGTGGCCTCCGAATGCCAAAGGCGCTTTTAAACACCACAATTTCGCCCTCAACCTAAGGCGACGTGTCGCCCCGGAAGTTGCCACACTAACAGCGGGAAACATCCGGTAGACTCCCGTCGCCGCTTCAGACGCCACAGTCTCCAAAGGAATGTGGGTGTACATTTTCAGCACGGCGAGAACATAGGCATTGCAGACTGGTGTACACCGCGCCCCAAACACGCTAATTATACAACGCAATAGCGTTATGATTGGGCAGCCTGCGCTGGAAGGCTGGCTAATACATGACGCCATTGCCATTGTGTGGTGGTGAATGGACAGCTCTTGAAATATGGTGCCCTGTGAAGGGACAGCCAATGGAAAAACAGTAGCCACCACCAATCATCGCTGACGGGGCGCATTCACCAGCACGCTGTGACACACCTTTGGGAAATCAATAGGCGACGCAGATTCCATCCCTATCGCCCATTCACACGCCAAAAGCTGGGAATGTTGCCTTTATGACTGCCTCTGATTTTGGAGTAGTGCTGTGAAATTGGAACCAGGCGCAACCTTTTTTATCGCCACCAAATTCCCCACTTACACGCCGCAATTGCGAGGCAATTTCACGTCGATGGTGTCGGGGCAACAGATTGCCGGTCAGATTTCTCGCCGCGTTTGCAGCGTGTTAAGATACCTTTAGAGCACACACACCTCCCTCTATTCTGCTCTGCAGTGATGAGTCACAAAGCATAACAGATCACAGAAAGGCAGGGCTGTGTAGTGATGCATGAATATTCATTCCTTGGGGAGTGGGCAGCAGAGAGCTCACTGTGATTGACAGATGGAATTAATCTTTTATTTTGAAGTTTACAGAGGGAAATGAATTAGAAAATATCAGTTACATATGGATTTTTGACCTGACAGATTCTCTTTAAGCTAATGTACACAGGATTTCGCCATATAATTTCTGCCCAGAAGAATCTGCTCTCTAAGCAGATGCTAAGATAATCATTCTTGCAAAAGACTTACACTCCATGCTGATTTATGCTCCATATGCCATTCATTTGGCAATGTGGGGCAAAAGTAAATAGTGAAGGGGGCTAATATAAGATGATAAGGAACTAAGCCAGTATGTGCAGAGGTGATTTGGGGAGAAAATTTATCTGGCACATCCCCTTGCTGGCATGTTGACCAGTGGCCAGACAGCTGAGGATGTGGCCAACAATGAGAATCCTCAAAGCACTATAAGCAGGATTAGGGAAGGAGAAAAGTTAGAACTGGAAGAAGTAGTGGAGAAAGACACAGAAGACAGTTAAGGAAAGGTGATGGTGTGAATAAAGCTCTACGCAGTCACATATGCCACAAATATCCCCCACCACTAGCACATTAAGTAGGCTTGTTTCTCTTATGCACCATTCTCATCTTCAGAGCCAGAGGGGCTCTGCTCCCTTTCCCCATGACTGCTGCCCTCTGTTGTGCTCCAGGTCATGTCTTATAAGTGGTCTGGTGTTCCTGAGTGACCTTATCCCCCAGGGCCTTTGTGGCCAAATTGGAAATACCCATTTGTCTCAATGTTGACTATCATCTTCTCATACTCTTGTAATTTGTACAATTTGCACCCAATGAACCCCAAACCTGCTGGTTAATCCATCATTTTCCATAAGCATCTCTGACTGAAACATAGAATGTGTTAATATGCAACATTTGTATTTGAAAACCTCTGTAATTTCTACAATCCTTAGACATGATGCTTAAGCCAATATCTACCATAAACTTTTCAAACTACTAACACTGACCTACAAAGCCATGCATAATTTGTCACCTCCATATATCTCCAACCTAATCTCCCAGGAACTACCATCACATAATCTCTGATCCTCCCAATACCTCCATCTCTCCTCCACACTCATTCACTCCTCTCCCGATTTTCTCCAAGACGTCTTCCAAGTATTCCCCATGTTCTGAAATTCTGAGCCCCAGAATATCAGATTATCTGTCATTTGGAACTTTTAAACAGAACTTGAAATGCCATCTCTTCAAGAAAGATTATAGCCTGCAATGATCCCTTACCGTCTCACGACCACATATGCTGCTGTTAACCCCCACAATATACTGTCTCCCTTCACATTTTCCTGCAGAATGTAAGCCCACATGTGCAAGGTCCTCTCCCTTCTGCACCAGTCTGCGGATGTTAGTTTGCTTACTATAATTTATATCTTTAATTTGAATGTAATCCCTAATTCACAGCACTATTGTATCAATGGTACTGTATAAATAATGAAATAATAATAATAATAGTACAATAGTACAAAATCAGGCAGAGGTCAATCCAGAAAATCAATAAGACAAAGCAGGAATACCAAGTGAACCAGGGAATATATCTGGCCACCAGCAGGAGCACACACAGGATTCAAATAGACTGCAGTACTTCCTAATTTGCTGAAGTCAGAGTTAATGACTGCAGCTGGCCAACCATACAACACATCCACAAGTGAGACTACTACATCACAAGCCCGATCTTTGGAGTGAAGACAGCGGCTCCTGGTGGCAGACATAGAAGTTGCAAGAGCAGACTCTGGTAATGTGACATTGTGCATGTAAAGGATCTATAAAATAATCACAAAATTATTTCATAGGGCCATGATATTAAGCAGGATTTCCAAACACTAGTTTAATACATTATTTATCATAGTAAGGGGAGAAATACTCTATTAAATCTTATCGCATATATTGTTTTTGAGGTCTCAGATCTACATGCAAATTCATACGCATGAGTGTTTCCACATGGTGTTTTTAATTTAATGTAGTAAATCTGTTTTTTCTTTCTCCGTAAGCTGTCCAAATCATACACACATTTATGTAGCCTTTCAAACACTGAGTCAATAGATGGAGTTTCTCCATGGCAACTATAGCACGGGGAGTACCATGCTTCTGTTCCTTTACAATCAACCAACCTATGTGTGTAATTGGTAGACCTCACCTATCTCATTAGTGCCCCCTGAACAGGCCATGAACTCAGGAGGTTGATGCACTTGCTTTGCGTTACTTACACAATGTTTTATAATACTACGATACCAACCTCCTTGATGAGCATAGGCCCAAGAAAATTATGATGATTGAATGAATTGACTGCTGTTTTTTATTACAAGTATACCTGGAGATAGCAAATATATGTTTGCAGCAGTACCATAAATTAATACATTTTTTTTTATGTGTCCTAGTGGCCCAATTATAAAACATCTGTTTTACAAAATTGCATCCACATTGTTCAGTTATTGCAATTTATAATTTGCAACATAAGAGCACATAAGTGCACATAAGGGCACATGTACGGTACATGAACATAGTATGATTCTTTACAGATTAAATTTTGTAAGGAGTCTTAATGCTTCATTTTTAAGATGAAGATTGTGAGTGGGCTTAAAGTTTTTATACCAAGTTCAGAAGTTATCTGATATCCTTAAGGTAAGGGATAACTTCCTGATTGCTGGGAATCTGACCGCTAGAAGTCCCATCAACCTTAAGAACTGGGGCTTTAAAGATCTCTGTGTGAATGGAGTGGTGGTCAGTCATGTGCTCCTACACCACATTGATGTAATGCTTGCGAGTGAGAGAGTAGAGTGGACCCACTGGGCCACAGTACATAGAAAGCCTAGAGGGACTTGACTATGATTTCTCACCAGGTTTTCATCAGAGCCTCTAAAAGTGAGGGTGTTGTGCTGCAATTAGAAACCAAGTGCAACTCAGGAAGACTGAAGTTGTGACAGCAGGCCTCAGGGGTATGGACAGCCACTGATATGGTAGGTGCAGCCGGATGGCTGATGCAAGCAGGTGCAGATGGGATGATGGCATGGCTGGTACAGGCTGGAGCAGCAGGTACGATGTATGGTCTTGGCTGATGCCATAGATTCAGCAGGTACAGGCAGAATCTTTGAACAGAGACACAGGTTAGCAGGCACAGAAATTGGTAACTGACACAGGTACGGGAGTACAGGCACAGGTATGCTAGAGGGGACCTGAGAACTAGCATTGTGTCTCTAGGGTATAGACTGCGTTGTTCCAGTAACTCCCATGGGAAATGTGCCTTTCCCTGAAACTTACTATTCTTCAGCATCACCTTGTTACTCACACTCTGTTTTTTCTATATGATTAGTTTAATACTAGTTATCAAAAGCAAAAGTTTAGGTAAACTCTAAAACTTAATATTTGTGTTTTAGTACAAGAAATATATGCAGATAATCTGAGTAAATTAGTTATGTTGCTCTAAATTGTTAATATTTGGTACAATACATTAAGTTGTTTGGCTTTTTTTTCTATTCCACTTTGACTAGTTACCCATTGGACACGTTCAGGTCTGAACTGGAAGGTTCTCTCTTTGATCAATTTGTTAAAAAAATTGAATGATGTTTTTTATTAGACATTGTGATTAATGGTCGCTCTTACATTGTTAATGAAAGATAACAGCCACATAAGCAAACAGACTGATAGTGTGATGAATAACCGCTGCAGTGTAGACTGTAAACCAAGCACCCAAGGGAGCATTAAACAAGGTTTCATAAAAGATACCGCTGATTTCTATCTCTTTGCAAATTAACACATCTCGACACCGGACAGCTTCTTCAATGCACCGCACAGCTGGGAAATTAAAGGGAACCTGTCATGTTGAAAATGATATCTGATCTGCAGACAGCAGGTTACAGAGTGGAAGGAGCTGATCAGATTGATAGATATTTTCGTGGAATAAGTTTCAGTAAACCTTGCACTTAATTAAAATCCTTGGTGTTTGTATGCATATGAGTCAATTGGGCATTACCATTCTGTGATTGGCAGTCTTTCCTGTATTTCTGTGCAGTGATAACTGTTAATCGCTAAATAGGACTAAATATGGACTCATGCATACAAACACCAGTGTCACATGTTGACTGCTCTGCTGTAGTTTACATGGGAGTCAGTTTCCTTTGGCACATTCGGAGGTAATCTCAGAAGTTGTTGTATTGTTGCTGTCTATGTTTCGGTGGCTCTGCAGGTGAGGATGTATGTGTCAGATAACAGAGTTGTTCACTATCCCAGTCTTTAAATAGTTCCACTTCTTGTGACTAGGGGTTGCTGAAAGAGTTTCACTCTGCTTTGACTGTGTGAGCTATTAGGACGTTTGAATAGTTTGCTTAAGCCTTTCTGCAGTGTTTGCTGTTGGTATCCTGTTCCATGGGTGGAGGTGAGAGGGTGGTAGCCAAGGGACAGTTGAGGAGCAGGGCAAGAGTGGTAGCCCAGACATTCTGATCTTCAGAGTTACTTCTGTGAACAGGGTCAGCAAGGAACACCATTCTACACAGTCAGACTAGTTACCCAGTTTACCTTTGCCCATCATTGTCATCCTGCTTCTCATCCCCTCATCTACTATACAACCTTCGTGACAAAAAGGGACTCTACCGAGTCCTTTCCTTTAAACTTTTAGATAATTCTGCTCCGTTTCTCCTATGCTATATCATGCTGTCCACAGATCAGATGGCATGTGCAATATGACAGTTTCTCTTTAAACTTCCTATAATATAATCACCTTATCGTGTCTGTATCTCTCTAATGGAAATCTTGCATCGCTGATTGGTTGCCGCTAAGCGCGGCGACCAATCAGCGACAGGTGCAGTCCGACCGCGAATTGTCGTGAGATTTTAACCACGCACGCCACCACTACCGTCGGGAGATCAGCAGCCAGCGACGGTAGCCGCGGGTGATCTCCTGCCGCATGGAGGTCAGAGGCGATGCAGCCGGGAGATGTCCAGCGTTAGCCGGTCATCTCCCGGCTGCTCGCAGTGGCAGTACCCCAACCGGCACTAGCGATCTCGCTCAGTGTGACACGCAGCAGCGACCAGGCTTCCGCTGTGAGATTGCTGATCCTGTCACGGAGGTCAGCAGTGACGCAGCCAGGGGATGACCGGCAAGAGACATAGTAGTTATTCTGTATTAGCAAAGTATCTTCTTAACAAAAATTTCAAAGAAGACTGGGGTTCCAAAATGTATGTTTCAAAATCTTTTTGAGAAATACACCTGCCTGAAACGTTTGCATGCTACTATAAAGTAAAAGATGGATAGAGGGAGGGGAAATGTGGCTCACCAAATGAACCTCCTTGGAGCCACTGGTAATCTACAGGCTCCACTGTCTGTCTGTCTGTCTGTCTATCTATCTATCTATCTATCTATCTATCTATCTACCTTCTAGTGAGACTCGCATGCTGAGTAGGCCAAACTGTATCCGGTTTTACTGGATCTTACTTGCTTTGGTAAAACAAGATCCAGCGCCTTTTAAGTTTCATGGTAATTTATGCTGGATCCTTCCGGATCCGGTTTGTGGCGTTTTCTTGTCAACCCCACAAAATACTACATATTGCGCTTTTGGAGGTTGGCAAACAAAATGGTTGCTGCCGGAGTCCCCATCGTAAGTCAAGGGTTGACAAACCAAATCTGCTAGCATTCGGTCTCTGCTGGATTCTACCAAGGGCAACAAAATGCAGGGGTAAAACCACCCTAACCAGCTAAGTGTCTGGCATCCACATAATACTAAAGAAAGTAAGAGATGATTCCGGCACCTATTTCTTCCATAAAACATATGTTTTTTTTTTATTGAAAATTCACATCAGTCCTCATAATTGTTCCATAAAATGGATATTCTTTATTGAAAATTCACATCATCTATGTCAAAAATACGTGTTATACATTTTAGGTCCCTACCTTATACCTTTCAGAAAGCACGTTCCTTAGGGTGCGTTCACATGCTGCATACTTGCAGAATTTTTTTTACGCGTGCGCTCATCACAAACCAGGAGTTGGAAATTAAATCCAGAAGTGGAGCATTTGTTTCTATTAGACTCTTCCTTTGAGTGTTCCACTCCTGGTTTGTGATGAGCTCGCGTGTAAAAAAAAATGCAGCAAATACGCAGCGTGTGAAAGCATCCTTAGTCATAGACTTACCTTACCTTACCTAAGCCTATGACTAAGGAATGTGTTTCCGAAACGTGTAAAGAGCGGACCTAAATGATGTGAATTTTCAATAATCAGGTACCGAAATCATCTCTTTTTCTTTATATTACTATATATCTGACTCACAAGCAGCACTATTTTCTTCTTTTTTTTCTGGTAGAACCCTAGAATACATCAAAGCTAAATATGGCTTATGATAATGTATATGACCTGACAAGCATTTAGCACAACCTGCTTCCTCAGGGTATGAAGCACATGGTGAAAAATGCGTGTCAGGCTTGGCTGAACATGCCATATATGCATTATAATAAACTATCTATAACTTTGCGTTATTCTGGGGTTCTTGATTTGCCCTTCCACCTCAGCCCTTGGTCTCCTTCACATTATGTGGACTATATGATGTGTTTTTATGTTTTTTTTATGTTTTTATTACTATGTAATAACACATTTTTATATGTTATATGGTGATATTTGGCTATAGTCATGCTATCATGAGTCTTTAGAATGACAGCAAATTTTCACATTCACATTTCTCGATGCATTTATAATAATTCATCTCTGGCGATATAAATGAGTTCATTACCGTGTACACAAAATCTCATCACTTTTGATGTACGTCTATAGTGTATGAGTAAAAGCAATTTAATTTTAAAGCGAGGTGTTATGATGGTAATATATGTACTGTATGTAAAAATTAGCAAGTACCTGAAATTATTTCAGGCAATTAAAGTAAACATTACTGACTCCATAAACTTAACACAGTGAAGCATCTCTGAGATGCCCATCCAAAATTACATTGAAAAGTGGTTACTTAAGAGATGACCAAGTGCTGTTAGATGATATAAACACTAATGCTCCCTGTATGTGATGGTAATGAACAAAGAACTTCCGAATGTGGGTAGTGTGCCCACATGGGTTCATGAAGTACAGGAGTTATTCAGTGGAACCATCCACTAGGATTTAACCACCTGTAATCCAGTGCAGCAGGTGATTGATGTGTGCAGCATGACATCACTATTTGGGCTTTTTCCTCCCTTGTCTTTCTCCTGTAAACTGAAGCCCCTCCCCCTCCCTCTCATTGGGGGGGTCGTCTTACAGAAGAAGGACAAGCCCACAGGGGAGGACTTAAAAAAAAAAAAAAAAATAGTGATTTCATGCTGCACACATCAATCACCTGCTGCACTGGCTTACAGGTGGTTAAATTCTGGTGGTTGGTCCCCTTTAAAGATTTAAGGAGCCCAGGATATTATAGATCCGAATGAATCTCCTATGTGCCTTATAAAGCCTTTCCTCTAATATTTCTTATGACTATGTGAATAATGTCATAAAATGTAACCATAAACTACTGTATTACCCTTCTTTTATTTGGCTAATCATGCATCTACCTAATCATGGTCTACCACAATTTATAAACCTTGGTCACATTGTTCTTTGACCACATGTTCCTCCATGTCATCACTAATGTTTTACATAAATTAGTGAGAATATTGTATGTCTAAAGTGTGTTGATACCAGTGCAGGATGTATCTAAAGAACAAACCTCATATTTATATCTGCTGTAAATGAATGAGAAACAATTCGACTTATATGTGTGACATAGGCCACACAAGAAACACAAGAACAATGCGAAGAAAACTATGATGAGGACTCCGAAAATGCCAACTCCTTCAGAACTCGGTTTGGAAGACTGCTGTCTTGGATCTCCGGAACAAATCGATTTGAACATCTACACAAAACAAGGCAATAATTGTATGTGCGCGAGAGCGCACCTGTGTGTTGCAGTGGTGTTCTTTTGAGATTGCCGTGATGATCTTTTGTGGATGATGGCATGCATTTCTTAATAGGATTATGCCAATTTGGCAAGTTGTTAGCTATAAGTGACAACCTGCTGATCGCTTTTGGGACAATCATTGGGATCGGTTCCACCGATTAGTGATGGGCGAATCCTAAATTACTCGGAATCGCTTGACTCTAGCGAGTCCGAGCACAGGACTCGCTACTCGTTGCGAGTCTAGCGAGTCCAATGTTAATGAATGGGGAAGCGAGTAATAGTGTGAGATTTACAAATCGCAGATGTGTCTCGGAAGCTTCAGCCTGAAGCAATCCTAGTTTTGTCATTTATTTGCATTGCTCGTTTACTTTGTAACTGTAATCGCTGGGAAACTCGCACAGGTAAGAGTCCTGCTTTCTCCTCTGTGCTGGCTGCCAGCTCCAGGGTCCTAGAGCCTGCCTGCTGCCTGATGTAGCAGTGCTGAGATTGTTCTCAGTCTGCTCATTCCCTGTGCATAGAGATCTATATCTATGCACAGGGGATGTAGCAGAGAGGACATCGCGTTTTGGACTGCGTCGGACGGAAGAGGATTTTTTTAATTAAAGATGGAGTCCCTAATGGCTTTTTTTTTTTATTTCTAATAAAAATTTTTCTTTGTGTTGTGTTTTTTTTAAAACAATTTAATAGAAATTCATGGCGGTCATGTCTAATATTGTCGTGACCGCCATAAATTTCAGGCTTAGGGCCAGCTGATAATACAAAGCTGGCCCTAACCTCTTTATTACCCAGCGTGCCACCGCTACCAGGGCCGCTGGAAGAGCGGGGTTCAGCGCCAGAGGATGGCGCTTCAATGAACGCGCCATCTTCTGGGGCAGCTGCGGGCTGCAATTTGCAGCGGGGGGTGCCCAGAAAGCTTGGGCATCCCTGCGCTGCGGATTCCAGCCCCCAGCTGCTTAGCTGTACCTGGCTAGACATAGAAATTGCGCAGAGCCCCACGCATTTTTTTTTAATTATTTCATGAAATTCTGAGATTCTGACTCTGACTCTGACTCTGAGACTCTGACTCTGAAATTCATGAAATAATTAAAAAAAAATGCGTGGGGCTCCACGCAATTTCTATGTCTAGCCAGGTACAGCTAAGCAGCTGGGGGCTGGAATCCGCAGCCCAGGGATGCCCAAGCTTTCTGGGCACCCCCCGCTGCAAATTGCAGCCCGCAGCCGCCCCAGAAGATGGCGCGTTCATTGAAGCGCCATCCTCTGGCGCTGAACCCCGCTCTTCCAGCGGCCCTGGTGGCGGTAGCACGCTGGGTAATAAAGGGGTTAATACCAGCTTTGTTATACAAGCTGGTATTAAGTCCGAGATTCTTAATGTCAGGCCATGTTTGACCCAGCCACTAAGAATCTCCAATAAAGGGTTAAAAAAACACAGAGAAAAATTTTTATTTGAAATAAAAAAAAAGCCATTAGGGACTCCATCTTTAATTAAAAAAATCCTCTTCCGTCCAACGTAGTCCAAAACGCGATGTCCTCTCTGCTGCATCCCCTGTGCATAGATATAGATCTCTATGCACAGGGAATGAGCAGACTGAGAACAATCTCAGCTCTGCTACATCATGTCTGTGAGCAGGCGGGCTCTAGGACCCTGGAGCTGTACAGAGAAGACAGCTGGACTCGGCTCGCAATGTAACAGCAGTTACTTTGCGAGTTTGCGAGTTTCCCTGATATCACTGGCACAGTAGCCGAGTCTAATGCAAACAATGGCAATCCTAGTTTTGTCAGCGTTTCTGACAAAACTAGGATTGATATTGATTTGCATTGGACTTGTGCGAGTAATCACTGGGAAACTCGCAGAGTACCGAGTCCTGCGGGTCCCTTACTACTCGCCGAGTAACGAGTCCTAGCGAGTAGATTCGCCCATCCCTACCACCGATCTAGAGACAGCATGGTTTCATGTGATCACTGCTTGTCACTTAATTGTCTATGGGAGATTGAGAGTGGAGCTGTGACATTCATTCTTAAGGTACCGTTACACGCTTCAATACCATAACGATCTCACTAACGATCTCGGAGGCGCATGATCATTAGGACATCGTTTTGACATAGTTGGTGAGATGTCACATGCCTAGATATTGTGCACGATGCCCCAACCATCCAGCAAGCAGGTATCGTTCGCACAACCCAGCGAACAATACTTGTTCACTGATGTGAATGGGCGAAGTCGTGAACGACATAGTTATTGCGGTGTCACACAAAACGATGCAGTAGGTTGGCTGATCGAGGATCGTATGATTTGAGAACATGTTCTCAAATCTGCGATCAATGATCCAACGATTTATCGTACTCAAATCTCGGTGTTACACGCAACGACGTCCTAACGATGTAATTTGAACGACTCCAAATCTGTGACGTTTAAACGATATCGTTCACGATATCGTACCGTGTAACGGGATCTGTACAGGGCATATCAAAGCTTCTTTCTTAGGATGGAAGATGACTTGCCAGACCAATTTGGACAAACCTTTTAACCTCATACTATTTGTCAAAAAGATTTTTCTTTTAGCTCAATTTTTGTGGACCAGGAGCAGTAAAAACCCATGAATGGAACTCAACTTTTCATAGCAAGAAAGCAGCAGTGATTAAAGATATTAACATCTGAAATAAGAAAATATAGACTACCGTTTAAGAAATATGGACAGTCTTGCCAATGGAATGTGCCTGGTACGCCAGCTATGGCCCTTACTTACATATGGATGAGCTGCAGTACAAGAACACAGCTCATAGTAGTGACTCTTGGTAGAAGTGGGAGAAACTATTTTCTAATCTTGGACTATCACTTTAACCCCTTTGCCCTGAAGCCTTTTTTCATCTTCCTTACCAGGTCAATTTTTACAATTCTGACCAGTTTCACTTTATGAAGTATGAAGTAATAACTTTGAAATACTTCAACTGATCCAAGTGGTTCTGAGAATGTTTTTTGAGACATATTCACGTCAGTGGTAAATTTTGGGTGATAATATTTGCATTTAAATATGAAAATATCAAGCATTTGACTAAAAATGTCATGATTTTTAACTCCTAATTTTTATGCCCTTAAATTAGATAGTTGTATCTAGAGATGAGTGAACCCCTGTAGGTTCCGGTATGAGAAATGCAAGCTTGGGACCCAAACATGACCCCATACGTCATCGCTAGTCAGTGATTGGCTGGTCAGTTCTCAGCCCACATACAACCAGCTATAAGGTAACCCTTCCGAAGGCAGGAGGGACAGGATTTAATTTTTTTTCAATTTAGACAAGAAATTATAGACAATTCCTTGGGTTTTAGGGCCAGTGTGAGTCGATCACACACAACAAGCAGCTCGCACTGGTTTGACCACCCAATGTACCGAAGCACAGTGATCCTGGTGCCTTGGAATCCCACCCGATCACCAGCCCCGAACAGGTTTGCTCAATTCTACAGGGTGGGCCATTTTTATGGATGGACTTAAATAAAATGGGAATGGTTGGTGATATCAACTTCCTGTTTGTGGCAATTTAGTATATGGGAGGGGGAAAACTTTTCCAGATGGGTGGTGACCATGGCGGCCATTTTGAAATTGGCCATTTTGGATCCAACTTTATTTTTTTCAATGGGAAAAGGGTCATGTGACACATCAAACCTATTGAGAATTTCATAAGAAAAACAATGGTGTGCTTGGTTTTAACGTAACTTTATTATTTCATGACTTATTTACAAGTTTATTATCACCTATAAAATATGTTCAAAGTGCTTCCCATTGTGTTGGATTGTCAATGCAATCCTCCTCTCACACCCTTGACACACTGATAGCAACACCGCAGAATTTCTCACTGATCCCCTTCAGTCTGCACTATGCCCAGGACCTGGTCCCCTCCATGGCTACATGCTGACTTCTTGTCTTTCTACCACCACCGGAAACGCTCAACTTTTTTTATTGCGTATACCCTACACCACCTACTGCAAGACAGTAGCCCCTAACCAGGAAAACCTTTCCATTACATACTCCCCTCTAGTGGTCCAGATAAACCTTAACTCCTCTAGCTCCATTGATAGCCCTAGGTTCCCCTACACTGAAGAGTGATCCCTAGATGCACACCTGGCGACATCACCGGAGATGTCGGCGGCGATGAGTGGGAGCGCGCACGTTTTTGGCGCCCCGCTAGCGTTGCCTTCCCCCATTTACATGGGGCGACACCTCCGGCAATGCATCGGCAATCTGACAGGCGACATCGCCGCTGGGGTATCTGAAAACCCCGGCGGCGATGCAGCACAATGGGAATCTATGGCTCCCATCGCCTGTCAGATCGCCGTCAGCTATTTGCATGGGGCGATGTGTACACATCGCCCCAGAGTGGCCGCCTGGTTTCACAGTGCTGCTGTGAAACCAGGTGACCACTCAAATGCGTCGTCCTCGCCTCTTTACATTGGGCGACGCATTGGCAATGTCGGTAGCGATAGGCCACGCCCCGGCATCGCCTAAAAAAATCGCCGCTGACGTCGCCAGGTGTGACGTGGCCCTATCAATCTACAGTGGCTCTCTGGCATCAGCCACATCTTACATAACCACAAATAAAACGTTTTGTTTCTTTTACATTTTCAGTGCTGGATTTTCTTACTTTCTAATGATTGTACCATGTCATCAGCATTTTAGATTAGTGTGTCATAGGTCATCAGTTTACAGTCTGTGTATCTGTCTTTAATCCGTCAGTTATTATCAGTGTTTTTACAGATAGATAAATAAATAATTACAAAGCGTCTCCTATACATTACAATGTCAAGCATCTACACACAGTTACAGATTGTACACTGTTGCCATTTGTATGCTGTATGTACCGTATTTTATTTTTCATGGACCCGTAGACTTGTACTGAAATTTCATCTGTGATAGCGGAAAAAGAACAGACATGAATAGATTATATTGGATACATGTTCTATCCATGAAATAATTGGATGAAATATGTACGTGCTACACGGACATCTGAATACAGCATATATTAGTATGCCATCTGGTGCACAATATACCCAACTGTATGCACAGGCACCATAGTGACTACTGACCCCAACCTGTTATCAAGTGTTTAGATAAGCTTGGTTTCCATTTGGATGAGGTGTAAATCCATGGTGTTTAGACCTTTATATTTAGTAATATAGTCTGTCATTGTTGACCCTTGGTCAAACGGACGTTGTGTCATGGTCGTGCTGCTGAACAAGAATGGCGACCACACGGGGTCTACAAAGGATGTGCTGTTTATTTTAATGTGTTTCAAAGCTAGCCATGCTCCTTCATCATTGTTGACCCTTGGAGACACATTGCCCACTTAACTATCTACTGGTACCAACGCATTATCATTTCTAGTTGCAATAAGTTAAAAGGACCAAGCAACCGATCTGCAACTGGATTTATATAGATCAGTGATATATTTGCTCTATGGTACCCTGAATAACTTTGCTTTTTACATTTTTGCATTTCTCCTTGTTTATCTACCTGCAAATTGTGACTTTGAGTGCAGCATGACATGTCGCAAAATACAATGATTTTAAAGGAGAATAAAACTGCTGATTGAGAGCATGTGCAGTGCTCAGTAAATGGGTTAAAGACTACATCTGAGTGTCAAACAGCTTGTGGCCGTGTCTACAGAATTGCAGCTGGCATACATTAACATAGCCTGGCGTGTAGCACTGCGCCTTCCAGCAGAGCTTTATTTCAATAAGCTCCACTACTTTTTATTTTTAACTGACTTCATGTCCCCATGATGCATTTTAAGGTGATCTACTGCCGATCTGCTATATTGTACGCCTGATTTAAATGGAGGAGATACTTAGAGATTAGCACACCATGGCACCGTTCATCACATCGAGTCTTCGGCTTCAGCTCCATTCTCAATACAAACAATAGACCGGGGAATTACAACATAGATTAGCAGCCGTTTCACATTCTTACAAAATTAGTTTTTCTCATGCCAGACAGGTTTTATGACTTGCCTTTGCTTGAATAATTCACCTATCTGCATTGAATGGTTTTATTGCATGCTTTTTGCAGTGATTCTTATATTAACTGCTTGACTTTACAGGACACTTGTGCCATAGTACTGAATTATACACAGGAATTATACAGGAAGGTTTAGTAGAATAACAAAAGTTTTAGCAGGTGTAGAAAAAGTATGCCAACTAAAAATGCTTTAAAAAGTTGTAATGTTAATAGTGTATTTTTATCAATTAACAAAATGCAAAATGAATGAAAAAATGTAAATCAAATCAATATTAGGTGTGATCACCCTGTGACTTCAAGATAGTATCAGAGCATCAACTCTTCTAGGTATACTTGAACCTAGACTTCGAAGGAACATGGCATGGAGGTTGATCTAAACATCATGTTGAACTAACCACACATCTTTGCATGTAAGGTTGTAAAACTCCTGTCATTTAATGTAACCTTAGACTCAAAGATGCTGATATTAGGGCTCTTTGGGGGCGATATCACTTCTAGGACTCCTTTTTCTTCATTAGAATAGCTCTTAATGACATTATTTGGGGTCAATATACTGCTATAGCATAAATATGTAGACATCCAAATGCCTCCCTCATGGTACTGAATGATATTTAGGTATTGCCTGTATTTCTCAGCTTTGAAGACAAGAAATTGTAATGTTGCAATATAGAGGGCCATAGAGACAGAGGTTGGTCAAAGTTGGTGGTTGTAGCACATAAAAAACACAACACTCTTACTCCCCTTCAAAAGCAGAAGACGTTCCATCAGAATTACTCATTTACTGACTGGAGAAGTCTGACAAAAGTGGTCTACATGGAAGAATGGCAAAAAAAAAGCCATACCTTCAATGTATAAACATGGAAACAAGGGCGAACAACTCAACATTGTGTGAAAACATAAGAACTGGAGTGCAGAACAATGGCAGCAAGAGTTCTGGACTTATAAAATAATATGTGAAATATATGTTTGCAACAAGTCAGTTTGTTTGACAAAGGGCTGAAGATCAGTACAATAATGAGTGTCTGCAGTCCACAGTGAGGTATGGCGGAGGGTCCTTGCAAGTTTGAGGACTGCATTGCTGAAAGTGGAGTCGGGGATTTAATAAGGATTTTTGGTGAAATCAGTGCTGAGAAATACGGATAGATAATTATTCATCATGCAATACCTTCAAGGAGGCATCTGATTGGCTCCAAATCTATTTTTCAGAAGGACCATGACTTCAAACATATAGTCAATCCTATTAAAAACTAACAAAAACAACAACATGGAAAAATGAGCAAATACCCTAGAAATAAGTAAAGTGCATAAAAATAATAAATAGGGTACTTGATGACATTATTTTGATGAAAAAAATGTGCAAGCAGTCCCATCACAACAAGTTGACCCCATTGGGACGATCCCTACCTAGCAGTAAAAAAATCTTACCATGTGTCCTGCGACAGTGCATGGCAAGGAATGAGTAGGCCTGGGTCCCAACAGAGAACACCAGCAGAAGGAAGCTGTACACTCTAAATAATGTCCGGCCTATTAAAAACTATCTGCAGAGTAAAGAAAAGCAAGGAGTCCTGGAAGTGATGATATGTCGTGATCTGATGATAATCAAGTCTATCTTGGAGGGTATGAAGAGATGGAAATATTTGTGCAAGACTAAATCCACAGAAGTTCTGTTGTTAGTTTTCAAAGATATTTGGAACAATCTCTGAACCCAAATCCTTCAAAAACTGTGTGCAAAGATTTGATGCCTTGATTCTATTTTGAAGGCAAAGGGTGTTCACATCATACATTCATTGCAGTCTACAAATATCTCAAGGGATGTCACACTGTAGAGGGTTCAGCTTTATTCTCATTTTCACAATGAAACAGTAGAAGAAATGGGATGAAACTGAATAGGAGGAGACACAGATTAGATATTAGAAAAAACCTTTTAGCAATGAGTGGAACAGGAGGCCATGAGAGGTGGTGAGTTCGCCTTTAATGGAAGTCTTCGCACAGAGGCTGGACAGACATCTGTCTTGGATGATTTAGTGAATCCTGCTTTGGACCAGATGACCCAGGAGGTCCCTTCCAACTATAATAGTCTATGATTCTATGATTTGGTTTTAGATTTTTCTTTCATTCATACACTTTGTATTTTGTTAACTGATAAAAAATAAACTTTTAACACTTCTATGTTTTAAGCAATCTTACTTTTCAGCATTTTTTTCCACATATGCCCAAAACGAGCAGTTTGACAATAAGCTGATCACAAATTATCTGCTGCTTGAAACTTCAGCAATCAACTGTCTTTTGGACACTTGAAATAAGTGGTCAATTTCCCTGCAGTGCTGCCAGAGGAGAAATTAAACATTTTACTGTGCCTTCTCAAATAGATGAGTTGCCTATGTAATGCTAGAATGGGCAGATTGTCTAGAATTGAGAGCCACCCTTTGTACAGACTCTAGTCAAAAGATGAAAATACTGAATCCTCTAATAACTCAAAAAAAGAGAAAATAAAAATTAGTTTTGTAATGTTGTACACGCTACTACTCTTTTGTAATCAGGCTTGGACTGGCCCACAATAGAAATTCAGAGTCCTCTGGTGGGCCCCTCTTCGGTAATATACTTGGTAAGCTTTGCGGTTTAGTTAGAGCGCACAACAAAAGCATCCAAAGCACAGGTTCAAGTAATAATTGATCTTCTTTATTTAACAGAGTGTGGCTCTCGCAACATGTTTCGGCGAGTTACCGCCTTCATCAGGTGTGGCCACAGTAAGATACAGACACCTTTTATATAGTTTAAGCAATTAAAATACACTTACCAACCAATTAAACAACAGGTGAACATTATCTATTGTCTGCTATGGTACCTGAATAATAATAATTTATATAGCGCCAACATATTCCACAACACTTTACAATTCAGAGAGTATACGATATTATACAATAATATATAATAAAATACAATACAATAAGATAAAATACAATACAATATTGGACAATACAATTATAATACAATACAGACCATTTGAGACAAAAAATAAATGCATCACTGAGCCCATTAGGAGTGAGGTCCTGCTCGCAAGCTTACAATCTATGGGGAATTAGGGGAGACACAAAAGGTAATAGTAACAGATGCTGCCATATATGGTCCAGATATCAATATAATAAATAGGAGATTCACATAATGCTGCATGTACTGGTCACCAGCCAGGATCTGTACAAGTACAGATAAAGTGCTATAAAATGCATGGGGTTGAAAATAGATGATAAAAGAGGCCAGATTTTGAGAAGCAGAGAATGGCAATAACTACTTAGATGAGGTGAGGTGGTAGGCTAAAGAAATGTGTTTTTAGCGTTCGCTTAAAGCTATGGATATTTGTAATTAATTGAATTATTCTTGGTAATTCGTTCCAGAGAACTGGTGCAGCTTGTGAGAAGTCCTGGAGTTGGGAGTGGGGAGTTTGGATTGTAGATGATGTCAGTCTTAGATCAATTGCGGAATGGAGGGCCCGTCTAGGACGATAGACAGAGTTTAGGGAGGATATTTAGGGCGGTGCCAAACTGTGGAGGGTTTTGTGGGTCAGAAAGATAATTTTACCCAATCACGTTAACAGAAGGAGGGGCACTAATGCTGCAGGCTATGCGGCAGGACAACTAGGGAGCACACGGTGTGGAAGCCGGAGTGCCAGTCATTAAGGCCACATGCAGGTAATTCTTTGGAAAGAGAGACAGACAGCACTCACCGGATCTTTACTGTGCTTTATTCATCAATCGCAATTCACAAGGTGCAAAGATAATTTTATATTGTATTCTGTAGCTGATGGGCAGCCAGTGCAATGACTGGCACAGGATAGAGGCATCGTTGAAGCTCTTGGAGAGGAATATCCTGGCTGCTGTTTTCAGGATGGATTGGAGTGGAGAAAGTTTAATAAGAGGGAGACCATTTCGTAGAGAATTGCAGTAATACTGACCAGGGTGACAATTAGTTTTTGCAGAGTCAACAGTAAGAAAAAGTTGAATTCTAGACATGTTTTTGAGGTGTAAGTGACATGAGCGAGTGACCGTATGTGGGGAGTAAAGGAGGGCTCTGGGTCACATATAACCCCAAGACAGCAGGCATGCTGCTGAGGAGTAATGAGAAATGGCAATATCAAGTTTCGAAAAATTAGTAGATGGAGGAAACACGAAAATTTAAGTTTTTGACAAATTCACTTGAAGGTAGAGAGAAGACATGGTGTTAGAGACAGCAGAGAGACAATCACTGGTGTTTTGTAGTAACGTGGGGGTGATGTCAGGAGAAGAGGTGTATCACTGGGTGTCATTAACATATAGATAGTACTGGAAACTAAATCTACCGATGGTCTGTCCAATAGGGGCAGTGTATAAAGAGGAGAGAAGGAGACTTAGGACTGAATCCTGAGGAACCCCAACCGTGAGGAGAAGAGGAGAAGAAGAGGAGCCGGTGAAAGATATAGTGAAGGATCGGTGTGAGAGGTAGGTGGAGAACCAGGATAGAGCGGTGTTCCTTGAGCCCTATAGAGCAGAGCATAGAGAGAAGGAGCTGGTGATCCATCCACACTATCCAATGCAGATCCAGGAGGATCAGTAGGGAGTAGTGACTATTAGATTTAGCTGTTAGTAGATCATTAGAGACTTTAGTGAGTGCAGTTTCATTGTAGAGGGTCAAGAAGAAAATTGTCAGAGACATAGCGGATCAGACGGGAGTGGACAAAGGTTCTAAGAGTTTAGAAATGAACGAGAGATTAGAGACAGGTCGGTAGTTAGCAGCAGAGTTCTGCAGTTTTTTAAATAGTGGGTGAATGCTGGCATGTTTGAAGGAAGAGGCGAAAACATCAGATGAGAGGAAAAGATTAAATATTTTAGTCAGGTGAGATGTGACAGCTGGGGAAAGATATTGAAGGATATGTGAGGGAATAGGGTCGATGCTGCAGGTAGTAGGGCGAGAAGATGCAAGGAGTCGGGTGACTTCTTCCTCTGTGACCAGATCAAACACCGAAAGTTAGTTGGATGAAGGGCAGGAGGGAAGAGAATGCATGATGTTCTGAGGCTGTGAGGAAATTTCCCATCAAATGTGGTCAATTTTGTCTTTAAAATAGTTGGCAAAATCGCACAGGGGAAAGACAGCTTAAAGAAGAGAGCACATGAGGGGAGAATACAGCACATGGGTGTTTAGACAGCACATGGTGGGGGGAGTGCACGGGAGGAGACAGGTCAAAGGAGAGAGCATGAGGGAAGAACACAGCACGGGTGAGAAGACAGCACACGGGGGTGTGCACAGGCGGAGACAGGTCAAAGGAGAGAGCACAGAGGGGAGAAGACAGCACAGGGGGAGAGAGACAGCCCAAAGGTAGGAGAGATAAAGCAGACAGGGGTGAGAGTGCACAGGGGAAGGGATGGCCACCGCCCCCAATGCCACAGAACCTGGCCCCATCCTTATGTCTCCGCCCTTTCAATGTGATATCATCGGACCCCCATCTAGTTATTGTATAGATGCGCAGTTAAATTTGTGAATGTAATATTTGAATATAGTTGATCAATGGGCTCCCAGAGTCAATGTTACTGGTGGGGCTCTGCCGTCCCAGTCTGACACTGAGTGTAATACACTTGTGAATAATTTGGATTTTTACAGAAAAAGGAAAAAATTTATATACTAATCAATAATATAAAGCAGTTTCATTGTTAAATTGCTATTTGGAGAAAATCTGAATTTTGCAGCTAACAACTATGATATGTAGTAAAATATCAGAGAAAAGACCTTGTTAAGCCCTACAATGCATTGTTTTATAGACTATTAATAGGAGAACTGTAGAACCTAAATTAGTTCATTTGGATAAACAGAACTAATAAAATATATGCCAACTATATTGTCTTTCTAAGGCGGCCGTCACACGCTGAGATATCTCTAGCGATATTGTAAGCGATCACGTGCACGCGCGATCGCTTACAATATCGTTCACATCGCTGGTGAGATGTCACACAGACAGACTCACCAGCGATGTGGATCCGCGATCTCGCTGGTAACTATGGTACACATCGGGTTACTAGGCGCCGCGCGTCGCTTAGTTACCCGACGTGTACCATAGTTACCATCTCCCAGCATAGGCTCTGCTGCTGGGAGATCGTTCATCGTGGTGTTATACACCACGATGAAGCAGATCGTGGCATCGTTCATCGCTAGATCTGAGCTCCGGAGCTCAGATCAGCGATGTCACGATCAAGCGATTTCACATCGTAAATCGCTTGATTACATGCAACGATTTCTTGCCCGATATCGCTTAAGCGATCAAAAAGGAGATCGCTTAAACGATATTGGGCAAGAAATCGTTGCGTGTGACGGCCGCCTTAAAGTGATTACCTAGAAGACAAGCAACGAAAAATCAACCAAAGAAAAAATACCTAAAGAGTAAAAAAAATGAAGCACCTTTACAAGGCCATTTTCTTTATATAGCAGTTTGATTACTTTTTCCAATAAAGGCAATGATAATTAGTTGTCACATTCAGAATTGTTGCCTAAATTGTCTTTCCAATGAAAATGTTTCCATTTATTGTAAAACACCATTTTAAAGATGCAGTTTTTCTGAAATATACACTTGAGACATGGAGTACTGCAGTGTTTTGCATGATGTAGAAATATATTGCCTTTCCAGACTCCCAGGAGGTTGCAGTGTATTACCAGAACTCTATCCCACTGGATAATAGAAGACTGCAGGAGCCCATCGTGCCAGGAGCTGACAATGTGCTATCTGTTCTATTTCTTCTAATCAAATCAGCATGTTTGTAATCCTGCCGGATGGAGGAGATTGTGAATTTTCAGGTTATGTATCCATAACATACTGTATCTAGATGGAGAACAGAATTAGCGGTCACACTTGAGACCTTGTGCCTAAAATGCCCCAACAGCCACTCTGCTTCATATAAGTACAAAAGTGTTTGTATATCCCATAAATTTGTATATCCTAATTGGCATGCCCAAGCATAGGGTTACTCTTAGGTCATTCCTAACATTGCAAGTTATCACAAACTTACTGAATGGTGGAGTCCAAATACTTGGATCCTCACCAAGCCAGCAAACTGGGCTTTAGAATTCCTAATCGCAACAGAGGGGTCACAGCGCATGGTCACCACTGATTCACTTATTGCAAGTAGTCCTGCTGGAAAAATCCAAGTACAGTGCTGAGCAATGTCTAGTCCAATATTGAATACTGCGGATAAAGAAGCACAATAGGGTCTTGCCCAAAAATTAATCAGGAGCAAAAAAGATCTGGTTGCTCACTTTGTCAGATATTGTGGCCAACATTCAGTATTACATGCATAAACAACTGCTGCACAGTCCACGAGCCATGCGGCTGAAGCCTATAAACTGGAACCAAAAAAGTGGACAAATCTGCGCTGCTGTAGACAAAAGGATCCAAGTCGTAGATTGTCCAAACAAATTTTAATTCTACACATTTCGAAGTGAAAATCCAATACTTTCATTGGAAAAGGCACCAAATAGCTAGTGGCTTTTATTGAGGAAGAAGTGGGGTTTCACTCTGAAGCTTGTAGAATTAAACCACCTTTAAAATTCTCCGACTTTTATCCTTTTGTCTACAGCAGCGCAGATTTATCAACTTTATTTCTGGGTTCCAGTTTTTCAATGGCTCTCTTCTATCTGGGCATTTCAGGTCTCCATTGTCTTGATCAATGGATGTCTCAGTGATCCTGATTCCACTGATCAGCAGTTATTGCCTATCATGGATTACTTGCAATATTGGGAATAACCCTTTAGGCATAGTGTAAGTCTACAATTAAAAAAAAAATCAGTTTTATACAGATTAAAGCGAACCTGTCACCCCCCCTGGACATCAAAAGCTAAAATAGCCACCTTCTGCAGCACTAAGGCTGCATTCAGCCCGACGACTTCCTGGACACCCGGCGCACAGCGCATGCGCGGCACCATTGAGGAGAACGGAGGCGCGCGTTCATGTTAGACTGTGAGGAGAGGCAGCAGCAGGCGACCAGGCTGATTGACAAGAGGGGGCGGGTCGGAGGAGCGCGAAACCCCGCCTCCCAGTCTTAGGTCGTCTTAAGTGTAAGCAGTTATATACGTTCATATTTGAGTGAATATAGGGCATCAAAAGCCTATAGCCACCTTCTCTGAATGCAGCCTTAGGGTACCTTTACACGCCGCTACTGGCGGGTGGATACAACCAGCTACTTGCGAGAACTGTATCTTGCATCGGCAATGTACCCCGTAGTAGCGGCGTGTGAAGACGGTAGTAGCCACCCGGCAGTAGCTGCGCCTGTTTCTGAGCACTGCCCTGAAACAGGTGGCTACACAGCCGATTGTAGCGACCTGTATCGGCGTGTAAAGAAAGAACAGAAGGGTTGTTTCTACACCATGCTATGTACCTGATATGTAGCTGGGGCGTGACACAGGCTCCGGGTTACTGCGCCCCATCAGCGATCATTGGAGGAAGCTCCTGCATTACGATTGGTAGTCGCTGCATAGGGAGGCATATTCATGGAGCTGACCAGTCACACTACACAATTGCTCGAGCGTCATGTATTAAACAGCCTCCTGCGATGCCTGCCCAATCATGATGTTCTTGCTTTGTCCTATCAGCGTACGGACGTCTCGTAATCCACAATTGTGGCACGCCTATGTGTTGTCCCTGCTGCACCAGGTCCGCCCATATTAGCTTGTTGTAGGGGTGTGTAAATGAGGTACGGTGAGCTACAGAAGGTAACTTGAGACACCCGGCGGTGTATCTAGAGATACTGTTAGGGCCAGAAATATTTGGACAGTGACACAATTTTCGCGAGTTGGGCTCTGCATGCCACCACATTGGATTTGAAATGAAACCTCTACAACAGAATTCAAGTGCAGATTGTAACGTTTAATTTGAAGAGTTGAATAAAAATATCTGATAGAAAATGTAGGAATTGTACACATTTCTTTACAAACACTCCACATTTTAGGAGGTCAAAAGTAATTGGACAAATAAACATAACCCAAACAAAATATTTTTATTTTCAATATTTTGTTGCGAATCCTTTGGAGGCAATCACTGCCTTAAGTCTGGAACCCATGGACATCACCAAACGCTGGGCTTCCTCCTTAATGCTTTGCCAGGCCTTTACAGCCGCAGCCTTCAGGTCTTGCTTGTTTGTGGGTCTTTTCGTCTTAAGTCTGGATTTGAGCAAGTGAAATGCATGCTCAATTGGGTTAAGATCTGGTGATTGACTTGGCCATTGCAGAATGTTCCACTTTTTTGCACTCATGAACTCCTGGGTAGCTTTGGCTGTATGCTTGGGGTCATTGTCCATCTGTACTATGAAGCGCCGTCCAATCAACTTTGCAGCATTTGGCTGAATCTGGGCTGAAAGTATATCCCGGTACACTTCAGAATTCATCTGGCTACTCTTGTCTGCTGTTATGTCATCAATAAACACAAGTGACCCAGTGCCATTGAAAGCCATGCATGCCCATGCCATCACGTTGTCTCCACCATGTTTTACAGAGGATGTGGTGTGCCTTGGATCATGTGCCGTTCCCTTTCTTCTCCAAACTTTTTTCATCCCATCATTCTGGTACAGGTTGATCTTTGTCTCATCTGTCCATAGAATACTTTTCCAGAACTGAGCTGGCTTCTTGAGGTGTTTTTCAGCAAATTTAACTCTGGCCTGTCTATTTTTGGAATTGATGAATGGTTTGCATCTAGATGTGAACCCTTTGTATTTACTGTCATGGAGTCTTCTCTTTACTGTTGACTTAGAGACAGATACACCTACTTCACTGAGAGTGTTCTGGACTTCAGTTGATGTTGTGAACGGGTTCTTCTTCACCAAATAAAGTATGCGCCGATCATCCACCACTGTTGTCATCCGTGGACACCCAGGCCTTTTAGAGTTTCCAAGCTCACCAGTCAATTCCTTTTTTCTCAGAATGTACCCAACTGTTGATTTTGCTACTCCAAGCATGTCTGCTATCTCTCTGATGGATTTTTTTCTTTTTTTTCAGCCTCAGGATGTTCTGCTTCACCTCAATTGAGAGTTCCTTTGACCGCATGTTGTCTGGTCACAGCAACAGCTTCCAAATGCAAAACCACACACCTGGAATCCACCCCTGACCTTTTAACTACTTCATTGATTACAGGTTAACGAGGGAGACGCCTTCAGGGTTAATTGCAGCCCTTAGAGTCCATTGTCCAATTACTTTTGGTCCCTTGAAAAAGAGGAGGCTATGCATTACAGAGCTATAATTCCTAAACCCTTTCTCCGATTTGGATGTGGAAACTCTCATATTGCACTGGGAGTGTGCACTTTCAGCCCATATTATATATATAATTGTATTTCTGAACAAGTTTTTGTAAACAGCTAAAATAACAAAACTTGTGTCACTGTCCAAATATTTCTGGCCCTAACTGTAGATGTAACCTACTGTAGCGCACCTTGTGGCGGCGTGTAAAGGTGGTGCGTTTACCGTTTGTAACCGTTTGTGCGTGCTCGCGCACGTGAAGTAGCTGGTTGTATCCACCCGCCAGTAGCGGCATGTAAAGGTACCCTTAGTGCTGCAGAAGGTGGCTATTTTAGCTTTTGATGTCCAGGGGGGGTGACAGGTTCGCTTTAAGATAGGTAAGATAGTAGTTCAATTCTGAACTCGTATTTACAATACATGAAATGATATATATATTATATAATATGTGTATACATATGTGTATATATAAATATATAATATACTGTCTATGTTTACATCTGGCAAAAGTAGCCTTAAGCATAAATCTTCCAAGCATATATACATTATGAAAATAGCTGAATGATAATGTGATCTCTAGGACAATAGACAGCCCTATCCGTATGCACATTAGTGTCCTTGAAACCTCAGGAGCTCAGCATCCAGTCATTAGAAAATATACTTGTATTCATGAGATATTCATTACTATGTAAGAGAAACTGTAGAGGAAATGTATACATTTTACATTATCCTCAAAGGCTTTTCAAAGTAATTGAACGAAACTCAGATTCATGGTTAAACTTTTAACTTTTGTATAAACTTCTATCATACTTTATAAATATATATTATTGTGGTATACTTTTTAAATATTGTACATATGTATAAACACAAGCAATGTATCTGTATGAATTAATGCTCCATCCCATGGATGACGTTAATATAATTGGGTATATGGCTCATTACTACACACCTTTTGTTTCCATCTGCTACCGATGCACTGATTTAGAGTTGGCTCTTCTTTACCCCAACATGGCTCACACCCCTCAGACCAGCCAATGTATAGTGTTCATCAGAAATCTATTACACTTCCACTGTTTTTCGAGTGGCCAGTAACATTTTACTGTATTAAAGAGAATCTTTCACAAGGTATTTGCCACCTAATCTGACAGCAGCATAATGTAGAGACAGAGACCCTGATTCCAGTGATTTATCACTTATTGGGCTGTGTAGTTCAGTTTTGATAATCTCCTGCTGATAAAACTGTTTTTAACTCTAGAGGACTAGTAAACCTGCTGCCATGTAGTCCTGTGTATTCATGAGCCCTGCATAACCCAACCACTGATTGGTAGCTTTCTGTGTACACTGGGCATGGGCAGAAAGCTGCCAATCAGTGTTGTGGGTGGAGTTATAGAGCTCAACATTCAGAGAATTGCTATATCTACAGCAGCTAAAACAATGATTTTATCATAATGGCGGCATACAGCCCAGTAAGAGACACATCGCTAGGAACATGGTTTCTGCTCCTTTGTCATTCTGTTCTCAGCTGGGATAGTAAAAACAGGAGGAAAGATTCCAATTAACCGCCTGCACAACTAATGTATAAGATATGTCATACATCTGCCCTTGGTTGTATGGATCCATAATACAGACAATATACATTTCTAGCCGCTTCCAATTTTACACATGCAGACATTAATGAAATTGTGGATAATGGATCTCATACTGATTCGTAGAGGCATCCTCTATAACATATTTCTTACACAGGCACCATATGGCGGCACATGCAATACTTATGGTTCTGTGTAGTCTGTGCTGCCATGTGCATGGGAGCTCGATCTGCCAGAATTGGCTGCAGTCCCTTTCTCCTAGAAAATACGACATACACAAATGATATACCTTGTATCTTTTATTAGACAAATTCCCTTAGTGAGAGGGAACAATCCGATAAGTAATGAAGCATCAGGAAATGAAGCAGCATGCTGTTTTATAGCAAATACAGTCTGTCTTAACTAAATGAAAGAAGAGCTGACGATCTGATTTATACAGCCGCCTTACTCTATTAGTAGACCACATGTAACAGGAGACATTCTAACGATTGCTACTGTATATAGCAAATTGCATTTTATTCTCTACTTTTTATTATTTGTACTCATGAGTTCAGACCTGTATATTGCGGTATAATGTAAGTGTCACAATAACATCACTGTATGTTAAAACCCCACTCAAGCATTTCTTTTCAGCACTGTATTGGCAAGCCCCCGCCCCTTGTCTTATACTGTCCTTGCCACATTTTATCCAGGAGAAGCAGATGAAGGGTTAATGATCGCTGCTGAGATCCACGATACATCAAAAGTAAAAGTTATAAGATAAGTTAATTGTCAACGCGTTTCTAGTCATTCTGACCCCTTCGTCAGGATAAAGCAATGTGTCCTACCTAAGGAAGGGGCCTGGGAGCTTTGATATGCGTTGACAATAAACCTATGTTGTATCCTTAAGGGTACCTTTACACGCCGCTACGGCAGGATGGATACAACCCGCTACTTCACGTGCACGAGCACGCACCAACGGTTACAAACGGTCAACGCACCATCTTTACACACCGCCACAAGGTGCGCTACGCTACGCTACATCTATAGCTAGATATATCGCCGGGTGTCTCAAGTAGCCATCTGTAGCTTACCTTACCTCATTTACACACCGCTACAACAAGCTAATATGGGCGGACCTGGTGCAGCAGGGACAGCACATAGGCGTGCCATAATTGTGGATTACGAGACGTCCGTACCATGATAGGACAACGCAAGAACATCATGATTGGGCAGGCATCGCAGGAGGCTGATTAATATATGAAGCTCGAGCAATTGTGTAGTGTGACTGGTCAGCTCCTTAAATATGCCTCCCTATGCAGCGACTACCAATCGTAACGCAGGAGCTTCCTCCAATGATCGCAGATGGGGCAGGGTAAACCGGAGCCTGTGTCACGCCTTAGCTACATTCCAGCTACATAGCCTGGTGTCCAGACATCCCTTCTGTAGCTTCTTTACACGCCGATACAGCTCGCAACAATCGGCTTTGTAGCCATCTGTTATTGAGCAGTGCTCAGAAACAGATGTATCTGTTGCCGGCTGTATCGTCCCGTCTTCAGACGCCGCTACTACGGGCTATATTGACGCTACAAGCTACATTTGTAGCCTGTAGCGGGTTGTATCCATCCTGCCGTAGCGGCGTGTAAAGGTACCCTAACTCTTGATGTTTAGTGGATCTCGGCTGCGAGGTCATTAACCCTTCATGTGTTTCTCTTGGATATACATTAACTGCTATTTTTATTTTTAAAACCACAGAAGGTGAGCCTTTACAACAACTCATATAACAGATTAATTTCCTTGTAAGCAGCTTTCTGTTTCCACATTTTCATACATTACCAACTTACGTGGTCCCACGGCACGATCTTGTGCCTATAACATCTGAATATCTAATAGAAAGGGGTAGACAAGGACGCAATGGGTCTCAACCATTTGTAGGATATGTATGTGCAGTGTAGGAACTGCTCACCTTAGTGAGACCCACAACTGGTATATGCACATCACAGCTGCAGCAGGATCCTCCACCACATGGATGATCCTCGATATCTCTAAAGAATGGACTGAAAGTTTCTGATCCGCGCTGCTGTTTAATGACAAGACTTCCTCTGTGCTTTAAATGGTAGATCATTATTCCAATGCGTTTCGGTATCCTCCTGATCTCTTCCTCAGGGAGTTTGACTCTGTTGTATGCATCCCTGAGGAAGAGATCAGGAGGATCTCGAAACACGTAGGAATAAAGACCTACTATTTAAAGCAAATTCCTGCCCTGCTCAGTGTATACAGCATAACACTGAGCAGGGCAGGATGAATTGCTGCGGACAGGGTGGGAGGCGGGAGCAGGAGCGAGGGGCTAACAATAGGATCACCTCATTCTGCGCCTGCGTGTGCTAGCACAAGGAGATGCATGCGCAGACCGAGGAAAGCTAACAAGGCATCAAGGAGGTGGCCAGTACAGGGAGGAGGGAGGAATATAGAAGCAGGGGGCAGGAATAGCCCCATGGAAGGACCTGACTCATGTGGATCTAGTAATGCCCTCCTGGCTCAGTTGTACACATTTTAAAAGGCTGTATTTCATGATATAGACATCAGAAACACTTGGGGGACCCCTTGCCTGAATGCCGTATACATGCTGCATTCAGTGCTACGTTTGGATTGAAATATTTTGGGGGGGGGGGGTGACAGGTCCTCTTTAAAAAAAATCTAAACTAAGTTTTTTTTCTCTTATTCCTACAGCTATATGAGTGGTTATCTTGAGAATGGTATCTTGAGAATGTTCCATATATGTGTAGGTAATCCTGGTCCCAACAATATAATCCCATCAAAGCTGCTTCTAGAGGAGAAGTCTACTGATAGTGAAGAATGTCAGGGTCTGTTCCCGAGATAGATGCAGGTTACATTGGTAGGATCTGCATCTACTAGACATGTAAAGCATATTGTGTAAATATACTATAAATGTATGAGATCGGATTACCATTTTAAAGAGGTTGTCCACTACTAGGACAACCGTTTCTAATTCCACTTATTTTCCCCAGTTAGAATAATTAACCATGTACTCACCTCCTGTGTTGCCACCATACCAGTGCTGTTGGTAACCACAGCTCAGGGCTCATGTCACATTGTGAGCCTTGCGCCCACTCACCACCAGCTTCTTTCTCCACCTATGGACACAGTTGCTATCAACAGGAAGTGCAGCACTCACATCCTGTTTATACCTCCTGTGTCCTATTCATGGCGAGAGAGAGAGAAGTCAGCGGTGATTGGACGCAGGGCTCATGTGACATCACAATGTCACATGAGCCCCGAGCTGTGGTTACCGACAGCACTGGAATGGTGGCAACACAGCAGGTGAGTATCTGGCACCACACCGGGTAGGCCACCACCAGAGGTACTGCACTTCTGCGATTAGGAGCATTGTGCCTCTGCTCTCCAGGTGCTGGGATGGTGCAGTTGAGTCAAACACACACAGCCCGTAGGCTCCAGGATGGTGGTTGGTTGATGATGGGTGCAGCAGAGAATGGTACAGCTCCCCACAGGTGGAGCTTTTACCTCAGGGCAGTGGTGATGGAGGATGGTGATGGAGATGAGGGGAGTAGTTGTTGCAGTTCTTACCCCTCCGGTGAGTTGCTGCTGATGGTGCTGAAGCCCTCCGGGCACCGGCGAGAAGAACGACAGAGGCCAATTTAACTCTAACTCCACTTTACTGGGTATCTGCAGATGTTAAACAAAACACGGTACAGTCTGGTTTACTGGGTGTCTGTTGCCGGTTCAGGGTCCCCGTTATGGACTCTCCAGATGTTCTCTCTTAGTCTTTCGGGGTCTACTTTACTCTTATCTGTCTTTACCACCCTCGCAGAGCTCTCCCGCCAGTCCTACGGTCTGTAGCTAGTAGGTAAGGTTGGTTCCTTATCGGTATGGACGGGAGCAGCTGGAGTGCACTATTTCTCCCGCCTCCGGAATTCGGCCCTTTATCTCTAGTGTCCTGAACTGGTTTCAGTCCTGGGGGGTGAGATGCCTTTGTGGCACTAACGGTAACCCGATTACTATGGGCCCGCAGCTCGTTGGTTTGCGGCCAAAGGTGAACTGCTGACCTCCTCGGCTTCCCGTGCTCCCGGTGTTCCCCAAACATGACCAGCCGGCTCCAACCAGCCCTGGTCCATTTCCTTCTGTCCTGGGCCCCCACTTAAAGATGGGGATCCCTCCTGTCAACAGTACTGTAAGGCGCGTCCTTCCTGACTGCCTTCCCACCATTGTCTGAGGTAAACTGTCACTCAACTCTCACTCCTCTAACCTAGGCTCCACCCCCTTTTGGGACTTACTAAATTATCAATCCCCCTATTCTAGGTGGCCTAGTCCTGGGTGTGTGTGTGTAAAATCAGACTCCATAGGTTAAACCCTGAACTGACAACTTACAGAGATAACACATTTGTTGTCACTGTGTAATACCTCCCTGTGGCGCCTAGCCAGAGGGGCGCCACACTTGCCCCAGAAGGGAACTACCTCTTATAGCACTAGGAGAGACCACCAGAGACAGAAACACCTAGTAAGACATAGAGAGAGGGACACCAACCGAGGCTTGACTGCACTAACCCGTTCTGTTGACAACGCTGAACCGGAGGTTGTAAGGGACGTACCCGGCAGCCATGCTGAAACTACCAAGTAAAAGTAACAGAACTGCAGCTGTGGTGTGTGAAACTTTTTTTAGCGGCGACCACTGGCCGCATGAGACATCGGGGTGCTAAGTAGTGGATGACTCCATTAAAGTTATTTAGATCTTGTTTGGTAATTTAGAAAAAAAATTTTTCTTTACTTTTTCTAAATATTTTTTTCAATAAAACAATATTATATTTTTTTATATCTCTATTTCGGTTGATTGTGATTTTTCACACTGAAAAATGATATTGAGTTCTCCAAAAAATGAAAAATATCCACAAAAATCACACATTGTGTTATGTTTCATATTACTGTATAGTTTTATTGAATGCAGAATTTGGCAAGGAGGAAGATAAGCCGGAAAAAATGTAGGAAAATGGCAACGTTATTCTAAAAAAAAATGTGTGAAACTACTTCTAATATGTTTTCCCAATTGACAAATATTATTTTCATAAAATTATTTTTCAAGCTTCTCTGTAGAGATTATGGAAACGCAATTAATCAGGGAAAGAAAGACAACGTAAACATGTCATTCAATTCTACACATCAAGGAATCGGCTACTGAGCAAGAGATTAAATCTCTTCTCCTTCCAAAAATATATTCATAATATTAGTTATATTAAAGCAAGAATGGAAATAGCCAAATAATGGAATCAAAGTAATGGTGTGTTTTCTCCAAAAAAGTCTGTCAGCAAGTTCTTTCCACCCCATTTAAGGGTGCGTGCACACGGTCCGGAGGAGCTGAGGGAAGCCGCGGGTGGCTGCAGGTAGACCGCAGCCGCCCTGTACTCACCATGTGCGGCGGTTGCAGGGTGGCTTCTCCCTGGAGTCACCCGATGGGAGCCGCTTCCGACTCCGCAGCATGAAATAAACATGCTGCAGAGGAGCGGACTCCCGGCAACCCGCACCGCAGCTCCAAAGACGCTGCGGGCGGGTTAAGCATAGTGAGGATGGGATTTCTTACAATCCCATCCACTATGCTAGTACTGTACTACGCAGCGTTTTGGACGCAGTGGCAAGACACTGCGTCCAAAACGCTGCGTACACTGATCGTGTGCACGCACCCTAAGAGAAACATGATGTAGGAGCAGAGACCCTGATTCCAGTGATGTGTCACTTGTTGGGCTGCATATTGCTGTTTTGATAAAATCACAGCTTTCTGCTGAGCTTTGTATAACCTTTGCCACACCATTCATAGGTTTCCGTGTTCACTGTGCATAGGCAGAAAGCTGCCAATCAGTGGTGGGGAGGAGTTATACAGAGCATATAAATATGGAATAATACATCACAGCAGGTTTACTTTTTCTCTACTGATAATCTCCTGCTGATAAAACAGGATTTTATCAAAACTACAGTAAGTAACCCAGTGACACAATGCTGGAATGATGGCCTCTGGCTCTACACTACGCTGCTCTCAGATTATTAAAAACCTAGTGACAGATTTCTTTTAATATGAAAATTTGATTTAGTTTAAAGTGATCCTGATAGTTGACACATGCGGCCTGATCCAGCGGCAGCGTATATGAGGCACTTTGCTGTTTTTTTCAGCCATAAACATTTTAGTCTGAAACACTGAGACGTTTCAGAGTAAAACATACTATAAAAGCTACTCGTGACCGAGCTATACGGGAGACTAGTAAGGCAGGTGGGTTTTCTGGGGGCTCCTATCTGATTGTTCCCCTTGAGTCACAGGTCTCTCCCTGTATAAATAAGAAGAGACCTGTCATTCCACATGTAATGGTGTAGAGAATGGAGCCGCCAGTCTGACAAGTCTCCTGCTGTCAAAGTATGTTTTTCTCTGAAACATAACAGCATTTCAGAGACAAACATATATGGATAAAATCACACAGCCAGTGTCTGATACATGTATGGGCAGCATGTATCAATATCAGGTTCACTTTACAGGTGACAATCCAATGGAGATATATGTATATATATATATATATATATATATATATATATATATATATACTGCTCAAAAAATGTTGAAGTGGTCCCTTTATTTTTTTGAGCAGCATATATTTTATCAATCCTTCCTTCCATTATATGAGGTTTGCCAGTGCCATATACTGAAAAACAGCCCCCTACCGTAATGTTCTACCTCCAAACTTCACTGCGAGTATAGAGTTTTGGGGTGATATGCAATGCATTTAGACCTCCAAACATAGTGTGTATTATAGCATCCAATGAATTAAACTTTAGTTTCATCTGACCAGACTATGTTCTCCTTCTCCTAGTATTTCTCAGGCATTTCTTGTCTAAATGTTGTTGAGCAAATTTTAAATTCACTTGAACATGCTTTTAGTTCAGCAGGGGAGTCTTGCGTAGTGAGTATGCATACAGGAGCGTGGATAAGGGCTATGAAAACTGAGTGCATTATTATTGTTTTCTTTTAAACAATTGAACCTGCTCATTCCAGGTCTTTCTTTAGCTGTCCATAGGTTGTTCTGGCTCTTAGACAACTGTTCTGATAATTATTTTCACTCCTCTTGTGGGAGCACATGCTTGTGACTGGTTTATGGTGAAATGATGTTCATTTCACTTCCGGATTATGGCTCCAACAGTGCTCATTGGAATTCTCAGTAGTTAAGAAAATATTTTGTAACCAATGCCATTAGTATATTTTGTGTTTTGCAACAATAAAGTTTTGGAGGCCTGTTTAGCTCCCTGGTTTTACCCATCATGCAATGTTTCTTGTGTGGCACCTTGGTAATTAGACTCCTTTTTATAGGACATCAGTTGAACCATCTGATATTATTTTTCACTAAGTGGCAGGATTGCTTTCTAATTACTGATAGATTTCAGCTAGTGTTGTGGCTTTCAGTGGCGCTTTGCATCTTTCCTTCATGTGTTCAATACTCGTTCCCTGTGTCATTTCTCATTATTACACATAAATTCATTTACGGACAGCTATGGTTTGATTTCTTTGCCTGCGTTGATTGGATGGGTTGTTATCAACATTTGGGGAGAAATTCATGTCATAGCACCTATAGAGATATATTTACTTAGAAAATTGGTGACTTGTTCATTAATTATCTCACCCGCTGTATGTGGCCTTTTGCGAACAGGGAGTTAACGTGGTGTTCTCTTCTCATAAAGTGATAGTACATTAGTAAAATATGTCTTTATGCCATCTGATTGGGAGTTTTGACTTTTCTTAAGTGGACTCTTTAAGTTTTCTTTTAGTTCATATGATTACGATGATAGATAGATAGATAGATAGATAGATAGATAGATAGATAGATAGATAGATAGATAGAATGTAGAATTTTATAATTAAATGTACTTGTTTTGCAGCTCCTTGATATATAGGTTTCTATGAAATGTGATAATGTAATGATGGATGTCTTGTAAATAATTCATTTACTGTATTTTTTGTAAGTTGCTCCTATCCCAATAACATATGATTTTTTGCAAGCTAAGAATTAATTACATTCATTCTAATGCAATGCCACTTATACAAGGACAAAGATAAACTATATTAAAATGACAGTAATTAGAAGACATTCCATTTCTCGAACACCAGTTTGTTAGTTTTGTACAACGAGTTAAATCAAATAGGAATAATTATTGGCAGCTATTCATATTGGTTGGAAAGAGTATCTGCTTCTTCATAAAACACATTTTTGGCACCATAAGATGACACTAACATTTGATGTATTTCTTACCCAGTACCTGCTTTGTATAATAAGAGTAAATACAGTATGAGTTCGTTTCAGGACTGAAATAAACTTGTCTTTTAGGATGACTTTGTACATAAGGAATAACACTATTTCTTCTTATCATAAGAGTTGTGTTCTGCAGTTTTACAGGTTTACCCTTCAGTTTTGTCTTAGCTACTGTTATGATGTCTCTCATACATAGCACATACAGACATGAAGGATTCCTGATCTGTTGTCTGTATGTGACACATGTTTAGAAGCAACATCAGCATGAAACTTATTTTACAGCAATAATAAGCAGTGTAGGTGTGAATCCAGCACAGGTGTCAAATGGACTTATTGTAAAATAGCATCAGTGTCCACTCCCTTTTCCATAGACTTTCATTGGCAGTGATAATCTGATCATTCTGTGAACTGACAGTCCAACTTGTCTTGAGTTAAAAGGATTTTAGCTGTATATTTGAGTAAATGATCTGGGGAGCTTAGAATTAGGTGGCTCAAAAGGGGAGAAAAAAATATTTCTCTGATACAATATATAAGAAAGTTTATCATATTTACTTGTAATGTTGATGTATGCAAAATTTATTGAAACAACATTGTGTCATGCTGTGGCTATCGGGATTCCTTCAACAACTAGGGATTCCTCAACGAGTGCCACCACAATTAAAGGTACATCGGGGACACAGTAACAATGGTGGGCACTGACACTAGGGAGAGTTGAGATAGGACACCTCGTGCAGTGACCTGAGGCTGTACTCTAAACTCCTCAATGTCCCCATACATGTTTTTTCACCCTGTTGCCAAGCATGATACTGTCCCTCACTAGCCGTGAACTAAGCTGTCACTAGGGAGATGGTCATTGAGATGACTAGTCCCAACACTGCACAAATAAACATGAGGGGAGGTAAACAAAGAGGGAAGGACACCACACACCAAAGGATATACACCAACTTCCCCCTGCAGGACTACACCAAAAGCAAGGACTCTAGGAGTAGCAAGTGGCTCCTAGTGAAACCTTCCTCTTTCACGGCTAGTTTAGGAATGTGGATTCTCTATAACTGGTGCACTCTGAAGTATCATAGGACTATTTGAAGATGGTTGTGGTCACAAAACAAATGCACATGAGAAGTAATCAGAATCTGCTAGCAAGGAAAACTGACATTAATCCTTGATATACCAAAAGAGAGGAAAATACATAATATCCAGAGTCTCACAAGGCAAAGAGACTCTGGACCAAAAATTTGTCAGGGGTCTCCTAAGTACTGGAAACACTCGTGACACATTAACTGAGTTAATACCTATTAGGCTTTTGGTCTTATTGCTGATAACTATTACGGCTGCATTGACTATAGTCTACAATGACATGGCGACTTCTCATCAACTTCAAAAGTGATCCATTAGGGTACCTCTACACGCGGCTACATTTCTAGGGTGGCTACAGGTAACTTACTGGTTGCAGTGAAATCATGGAGACAAGGTTCTATCTTGTTGCTGTGTACAAATGGAATAATCTCTCCATGATTTCACGGCAACCAGTAAGTTACCTGTAGTTTTGGGAAGGAAGGTGTGTCACAGTCCGCGCTGCCAAGAAATCCGCTTGTAAAAAACGCTAGTAGTCAGTATCCAAATTTACCCTCTTTATTCATCCGACGCGTTTCAACGCCCTCCTGGCGTCTTCCTCAGGGATCAAAGGAAGACGCCAGGAGGGCGTTGAAACGCGTCGGATGAATAAAGAGGGTAAATTTGGATACTGACTACTAGCGTTTTTTACAAGCGGATTTCTTGGCAGCGCGGACTGTGACACACCTTCCTTCCCAAAACTTCAAGTTCGTCTACCCTGAGTGGAGACCGGTGGAAGTCCAGCAGCAGCCATCAGGACACTTATCATATCAGGCTTCTTAACCAGTTGTGGGTGGCACAACTGGACTAGGTGAGTGAACCATTTTTCTCACCTGCATTGTTTAGTGTCTAGTGATAAGGGCACTATTGCGCCTCTTGTCCCCCCCCTCTCTTTTCTAGTAAGTTACCTGTAGCCACCCTAGAAATGTAGCCGCGTGTAAAGGTACCCTTAGAGATGTCAGCTTTGTATGAAAAATGTAACATCTTAATGCAATGAATATTTCAGCACAAGGCTGATATAATGGAACTGGGTGAAATTTTTTTATTTAAAACATTTTTCAAACAATAAGTATTCGCTTTTACATTCTGTTTACATTTGTTATCACAGTAGCTTTTTTTTTCAACATTTTCAAGAGACCGTGGAAATTACAAAAGATATAAAATGGTACAAATATTGCAATGGGAAGAAAATATGAACTGTAAAATATTATAGACAAATAATACAAATGGTGATCACTTGTGAGTAATTACATATGGACCATAGAACTAAGTATACTATAATTTTCCAAAAGTCAGCATGTTTCAGATCTAGACTATAGGAACACATGCGGATACTCAAGGTGACAGCAGGTCACATCCAACTACTACTTATACCCTAATGGCTCATGTAGACAGCTGTAATATAATCTTTTTTAACCTCATATTAAAGTAGCTGATTCCGAACCTCCCACAAATCTAAGGAACTAAAATACTATAGGTTATTACTTCATTAATGTTACGTTATGTTCTTTAGAAATGTGAGGGGTCCAGAATCTTGTAACTTTAGTTCAACTATCAGAAATCTTTTAATACTTGGAATATGTAAAAATTGGAAACCCACAGTGTTGGCATTGACCAGAGGTGAGAGGATAGGACAAAATTAAAATTTTTCTGTTCCCTGAGATTTCCATATAAATTCGATTCATTGACAAGTTATTCTGTATGAATTTAATGTCCATTATTATGCTCTAGGGTCTCTACAGAGTTCAGAACATAATCAAAGTAATATATAAAAACTGAAAATAATCCTTATATGTAGTACTCACATGTCTGGTTCCTTTGCTCATCAACATTATCCGTCCATAACTCTCATCTTCTGATCACCGCCTCTCATACTGAAATCACCAAACATCTAAAAGTGAACCGGTACTTCCAGCTCAGATGAGGCTTGCGATGATTCTGGGCAAGTTTGAAGAAAGTCATAATGTTGTGACATGCACCATGACCAGGCATTCAGGGACTCATCAGAGTTGGAAGTTCTTGTTCACTATGAGAGATTTGTGGATTTCAACATGAGTGGTGGTGATCAGAAGATGCGGTGAGGACAAGATGAATGATGCTGAGGGTTGGATGGGGTAATAGGTGAGCAGTAAATTGAGTATGAAGATATTTTTTTTTCTTTTATCAGCCCTTTATGATTCACAAAAAACAGTGACCATCAGTTGCCGTTTTGCTGAATCAACAGGGAACGAATTATAAAAAATTCACATTTTTGCAAATATGGTTTATGGAGAATTCAAACAGAATTCAATTCCACTTGAATGTATTCACTCATCTCTGTCTTGCCTGTGACCCGCATGCAACATCATGCTCCAGCGGGCATCACCCTTGGTGTGAGCAACTTGCAGCACTCTGAGCTCCACTGCATCCTCCTGTTTGTAGACTCTCCCCCTTGCTATAGCGAGGCATGTCCAGTCTCTGCTGGAATTTATATAATTGTGTCCAGCAGAGTTCTGCTTCCCTGGTCAATCCCCTGCCAGTGGGTTTCATATTGTTCTGCTCCTCCCTCCAATTAGGGTGTCACCTTTCTTAGTGCTGCCCATTTGCTGTCTGTGTTTTTGCTTGCAAATTCTGCCCATTTCCATTGAGTTGGTCTGTTTTTTTGCATATTCTGTTTTACAACTTATTCTGTTTGCCAGTTTGTCTGTTTGTCTGGTCAATCCACTTTAATCTTTGTTGTCTCATCTGATTTTGCCCTGGCTTAAGTTCTGGTTGTTTCTGTCATCATCTCTCTAGTCCTCTGCTGTACCTGTTTAATTTGTCCCATCTTTTTTATGCATTCCCTCATGTCTGGGTTCTGCCTTAAATCTCCTGCACCCTGACTCTCCGGTCAGCTGCTACTGGTCCGGGAACTGCCCTGGAGTAGTAGCTGGTGGCTAACTTTGGCTCAAGCAAAGACCAGGTAGCCACTAGATATGCCTCTCCTAACAGCATAAACCTGGGTCCCATAGCACAGTGGGTCCATTCATCTGCTAAACCCCCTGGCCGTAACAATCTTCAGTGTTGACCTAAATAGTCATTGCAATAAAAAAAATCTAAAAGTAATACAACAGATAGCATAACTATTGCTGTATATTACAAGGGCAGCACAAAATAAATCAGGGTAGAAATAGCTAGCAGATTGTGAGTGTTATATGCAATGCTTTATTTAAAACTCCATGAGAGCTAATATACATGTTTTCCCATAGGGCATTGCCAATAGCATGCCATAATCAGCCGGGTTCTTAAAGAACAGCAATAACCTCCCCATCCCTATAAATCTTGGGCACGAAGCAACTTTTTTTAACCTTGATGGTGGACAGCTCTCTGTAGTTGGGTATCTGGTAGGATCTAGTTCCTTAGCCATGTTTTAGGAAATTAAGGGCAGGTCTTCCTTCCGGAATTTGCTGATTTACTGAGTAAAAAAGTGATACTTTCCATCTTTAATTTTTTTTCATATCCCTGCTGTTATTATTGGGGGTTTAAGAAGTAGGCACCTAAGAACCGCTTTCTGATTTTCTTTTGTATCTTTTTTTTTAGAACCACCTCACCGCCTTTGCCGAGATCACATGATGTTGAAGTGGATGCCTACTCTCTGCACTGGACCTCCTCCCTCTTCACAGTTCACTCATCTCAACGGAGACATATTTGAAAAGAGCAGGAAGTACAAGCTACCGTATCTGGTCTATTTAATGATTTTTACAGTCTCAACAATATTGTTCGCATCTGAAGGTTGTTTTGTATTTATAACTTGTTTTCCTTACTTTTTCAGAAAACCATTGAAGGTGTGTTAGAAATGTGAGCTAGTCAGTATGTCAGAATCCCACAAATCTTGGTCCTTAGAGCTTTCTTATCAATCATGTACAGAACCCTACCTTAGGTCACATCTTCAGTTTGGGACTTTCTAACAATCACCTTAAACGAATAAGCTATTTTAGCATGACCTATCTCCCATTTAGTAATAATTCAGTATGTACAAAAGAAAAAAAGAGGAACTTATTTATGTTTTGTGCTACAATACTGTTTGCACATGGTATTTTGCTATATATTTCACATATGATTTATACCTTACGTTATATCAAGACTGGTGCTTATGTTTTGAAGGGAAAAATGCAAATTTTTACTGTAATAATTAATGTATCATAATTAAAAATTTATTTATTTGGAAACTTGTCTGGTGTGGATCAAAGGAAAGTCTTCTTTTTTCATCTCTTCGCTGGCTATGCTTCCATGAATCTGGGGAAGAAAACATTAGTCAAAAAAGGGTGATCAAAAATAAAAGTAAAACGCCAAAACATAAACTTAGCATAAACTCGTGATATATGCAAGTGGAATAGGACAAGTGGGGATTATAGACATCTAACAAGAGATACTAATGCTCAAATGAGTTTGCATTTTCTTTCTCTGTCTCCGACAAAAATTGCAGGAGTTTTATACTTTGACTCTATAGTTTGATAACTTCCAGATAGAGAAAAGTGAATATATTCAAGTGGAACTGAATTCTACTTGAATGTTACAAAACTCTGCCAAAATGCTAATTTTTTGGAGGATTCACTTCTGCTCTGATTCTGGATTATGGCGATTGCTGACCGCCTTTTTGCTGAACTGTAAAGGGCCATCAAAAGGTTTAAGAAAATAAATATTGATGTGTGTTTTGTTCATTTATTATGTGGATTAACGGCACACTTTTACGTGGTTTCTTGGCAGAATCTGCTTGAAAAGAACATTGTGTGCACAAAGACTATTTCTGAAAGCCAATGGTTGAGAGGTTTTGGTCCAAAGCTAGCTTTGTAGTAATCAAGCCTTTACCGTCTCTGATTGCCTTACTACCCGGAACAAACCCATAAATAATGTCTCATTCCAACGGCAGATAAGCTAACCATATGATTACATATCATTACCAGAGTACTCTGATATATGCATCACATCAACTGGTTTTGTTACGGTCAGGGGAAAGGTGCAGCCGCTAGTCTTCAGCCACCCTCTGTCTATACCTACTTGCATGACCCGCCCTAAGCAGTGGTTCACAACTGAGCGACGGTCCCTACTTTCACTAAGTCCTGAGACATACAAGAACATTCAACGGAAAAAAAAAACTAACCATGACCAAGCAGACACAAAAAAACATGTACGTGTGCTAGAGCAAAGGAAACCAGCAGGAAAACAGCACCAGAGGGGAAGACAAATGAGCCAAGGTAAAAAGGAGGGAAAAAACAAACCCAATACCAGAGACTAGGAAGCTTGAGTAGGGTAAGGACACTAATCTCAAGCAAAATCAACATGGAGGCGCAAACATAAAAACCCACCCAGCAAATCATGTGATTCCTCTAGAACATGCAATCGAAAAGGGTGTGGTGAATGCTAATGTCAGCACCCAGCACTATATCCACTGGAACCGGGCAAATCCACATCAGTCAGGAGCCTTACTGAGAGAACTCCTGATCCACCGCATGGAACGACGTATAGATACAGACATCCCAGGAGTCTTAACAGGTTCATTTCTAAATCATGCAATATGAAAAAATGTTAAAACCACATATGAATGGATTCAAGAAATATAAAGGTAGGACATTCTGCAAGATCCACTTTTGACTTTGGCTTAAAAACCTCAGCAGCTTTATTTTTTTAACAACGCTCTTTTTTACACTCTCTAAAATTATATGGTTTACCAATATGTCTGAGGTCACCACCATACTAAAACGTGAGATGTAGATATCTGCCATTGTAATAACTAATTTGCTATTTTCTATCAACTATTGAACCCAATTTTAATGGAATGAATATGATGCTTGGGCTACTGTTTTTTTCAAATTTCTATGAAACAACAAAGTAGAATAATTACTAGTGAGATAATAGCGAATAACTTTCATTGCTTACATTTCTGTCTTGTGGTCACAAAATTATTTCACTAATTTTACACTTAATTTAACTTAAAAAGGTTGTCCAGGAATCAAAGGAAGAACATTTCTACTTATGGAGAATGCAGAGACTGTGGTTACAGGCCATGCAATGCTCCTCTAAAAAGGAGATTTGCATTACAGACAACTCTACAGTCATGGCCAAAAGTTTTGAGAATGATACAAATATTAATTTTAACAAAGTCTACTGTTTCAGTTTTTCTAATCGCAATTTGCATATACTCCAGAATGTCATAAAGAGTGATCAGCTTAACAGCAATTACTTGCTAAGTCAATATTTGCCTAGAAAATGAACTTTAACCCCAAAACACATTTCAACATCATTGCAGTCCTGCCTTAAAAGGAGCAGCTAACATCGTTTTAGTGATTGTTCCATTAACACAGGTGTGGGTGTTGATGAGGACAGGGCTGGTGATCAATCAGTCCTGATTAAGTAAGAATGACACCACTGGACACTTTAAAAGGAGGCTGGTGCTTGGTATCATTGTTTCTCTTCAGTTAACCATGGTTATCTCTAAAGAAACACGTACAGCCATCATTGCACTGCACAAAAATGGCCTAACAGGGAAGAGTATCGCAGCTAGAAAGATTGCACCTCAGTCAACAATCTATCGCATCATCAAGAACTTCAAGGAGAGAGCTTCCATTGTTGTCAAAAAGGCTCTAGGGCGCCCAAGAAAGACCAGCAAGCACCAGGACCGTATCTTAAAACTGTTTCAGCTGCGGGATCGGGCTACCAGCAGTGCCGAGCTTGCTCAGGAATGGCAGCAGGCTGGTGTGAGTGCTTCTGCACGCACTGTGAGGCAGAGACTCTTTGAGCAAGGCCTGGTTTCAAGGAGGGCAGCAAAGAAGCCACTTCTCTCCAGAAAAAACATCAGGGACCGACTGATATTTTGCAAAAGGTACAGGGAGTGGACTGCTGAGGACTGGGGTAAAGTCATTTTCTCTGATGAATCCCCTTTTCGCTTGTTTGGGACATCTGGAAAACAGCTTATTCGGAGAAGAAGAGGTGAGCGTTACCACCAGTCTTGTCTCATGCTAACTGTAAAGCATCCTGAAACCATTCATGTGTGGGGTTGCTTCTCAGCCAAGGGAATCGGCTCACTCACAGTCTTGCCTAAAAACACAGCCATGAATAAAGAATCGTACCAGAATGTCCTCCAAGAGCAACTTCTCCCAACCGTCCAAGAGCAGTTTAGCGCCCAACAATGCCTTTTCCAGCATGATGGAGCACCTTGCCATAAAGCAAAGGTGATAACTAAATGGTTTAGGGAACAAAACATAGAGATTTTGGGTCCATGGCCTGGAAACTCCCCAGATCTTAATCCCATTGAGAACTTGTGGTCAATCATCAAGAGACGGGTGGACAAACAAAAACCAACAAATTCTGGCAAAATGCAAGCATTGATTATGCAAGAATGGACTGCTATCAGTCAGGATTTGGTCCAGAAGTTGATTGAGAGCAGCCAGGGAGAATTGCAGAGGTCCTGAAGAAGAAGGGTCAACACTGCAAATATTGACTTGCTGCATTAACTCATTCTAACTGTCAATATAACCTTTTGGTATTCATAATATGATTGCAATTATATTTATGTATGTGATATAAACATCAGACAAACACAAATAAAAAACAGACGGCAGCAGATCATGTGAAAATATAATTTTGGTGTCATTCTCAAAACTTTTGGCCATGACTGTAGTGCCACCTATTTGGGTAACACTGCAAAAAGTCAATATTAACCTTTAACAAACCTTGTCACATGATTTAGGATAAGAAACTAAACTAGACACTTCATTTGTAGGTGCATGTTATAGGGTATGTACATTTCATCGGTGCAAAGCAGTAGGTCTGAGTTGGCTTATTGAGAGGTTTTCGACATTGAATTCAGGTGGGAATGTATCTCCTTGTCTAGAATGCCAAGTTGGCATAAGGAGACTTATAGACCTTACAATACTACTCTGAAAATGTAAATATGCCAATAGTCTCTTCAGAGAGGGAGAGGACAGGATGTCTATTGCCACCTATCATAGTAGCATTAAACGAGTCTAGCCAAATCATACCTTCTGCTATGCACTGAAGAGGGGGCAAACACCCTGAAATACCTGTCTGCAAATGGAGTGTCTGATTTGGCATCTTACGGTAAGATTCTTACCCTAAATCTTGTGGCAGGTTCATTAAAGGTCAGTATTGACTTTTAGAACTACTGCCTCCAATACCTGGCACAATAGTTATTATCCCTCTCCTCTCTTCAGAAGTTGTCCAGTGAATACAAGTTTTCAACAATCCATAGGATAGGAGATAAATTGCCGATGTGTGTGTACTTGACAACTAAAACCTGCAATGATTGGCAAAATAGGAGATTTTTGATCCCCTAATGGTTACCTTTTATCCAAATTACAAAATGAAGCAACAGGTTGAACCAAGCGCTTGACAGCCAGAAAATAAATAAATGGAGGAGTGTTTGAACATATGCACTACCAAGGATAAATGTTCCCCATTCTACTGATAAGTGCAGGTCTCAAGAGTCTGCACCCCACTGATCAATAGGTTATCACTTGGCCAGTAGCAATTCATAACTACGGAATGAAGGGTGGGCATTACTGTCTACATTTTGGACATTTACAGCATGTCTAGATATTGCTATCGTTTGTTGCCCAAAAGCTGCTTGAGTTCCCTCAAAATGACACCGTGATCTGCTTTGTAAGTAGCTCATTTGAGCAGAGCAGTAATCAAAGACTTATGGGTTACAGATTTAGTAAATTAAACTTAAAGTGACCGATGAAAGGTTCTACATTTTTCCAATATTCTTTCTGCATCAATTCCTCATTTTTTTTATTTGTTTTCAAACATCCAATAATAACACGGATCATTTTCTTCCATTCACGCATTTATTTCTACTGAAAGAAACATTAAAAATTCCTAGTAAATCCCTATAAATGATAGAAGGAGCGGTGTTAGAATGCGGCGCTAGGTAACACAAGATCAAGCCTTCATAGAATTACCTTAAGTTTATTACACAAAGCTGCAGGGTGCGACCACAATGCGTTTCGACACACAAATCGGCGTCTTTCTCAAGTGGATCCGCTTGAGAAAGACGCCGATTTGTGTGTCGAAACGCGTTGTGGTCGCACCCTGCAGCTTTGTATAATAAACTTAAGGTAATTCTATGAAGGCTTGATCTTGTGTTACCTAGCGCCGCATTCTAACACCGCTCCTTCTATCATTCATACCTATTCTCCCTTCGGGGAGCGCGGTGTAGCGAGCAGCTTGGGCAAGTCCACAGGACCTGGCAGTACATCATCCAAACTCCACCTGTGTTCATCACATGATCAGCCGGCTCTGAGGAGACAAGGAAGTGATTTCCATTAACTCAAGGAGCGTAAAATATCTTCTCTTCACACAGAGGACTGATGATCATTAACTTTATGGACCCTATCTCTCTATACGCTTAACCTGGTTGTGTGGATTCGTGCACAACCTGGAAAGGTTAGTGTTCATTTAATAGAACCACATTGTGGTGAAATTTAGTGGTGTGGCGCAACAGTGCTGTTTTTTTCTGTTTCATAGTAAATCCCTATAAGCAGACTTCTTGCTGCCATGAGGAAATGATACAGAAATAACATGGTGTAACTTAACTTGAGGCAATCACAATACATAGCAGTTCACTCAAGTTTGTCCAGGGAATTCTACTTGCATCAAAGTTATTCATTGTGAATTATTATGAGTTATTATTGTGAGTTATTCGTGTTCCTTATTGTGATTTGATGTCTCTCCAGGACTTCAAAGATATTAAAAATGGGGGGGGGGGAGAAACTTCTCGCCTGGATACTAACCTATCCCGCTCCTACAGCTCTCGTCGGACCACCACATGTCCTTTTTGGGTTTTTTATCATCAGGTATCACTATGCACATTGGCTGAGGTCTAAGCACAACAAACCTAACTCGAGGCAGACATTTGGCCTCAGTTAAGATAGATAGATATATGTCAATCTGGTAAGTCTAAGGAGTATGGTGCTCAAATAACTGTCCAGTGTGTATAACGATGTCAAAAAAATTTGGCACTCAAAAATAACAGTGTCGCCAATCCACTGTGCTAACATTAATACTTTAGAGCACCCAGCAATCAGCTCATATTTTGATAAACGTCCATAATTAATGACCAAAACTTAAAAGAAGTTTTTATGTACTGTCATTTTTGAATGCCAAGTTTATTTTACATCATTGTAGGCCTTGATGGACATGTATCATGATGTAAGAGGACTTTTCTAAGTGAAGATAATGGAACACCTGAAAAGGACACGCAGAGGACTGGATGCTCAGATGACCAGACAGAAGACACTGGTTCGGTTGTGTGGCAGATGGGTGCCAAGAAGGGTGCATTCTTTTCCAGCCCTCTACAACTGAACAAAATGGTGGAACAAAGAAGAATCATAAGTTTCATAAGAATCACATATGGGAGCCTCTGAATTTTTTGTAAAATTTAAGGCAAATTCAGTTCACCTTGAACAAAACAATTCATCTCTAACAATACGCCTTTACATGCCAACAGTCTGCCAACACCAGGAAACATTAACATGTATAGAAATGACCTTGTATATTTTAGAAATGTGATTTCTTTATTTTGTAGCTTTTTCAGCAAAGTGTTATGTTTAATAAATTGAGATTTGTCTCCTGAGCAAGAACTAACGCATTAAAACTCTTCAGGGAACATTCGTAGAGGAGAATTCTGCATTTATGTGGCAGAAAGTTGGCACATATGATACAATCTGCTCAGGTATATCAAAATGTTTGACAGACTATGTAAACCTAAATTCAGCTTTGTTTTAACATTGCAAATTATATCTAACCAGATGGTGGAAGATATAGTTAAGTGTTACTCCCATTTTCATAAAGAAGAATGATTAGATAGAGTTTGTAAATACAAGAATTATCGTAAATTATCGCCTATTAAAATTTTCAGCTGTTCTTAATATATCTATAGTCATGGGCCAACCCGAACGTGCCAAACACCTAGTGTTCGGCACAGACACTGAACAAAGACTTCCCTGGGAAGTCCATGTTACAGTTTGGGTTCAGTTCATGGTTGGAGGAGCTGAAAAAAGAAAGAAAATAGTTATTAAATGATAGTGTTATACTTACCGTGTCCCGCCGCTTGTACTTCCAAGCCACTGATTACCTTCCAGGGTATTCATTGCAGAGGGCTCATTAGCCAATTACAGACGCAGTCACAGAGAGTGGCCATCTATGATTGGCTTTTGGAATAACCTGGAAACTGCCCATATATACTACGGTAGATGCTAGAAACGCTTGTTGAGCCAATTCTAGATTCTAGTAGCGCTTTGCTATATTTTTACAGATTGCAGAGATGTGTGGTCCGGGCACTACGGCTTGCATTCGAGCTCAGCTGCTTCCCATTTAGGGCAATCCCCCAATGCTTAGGTGTTGCACGCCACATAGACAGTATTCAACATATGAAAAATAGAAAAGGAGACAGGAACCCATCGAAGTGGTTACTCACCACGAAACGGAGCCGTCGTTCCGCCGGCTCCTCACTCCATGTCCCTGTCGCACTGGAACTTTTAATGTATTGAAAAGCAAGCACTAAAGAATACTGAAACCCTGCTATCGGTGAGTGCCGCCTATACATTTTTTCTATTTTTCATTTGCTATATTTTTGATTCTCAGTGTAGAGGAAGTGGACAGCTACAGACTGCCGTCCCCAGCTGTCTGGCTTTACCTTGGCTGGCAATCAAAATACAGGGAGGCCCATTATTTTTTTTTTAACTATATAAATAAATAATTAAAAAAAAAGTGTGGGCTTTGCATTAATTTTGATTGACAGTCAAGGTAAAACCCAGGCAGATAGGAGGTAGGATTTTAAGCATGTTAAGGACCAAGCGTTCTGGGCCGACCGCACTGAAAATCGTAGCCTGCAGCTACCCCTAAAAATGGAAAATTCTTTTGTAGCACCATTTTCAGGCACTTTACCCGACTCTTCAAGTGGCACGCTGGGTATTAAAAGGGTTGATGCCAGCTTTGTATTGGAAGCTGGCATTAATCCTAGATTCATATTGTCGGAACAATGTTAGACTCTCCCACTATGAATCTCTAGTAAACATTAATAAAAACACAACACAGAGAAAAAAAAATTTAATTGCAATAAACACAAAAGACATCCCTGATTCACGTCTCAAATAACCCAAAACAAACCCTTAGACGATAATACAAAAGTCTATCCCTTGGTGAACATGTTCAGCTCTGCTACATCCCTGTGAGCATACAAACGTCTGTTTACAGAGAGTAGCAGGCTGACATTGACACCTGGGTGCTGTGAGAAAGGTCATCCCAGTTCACATCTTAGATGCGTCAGCTGTGAACTGGGTTGACCCCGATAAACTGCATTATGGCACCCAGATCTCAGCTGTAAAGTGAATGCGCCATTTTCAGGGGCTGCTGTGGGCTGCGATTTTCAGTGAGGGGGATCCAGAACGCTTGGGCCTTATCACACTGAGAATCCCAGCCCCCAGCTGCTTGGGTTTTGCCTTGGCTGGCAATCAAAATTAGGGCAAAGCCCATGAATTTTTTAAAATTATTTATTCAAATAATATAGGTTTCCTTGTATTTTGATTGCCAGCCAAAGTAAAGTCGGGCAGCCAGTAGCTGCCTGCTGAGAATCAAAAATACAGTGAAGTGCTATTTAATTTTGTTTTAAACATTTTTAATCATATTTTTCCAGTACTGTGATATGCGGAATAGCCAATCACAGATGCTATCACAGACAATGGGCGTCTGTGATTGGCTGTTGGAGTAACCTAAAAACTGCCCATACATTCTAGACACTAGAATGTATGGACAGTTTTTAGGTTACTCCAAGAGCCAGTCACAGATGCCCATACTCTGTGACAGCATTTGTGATTGGCTGTTGGGCCTCTCTGGAGTGAATATCCAGGAAGTTAATGAACGGCCTGAAAGTACAAGCGGCGGGATGCCGGTAAGTATGATGCTGCTATGTAATCACTATATGCTTTATTTTTACATTTCCCCGCACCATTTCATAATTTTAAAGTCTAGAGGTTCAGCCAGACTCTTTATCAACTGTTCTGGACCCAAACCTGACCCGAACCCCATTGGAAGTCACCGATTGGGCAGTTATTTGCTCTGCCCACATACAGCCAGCCATAAGCAAAGCACTTCTGGGGGAAGAAGGGCAGGGATTTATATTTTGTTTTATTTTAGAAATACACTACAGACGATAACTCTGATTTTATCCCCACTGTGAGCTGATCAAACACTGCAAGGCTGAGCACTGAGTGTACCCGAGCACAGCAATGCTCACTGGAGTGCTTTGGATACATGAAGCAGCCGAACTCCAAAACTGAACCGGCTTGCTCATGTCTACTTATATCAAGCCATAGTCTCTGGTGATACCATAAGGCTTTGTGAAAGAGTTTGTGTATAATGTAGCAATCACATCTACCCCAAGGCTACATTCACAAATTCATATTTTGGTCAGTATATAACCACAGTAATTGTAAGCAAAAATCAGGAGTGGAACAATAATAACATATTAATTCATTTACAGTATGTAGCGCCATTAATTCCACAGCACTTTACATACATCGGCAATCAGAGGAAAAGTACAATAGAAACCCGTCACCACATTTGTATTTTGATACCTATTCCTGGTTTTGGCATTCTGATGTAAAATATTACTGACCAAATACTGAAAGTGTGAATGTGGACTAAAGCTATCTTTATTCATGTTTTGTTTTTACAGTTAGCTAAAAAGGACCTTTTTTCTCTCATATTCGATTTATTTTGTAACTGATTTTTTCTCACCTGTTTTTACAGACTAAAGCAGGTAGACTATCATAACTTTTATTTATTAATTGACTATTAACATTTAATCATTGAAATATAGATGAAACTCGGACAGAACACTGAAGTACTATGTCTTCCGATTTTCATCTGTGTCTAAAAGTCGAGTTTAATCTACAAAACAGATGAGAAAAAGACTTGTTCCGAGTCCCAAGGACAGGAAACACAGATTCCTATTTAAAAAAGATGTGTATCTGGATCAAAGAAACAGTATGGGTCCGTGAGCGGACAGCACCGGGACATGTACAATGGGTGTGTAAATTCAGCCTTAGGGGGAGCAGTGTTTCTTTACATTGCAGTTACACTATTGTTGCCGTACATTGCATTGCTTATAAAAGCAGAAGATGCATTTTTGGAGAGAAACTTTTTCACCTTGATACTTGAATGTTTACAAGTTGCGATGGCAAACCCCAACTGTAAAGTTCGGGGTCCATATCGAACACCTAGTGTTTTGGCACAGCCGCTGAATGTGTTACAGTTTGGGTTCACGATCTGCAGAGAGTTGTAAAAATCAACTAAATTGTTATTAAACATCAGCTCATATTTACCTTGTCTGCGCGCTGTACTTCCAAGGCAGCTCATGAACTTCAGGATTATTCACTGGTGAGAGGGGCAAAGCCAATCACAGATGCTGTTACAGAAAGTGGGCATCTATGATTGACTGTTGGATTAACAACACCCCACACATTCCAACATCTACCGTGCAAGGTAGATGCAAGAATGCATTGGCTGTTTCCAGGTTAAGACACTGGCCCAGTAGCCAATCACAGACACCCACTCTGTGTGACAGTATCTGTGATTGGCTGTTGCGCTCCTCACCAGTGAATAATCAGGAAGTTAATGAGTGGCCCTGGAAGTATAAGTAAGGTGACCCCGGTAAATATGAGCTGATGTTTACTCAATGTTTTGAGTTTTTTTTACAGTGCCTTAGCCACCATCTCATAATTTTAAGTCTGAGTTCAGTATTCAGACTCAAGTGTAAGTCACGTTCGGTCCCGAAGTCAAACTTTAAAATATGTCCAGTCAGGTCAACTAGGCCGTACTTGAACATTGGCGGGCTCGCCTAGCACTTCAAAGAAACAGCAACTGATACAATCCAAAAATGACAAAAAAAGTCAAGGAGCAGAGCAGATATAGAGGTGACCATAAAATAGGAAAAACATAAATAAGAGTGCAGACACTACATCTAATTGGCTTTCAAAACATGACAACTGTGTAAGACTGGGGTGTCATGGGCCCACCAGTATCTTTGTGGACCAGCTGATCAGCTACATTACCTGACTCTCATGCACAAATTTCCCTATGCTTCTATATAATAATTAACTGGATAATTTGTTCAATGAATAATAAGATGCTATCTTCTTCTGAACATAGTAAATCTCAATGGTCAAATTGTGAGATGGGGCCCACGAGGGAAGTCACCTTTTCCCCTGTGGGTCAGTCCAAGCCTGCATAAGAAAGGAATGTACGAAAGATTCAAGGAGTTATAAAACACATAAAGGTAATGCCTGCATAGTCAGTGTCATATAAATCAATATTTCTGATGCAGAATTTTTTCACAGAAAGACAAAAGATTCTGCTGAGAATTGAGTTGATAACTGATGTTCTTGTCTGTGCCACTCATCTTAAATGTCTTCCCATGCCGGCAATCGTGCAGCTCTGAAGGACTCTGCATTATGCCAACTTTAACGGGATTATTTCTCTTGATTAAATATATGATTCTTAAAGCAAGATAAGTAGACTGTATGCTAGGCTATTCCATGTCATCCTGATATCTGAAGACGAACTGAAGGCTCCGATATGAAATCACACTCTACGCTTTCTGCAGATGTATTGCTTGGAGGGTACTTGTGAAAAACAGAGAAGAGCTGGCATTTTTCATTATTTTATTTTTCCATTTGACATTTCATTATCGTATATTATGTTGTAATTCTCACTCTTTCTTTTGATTTGTGCCCCGGTGTTGATCTTGTTTACATCATTGCTGCATTCTGGCTACAAAATCTAATTATGCAATGTCACATAAAGCAGCATTTTCATTCCAAGTTCTTTCAAAATGTATCATGCCAAATACAAAACTATAACTGCAAGTCATTACAGAAGAACAACATGCAAAAAATACCGTGGTCAGTGTGAGGCTGGGGTGCCACGGGCATAACATTAATATTGATTCTGGGAGCCCATTCTTCAGCTCCTATTTCTCAATTTCCAGATCAGAAACCAAACAAATAGCATCATATGTAGCTATGAGGCTCTTAGTTCAGGTCAGGAGTAGAGATGAGTAGGCCCATGGAAGTTCAGGTTCTGGGAGTTCAGCTGGACTTTACATAAAGTTCTGTTCTGTACCCAAACTTGATCCCGAGTCTCATTGGAAGTCACTGATTGGACAGATCTGCTCTCCATTAGCAAAACACTTATAACGATGGGAGAGAAGGGTTTTATCATTTATTTTCTTGTACGCCCTACATCCAAAAACTCTGATTTCACCCCTTGTGCAAGTCATTCCAACACTGCAAGCAAATCGCACTGGGATGAGAACCAAGTCTACCCGAGCACAGTGATGCTTGCTCTAATGGTTTTCACACGTAAAGCTCCCAAACACTTTGTTATAGGATCTGGGGATACATGTTCAAAACTTGGCAGACTTTAAAGGGAACCTGTTATGTAAAAAAAAAGCCTGGCATTAAAGCCATCTTTCAGACTGTACCAGGGTATACCTGCACTGAGCGGTGAATGAAACTGTGCCAGTGCCACCCATATGACTCAAAACCTGAGCATGCTGAGCAGAAGAAACCTCATTTCCTTCTGACAGTGGGAGTCTCAATGCGGGCTCTGGCCAACTTCAGAATGCTTTTAACCTGAAGATTAACCCCATATCGGCATGTTAATACAGTTTTTTTACATGACAGGTTCCCTTTAAAGAGGTATTCTGGTTTCAGAAACCTCCTGCCCCCGACTACAGTTTGAAGAAAGGTTTTTGTAGCCACCACAAGCAGCAGCAGGGAATTCACTGAAAGGTGGTCCCTGATATTTGAAGGGTGCCTTCTCCAAACTGCCATTTTTAGATCTCTCCACAGGTGTTCTATGGGATTCAGTTCTGGACTCATTACTGGACACCTTAGAAGTCTCCAGTGCTTTCTCTCAAACCATTTTCTAGTGCTTTTTGAAATGTGTTTTGGGTCATTGTCCTGCTGGAAGACCCATGACCTTTGAGAGAGACCCAGCTTTCTCACACTGGGATCTACATTATGCTGCAAAATTTGTTGGTAGTCTTCAGACTTCTTAATGCCATGCACACGGTCAAGCAGTCCAGTGCCAGAGGCAGCAAAACAACTTCAAAACATCAGGGAACCTCCGCCATGTTTGACAGTAGGGACCGTGTTCTTTTCTTTGAATGCCTCTTTTTTTCTCCTGTAAACTCTATGTTGATGCCTTTGCCCAAAAAGCTCTACTTTTGTCTCATCTGACCAGAGAACATTCTTCCAAAATGTTTTAGGCTTTCTCAGGTAAGTTTTGGCAAACTCCAGCCTGGCTTTTTTATGTCTCGGGGTAAGAAGTGGGGTCTTCCGGGGTATCCTACCATACAGTCCCTTTTCATTCACACGCCGACAGATAGTACGGTTTGACACTGTTGTACCTCGGACTGCAGAGCAGCTTGAACTTGTTTGGATGTTAGTCGAGGTTCTTTATCCACCATCCACACAATCTTGCGTTGAAATCTCTCCTCAATTTTTCTTTTCCGTCCACATCTAGGGAGGTTAGCCACAGTGCCATGGTCTTTAAAGCTCTTGATGACACTGCGCACAGTAGACACAGGAATATTCAGGTCTTTGGAGATGGACTTGTAGCCTTGAGATTTCTCATGCTTCCTCACAATTTGGTTTCTCAAGTCCTCAGACAGTTCTTTTGTCTTCTTTCTTTTCTCCATGCTCAATGTGGTACACACAAGGACACAGGACAGAGGTTGAGTCAACTTTAATCCATGTCAACTGCCTGCAAGTGTGATTTAGTTATTGGCCACACCTGTTAGGTCTAACAGTGCCAATACTTTTGTCCATCCCCTTTTTTATGCTTGGTGTGAAATGATATCCAATTTGGCTTTAGGACAATTCTTTTTGTGTTTTTTCATTGACGACAAATTAAATGAAGATAATAATACCAAAGAATTTGTGATTGCAATCATTTTCAGGAAGAAACTGAGTATTATCTGACAGAATTGCAGGGGTGTCAATACTTTTGGCCTCAACTGTACATGTTTAGGGGACCAAAATTAAATGGTGACTAGAGGGCTGCAAAAAGAATGGAAATGGGGAAGAAAGTGTTAAATCACTCTTACTAGTCTCTGCATTGCTGTCCACATTGTTCTCTCACTACTTTTGGATTGGCTCATTAAATCTCATAAATATTCAGTGTGCCCCTGCTGACCCTCTGTGACAGCATCTGTGATTGGATGCCGAGCCTCACAGTAGCTGTCCCAGGAGTGTAAAAATAAATAAATAATTAAAAAAAAATGGCATGGGGTGCCCCTCACCAGGTGCTGTTAATTACACAAATTAGAGAAGCATCACATGATACTTTTGTCCACCCCTTTTTTATGTTTGGTGTGGAATTATATTCAATTTGGCTTTAGGACAATTATTTTTGTGTTTTTTTCATTGAAGACAAATTAAATGAAGATAATAATACCAAAGAATTTGTGATTGCAATCATTTTCAGGAAGAAACTGAGTATTATCTGACAGAATTGCAGGGGTGTCAATACTTTTGGCCACAACTGTATGTAGGAAAACAAATGTTCATATAAACACATAGAAATCTCTTACAGACAGCACACACTGTTGTGATCTTACTACAAGAGTTGCAGATTGTGCGACGTCCACCAGAGCTGTGGGGTACTCGGTAACCGGGCCGGTGGGTTGTTCACGGTGGCAGTGACCTGGCTTCGTGATCCTTGGCGTGTAATAAAGTGGAATATTTAAAAGGGATACATTTTTGACGCCACCTGTGGTTATTCTGGTCAGGGTGACCAGCAATGCTGTAGGACCTCTGGAATGGCAACCCGGATGGTATCGCTCCCCACAGATAGAGTATGGCCCCAGGGATTGTAGTAGAGTCTATTGAAATGGTGATGGCGTCTGTGTAGTGAAGCAGGAGGGCACTGATAATAACTGGAGGAGACCAGGGTTGCAGTTCTTTTTATCTTTACTTGGCGATCACTCAAGTCAGCCCAGCCGGGTACTGTGCTCCTCTAATGTGCAGCCAGGTTAGTCCCCAGGTGATCAGGGTTGCTCTTCCAAGACAACATTTTAAAGCCTGTCCAGGCTATCTCACCACGCTGGCTATCCTCCTGTCCCGCCTGCATCTACATGGGCAGTGTCCCAATCCAGTGGCTGCAGGCCTTGTCGAGCGACGCTCAGAGTTCCCTGGCCCTAGGTCTGGCCACCTTCTCAGTGAGTATCCACAGTCTTTGGCTGACTTCAGCACAGGGGGGAGAGAATACTACCATGGATAAACATGGATATTTAAATAACATTTACATGCAATTGACTATTTGGTAGTTAAAGGGAACCAACCACCTCAGATCACCCTAATACACAGTTAGTACATGTCCCTGCACCCTAAGGATACCTTTCCAGCACTGTTTTTGTGTAAAATCTTGCATTAGTATAACTGATATAAAGACTTTATAAACTTACTAGCCTGGTGACTTCTGGGTGTATCCCTCCTTCTGTTATACTTCAGGGCTGTGCATTGCATGGCTGCGCTCCCCCTCCCTCCGTGCCTGCTGCCCTGCCCTGATGGGCGTGATCGTTATCTCCTCTGCACAAAGGGAGGGGGAGCACAGCCATGCAATGAATGCACAGCCCTGAAGTATAACAGAAGGAGGGATACGCCCAGAAGTCACCAGGCTGGTAAGTTTATAAACTCTTTATATGAGTTATACTAATGCAAGATTTTACACAAAAACAGTGCTGGAAAGGTATCCTTAGGGTGCAGGGACATGTACTAACTGTGTATTAGGGTGATCTGAGGTGGTTGGTTCCCTTTAAAGTAATGCACCTAACTAGTGCAGCCAGATTCCTGCAGGGTGTGAAGATGCTTATAGCAAGAAAACAAGAGAGGGTGTAGTAATGATTTTTACATGTTTTAAAAAGGGCTGCCCGAGCAATTTTTAAGGATACTATTAGTATTATGCTGAAAATGACCTGACAGAGTGCCTTTATTGGGCAAAAGAGGACAGTGAATAGGGCTCAAGGAGTTCTAAAAGACATGAGGTAATGCATGCATCGTCAATGTCACATTGATCAATATTTCTGATGCATCATTTTTACAGAGAAAGACAAATGACTCTGTTGAGAATTGAGATGATAATTGATCTTCTTTTCTGTGCCAGTCATTTTAAATGTCAGTCCATGCTGGCAATCGTGCAGCTCTGGAGGACTCTGAATTATGCCAACTTATTTCTTTTATTTAAATACATATTTCTTCATCCAGATAGGCAGTTTCTACACTAAATTTCTACATGTCATCCTGATATCTGATGATTAACTGATGGTTCAGTTATAACATCACATTGTACTCTCTCTGCAAATGTAATGCTTGCAGGAATCAAACTTTTTTGTAAAATAAATAATATTTAAAACCTTTCATTACTCATGTAACTGCTATATTATATTTACATCTGACATTTTGCTTATTGTATACAAGATGTGGGCCCGTTGCTATCCCATCGGGAGGGCAGTGACATCACTATGTGGACAGGCCCTGGGGGCAGCGGCAGTCTCTCCTCCTGTTTCTCTTCCCCACCCCCCATGCTCTCTCTCAATGTATGTATATAAATGTGTTTTAGTTAAAAACCTGTTTTTGTGTTTTGTTTTCTTTTAATATTAAAGTGTTTAATTTCCTGGTAACAAATGTGTCGGGCTTCGCCGCCTTTTCTGTTGCCATTGCAGGAAACCAAGCAGCTACTGGTTGACAATCCCTGCTGCCTGGTGTTAGCTTCACTGGTAATGAAAAATAAAAGGGAGCCCTATAGTTTTTCTAGTTATTTAAATAACTGATAAAAATTGGCGTGAGCTTCAACATATTTTCTATTGCAAGCCAAGGCAGCCCAGGTAGCTGGGGGCTGTAATTCTCAGTGTGGTAAGGCCCATTTTCACAGTTGACATCAAATCCTATTGCTAATTTCAGCTGTCAATATGACAACCAGCCATTAGAAATACTTTCAGTAAAGAGAAAAAAAACACATAGAAAGAAATCTTTTATTACACACAAAATAGACAGAGACACCTTATTATCCACTTTATTAGCTCCCACCAAGTTCCCCTCTGATGTAATCCTGTAATTACTGTAATCTTGTGGTGGGGCAGTGTGATGCATCATGCCACTGCCATCTTTGCATACCCAAATGTCCACAGATGGTGGCCGATGTGTATATGAGTACATGTCTGTATGTGGTGCGCATGCATGCACATGTGTGTGTATGCGCATGTGTGTGTATACACGTGTGTATGTATGTGTTTGTCTATATGCACGTGTGTGGATGTATGTGCATGTGTGTGTATGCATATGTGTATGTAAGTGTGTTTGTGTGTTCATGTGTGTGTATTTCTGCATGCATGCATGTGCATGTGTGTGAGTGTATGTATGTGTATGTGTGTATGCGCATATGTGTGTGTCTGTATGTGTGTGCATGTATGTGCATGTGTTTGTGCGTGTGTTTATGCATGTTCGCATATGTGTGTCATGTATGCATGTGAGTATGTGTGTATACACATGTATGTGCGCGTGTGTGCAAGTATGTGTGTGTATGTATGTATGCAAGTGTGTGCATGTATGTTCACATGTGTTTATATGCACATGAGCATGTGTGTGTCTTGTATGTGCATGAATGTATGCATGTGCGCATGTGCATTTGTGTGCTTGTATGCGCATGTGTGTTTGCATGCGTGTGCATGTAGTGAGTGTGTATGCAAGCATGTGCATGTATGTGCGCATGTATGCACATGTATGCATGTATGTGCATATATCTATGTGTGTATATGTGTGTGTGTGCATATGTGCATGTGAGTGTGTTTGTGTGTGCATGCATATGTTTGCGCATGTATGTATGTATGTGCATGTATAGATGCATATATGTATGGGCATGTGTATGCATGTGTGTGTATGTGCATGTATGTGTGCATGTGTATGTACAAGTGTTTGTATATGGGGGTGTGTGTATGTGCCTGTGTATGCGCATGTATGCATTTGTGTGTATGTACATGTTTATGTGCATATGTTTGTATGTATGCATATGTTTGTGTGTGTATGCATATGTGTGCATGTATGCATGTATGTGTGTGTATACGTGTATGTGCATGAGTGTATGTCTGTATACATACATGTTTATACACTACCATTCAAAAGTTTGGGGTCACCCAGACAATTTTGTGTTTTCCATGAAAACGCATACTTTTATTTATCAAATGAGTTGCAAAATGAATAGAAACTATAGTCCAGACATTCACAAGGTTAGAAATAATGATTTTTATTTGAAATAATAATTTTCGCTTTCAAACTTTGCTTTTGTCAATAAATGCTCCCTTTGCAGCAATTACAGCATTGCAGACCTTTGGCATTCTAGCTGTTAATTTGTTTAGGTAATCTTGAGAAATGTCACCCCATGCTTCCTGAAACCCCTCCTACAAGTCGGATTGGCTTGATGGGCACTTTTTGCGCACCATACGGTCAAGCTGCTCCCACAACAGCTCAGTTGAGATCTGGTGACTGCACTGGCCACTCCATTACAGATAGAAATACCAGCTGCCTGCTTCTTCCCTAAATAGTTCATGCATAATTTGGAGGTATGCTTTGGGTCATTGTCCTGTAGTAGGATGAAATTGGTTCCAATCAATCGCTGTCCATAGGGTATGGCATTGCATTGCAAAATGGAGTGATAGCCTTCCTTATTCAAAATCCCTTTTACCTTGTACAAATCTCCCACTTTACCAGCACCAAAGCAACTTCAGACCATCACATTACCTCCACCATGCTTGACAGATGGCATCAGGCACTCTTCCAGCATCTTTTCAGTTGTTCTGCGTCTCACAAATGTTCTTCTGTGTCATTCAAATACCTCAAACTTTGATTCGTCTGTCCATATCACTTTTTTCCAATCTTCCTCTTTCTAATGTCTGTGTTCTTTTGTCCATATTAATCTTTTCCTTTCATTAGCCAATCTCAGATATGGCTTTTTCTTTGCCACTTTGCCATGAAGGCCAGCATCCTGGAGTCGCCTCTTCACTGTAGATATTGACACTGGTGTTTTGCGATTACTATTTAATGAAGCTGCCAGTTGAGGAGCTGTGATGCATCGATTTCTCAATTGAGAGACACTAATGTATTTGTCTTGTTGCTCAGTTGTGCAGCAGGGCCTCCCATTTCTCTTTCTACTCTGGTTAGAGCCTGTTTGTGCTCTCCTCTGAAGGGAGTAGTACACACCGTTGTAGGAAATCTTCAGTTTCTTGGCAATTTCTCGCATGGAATAACCTTCATTTCTAAGAACAAGAATAGACTGTCGAGTTTCACATGAAAGTTCTCTTTTTCTGGCCATTGTGAGAGTTTCATAGAATAAACAAATGTAAGGCTCAAGATTCTCAATTGGCTCAAAGGAAGGTCAGTTTGATAGCTTCTGTAATCAGCCAAGCCATTTTCAGCTGTGCTAACATACTTGGACAAGAGTTTTCTAGGGTTTTCTAAACATCCATTAGCCTTCTTACACAGTTAGCAAACACAATGTACCATTAAAACACTGGAGTGGAGGTTGTTGGAAATGGGCTTCTATACATCTACGTAGATATTGCATTAAAAACCAAACATTTGTAGCTAGAATAGTCATTTACCACAGTAACAATGTATACAATGTATTTCTGATTCATTTAACCCCTTCACGACCCTTGGCCCACCGTTTGGGCCATGGAAACAAGTTCGTTCCCGACCCTTGGCCCAGGGGGTGGGCCATGGATTGATCGGGCTCCTGCAGGCCGAGTGAGGGTCTCACTGACCTGTCATTCGGCCTGCAGGTACATGGGGTGTTGTACAACACCCCATGGGGGGTCGATTTGCCCCCACCCCCACCCCCCCGGCTACAGGCGCGGTGATTGGCGCTCAAAAGTGAAAGTGAAAATCACCGCGCCTGTCATGCTTCCCTGCCTGCCCCTGCTCTCCCTACCCTCCGATCTGCTACCCTGGCATCCTCTAAGTGCCCCCCTGTCCCCCACCTCTCTATCCTGCCCCCTCTTCATCTTTCTTACCCCCCCCCCCCCGCTTCCTGTCCCTGCGGCCGCTTCCTGTCCCTACCGCGGGCTTCCTCTTCCTGCCGCCCGCCTCCTCCTGCCTGCCCCCGCTTCCTGTGAGTGCCCCCCAAGCCCTGTCACCCCCCCTCTTCCCCCTGCCTGCCCCCCCCGACCACCGGAGCGGCGATCGCCTCTCCCACTCCACCCTCCGGCGATCGCGCTCCATCCTGCACCCGGTGCACGGCTGCGTCCCGATCCTCCTCCTCTTCTCTCCGGCCGCTCGCATCTGACAGCTCTGTGCTGGAGCTGTCAGATGACTTCTACAGCTAGATCCTGAGGATCCAGCTGTAGGAAGTGATCTGACAGATCCAGCACAGTGATCCACAGTGACCATTATGTGATCACTGTGGATCACTGTACTGGATCTGTCAGATCACTTTCTACAGCTGGATCCTGAGGATCCAGCTGTAGGAAGTGATCTGACAGATCCAGCACAGTGATCCACAGTGACCATTATGTGATCACTGTGGATCACTGTACTGGATCTGTCAGATCACTTTCTACAGCTGGATCCTGAGGATCCAGCTGTAGGAAGTGATCTGACAGATCCAGCACAGTGATCCACAGTGACCATTATGTGATCACTGTGGATCACTGTACTGGATCTGTCAGATCACTTTCTACAGCTGGATCCTGAGGATCCAGCTGTAGGAAGTGATCTGACAGATCCAGCACAGTGATCCACAGTGACCATTATGTGATCACTGTGGATCACTGTACTGGATCTGTCAGATCACTTTTACAGCTGGATCCTGAGGATCCAGCTGTAGGAAGTGATCTGACAGATCCAGCACAGTGATCCACAGTGACCATTATGTGATCACTGTGGATCACTGTACTGGATCTGTCAGATCACTTCCTACAGCTGGATTCTGAGGATCTAGCTGCAGAAAGTGATCTGACACCCCGGGCGCAGTGACCCACTATGTGCATCACTGCGCCTGGGCTGCCAGATCGCTTTCCGCAGCTCGATCCCCATGCATGGGGATCGAGCTGCAGAAAGCTATCTAACAGCCCGGGCGCAGTGATGCACATAGTGGGTCACTGCGCCCAGGCTCTTAGATTGCTGCTCTGCAGCCCGATCTCCCTGCATGGGCATCGGGCTGCAGAAAGCAATCTGACAGCCCAGACGCAGTGATGCACATAGTGGGTCAATGCGCCTGTGCTGCCAGATCGCTTTCCGCAGCTCGATCCCCATGCATGGGGATCGAGCTGCGGAAAGCGATCTGGCAGCCCAGGCGCAGTGATGTACATAGTGGGTCACTGCGCCCAGGCTCTTAGATCGCTGCTCTGCAGCCCGATCTCCCTGCATGGGCATCGAGCTGCAGAAAGCAATCTGACAGCCCGGACGCAGTGATGCACATAGTGGGTCAATGCGCCTGTGCTGCCAGATCGCTTTCCGCAGCTCGATCCCCATGCATGGGGATCGAGCTGCGGAAAGCGATCTGGCAGCCCAGGCGCAGTGATGCACATAGTGGGTCACTGCGCCCAGGCTCTTAGATCGCTGCTCTGCAGCCCGATCTCCCTGCATGGGCATCGAACTGCAGAAAGCAATCTGACAGCCCGACGCAGTGATGCACATAGTGGGTCAATGCGCCTGTGCTGCCAGATCGCTTTCCGCAGCTCGATCCCCATGCATGGGGATCGAGCTGCGGAAAGCGATCTGGCAGCCCAGGCGCAGTGATGTACATAGTGGGTCACTGCACCCAGGCTCTTAGATCGCTGCTCTGCAGCCCGATCTCCCTGCATGGGCATCGAGCTGCAGAAAGCAATCTGACAGCCCGGACGCAGTGATGCACATAGTGGGTCAATGCGCCTGTGCTGCCAGATCGCTTTCCGCAGCTCGATCCCCATGCATGGGGATCGAGCTGCGGAAAGTGATCTGGCAGCCCAGGCGCAGTGATGCACATAATGGGTCACTGCGCCCGGGGTGTCAGATCACTTTCTGCAGCTCGATCACCATGCTGGCGGATCGGGCTCCAGAGTAGCGATCTGAAAGCAAAGGTGATCGAGAGTCGTGGGACCTTCGTTGTGGACTACGTCGGAGACAAACGTCGTGGGACCTTCGTTATGGACTACGTCGGAGCGATCGAGCGTCGTGGGACCTTCGTTGTGGACTACGTCGGATCTTTTTATAATAAAGATGGAGTCCGAATTGTGTCTGTTTTTTTTTCAAATAAAAAGATTTTTCTCTGTGTGTATTTATTGACTATTTACTGTACTAGAGATTCCTAATGGCGGGTCTAACATTGGCCCTATATTATGAATCTCGGGCTTAGTGCCAGCTGCCAATAAAAAGCTGGCATTAACCCCTTTATTACCCAGTTAGCCACCGGCACCAGGGCAACTGGAAGAGCGTGGGTACAGCGCCAGAAAATGGCGCTTCAATGAATGCGCCATTTTCTGGGGCGGCTGCGGGCTGCAATTCGCAGCATGGGGGGCCCAGAACGCTTGGGCCTCTCTATGCTGAGGATTCCAGCCCCCAGCTGCCTAGTTGTACCTGGCTGGACCAAAAATATGGCGGAGCCCTATGTCATTTTTTTTCTAGAAATATTTCTAGAAATAAAAAAAAAATAGGCTTCGCTGTATTTTTGGTTCCAGCCAGGTATGACGAGGCAGCTGGGGGTGGGTGGCAGTCCGTAGCTGCCAAGTTGTACCTGGCTGGACCAAAAATATGGCGGAGCCCTATGTCATTTTTTTTCTAGAAATATTTCTAGAAATAAAAAAAAAATAGGCTTCGCTGTATTTTTGGTTCCAGCCAGGTATGACGAGGCAGCTGGGGGCTGGTGGCAGTCCGTAGCTGCCAAGTTGTACCTGGCTGGACCAAAAATATGGCGGAGCCCTATGTCATTTTTTTTCTAGAAATAATTCTAGAAATAAAAAAAAAATAGGCTTCGCTGTATTTTTGGTTCCAGCCAGGTATGACGAGGCAGCTGGGGGCTGGTGGCAGTCCGTAGCTGCCAAGTTGTACCTGGCTGGACCAAAAATATGGCGGAGCCCTATGTCATTTTTTTTCTAGAAATATTTCTAGAAATAAAAAAAAAATAGGCTTCGCTGTATTTTTGGTTCCAGCCAGGTATGACGAGGCAGCTGGTGGCAGTCCGTAGCTGCCAAGTTGTACCTGGCTGGACCAAAAATATGGCGGAGCCCTATGTCATTTTTTTTCTAGAAATAATTTTAGAAATAAAAAAAAAAATAGGCTTCGTTGTATTTTTGGTTCCAGCCAGGTATGACGAAGCAGCTGGGGGCTGGTGGCAGTCCGTAGCTGCCAAGTTGTACCTGGCTGGACCAAAAATATGACAGAGCCCCATGGGTCCCCTATGCTGCGAATTGCAACTACTAGACTAGTATGTTTTTTCACATAAAGTTTCTTTATTCATTTATACGTCTCAATTTGTGAAGCACATGGTGGTTCAAAGTGCTCACTGTGCATCTAGATATGTTCCCTGGGGGGTCTAGTTTCCAAAATGGGGTCACTTGTGGGGGAGCTCCAATGTTTAGGCACACAGGGGCTCTCCATACGCGACCTGGTGTCCGCTAACAATTCCAATTGTTGGCAAACACCAGGTTGCGTATGGAGAGCCCCTGTGTGCCTACACATTGGAGCTCCCCACAAGTGACCCCATTTTGGAAACTAGACCCCCCAAGGAACGTACCTAGATGCATAGTGAGCACTTTGAACCCCCAAGTGCTTCACAAATTGATCCATAAAAATAAAAAAGTACTTTTTTTTCCACAAAAAAATTATTTTTTCATTTTTACAGATCAATTTGTGAAGCACCTGGAGGTTCAAAGTGCACACTATGCATCTAGATACATTCCTTGGGGTGTCTAGTTTACAAAATGGGGTCACTTGTGGGGGAGCCCCAATGTTTAGGCACACAGGGGCTCACCAAACGTGACATGGTGTCCGCTAACAATTCCAATTGTTAGCGGACACCATGTCGCATATGGAGAGCCCCTGTGTGCCTAAACATTGGAGCTCCCCCACAAGTGACCCCATTTTGGAAACTAAACCCCCCAGGGAACATATCTAGCTGCATAGTGAGCACTTTGAACCCCCAGGTGCTTCACAAATTGGTCCGTAATAATGAAAAAAGAAATTTTTGTGGAAAAAAAAGTGCTTTTTCATTTTTATGGATGAATTTGTGAAGCACCTGGGGGTTCAAAGTACTCACTATGCATCTAGATACGTTCCCTGGGGGTCTAGTTTCAAAAATGGGGTCACTTGTTGCGGAGCCCCAATGTTTAGGCACACAGGGGCTCACCAAACGCAACATGGTGACAGCTAACAATTTGAGCTGATTTTTATTCAAATTGTTAGCGGACACCATGTCGCTTTTGGAGAGCCCCTGTGTGCCTAAACATTGGAGCTCCCGCACAAGTGACCCCATTTTGGAAACTAGACCCCCCAGGGAACTTATCTAGATGGATAGTGAGCATATTGACCCCCCAGGTGCTTCACAAATTAATGGAAAAAAATTGTTTTTGCGGAAAACAAGTACTTTTTCATGTTTACAGATCAATTTGTGAAGCACCTGGGGGTTCAAAGTGCTCACTATGCATCTAGATACGTTCCCTGGGGGGTCTAGTTTCCAAAATGGGGTCACTTGTGGGGGAGCTCCAATGTTTAGGCACACAGGGGCTCACCAAACGCGACATGGTGTCCGCTAACAATTTGAGCTCATTTTGCATTCAAATTGTTAGCGGACACCATGTCGTGTTTGGAGAGCCCCTATGCGTCTCCACATTGGAGCTCCCCCACAAGTGACCCCATTTTGGAAACTAGACCCCCCAGGGAACATATCTAGCTGCATAGTGAGCACTTTGAACCCCCAGGTGCTTCACAAATTGGTCCGTAATAATGAAAAAAGAAATTTTTGTGGAAAAAAAAGGGCTTTTTCATTTTTATGGATGAATTTGTGAAGCACCTGGGGGTTCAAAGTACTCACTATGCATCTAGATACGTTCCCTGGGGGGTCTAGTTTCCAAAATGGGGTCACTTGTTGCGGAGCCCCAATGTTTAGGCACACAGGGGCTCACCAAACGCAACATGGTGACAGCTAACAATTTGAGCTGATTTTTATTCAAATTGTTAGCGGACACCATGTCGCTTTTGGAGAGCCCCTGTGTGCCTAAACATTGGAGCTCCCCCACAAGTGACCCCATTTTGGAAACTAGACCCCCAGGGAACATATCTAGATGGGTAGTGAGCATATTGAACCCCCAGGTGCTTCACAAATTATTGAAAAAAAAAGATTTTTGCGGAAAAAAAGTACTTTTTCATTTTTACAGATTAATTTGTGAAGCACCTGGGGGTTCAAAGTGCTCACTATGCATCTAGATACGTTCCCTTGGGGGTCTAGTTTCCAAAATGGGGTCACTTGTGGATGAGCTCCTATGTGGAGACGCACAGGGGCTCTCCAAACGCAACATGGTGTCCGCTAACAATTTGAGCTCATTTTGCATTCAAATTGTTAGCGGACACCATGTCGCGTTTGGAGAGCCCCTGTGCGTCTCCACATTGGAGCTCCCCCACAAGTGACCCCATTTTGGAAACTAGACCCCCAAAGGAACGTATCTAGATGCATAGTGAGCACTTTCAACCCCCAGGTGCTTCACAAATTGATCCATAATAATGAAAAAAGAATTTTTTTGTGGAAAAAAAAGTGCTTTTTCATTTTTATGGATGAATTTGTGAAGCACCTGGGGGTTCAAAGTGCTCACTATGCATCTAGATACGTTCCTTGGGGGGTCTAGTTTCCAAAATGGGGTCACTTGTGGGGGAGCCCCAATGTTTAGGCACACAGGGGCTCACTAAACACAACATGGTTACAGCTAACAATTTGAGCTGATTTTTATTCAAATTGTTAGCGGACACCATGTCGCGTTTGGAGAGCCCCTGCGTGCCTAAACATTGGAGCTCCCCCACAAGTGACCCCATTTTGGAAACTAGACCCCCCAGGGAACATATCTAGATGGGTAGTGAGCATATTGAACCCCCAGGTGCTTTACAAATTGATCTGTGAAAATGAAATAGTACTTTTTTTTTCACAAAAATTTTCTTTTAGCCTAAATTTTTTCGTTTTCACATGGCAACAGCATAAAATTCATCCTAAAATTTGTTGGGCAATTTCTCCTGAGTACACCGATACCTCATATGTGGTCATAAACCACTGTTTGGGCGCACGGCAGGGGTCAGAAGGGAAGGAGCGACATTTCACTTTTTGAATGTAAAATTAGCTCCAAAAGTCAAATTGCGCTCCTTCACTTCTGAGCCCTGCCGTGCGCCCAAACAGTGGTTTATGACCACATATGAGGTATCGATGTACTCGGGAGAATTTGCACAACACATTTTAAGATCCATTTTATCCTGTTGCCCATGTGAAAATGAAAGAATTGAGGCTAAAAGAACATTTTTGATAAAAAAATTAAAATATCCATTTTTTGTTTCCACTTTGCTTTAGTTCCTGTGAAGCACCTGAAGGGTTAATAATCTTCTCGAATGTAGTTTTGAGTAGCTTGAGGGGTGCAGTTTTTGGAATGGTGTCACTTTTGGGTGTTTTCTGTCATGTACACCCCTCAAAAGGACTTCAAATGTGATGTGGTCACTAAAAAAAATGGTTTTGTAAATTTTGGTTGAAAAATGAAAAATTGCTCATGAACTTTGAACTCTTATAACGTCCTAACAAAAAATTTTTTTTTTTCCAAAATTGTGCTGATGTGAAGTAGACATGTGGGAAATATTATTTAATAACTTTTTTCTGTCACATATCTCTCTTGTTTATCAGAAAAAAAAAATTAAAAATGTGAAAATTGTGAAATTTTCAAAATTTTTGCCATATTTTTGATTTTTTCACAAATAAACGCAAAAATTATCGACTTAAATTTAACACTAGCATGAAGCCCAATATGTCACGAAAAAACAATCTCAGAATCGCTAGGATCGGTTGAAGCGTTCCTGAGTTATAACCTCATAAAGGGACACTGGTCAGAATTGCAAAAAAGGCCAAGGTCTTTAGGGTCAAAATAGGCTGGGTCATGAAGGGGTTAATGTTGGCTTCATTGAAAAAAAAGTGCTTTGCTTTCAAAAATAAGGACATTTCTAAGTGACCCCAAACATTTGAACGATAGTGTATGTGCGTGTGTATATGGGTGTGTGTATTTGTGTGTGTATGCGCATATATTCACATGTGTATGGACATGTGTGTGTATGTGCGTATTTGTGTGTATACGCATGCGTGTATGTGTGTGTGTCTGCACACACCACAAATAGGAAACGATGAGGTTCTGTCTGTGGCCTCAGTGTGCAGAAGCAGATGGGGTTCAGCGACCTCTGTAGCCACCAGACGACACACACACCCTATCTCTTCCTGAACAGACTGGAGACAGAGTCTCTGAGTTTTCTAGCTGCGGTGGGTGGAGGTGATTGTCGAGCAGTGGTGGGCTGCAAACAGCGGGCGGTGTTAGGCAACGAGGGGTGTCGGGCTGCAGGCAGCATCAGGCAGCAGGTGGCAGCAGGCTGTGGGCAGCGGGCAGTGTCTGGCAGGAGGCAGTTTCAGACTGCGGGCAGTGTCAAGCTTCGGGCAGCGGCTTGTGTCAGGCAGCAGGGGGTATTGGGGATACTTTTCACCTGCCTGCCCATTCTGGCAGGGGGGATTTTGGTAGAGCCCCTCCCAGGTGGCGAACAGTGTAGCGGCTGATAACTGGACACACAGCAGCAGGCTGGTCATACAGACCAAAACACAACACTAGGCAGAAATCCAAACAGAGAAGGGAAACTAAACCAAATGCTGAACCACAATAGGAAAACTAAACAAAAAGCTAAAACCACAGCTGCAAACCTCACAGCACTAAAGCACTGGACTAAATACTGAACACAACTCATTAATCTGAAATTAAGGAAGGACATGGAAGGTTTAAAACTATCTCCCAGCCGTCATGTGATCCTGTGAGACAACGCCCACTCTCCAACCTCTGCCCACTAAACAAATGGAGGAGAACAGGTGAGTGAAGTAGAGGGTACCTCCCACCATCTGACTGTTCCGACAGATACAGCGTCCCATAACCACAGGCAGCAGTTAACAAAAGGGGACCCGACATTCCGGGGCCCCCAAGTGACACCATTGTTGGAGCAGCAGTACGCCTCCTCCAAGGAAATTTATTAGAACAAACAACAAGGTCAGAGTGGGCACCTGTGCAAACTCCATCCCATGGAGGTGATGCCTCACTCCTTGCAGCCAGTGAGGGGCAATGGGTGACCTCACAAGGAGACAGAGAATGCACAGGAGTGTAACGGACTGACTCAAGTGCATAACTACCTGTCCCAACAGGACAGACGTAAAAACACCAAAAAGTGATAACCTTTTATGCAATCTTGAGCTATGCAGAGGCTTTTTAACATTTCAAGCTATTCCACTCTAGAATCCTGGAGTAAACACCTTGATGAATTGATCCCTGTAGCTATAAAATGTCATATATTAGATAAACATGTAAAAAATATTATAATGATTTCCATACAATTTGCTATAAGAACACTTACTTGCTTGGTAACAACAATCATATCTATAATCTCTGACAGTTCAAGACAATAATCACATGTCTTAAAGTATACCTATCATTAAAATTGTACTTGTTGAAATTAGAAACTTTTTATTCAACCTTAACTCATCAAAGTACAAAGGAAGGAGAGAAATGTAGCTGCAGTTTTTCTTTTACTGAAAGTGAGCAACAAAGTAGACCTCTTATTTGGTCAGAGCACCACATACCCATCAAGAAGAAGATGCAACTCAGCAGGGATGGAGAAATACAAATATGGTTTCAGAATGGATACAGTTCTGGTTGCTCCTCCTAAGATCACATTTTCAACCATGGCCAAACGTCATCTGGCTAAAGCACATCTTGCTCCAGTGCTTGGGAGGTTTGGTTGCTAGAGGAACCAGCTCCCTAATGACCTAGGGTCGGGTGTCCTGTTTAAAGGCAAATGTGCCATATTTGGCCTGCAAATTAAAGTACCACCCTTTGTCTGGCTATTGTTCATATATATTTGACTCTGTTCTTGACTCCTGACTAAGGCTGCCTTCACATTTGCGTATGTGTCTGCATGCTGATGGCATGCAGACACATACGCAGTGCAAAGCAGGGTCCAAATGATGTGTCCGCAGCGGAGAATGTCTGCCTGCGGACACATCATTGTGCAGGCTGCCAGCCAATCGGCGTTGTCAGGGGGCGGAGATCAGCGCCGGAGATCTCCGCCCCCCGGCCGCCGGTAACCTCCGGGACGTGTCGGCGGGGAGAACAGCTGATGTGACAGCTGTTTGAATCTTCCCGTGCCGACACCGAGAGGAGATGTCGGCGCGGGAAGATTCAAACAGCTGTCACATCAGCTGTTCTCCCCGCCGACATCGCTAGCACATTACCAGCGGCCGGGAGGCGGAGGACAGCAGAGGCTCCAGCTGATCTCCCGGTGGCCGTCGGTGAGCTCCTGTGACATCACCGCCGGCCACCGGGAGATTTTTCAATGGGTCCGCAGCGTTCTCCTACGGTGTCATGCAGAGGACACTGCGGACCCATTGAAGCCAATGCATTTTTTGTGCGCTTGGGGACGCTTGCTGATTTTCCAAGGTCCCCAAACGCACAAAAAAACACAACATGCTGCATCCCGGGTGCGGATGCTGGACACCGGAAGCAGCAGATATCGTCCGCATCCGCACCCGAACGCAGCAAACGCAGGCACCATGCGTTCCTATGTTAAACATAGGAACGCAGTGAGCATGCGTTTGACTGCGTATGGGAACGCAGCAATACGCTGCCTTCCCATACGCAAATGTGAAGCCAGCCTTAGACAATGGTGTTGATCTAATCCAAATTTCTAGATTCCTTTCCCTACTGGTCTCCTTATAATGATCATTGGCTTTGTCCATGACTATGTTACTGCCATATCAGTTTTCCTGCCAGCAAACAGTGATTTCAACTTCAGAATTCAATAAGGAAAGTCAGCCCAAAGTTGACTTGAAAGATCCACATTTTGGTAAGAAAGATAACAGATAAGAAAGGAATGAGAATTAAATCACACTTTAAACATATTATTATTATTATTTATTTATATAGAACCATTAGTTCAATGGTGCTGTAAATGAGAAGGGGTTACATACAAAATTATAGATATAGTTTACAGTAAATAAATTAACAATGACAGACTGGTACAGAGGGGAGAGGACCCTGCCCTTGCGGGCTTACATTCTAAAGGATAATGGGGAGGAAACAGTAAGTCAGGGGTGCAGCAGATCTGGTGGTGGAGAAGTGGCAGCTCCAGTGGCAGTGGGGCAGCAGCTTTGGTGGTGGTGGGGCGGCGGCTTGGTCATTGCAGGCAGTAAGCTTTCCTGAAGAGATGGGTTTTCAGGTTCCGTCTGAAACATCCGAGCATGGTGGATAATCTGATGTGTTGGGATGCAGAATTCCAGAGGATGGGGATATTAGGGAGAAATCTTGGAGGTGATTGGGTGAGGAATGAATAAGTATGGAGGAGAGGAGTAGGTCTTGGGAGGATCGAATATTACGTGAGGGAAGATAGAGGAATATAAGTTCAGAGATATAGGGAGGAGGAGACAGATTATGGATGGCTTTGTAGGTCAGTGTTAGTAGCTTGAACTGGATTCATTGGGTAATTGGGAGCCAGTGGAGGGATTTGCAGAGGGAAGATACAGGGGAGTAGCGAGGAGAGAGGTGGATTAGTCAGGCAGCAGAGTTGAGGACAGACTGGAGAGGTGCAAGAGTATTAGCAGGGAGGCCACAGAGGAAAATGTTGCAGTAGTCAAGGGGGGAGATGATAAGGGCATGTACAAGAATTTTAGTAGATTGAGGGCTGAGGAAAGGACGGATTCTGAAAATATTCTTGAGCTGGAGGCGACAGGAGGTGGCGAGAGTTTGGATGTGTGGTTTGAAGAACAGGGCAGAGTCGAGAGTTACTCCAAGGCAGCGAATTTGAGGTGTGGGAGAGAGCATAATGCCATTTACCATAATAGATAGATCAGGTGGTGAAGATGAAAGATGGGATGAAGGAAAGATGATGAGTTCGGTTTTGTATCCCTTGAATTTTAGGTAGCGAGGGAAGACGACATATAAGTTATAACTATTGACTAACTTAAATGAGTTATAGATCCACAGTTCCACTAATAAATTAATGTGATTTTTTTTACACAGTAAGTACTTCTTAAAGTTATTATTTTTTCTTAGTAGTCTGTTGTACTGATAGTGGGAAAAACACGCTAATGGCAAACTTATGATTGTAATGAGGTTTTCCTGGGAAAATATCTATCACCTATCTAAAAGATTTGTAATAAATATTTTATTGATGGGGGTCCAACCAATGAATCTTCCACCTGTCAATGTAATGGGTGTTCTGAGTGTCCTCTTTACTGCACCACCTCAATTAGGAGGAGTTTGAATGGAGCCGCATTCACACATACACTGCAGCATTATGCATATGGGGTTGACTAGTACTTGCTGTCCAATAGACATTTAAACAAAATAAATTAACCACAACATCTTTTTTCTAATAACACCTTGTTTACATAGAGCACAATTGTAACGACTTGCTGTAAAGTGTATGTTGTGTTATTCTGGTGTTTTATACATATTTCAAGCAAGTTTCGCAGGATATTGATAAGATTAATCAGGAATTTGATGAAAGTGTGATTTGTAAGAGTTCAGCATAGAATAACTGTTCGTCCATGGATGTCTCTTAACTTAGAAGACAGATACATATATCATTTTACTAACCTGTTTGACTGTCCAAGCATAAGTCTGATATGATTTTGCTTGAGTCCATTTCCAATAGCATTTAACATCAGCCCTACAGTGACCATGCCTCCTACAGGCACAGGATCCTTACTGTCAGATGAGAGTCTCATTGGACTTTCAGAAGAATTAAGTCTTGGTGCCGACAGATTTCTCTACAAAAGTAAAAACAGTCATTACTTGGGGTGAGACTATATACATTTCTGGTCATTTTTGTATACACAGAGGTGTAAATCTGGCTAGAGTGAGCCTAAGGGCTTGTGCCTACTATGTCTTTTTTCAGTTTTTAAATTCCATAACTCGTGTGAAACAGTGATCAATAAACATAAAAAAGAATGAGCATAAGCAGGGGTGTAGCTACAACATGTGCAGGGGTTGCGCCAAGGGGGCTCCAAAAGTCCATTTGGCCTAACGAAAATGACTATTGCTGTTAAATAATTGGGGGCTCCATTGGAGCTTTCGCATCAGGGCCCATAAGCTTCAAGTTATGCCGCTGAACATAAGCACTGCAATGTCAAAATGACCTTTGTATATGTTCAGTATTTTTAACTTCTTTTATGTAATTCAGGCTACCAAAGATGTGAAGCCGTTTGCAGAGGTGACCTTACCATCCTGCAGGCGACTCTCACTAGCTTATATATACAAGTTACAAAAAAACAAAAAATGTTGGCAAAACCCTCACAAAAGTTTCCGGAGCTTGTTAAAGGGTTGATGTTGACTTTAAGGAAAAAACAGTATTATAAATGGCACATAGAGCATGTTACATTCCACCTCTAGACTATCAGACATCCCAGACTGGAATCCCACATTGGAAAAGCCCATTGTAAACTTGCTTTGCTGCGACAGACACAATCCTTCCAAAGTGGTCCTGTCTCATTTATAAATGTCTGCATGTGGTTGTTCATATACTTTGCTCACTGAGATGTTTTCATGAATATTTTACATTACTTTCAGAATATTAATCTTTCATTTACAGCCCTGAAATGCTGAACTCATGCATTTAAATGTATTTAAATGAAATATTATACATTATGTGTCGCTGACTTTTGTCATTACCACTATTTTTCCCATTATTGTCATAGCTTGTAAACTCAGAGAAGAACATTACATTTTCATGAACTCAATCTTAGCCTGTGAAATAGGAATGTAATTTTACATTGCATAGAGACTAGAAAAAGGGAAATGGCACATGTGTGATATTCGAAGAATTAGGGATTTTTTATATGGACCGACTGGCGGGATTTAATGACTGTCGGTCAGTAAACTTTTAGCTTATCTGCAGTTATTTAGTAGCTTGTTTGCACAGGCAAAGTAATCAAAACACACTGAACAATCTGTAGTAAGTCTGTGTCACCCCAGGGTTCATGTGCCACAGAAACACCACAAAGGGTTAACTCCCAACACAACCCACAACAGCTAAAGCTGCTTCCCTATATATTCTGGTGTGGAGAGGAAGTGGTCAGTTCAGTGCAGAGCAGCACTGAAGAAGAAGGATCTGGGTGTAAAAGAGCGGCATTAGGCTCACCCCACGGTCCGCTGTCCAATTCCAGGCCAAGCCAGGGTCTGAGGATAGGAGAAGGCGAAGCAGAGGAACACACCTGGGAGACCGAGTTCCCTGAAACTCACCCCAGAGATGCGCACAGAAATGATACCCGATCTGATGCTGTGCCTGACACAAACAGCACAGTGAACACTGGATTAGTGAAGGTCCCACATCTTTAATGTACCACAGCAAAGCAACACGGCGGGGTCAGGAACACGGAACAAGACTCAAGTTGCCTAGCAAGTTAGTACCCATGAGGGGAGACAGGACCGGCAGCTTAGCTAAAGCGGCAGCAGGCCAACACACACAGCGCAGAAACAGGGAGCCAAAGGACCCGGCAAGGGTGGGAGCAACCCGACCCCTGCACAGACTCTGTGGACAGTACTTAGCTGATGTACCATCTTCAGTAAAAGACTTGGAAAACTACAAAATCATGAGTCTGTGTAATCCTTGTGAACCCTGTTCTTCCTCACAAACTGCTTTCATCACTACTGCCCCAGGGACCAGGCTCTGCCCGCGGACAACCGTCACATCACAGGCTGCCATCCATTATCCTTGGAGGTTCTGCAGCAGCGGTGGTCACCCTGACCACTTAACATGGGTTGCAAAGTATTCACTGATCTCAGGGAGACCAGTCCAAGAAAACACTGCGGGCAGCTGGCTAAAGCGCTCAAACACAGTGAATTCCTAGGCACATTGCCCCCTGGGAAATATGAATATGCAAATAGAGTCTGTGGAGCCTCGGTTAGGAGTCTCAAACACAGGACTAGCCATATATCCCTCCAGGGAAGGACCCAGCCAAGGGGTGGCTCCTTGCGGAGAACACCATAACCACCAAATGAAGTGGCCCTTTAAGTCAATATCCAACTCTTTTACAAGTTTACAGATATGACAAGGGAATACTAAGGCCAGGTATCCATCCACATACAGCTGTTTCGGGGTGTTGCCCCTCATCAGTGTGGAGTAGGATTCTGGCTAGGTGGGAGCAAGGCCTAGTAGACCAAGATTGCAAAGTATTCACTGATCTCAGGGAGACCAGTCCAAGAAAACACTGCGGGCAGCTGGCACTTAACATGGGTGGCGTCACGACTTTCTCCCCTTTAAATACCCCCCTTTACTTGTGGGCTCGGGACACGGTCCGGGCCAAGACCACCGTGATAACTCCCGTGATACCCCGGTCCGGTACCGAGTACCCCGTCCCAGTGGGCTCCACAGATCACTGAGTGCATATAGGCTGCCATGTTCTCCGCAGCGTGAGTCCAGTTTACATAAGATGATGTATCACTGAAAACATTTCCAGTTTTTAGACCCACTCTGCAAATTGTCACTTCAGTGAGGAAGTAGACGAACTCTAGTGCCACCTATTGAACTAGTAATCCTAAAATTCATAATTGACTCTTAAACAACCTTTCAATATGATTTAGGATTTATGCACATCATAACCCCAATCTGCAGACTTTTCGTTTCGGGGTGATTGCCCCTCATCAGTGCATAGTATGAGATCGGATATGGCTGTGTAAGGCGATATGTTAAGATCAAGGGTATAGCTACTCTCCTTATGGAGATTAATCCTGCATGTCAGCAGTGAGGAGACTTTATAGCTGCAATGCTCCTCAGCCTTATCATAACCCATATGCTGCACTGATGAGGGGCAATCACCCCGAAATGCTGTATCTGCAGATTGGGGCTCTGATCTGGCTTGAATCATAAATCATATTGAAATGCTTGTTAAAGAGTTGATTATGAATTTTAGGATTACTACCTTCAATAGGTGGCGCTAGAGTTCATCTACTTCCTCCCTGAAGAGACAATTTGTATATTTCCCAGAGGAACATTTCAACTAAAAGTCTCATCACTGCTTGCATGCAGGATTAATCTCCGAGAGCAGCTATTCCCTAGACCCTCTCTAACATTTTGTGGTCTGCTTAAGCAAAACCTCTAATTATGAACAGTAGACATGTATTCTAGTGTAGAAATCTTCAAATATCATTGATATTTGAATATCCATAGCTTGCAGATTAAAAACTATTAACATCCAAAGTGTGGAGAGGGAGAAAAACGTCCAAGTCTTCAGGTAGAGATGATCAGACAAGCTGAGCTTTACGAGATAATAGATATGAGTAGAAGTATACAGCAGTCTTTTGGGGCAGTGCAGATCACATTGGCTTTGTATCAGTATACAGAGAGGGGAATAAAGCAACTGATGTTACAGTATTATAGTTAGGCAGCAAAGTCGTGATCACACAGACCTCACATCAAAGGCGTAACAACTGAAGTCAGAGAGGGTGCAACCATAACCAGGCCTATGCGGGAAGTAGGCCCTCTAATGCCAGTATCTATTTCAGCTGGGTGTATATCTGAGGATGCACATTCAGTGAAAAGCATTGCGGAGCGGAGACCCGCCAGGTCTCTACACCGCAGTACACCATATTGGCCATTCAGAGGTTAGTAGCTGAAGTTATCTACATGTCAGTCACAGGTGTATAGCAATGTTGTTATGCATCACCCATAGCAGGCACACCAATGTCAGCTGCCGGCCTCTGTGCAGACTACAGAGGAGGAAGCAGAGAGCTGCAGAACAGGGAACATATATAGCAGGAAGGGGCTCAGGATTGGGGACATATATGCTAGGATAAAAAATATACATACCAGGATGGGGGACATATATACCTTGCAGGGGACTGGATGGGGGACATATAGACTAGGAATAGGCTATGATGGGGACATATATATCAAGGAGGGGGGACAAATATACCAGGAAAGGGCTTGTGATGAGGGACATATATGGCAAGATAGGGGACATATATTAGGAAGGGGGACATATATAAATTGAAGGGGCCAGCATGCGGGACAGATAGAATACGAATGGGGCCAGGATGGGAGACATATATATACCAAGAAGAGGAGAAATATATACACGGAAGGGGCCAAAGATAGGAGAGAGGGGACATATATATCAGGAAAGGGCACAGGATGGGGGACATACATACCAAGATGGGTGGCATATTCCAGAAAGGAGCCCAGGATTGGAGACTTTTATATCAGCAAGGAGCCAAGGATGGTAGACATATATACTGGGAAGAGGATCAGGATGTGGGGCATATATGATGGGGAAATATATACTAGTATGGAGGACATACATATATACCTTGAGGGGCCAAGGAATAGGGAACATTTATACCTGAAAGAGGCCCAGGATGGGGAACATTAGTACAGGATGGGTAGACATTGTTACAAGTGATGGGCGAACCCGAACTGTGAAATTCAGGATGTGTACTGGACACCTAGGGTCTGTGGACATATCCCGAACATGCGCTTCCCTGGGAAACCTGGGTTACAGTTCGGGTCCGGGGGCTGTAAAATAAAGCATATAATTAATAAACCTAATATTTATACTTGCTGGTTCTGCAGCACGCATCCTGCTGTCTTGCTGTCCCGGCCGCTTCTAGTACTTCCAGGGCCGCACATTAACTTCTGGGAATATTCACTGCACCGCTGAGAACCTGGCAGTTTTTGGCTGTTTTTGTCAATGTTCTGGACCCTCACACTGAAAACTGCAGCCCACAGCCACCTGAAAATAGCGTATTTATCATTGCGCCATTTCCAGGTGCTACGCCCGGCTCTTCCAGTGGTCCTGATGGAGGGTGGCATGCTGGGTAATACTGGGGTTAATACCAGCTTTGTATTTTCAGCTGATATTAAGCCCAAAATTCATAGTGTCATGCCAAATTAGACATGACCACCATTCATTTCTAGTAAACAGTAAAAAAAAAACACAACACAGAGAATTTTTTTTTAGAAATAAAACAAAAAACACATATAGAGACTCCATCTTTAGTAGAAAAAAAAACCATCAGTCTGACGTAGTCCATAAGGCAGAGCAATATCAGCTCTGCTTCATCGATCTGCACAGACAAGCATCTGCACAGAGCAACAAGCAGGCTGAGACTGACAGTGACAGTCAGAATTCAATCAAGTTCATGGCTGAGCCGTGAATTCGGGTGAACTCTGACGTCACCGCGAACACAGCCGAAAACAGCCAAAAACCTCTGAGTTCTCAGCGGTATAGTGAACATCCCTGGAAGTTAGTGAGTAGCACCGGAAGTAGAATTGGCTGGAACATTGGTACTGCAGGACGCACGCCATGGACCTGGTAAGTAAATTGATAATATTTACTAACCATATCATTTCTTTTACAACCCCACCCCCCACTCCCATAACTGTAATGTCCAAGCTCGGGGTTCGGACACAAGTTCGTGTTACGTCCGGCCTCAAGCTCAGACTTTACAAAACAGTCCGGGTGAGGTAAGCAATTGCATGTGTAAAATAACCATTTTCTTTTTGGACAGTGTCAATAGACTTTAATGCCTCAATTCGGTAAGAGCCATCAAGATTTTACTGAAAAGTCCTATGATGTGTATAAAAAAAAAACTAGAGAAACATTTGAGCACACAAGTGAGGGAAAAGCATCCTAGTAGGTGGGCAACTTATCAGACTTCAGGAGAAGCTTTCTGGAAAACGCAGCAAGGTAATAATACTGTACATGTATTTAGATCATGCAGTGCCTCTCTATTCTGTTTCACTAGTGATACTGTATGTTCCATAAGATGTGAACCCTGGAGCTCTGTTCTCAGTCTGTAACTATTTCCATCTTCATATGTGTGTACTTTATAAAAAAAAAAAAAATGTATGATGGTATATCTGGTACATACTGATGTATGTAAAGTGCTATGGAATTAATAGCGCTATATAAATCAATAAATATTATTTTTATTATTATTATTATCTAATAAAATCACGTTTCTTTCATCCTGATATAAAAAACACAATCCTTGATGAATCAGCCCTGTGGTTTTTTTTAAAGCTGTTGTCCAGGACAATTTTATTTTTTAACTATGGACTTAAAGGGGTTTTCCCATGAACAAAGTTAATTTTAACATTCATTTTATTCAATAGATCTTGGAATAATAATAATTTCCACAATTGGATGTATTTAAAAAAAATGATGCTGACATAATCTTATATATGTGTCCCTGCTATCTTCTGTGTAATGGATGTGTCTGATTGTACAGGGACATGGTCTGATCATACTACATCTCCTGTGCTGAGATAATCTTATATATGTGTCCCTGCTATGTACTGTGTAATGGATGTGTCTGATTGTACAGGGACATGGTCTGATCATACCACATCTCCTGTGCTGAGATAATCTTATATATGTGTCCCTGCTATGTACTGTGTAATGGATGTGTCTGACTGTACAGGGACATGGTCTGATCATACTACATCTCCTGTGCTGAGATAATCTTATGTATGTGTCCTTGCTATGTACTGTGTAATGGATGTGTCTGATTGTACAGGGACATGGTCTGATCATATCACATCTCCTGTGCTGAGATAATCTTATATATGTGTCCCTGCTATGTACTGTGTAATGGATGTGTCTGACTGTACAGGGAAATGGTCTGATCATATCACATCTCCTGTGCTGAGATAATCTTCTATATGTGTCCCTGCTATGTACTGTGTAATGGATGTGTCTGACTGTACAGGGACATGGTCTGATCATACCTCTTCTCCTGGGTCAGGGAGGAAGTAAAAAAGTATACAGACATTACAGGACGGGATCACTTCTGATTCTTTCTGTGAGGTAAAGCATTTCCCTGCTTATTTGTAAAAATTACCTGATGAAGGCATAGCTTGCCACTAAAACGCGTTGTGAGGACCCTTGTGAATAAAGGAAAGTATCTATTAATATTTACCCCGCACAGACTCTTCATTTGAGCACCCTAACAACCTCTTTTTTCCTCCTACTCTACATGTGTTCCTGTCCGCGGGCGAGCAGTAGGTGCTGCACGATTGAGGAGGTTTAAGGATCTTAAACATATTCACCGACGCCAAAGAGTGCAGGACCTGTGGTGACGTCGATTCCATGTGACTCCTCACGTGACCAGTCCTCCTCCGTAACCCGGAAGTTCGGCAACAGCGCGCGGCAGCACGACATTCCACAGGCAATTGCACTGAGTCATGCCAGCTGCATAACTCCCTAAGGTGAGCAGTTTCACCTGTTTTAACTGTTTATCCGCCGCCAGGTTTACACTAGAAGCGCCCCTCCTGTTTCTATTTTTCTCGTATTTGTAAAAAAAATGTTTTACCTCAAAGAAATAATTATTTTTGATCCTGTGCTGTAATGTCTGTATACTTTATTTCTTCCTTCCCTGCCCAGGAGAATGTGGTATGATCACACCATGTTCCATGCATGGTCATAAGCAAAAATAAAACTGTACATAGTAAGGGCACATGTATAAAGATTATCTCAGCACAGGGATATTTTTTTAAACACATCTAATTGTGTAAATTATTATTATTCCAAGATCTACTGATTAAAATCAAATTTTTATTTAACTTTGTGGGAAAAACAACTTTAAGAACTGACTGGCGTCAGCTCGAAACTGTCATGAACCCTTCTGACGGTGATTATGCTGCTTCACCTCAACAAAGCAGTTCTTCCTGTCCTGGGCTGCTTTGCTGTCGGGGTGTAACAGGTAACCATGGGCGGATTAAGAGTAGCCTGGGCCCCGGGCAGTTTATAAAAAATGAGATCTGTCCAGTCCCAAAGTGTCATGTGACATTATATATATACAGCAAGAGCCCTCATAGCAACTTATTATATGCAGTATGAGCACCCACATATCCCCTAAATACAATATGAGCCCCTACATTGCCTCCCTAAATACAGGATATGAGCCCACACACAGAATCCCCTATATACAGTATGAGCCCACATATAGCCTTCTTTATACTGCATGAGCCCCCACATAGTCTCCTACATACAGCATGAGCCCACACATAGTCCCTGTATACAGTAGCAACCAATATACAACATGAGCCCCCATATAGCCCCCTACATACAGCATGAGTCCCCACATTGCTTTCTAAATACAGCTTGAGTCCCCACATAGCACCTAAATACAGTATGAGCCCTCACATAGGTCCTAAGTACAAGATAGGCACCAACATAGACTCCATACACAACATGAGCCCCTAAATAGCCCTTATATACAGCATGAGCCCCACATAGCTCATATATACACCATGAGCCTTTACATAGCCACCTATATACATCTTGAGCCTCTATATACAGTATTACTCAACACCTAGCCCATATATATAGCATGAGACCCCATATAGCTTCTTATACACAGCATGTTCCCCACATAGCCCCTACATACTGCATAAGCCTCCACATAGCCAATAAATAAAGCATGAGCATTCACATAGCTTTAATACACAGTATGACAGCATGTACACTACGACCCCACACAGCCTCCCTATATACTGGATGAGCCCACATACAACACTCCTATATACATTATGAGGCCACACATAGCTCCCGATATACAGTATGAACCATCACATAACTCCTTATATACAGTATGATCTCTCACATACATCCTAAATACCACATGACCCCCACATATCCTCCTAAGAGCCCCTATGTACACATGAGACTGCACATACTATATACAGTATGAGACCCCACATAGTCCCTATATACAATATGAGCCTGAACATAGAGTATGTGTCCACACATAGCCTCCTATATACAGCACGAGCCCCCACATGGCCCTCTATACACAGCATAAGCCCCCACTAGCTCCCTATGTACAATATGAGCCCATACATTGGCTTTATACACATCATGAGCCCCACATATATACAGAATATACAGAATGAGGCCCTACAAAGCCCCCAAATACAGTATGAGTCCCCACATTTCCTCCCTATACAAAGGATGAGCCCACACACAAGACCACTATATACAGTATGAGCCTCCATATAGTCTGTGTGTTCAGTATGAGTCCGACCATAGCTTCCTATATACAGCATGAGCCCCCACGTAGCTTCCTATATGCAGCATGAGCCCCCACATAGTCATCTATATAATGTCACACATCCCATACACATATTTAAAGATAAAAAACTCACCTTGTACTTGTTCCCCCAGCACTCTTCTCCAGTCCCCAAGGCTCCACTTCTTCTTGATGCTGGTGCATACATGCAGGTGCTAGAACTAGCGCTGGCTTATTACGCCATTGAGACGGTGAATGGAGCACCCCTGTAGCTGTATTGCCGATCTGAAATGCGCCAGCAATACAGTTCCAGGAAAGCTCCTTGCCCAGAGATGTGCACTGGAGGCATGGAAAGGAGGTGAATATGTATTGCAGTACACATTATGATGATGGTAATGTCACCATAGCCCCCCTGGAATCTCTAACCCCAGAAAGTAGCCCAGATTGCACTCATTATAATCCACCTATGCTGTCAACGTCATGCTGAGTGACAGCCAGCTGCACACAATTAGGCAGCAGGGAGCCAGCTGTCAATCAACTTATCAGTAGTAGCATCCCACCAGAATAGAGTGGAAAAGAAGCTGCTGATCTGAAAAGGTGACATCAGCAGAAATTGCAGAATCACCAGCAGGAACAGTCTTTGACAGCTCTGTGCCAGCAGAGACCTGTGCCAGAGAGATCAGGCAGGTAGTTAGTAACTACCTGTCTGTAAAATTGTAAGCCCAAGGTAAAAAAAATGTATTTATGTATTCCCAGAAAACCCTTTAAAGGATTCATGTGAGGTTGTTACATCACACGAGCCCTGTGCCCAATCACCAACGGCTTCAGAATCCCTGACTTCGGACATATAATATATGAATAAGAAGTGAGCGCTCAGCCGCAGCCCTGACTTCCTCTTGATGTTCAGTTTTTCCGAAGTCAGAAGAATGAAGCTAGGTCTGATTGAGCGCAGAGTTCTCATGACGTAACAATGTCAGGTGAGCCCAGGATATCAAGTGGCACCGGAACCGGCACCACGGGTGAGTGAAAGTGTTATTATTTCAAGGGGGGCAAACAGTGATTGAGAAGGGATTTGTCCGAGTAGTGGACAAGAGATTGATGCTTATCAGACCTTACCTTACCACTCCTAGTGTGTCCTCTTGAAGAGCTTGAACTAATGTATTGAGTTTTCATAGGGTATGGATGAAAAGCAGGAAAACCCCAAAAATCCTACAAAGAGAATGAGTGCAGAACGTATATTTATTAGATTTTGTTTAAATATATACGGTACATTCCGTTATCTTTAGGTACCTTATGAGCTCCTTAAACAATAAAAATCAGCTTTTACTCAACCCAATTCTTCAATACTGTCTCATTAGTGGAAAAGACATGCACTGCCCTAATATAATTTACAAAATAATAAAAAGAAAATGACCAGTCATGGAAGAGGTAAATCTCGATATCTTGATCACGATACTTTTTTATACATGTTGTCCTACTCCAAGCTGTATAGTCAACCAATTAAGTAAATCAGGTGGCGTGCATCTCTATAATGAAGAGGTGTTTGGTCTAATGATATCAACACCCTATATAAGGTGTGCTTAATTATTAGGCAACTTCCTTTCCTTTGGTAAAATGGGTCAGAAGAGAGATTTGACGGGCTCTGAAAAGTCCAAAATTGTGAGATGTCTTGCAGAGGGATGCAGCAGTCTTGAAATTGCCAAACCTTTGAAGCGTGATCACAGAACAATCAAGCGTTTCATGGCAAATAGCCAACAGGGTCACAAGAAGCGTGTTGGGCAAAAAAAGGCGCAAAATAACTGCCCATGAATTGAGGAAAATCAAGCGTTACTGGAGTATCAAAAAGCACAAGGTGTGCTATACTCAGGGACATGGCTATGGTAAGGAAGGCTGAAAAACGACCACCTTTGAACACGAAACATAAGATAAAATGTCAAGACTGGACCAAGAAATATCTTAAGACTGATTTTTCAAAGGATTTATGAACTGATGAAATGAGAGTGACTCTTGATGGGCTAGAGACTGGATCAGTAAAGTGCTGAGAGCTCCACTCCAACTCAGACGCCAGCAAGGTGGAGGTGGGGTACTGGTATGTGCTGGTATAATCAAAGATGAACTTGTAGGACCTTTTCAGGTTGAGGATGGAGTGAAGCTCGACTCCCAGACCTACTGCCAGTTTCTGGAAGACAACTTCTTCAAGCAGCAGTACAGGAAGTTGGTATCGTTCAAGAAAAACATGATTTCCATGCAGGACAATGCTCCATCACATGCATCCAACTACTCCACAGCGTGGCTGGCCAGTAAAGGTCTACAAGAAGAAAAAATAATGACATGGCCCCCTAGTTTACCTGATCTGAACCCCATAGAGAACCTGTGGTCCCACCTAAAATGTGAGATCTACAGGGAGGGAAAACAGTACACCTCTGGGAACAGTGTCTGGGAGGCTGTGGTGGCTGCTGCACGTAATGTTGATCGTAAACAGATCAAGCAACTGACAGAATCTATGGATGAAAGGCTGTTGAGTGTCATCATAAAGAAAGGCAAATACAAAAGGGGATGGGGAACAAGAGGCGCAATAGTGCCCTTATCACTAGACACTAATTCAATAACCCGGTGAGCAAAGCGGTCCACTCACCTGATCCAGTTGTGTCACCCACAACTGGTTTGAAGACTTGTTAGGAATAATATCCTGATGGCTGCTGCTGGACCTTCACCGACCACTCACACGTGGAAAAGCATCCGGTTACTTGGGAAAAGGTGTATGGCGGTCCGCGCTGCCAGACTGACTGGCATCAAAGAAGACACTTGGAGATGAAGTGGTGAATAAAAGAAGGATCTGATCAACGACGCGTTTCGGTGCCCACCTGGCACCTTCATCAGGGTCACCCCTCATGAAGGTGCCAGGTGGGCACCGAAACGCGTCGGTGAATAAAAGAAGGATCTGATCAACACTTCATCTCCAAGTGTCTTCTTTGATGCCAGTCAGTCTGGCAGCGCGGACCGCCATACACCTTTTCCCAAGTAACCGGATCATAAAGAAAGGTGGCTATATTATATTGGTCACTAATTTATTTGGGGTTTTGTTTTTGTGTGTCAGAAATGTTATTTCTAAATTTTGTGCAGTTATATTGGTTTACCTGGTGAAAATAAACAAGTGAGATGGGAATATATTTGGTTTTTATTAAGTTGCCTAATAATTATGCACAGTAATAGTTACCTGCACAAACAGATATCCTCCTAAGATAGCCGAATCTATAAAAAAAAAACTATTACAAAACTATAACAAAAATATTAAGCTTTGATATTTGAGTCTTTTGGGTTGATTGAGAACATAGTTCAATAATAAAAATAATCCTCTACAATACAACTTGCCTAATAATTCTGCACACAGTGAATATTGCTAAAACAAATAGGGTGGAGAATATGCTACAAAGGCCCCAAAATTGATTTTTTCCTTGGTTCATAATTAAGATTGGCAAATTATCAGCTACCATAAGGCGACTTGAGGTCGTCGCCACGTGCTGGCAAATAGGGTGCGGCAGCTGCCCTGCAGACAGCGACTGCTATGGTGGCTGCCACCCCCGCTATATGTGCACAGAGCCCGGCCACTGTCTGCCTTCAATTCTCCCAGAGGAGAGAGGGGAGCAGCGCAGCTCCTCAGCCAAAGTTTTTGCTGCCCCCAGAATGAAGGAGCCGGATATCAAGTAGAACCCCCGACCGCAGGTACGCTCATCACTACTGCTCCCTCCCTCCTGGTTGTGCGGAGGGTGGGGTTTGTGCTCCTGTTTGTGGTGGGGTCAGTCCCCGCTCACAGTTTTTCAATCATCATGATGACATCAAAGAGTTGTTTGGAGGCAGTGAACTTTCAGAGGAGGATTGTCCTCCTGAAAGATCTTGAATCCTGCTCTTGGGATCCCTATTGACAGGGAGGAATATGTGGTTATGAAGACTTCCTCCCCCCACTCCCTCGCAACAGTACAGACCTGCAGACTGGAGAGGGGCCGCTCGCAGTTTGTCACAGACATTTGTAGTTTGAACACCCAGATTCTGCTCAAACGGTCTCCTGTCACTATTCCAATAAGAAATACCCAGGAGTCAGGCCAAATAAAGATTTAGTAATGCAATTTTATTCCCATATCAAAAAACTGGTTAAAAATACCAATGCACAACGACACACAAGGCAGGTGTACCCAAATGATGACATTATACATAAAGGCCCCTCTGGACAAAGCTAACACGAAACGCGTGTTAGGGGTGGCCGTCACAGGCAGGTAATACTATCGACCAATTGATGAGGCACTTGCTTGTGTTTGTGATGCATTGGCATCTATGATTTCTGGACTAGATTGGTAATAATTGTTATTTGTTGAAACCACACTGTTGGGCCAGTTAAGGCTATGGATATTAACCTCTGATTAAGGGACCTTTATGTATAATTAAATATGTTACTCTCTGTTATTATTTCCTAAGGGTGATGTGGTCTGGCAGTAAAATTCCCCCCGCCCCCCTTGATTCTGGCACATCTTTTTCTCTCCGTGTCACCTATCCCTCTCCCCACGACTCTGGCACTTACACCCCTCTCTGTGTCACCTACCCCTCTCCCACGACTCTGGCACTTACACCCCTCTCTGTGTCACTCTCACCCCACTCTGGCACACTCCGCACTCTCCTCCCCCTCTCCCTGTCCCTATCCCCTCCCTGCGACGCAGGCATGTCCACCATATGGAAGGGCTATGAGGCTGCATTATACTATATGGAGAACTTTGGGGGTGCAATATTCTATATAGAGGACTTTCGGGGTGCAGTATACTGTATGAAGGATTATGGAGTGCGTTATACTTTATGGAGGACTATGTGGTGCATTATAATGGGTGACTATGGATGATGCTTTATAATATATGGAGCCAATTATACTATATGGAAGCTATTATAATTTAATATTTTGAGGGCTCTGTGGGGGCATGATAATACTTGGAGGGCTATGAGGGAGCCTTTATATTTTACAGAGGGCTATTTGAAGGCTGTGTTGGGGGTTATTATACAGTGTGAAACGATATAGGGGCCATTATACTGTATGGAGGCCCATTATACTACATGAAGGGCTGTGTTGGGTCACTGTTGGGGATTATACTGTGCAAGGGTCACCATTCATTGCTGGGGTAGTTGAGGGGGGTACAGTAGCATCATATGTAGGGTCCTGTGGAGAAATTCACTGTGGGGGATCATACAGTCTTTGTGGGACTTTTTTGTTGGCATCATACTTTATGGGGGCAACGAAAGAGGAATTTAGGGGCTTCAATATGAGGAAAATTACTCTGTAAAGGCTGCAAAATTGTGAAATAGGTATGCATCTATGTGACCCAGCCAAATATTTTTCTATGTCCACCTCTGGTGCAAGATGCAATGTCCTCTGCTGCAGGATTGATTGGCCATAACTTATACACCAGGTCCAATGCTGCCCCTCGGTACATACAGGCATTCCAGCCATGTTTCTCCAGAGCGGCGGTTGGTCGGAAGGCGTTTATCCCATTCCTGCTCCTACATTCTTTGCTCATCCCAACTGAAAGGCCCCTGCTATTATCTCCGGACAGCCCAGTGTGCAGCACTTGTGATTGGCTCCAGACAGCCCCGTGTGCGGCGTTTATTATTAGTTAAGTAATTCGGGAGGAGCGGTGGTCTGTTGTGGAAGATGAGCCATTTTAGCAGTTTAGTGCAGTGGCGGCTTGTTGATGCTCAGGCTGCAGGTCATTGTATGTGGTGTGTGGACAGTGCTGCATGGCGGACATTTCTGACTAGTTAGTGCCAGGCAGCCGCCACATTGTAGCTGCCAACAGTTTTGTAGAGGTGTGCCAGAGATAATGGGTTGGCAATCAGTGCTGCCTCCTGTGTGTATGTTAAAGGATGTAGGACTGTGTCTTCCTACAGGACCACAGCTCTGCCAGCCATCATTGTGTGAATGCTTGTACCAAGCCTGCCATTGCCATTAATGATGCTTGTGCTGGATTCTTCTGTGTGGTTCTTGTATGTGCATGTGATGGCGCTGACTTCCTTGTGTTTGGGGAATGCCGTTTTGCAGTTTGCCTCAGGCAGCAGAGAGGCTAGGTTCACCCCTGCAAATTATAAAATATTTGTGAACTTTTATTAACAATAGATATTGCAGAAGTTTCTTGAAACACATTTTAACAAAGGAAATAATGAAAAGTTGTATTTTTTTCCTCGAGCTCAGAATGTTTTATTGCACCAGTGGGACTAGTAGGTCATAAAACATCAAGAGTGTTATGACAGTTATGCTGATAGAATGGCTGCCAGAAATAATCTTTTTGCCATCAAAATATTATATTACAAAAATAAAAGAATAAGCCTTGCTTTTTATGTACATATTTTAGCACTCTTCCTTTGGAAGACATGTTTTTAACTAAACATACAGTACACATAATTCGGCAAAATATATTCATTAGGGGTGGGTGCACTATACCCTAAGATTTCTGTGCTTTATGATTACTGACAATAAAAAACATGACTTTTAATTTTCTGATCCATCTACTTATCTCAGAGCTTCAGTTATCTGACTACTTTATTTCAAATATTTGGGGGGGGACTTTGCAAGTTTAATAAGAAGCAATGTAGCTACCGTATATACTCGTGTATAAGCCGACCCGTGTATAAGCCGACCCCCCTACTTTTGCCCCCAAAACCTGGGAAAACCTATTGACTCGTGTATAAGCTGAGGGTGGACCCCAGCACAGGTATACAGCCCTCAGCAGTGTGGTATACAGCAGCCCCAGAGGTATATACAGCAGCCCCAGTGCTAGTATACAGCAGCAGCCCCAGTGGTAGTATACAGCAGCAGCGCCAGTGGTATATACAGCAGCAGCCTCAGTAGTTAGTATACAGCAGCCCCACAGGTATATACAGCAGCCCCAGTGGTAGTATACAGCAGCAGCCCCAGTGGTAGTATACAGCAGCAGCCCCAGAGGTAGTATACAACAGCCCCAGAGCTATATACAGCCCCAGTGGTAGTATACAGCAGCCCCAGTGGTAGTATACAGCAGCCCCAGAGGTAGTATACAGCAGCCCCAGAGGTATATACAGCCCCAGTGGTAGTATACAGCAGCCCCAGAGGTATATACAGCCCCAGTGGTAGTATACAGCAGCCCCACAGGTATATACAGCCCCAGTGGTAGTATCTAGCAGCCCCACAAGTATATACAGCCCCAGTGGTAGTATCTAGCAGCCCCACAGGTATATACAGCCCCAGTGGTAGTATCTAGCAGCCCCACAGGTATATACAGCCCCAGTGGTAGTATACAGCAGCCCCACAGGTATATACAGCCCCAGTGGTAGTATACAGCAGCCCCACAGGTATATACAGCCCCAGTGGTAGTATACAGCAGCCCCACAGGTATATACAGCCCCAGTGGTAGTATACAGCAGCCCCACAGGTATATACAGCAGCCCCACAGGTATATACAGGCCCCCCCCATCAGTATACAGCAGCCCCAGTGGTAGTATACAGATGCCCCAGAGGTCCCCCCATCTATATACAGGCCCCCCCCGCCGCAATCCTGTAAGGGAAGAGATTAGTATACTTATCCCTCCGCTGCCGCTGTCCTGCCGCCATCACGATCCTCCGTCTTCTTCCAGCGTCTTCCGTCTTCTTCCGGCTTCCTCCTCGGTCGCGCAGGCAATGACGTCATTGCCTGCGACCATCGGAGGAAGCCGGAAGAAGATGGAAGACGCTGGAAGAAGACGGAGGATCGTGATGGTGGCGGGACAGCGGCAGCGGAGGGATAAGTATACTAATCTCTTCCTTTACAGGATTGCGGCGGGGAGGGCCTGTATATAGATGGAGGGCACTGTATACTGTATACATTGTATACAGTATACAGTGACTCGCGTATGAGCCGAGGGGGGACTTTTCAGCCCAATTTTTGGGCTGAAAAACTCGGCTTATACGCGAGTATATACGGTATATTTTTATTCTTTTAGTATTCAGCATTCTGTGCTAATTTAAAGGTATTGGAGCTTGATTTTTCGATTACAAAGCTCCAAATGCCCTGCATAGAGTTTAAAGTTACCATCACACACCGCCAAGTGGCTACCATATCACTGGCGATTTGACGTGAGCGCGCATGTTCTGGGCACTTATTTCAGATCGCTGTGGAGCTGTCACACGTAGCAATCTCGCGTGCGATCTTCAGGGATCCTGCGTTCCGGAAATCGCCTGCAAAAGACTGGAAGCGATCTTCCCTTCACACATCACCGTGCCACACACGACAATCGTAGCAGCAATGTGGGCATACTGTTTCGATAGGGGATTGCTAGAGTGTGTTTCACTGCGTCCCCATCACTGTGATTGGTGGACGGAACTGCGTTCCCATTGGTCAACCTTGCGTGAATGCACGGGTCATCAAATAAGGCGCCTCTTACACAGCCAGGCAATCAGAACGCAGTATCACCCACCAATCGCTGCAGATGCGGCGCAAAAAAACACAATCCAAGCATGCCTACGGGATTGATCTCAGGATCGCTGTGTACGTCGCTATCGACCTGTGACACGCCACGTTTCACTGAAATCGCCTGGTGGATATCGCCTGATTTCACTGCAGTGCAGGGCAATCAGCCGACAGTCCACCAGCGATTTCTCGCCCTAGAATCGCCCAGTCATAAACCACTACGCACATGCGATCTGGTTTCCACATCGCTGAATTCGGGAATTGCCAGCCATCTCACCGGCGACATGGCGGCGTGTGACGGTACCTTTATGACGCCTTTGCTTTCTGAAGTCACCACTTAGCAAACCTTAGTTGTTTACTGTATACACTGAGTAATCGTGGATTCAATAAAAGATTTATGTACTAAGCAGCTAAACTTACATGTCTTATTGTGATTTTATGTAATATATTAACACTAAGCAGAAAGTATTTGTAAAGTATAAAGTAGATGATAAATGGTTTTCTAAATATTTTAAAAATATATATCTGATACTTGTGACGTGCATTTCAGCTCCTTGAAGTCTAATATCCCTAAACAAAATCCTGAGTGACCAAATGCCTCCAGAAGTCACCAAATTAGTAAATTGAGTTCATATGTGGGTATTTTCTTCTCAACATAGCAATAGCTGTTCTGTTAAGGCCTCAGATGTGTGTTTGAAAACATTAGGAATAAAATATCATGAAAACCAAAGAACACATCAGACAGGTCAAGGATAAAGTCGTGGAGAATAGTAAAACAGTGCTAGGCTAAATAGACCAAACTCTGAACTTCTCACAGACCACAGTGTTGATTATTCAAAAATGGAAGGAATATGCCCCAACTGGAAATCTACCAAGACATGACCTTCCATCTAAACTGACATCCCAAGCAAGAAGAGCACGAGACAACCACCCAAGTGGTCCATAGTTGCTCTGGAGGAGCTGCAGGGATCCACAGCTCAAGTGGGAGAATCTGTCCATAGGACAACTATTAGTCATATGTGGCGCCCCCAAGGCAAGGCGCCACAGGGAGGTACTTCACCGCAAACAGAAGGTGTAGTGCCTCCGTAGCTATGGATATGGAGGACCCTACAGAGTCTGCACCCAACACACATGCAATAGGCCACCTTAGTACAGGGGACCGTATATTCAGTAGGTCCCAGGGGTGGAGCCTAGATGACCGGGAGACGAGGAGTGACAGAAGACTAGTCAGTCAAGCAGTGTAAGAGAGCAGAGAAGACGGACGCAGGGGATCCTGCAACAGTGACAGGAGATTACCTCTAAGGAAAGGGTGAACCAGATGGAGAAGGGGGCCACTCCAGGACTGGTCGGAGCCAGCTGGAGACCCAGGTCATCACCGGTACACCAGAATCGAGACGGTTAGTTACGGTATATCCCTAACCGCAGACCGGCAGGCTGTGAGCCCAATATAATGGAGCCACAGCACCCATCAAGCAATCCAACATCAGTCCCATAGCTGGGTTCATGATGCTGAGAAGTAGAGAAACTTTAGGCAACAGACCCCGAGGACTAGAGACTAGACTCACGAGTGGGAGTATAGAAGGCCATCAGGGTACAGAAGGGAAAAGGACCAAGACACCTCTGACAGGCTCTGCAAAAGCCTCCAAAATCCACAGCTATGGCTTCGGTTAAACCAGACTGTACCGTGTACCGATGACACCTGGTGCAAGTAAAGAGCTGTTTGAGTTGATCTGGTGTCTGGTCTTCTTCCAACCGTCACCCGGAGGGCCTCTACAGCATCACAGAGGTGAGGACTACGACTCTCATCTTATACTCTGCTGCCCTAAGGTAAAGCTCCACCTGTGGGGAGCTGTGCTACCAAAGCTGCATTTCCATCACCTCAGCTGCCGGTCGCAGCCACGGTAACCCTATTACCAGGTACCACAGGTGGTGTCACATTACAATTCCCCCATCATCATCACCCCCACCCACCATTGAGGGTCCAGAGCAAGGAACCGGGAACCGACCTGCCGTGATCCCCACTAAAGTAATCACCTGTCCCGGCATCCGAGTACCCCTACCCTGTCTACCGACTCACATATACCCCACAAATCTGGGCATTATGGAAGAGTGGCAAGAAGAAAACAATTTTTGACAGCAAGCCATAAGAAGTCCAATTTGCAGTTTTTCTAAAGGCCATGTAGGGGGCCACAGCTAGCATTTGGAAGAAGGTCAGATAACACCAAAGTAGTACTTTTTGGTATAAATACAAAGTGCTGAAGGTGGAAGAATACTAACATTGCACATCACCCTAAAAACACCATTCCCACTGTCAAACATGGGGGTGGCGGCAGCGTCAGGTTTTAGAGAGGATTTTTTTCAGCAAGAAGAGAGGAGCTGGTCAGAGATGAGATGATTTGATGGTCTATCCTAAAGGAAAACTTCTCAGAGGCTGGAAAAGAATTGAGACTTGAGTGAAGGTTCACCTTCCAGCAAGACAACGACCCTAAACATACTGCCAGAGCTACAACATAATGCTTTAGATGAAGGTATATTCATGTGTGTGAATGGCCCAGTCACAGTCTAGATCTAAATCTCATTGAGAATCTGTGGCAATTTGTTGTGTACAGACATGTTCCATCCAATCTCGCTGAGCAAGAGCTATTTACAAAGAATGGGCAAAAATGTCAGCCCCTACTGTGCAAAGTTAATAATGACATATCCCAAAAAACGTGCAGCAGTTATTGCATCAAAAGATGGTCCTACACAATATCGGCTCAAGGGGGCTGAATACAAATGCACATCACACTTTTCAGATTATATATTTTTTAAATATTTAAAAAAACACATAATTTCCTTTACACTTCATAAATTGAAAACATTGAAACACTTGCAAGTGCTTCTCTAAAGCTGGCCAGATTGCTAGCTTCAGTACCAAGGGGTGTAATGATCGTGATCACAGGGATCACAGGCACGACCACAGCCACGACTGGGCTCAGGGGTGCAGGGTCCAGCTGACCCCAACGCATGCTTCAGAGAGGGTGCAGATCCAGCTGAAATACATCGTGGTGCAGAGGCCTGTTGGTTCCCTGCATGCGGTACACGCTACCAGTCAGACAGTGGCTGGGAGCTAAACTGGGATGTGTCTCCATAGGGGACACACTTCGATGTCACCTGCCACTGTGAACTGGCTACAGAGGACACCAGGCAACATGGAAGTGGAGGAAAAGTAAGTTGAATGTTTTTGTTTTAGTTGGAGACAGAACGGGGACACATATACTATGATGGGAACCATGTAAACCAGGATGGAGACATATATACCAGGAAGGGGATTATATATACCAGGACGAGTGACATATACCAGGAAGAAGGCCATCTATACCAAGAGGAGGACAAAATACACCAAAATGGAGGACCATATATACCAGAGTGAGGGCCATATATGCCAGAATGGAGGACTTGTATACCATCATCGAGGACCTAAATATCAGGATGAGGGCATACTGTATATACCTGGATGGGGATCACATATATCAGGATGATCCCAGGATGAGGACCATATATACCTGAATAGGAGACAGACATTTATACCTGGATGGGGTTCAGATATACCAGGATGGGCACTATATATACTACCATGATAGAGACATATATAGCAGGATGGGGGACATTAATACATAATGAAGGGGGAGGGGTGCAATTCATAAGTTTTAACAGGATTTAGAGTGCTATAAGGGCCCATACATCTGACCCAAGTGTGTGTATGTGTGTGTGTATGGGGAGGGGTCTGGTCCAAATTTTGCATGGGGCTAGTCGAACTCTAGTTACGCCACTCAGTGCCGATGCTGCCCTTCTGAACTGTCTATCTTCAGCAGCCACCAGGAAGCCAGCAGGCAGGGTAGCAGTGTGCTCCTGAAGATAGAAGACGGGAAAACTTCTTTAAAGGCTGTCACTCAAAAATATAGAATTTTAACTCCCATTAATACAGAGGTCCACAGATTTTAATGAATTTTTATCTATTTTAACAAAACAAAGCAAACTTGTTATCAAAGGTCATTGTGCATTGTAACATCTGTTCTAAATCGAATAAGCATACGAGTATTCTATGTCACAATAAAGGGAAATGACCTTTCCCTCTAGAACCAGATCTCTGCTGTCTTTCTAGGGAAATTTCCCACATTGATATACTCTTTTGAACTTTGGGAAATGCACTGTAGCCTACTGAAGGCTTTGTACCTAAACAGCAAAAACACAAAAAAAATTGAAAATACACAATAGTTATTAGGGCTGCATTATATAACTCAAATTTGGGCATCATGAAGGCAATTATGATGATGTTTCAGATTCTTTATGTAACAGAATGATAAACAAGTTGGTGGAATACAATGGCTTCCGAGTAATGTATTCCCTCTTTTCATTATTTAATCGTGCGCTCATTGAATCCATGTCTGGAAAACTAAACAGCTGAGAGGAGGAAGATGCCGCCCAGCATATCAATTGGTATTAAGCCCGAACTCCATGATCCACATGTGTTCACATGGGAGATTAATATGGGAAACCAATTTAAATATGTAAATGATGTTTGCATTTTCTTCTGTTTTACCCTTTTTACAGTGATCCTCTACAAATTATGAAGGGAATTGATTATCTCCTCCATGCTATAAAATCGATATGGGATAATCCAAAGTGTAGGGTGACTTTAGTTACTGGGTTTCCATTGCATTTCATGTATAAACTGTGAATGTTTTTTTTGGGGGGGGATTGGCGTTATAATAAATTATATATTAAAACAAGTTCTTGCTATTAATATTAATATACATGCAAATGGGAATTTTGCAAATATTTTTATAACTATTCTGATATGAAACCCTGAAAATTCTGCAGAGATTACTGGTGCCACTTCCAATCTACTCCTACAGAAGAAGTCTGCCTCCGATTATTACAGGAATTATCTCCTATGTCAACCACAAATTTTATGTTAGGCCGGCTTCACACTATGGTTTTCTGCTGTCAGGCTGTGTCCGGTGTTTTCCTGGATGCACGGGACACAGCCTGACAGCTCCAGAGAAAACAGAACCGTATGGTTCGTATGCCCTCCAATTCTACTTTTTGCCGGAATCAACAGTGCGTGCTGATCCTGAAATCTCAAGCGGAGCTCTCCAGGTGCTGAAGTTCAGCGCTGGCCTCCGCTGAACTACAGTACCCGGCGTCCGGTAGCCGGATCCGATTTTCTATCGGATCTGGTGCGATCCGGCACCCATAGCCTCCCATGTTATGGGGTGCTGAATCGCACCGCATCCGGCAGGATCCGATTTTGTCAGATATTTGCCCCGGACACAAAAATCCTGCAAGCTGCGATTTTGTGTCTGGGACAAAAATCGAATGCAGCCTGATGCTGCCAGACACGGAAGAAACCGGATGGCAAATCACTGCCATCTGGGCTCATCCGGCACCATAGGCATGCATTAGTACAAAATCGGGTCCGGGGCTGTCAGGTTCACACCAGACAGCCCCAGACCCGAAAAAATCGTGGTGTGAAGCCGGCCTTACTTACGGCTCCTTATAATTTCCATCTTTACATGTAATAGGATAAATAATAATTTGCTCATCGGAGGGTGACCAACTGCTGGGACCCATAAAGATCCTGAGAACTGGGGCTTTCCGTCTGATGAGATTGATGGGATATTTGGAGATTGCCTTTTCTGGACATCTTGTAAGAGTTCATGTTCCTGCCCCTGAAGCCACAACCCTGGTACCCTATCTATATATACTGTACAGAATGATAAGATAATGTTGATAATGTATATGGTAATGTTAGAGTATATTTGGGGTCATCTAGTGGCCGGTTCTATGTAGTACTCACAGATGTAAATATTAGAATCTGCTTAGCAACAGGATGACTGAAGGAAGAAAGGAAACAGCTAAGCAGTGGGGACAGCCCACAAGGGAAGGAGCCAGTCACAGGGAAAAGGCTGACTCCATCTTAGATGTTAGTTGGGGACTGATTAGTGAATAGATCAGACGTGCAAGTTGTTCACAACCTTGGACTGCAGCTAATGGGTGCGTGTTACCCAAAAAAAAGTAGTCTACCGATAGTAAAACTGTGTGAATCCTAATGAAGCAGCCAGACACATATATGGGTGGCAGATTAAGCCAGTTTGTGTCAGCAACAAGTGACCTCTACCACAGAAAGATCTACTGGAGAACGCATAGGCCTAGGCTAACAGGCCACTATGGTATCAAGCATGGGATGAAGGTAACCATCGTCGACAGTGCCATCGCTTCACATATGGTGAATCCCTGTAGGTGGGAAGATGAGGATCCATTGAGGATGGTAGTAACTTTCTCATGCGGACCGTGATGCTAGGCTGGGTGGAGGAGGAGTGAGATGGAAGATGGAAATAACTATAAGTAGAGGAAATAAATCCAGCATACCATACTTCGTTTGTTGAAATGCGGTGTTTTTATTGCTAGTAAAAAACTCTAAAAAAGGTAGACAGGTGAGGTTGTGTGCAAGGTACAAAAGCCAACGCGTTTCGATGCTTTAGGTCTTAAGCATGGCTATATATATAGCCATATATATATGTGTTATACATATATATGTAACAAACGGAGTTCAGTACGCTTGATTTATTTCCTCTACTTCTGTCTACAGCTCGGAGCCAGGGCGTAGCCGTGCAGACCCAAACGTTAGGAGCCAGGCACCGCATCCCCTCAGTGACCTATTCCCATCCCCCTTTCCTACCCTTGCTAATGGAAATAACTATAAAAGAAAGAATAGATTCCTTAACAAAATTATTAGTAAGTCCACCACATAAAAATGGTCTTTCAGTCTCTTCAGAGCCTTGGAATGATTGCTTCTTCTGCATTTCTCAGGGCTAATGCTCTTACTGCAGATACTACAGTGTACATGAATCTCCTATACTCCCCTCATAGTTCTGTGTCCTATATAATTGGTCTTAGGGCCCTTTCACATCAGCGTTTTTTGAAATTTGCGGCAGATGCGGTGAAAAAAACGCATCTGCCGCAATTACCGCATACCGGCTGCACTTGCGGCGTGGTTGCGGTAAACGCCATGCAAAGTATAGGCATACTTGTGGCAGGTGCGGCAAGTGCGGTTTTGTACTTGCGGCAGGTGCGGCAGCGAAAAAAAACGCGGCTGACCGCGTTTTTTTTCGCTGCCGCACCTGCGGCAAGTGCAAAACCGCACTTGCCGCACCTGCCGCAAGTACGCCTATACTTTGCATGGCGTTTACCGCAACTGCGCCGCAAGTGCAGCCGGTATGCGGTAATTGCGGCAGATGCGGTTTTTTCACCGCATCTGCCGCAAATTTCAAAAAACGCTGATGTTAAAGGGCCCTTAGCCTTGTCCTTTTCTCATAGAGTATACTCCTGTAGTTTTTCCTCTCTCTTATATCCGACTGATAACCGACATCTCAATTGTCTTTGATTTCTTGGTCATCACTCCCAAGCAGTGGGTTTGTTGTATTGGGGTCATGTTTGACACTGAACTTTCCTTTATCTCTTATATCCAATCACTCACTAGGTAACTTTACCTGCAATTTTAAAACACATCTAAAACTTGACCATTTCCCACAATTGAAACTACAAAAACACTTACTGTTGCTCTCATTCATTCTTGTCTGGATTACTGCATCTCTATCCTGATCAGTATCCCTCTAACCAAACTCTCTCCTTTCCATTCCATCCTTAATGCAGCAGCCAGGTTCATTTTTCTTTCCAGCTGTTTTACCAATGCCTCCACCTCGTGCCAGTCATTACACTGAGTGACCATCTGCTACAGGATACACAAACTAATCTCTCTCACCCACAAAACCCTCCATAATTCTGTATCTCCTATATATCATCTTTGTCTACCACCATACCTGGGTCCTCCATTCTGCAACTGATCTCAGACTAATATCACTTATAATTTGAACTTCCCACCTCCGTCTCCAAGATTACTCTTGTGCTGCGCCAGTCCACTGGAATGCACTGCCCAAAACAACATCTAGCCCCCATGTTTTTAAGTGTGCCTTTAAAATACATCTCTTTAGACATGCCTATCATCTCAATTAACTGACCTAACTTTCCCTTCTCCCCTTATCCATCCTTCTGAATGTTAATTACAACCTGCTCCTTCCTATTCATCTGTCACCACATCCTTCATAAAACCAATAGCACATAAGTGCATATAGACAGTACTGGCTGATGATTGGAGCATGTGGCCTCTTACGAAAAAACCCTATTTATCATCATGATGGCTGGTCCAGACATCTCAAGTATGTCCCATCTACTGTGTCCCCCTATTTCCTTATACATTGTAAGCTTTCAAGCAGAGCCCTGACCCCTCATGTAACCAGTGAACTATGTATTACTTTGCATTGTCTTTATTATTTATATTTTGCCCCTGGTTAATTGTAAAATGCTGTGGAATATGTCGGCGCTATATAAATAAAATGTATTATTATTAAATGAGTTGTCCACTACTTATATTGATAACCATCCCATGTGTAGGTCATTGATACCAGATGTGTGTGGGTTGGCACCTCAATCGATGCCCTGCTCCCTGGGCCGCTGGTGGCCACATGTTATCAGTTGAGCAGTTAAACAGCTCCGTCTACTGTTTGGTGTCTACAGTGGCATATAGCGCATCTACTCCCAATCTTGGGCAACTATATTTGTTGGTATATTTAAGATGTGTCATGTGCTAGGCTACGTGTCAAACAATCTATATTTTATGCACTGCCATATCTGATTAGGAAATCATATATTTATATTAATATTATTTGTCCAGTATTGGTACTGGTCCTCCAGTTACTAATCATCTTTGCTTTTAAACTCCCAACATGAAAGTCATTGGAGATTCTCCAAGCAGAGAATGAGTGGTCGCTGAGGTCACATGTGTGCTGCTCTTTGTGTTCACTTCTATAGAAGACAAGAAAACAGTTGATTATTGTCTATAAAGGAAAACGGAGAAAGCTGCCCTTATGTGGGTTCACCTCTCAATTATTTATTTGCCAGGATGCAGAAGAGAACTCCCAGATTTAGAAATGGGTTCAGGTCTCAATGGTACCCAAATAGATATTAGACATTTATGACATTTTCTGTGGATATACGCTAAATGTCTAAGATCGGAATACTCATTTAAGTGATGTTCAATATGTATACACATACAACTCTCCAAGATACAACGCAACATCGAAGTAGGTGTCCTGCTGGTACACAAGCCCTGGAGCCAAACAGAGGCAAATATAATAATAATTTAGCATAATAACAACATTATTATAATTATTATTATTTCTTATAACAAATGATCCTGCTCCCAAGTTAAAAAAACAGGTCCTAGTATTTATTGTTAGTGAGAAAAACATTACAGGCAGTGGCGTAACTACCATGTCCCGTGCTTACAGCCGGACGCCGTGAACGCGACACGAGAGGGAGGGAGGACGGGAAGTGGGAGAAGCCTCACTTCCTGCAGCTGTGCCCGCCCCTCCTCTTCTCTTCACTGCTGGAGCACAACGGCGCTCGCGGTAGGGGACCAATAGAGCTCCAAATATCCCACCAGCACCCCCCCCCCGCTCCTCACATGACGGGTGCAAACAAAACAGAGCACTGAAAATTCTGCTAGCACCCCCCCCCCTCCCCGCTCCTCACATGAGGGGCACCGGAGCAAATCCTGCACCGGGGCCCGCAGCAAGGTAGTTACGCAACTGATTACAGGGGTTGTCTGAAACTAAATTATTGATGACCTTTCCATCAATATGAGATTGGTGGAGGTCTGGCACCCAGCTCCCCAAACAATGGCCACTAAACAATGTAGGAAGCTTCGGTGGCCATTATGTACACTGCTTATCTCGAGCTACAGCAGGTTAGATGCCAGCTCATTGCTGGAGGTCCTGGGTGTTGAACCCAAAGGTGTTTTATATTAAACTCCAATCCAACAGATAGGTAGGCCATCAATAGCTTAGTCCTGGACAAGGACAACCCCTTTCATTTTTTCTATTTCCTGCTCTTCTACTTATATATGCTCAGAGCAGAGTGAAGGAAGATGTCCATGACTACATGTAGATACATAACTCTAAAAAGGAACACTGTATATAAAACAGTGGAATTTTTTTTGCATTGTTTTTTGTATTGGAACAATTAAAAATGACTGGTAAAAAATATACTGTACATGGTGTTTAAATCGATTGCACACAATTAGGAAAATATGGCTGCTTTTCTGCTACAGCTGTGCCACACCTAGGTTAAGTCTGATATTGCAGACTTCCTTTGAAGACAGTAGGGATAGGCTGCAATACCACTCACAACCAGAGTACATAGCCTTGCTGCTGTTTGGAAAAAGAACTTTAATCCTTGCATATATAAAGTCTCACCTGAGTGTGTCCGGCATTCTCCTTCCCTGATGAAGCTGGATATGTCGTCCTTACTAGTCCTTTGGGATCTTCACATGTTCCGGTTTTTGAAAATTCCTGACTATTTTGGCTCCAAACAAATTTTTCACTATCAGTCCTGGAAACCTTATTCGTTGTAATGACGGAACTGGCTGGAAATGAATTCCGATGATGACCTTTTGAAGTCTTCTGAGATTGACCTTCAAGACATTTTAGCTTTTTGGCACTTTTCAAAAACATACTATTGTCACCGCAGGAGAGGAGCTTGACTGGTGGTGGCAGCTTTTTATTGGAAAGTTGTAAGATACATGTCTGAATGTGACCATGGAAGGAAGATTTTGCCAAATATTCAGAATAATTTGGTTGAGAAGATCTCCACGTATTTTGTCCTCTAAGTTTCACTATAGCGTCTTTGTAGTTTTCGATGAGATCAGCGGCATGATTTCCAGCTGCTTCTTCACAGTTGATCTTTTTATTGTTATGGATTGTACACAGTATGGAGGCAGGGCTGTTAGTAGCAATTTGTTGTCCTTCACTTTGATCTGTGGAGATGTTGACCTTTTCTTCGGAAGCATTAGGTGATCTATCCAGCTTGTATCTGCTTGATACATTATCCGTGATACATAATAGTCTTTTTACTCTGCTGCCTTTTTCAGCAGCATTAATGTCTTTCGGAGATGTGGAATATTTCATTGTACAAGGTCCAGAGGATTTTGTTTTTGATTTATCTTCTTGGACGTTATTGGTGCTTTTTAATATAGAACTGTCGAGGATATTGGCGAAGGATATTACATTATCAGCTGTTTTACACTTGGCAGTGGACATCTTAACGTATAACTTTGGTGATATAATGAAGCTATTCACTTTGAGATGATTGCATCTCCATTTAGGTGATCCAGATGAGCGAGTTAAAAGTTCGTCTTCTTACAGTCCGAAAACATATGGATAGTAAAAAAATGAGACAATATGTTATATTTTTAAAGTGGAAATTAAAGGTGTTGACTATAGCATGACATTATTACAAGTTGGTTACATGTTCACTTGTATTCGAAAGTAACAAAAGTTGATGGAACGCAAAGGCTATAGTCCCATGCTGAAGAAATTAACCTCTGTGGATTTAATCAGAAATGTGCTTGTCGTAGTTGTGGATTTTCCCTTGCTGTGCTGTTCTTCCCCAGAAATGACACCTTTCACTCTCTCCTCAGTCCTAAAGTGCAGGCCTCCATCACTGACCTCTGTGCTGATGATCTGGCTTCTTACTTCACCAAGAAAATAGAAAACATCCATCAGGAAATCAACTCTCAACCTCAAAGCGCTGTTACTCCCATCCCTCCTCACATCTCCTCTGGCTCACTCTTCACATTTGACCCAGTCACAGAAGAAGTCTCCAGGCTCCCCTCCTTTCATCCCACTACATGCACCACTGATCCCATCCCCTCACACCTACTCCAGTCTTTCTCTCCAATGGTCACGGCTCACCTAACTGACTCGCACCATGCGGGCTGTGGGGTACTTGGAGTCGGGTCAGTGAGCAGTGCTGGGATGTCACGGTGGCATGACCCAGCCCATGGCCTCGGAGCGGTCTATCAAAAGGGGATGGAGGTCTTCTTTGGGGATTGGTGGTGAGGGAATGTGTTTTTAGGGAGAGGAGTACCAGACTTGGGGATGCTTATTCACGTGACGCCACCCGTGGGTTGCGGCTAGTGATGGCCGCCGCTGCTACACAGTTCCACTGGGGTTGGTGACATGGAAGCTTAGTTGGAAAGTCCTCCATGGGTAGGGCTGACCCAAGGGCAGCAGATGTTACCTGAGTGAGTTGGTGCTGATGTTATGTGACCTCGTGTTGTGGATTACCACCAGAGCTGCAATATTATGTTTGGGGATAATAAATGGGTAAAAGAGGGTGTCTGTGTTTTTTATTTCAAACAAAGGATTTTTTCCCTGTGACTGTGCTATTAAACTATTTACTTACAGGACTGGTAATGTGGGGGTCTCATAGAGGCCTGAACATCACCAATCCAGTGCTTGATGTCAGCTGTCAACTCACAGCTGTCATTAACCCCTTATTTTACCTCAATTGCGCTGCACCAGGGCAATCAGGAACTACCGAGTAAGCGCCAAATTTGGCGTATCTAAGGGATGTGCCAAATCTGGGGTGGCTGTGGGCTGCTCTTCCTAGCCTGGGGGCCCAATAAATGTGGGTGACAAAATCAACCCCCAGCCGCATAAAATATTTTCTTCGACGAGTATCAAAATGGGGGGGTCACCAGGTCATTTTCTTAAATTATTTATTTAAACAAATTTTAAAAAATGCTCGGGGTCCCCCATATTTTGATACACAGCCAACATAACACACATGGCTGGTGGCTGCAGCTCTCAGCCACTTGCTTTATCTGTGCTCGAGATCACAAGTACGGGGAATATTATGCTGTTTTTTTTTAATTATTTATTTTTACACTAATATGACAGCACACTAATGTGTATGTCATCTAATCACAGACACCATCACAGAAGGCATCTGACTGCAACCAATGACAGATGCTGTCACAGAGGGTGGGCGGGAGCAATGCAGTGAATGTTAGAGTCTTAACAAGCAGACCCAGAAGCAAGTGTGAGAGCTGCATTGAAGTGCAGTAAGTATGATTTAACTGATTAATCACCATTTTGCTTCGTTTTGCAGCCCCCTAGCCACCTTTTTATAGCTTGAGTCCCAATAGACGTATATGGGGTTCTGGCTCAAGTTCTGGGCCAAGTCCAGTCCCGAACCCAAATCCAGACTTTTTTTAAAGTCTGTCCGGAAGCGCCAAACAGAAACCTCTGCGGATTCGACCATCTTTAGTTGTCATCATTGCATGCAAAATATACTCATGAACTTCATTACATATTGGCCCCAATTCACTACAGGCTGAAGGGGAATGATGGAGTCAGACGCTCATTGTGCACAAACCCTATTGTAGTTAGGCTCATCATGAATTATATGAGCTGTGGCATCATGACCTCGTTTCGATCTATCTCATACGCAAAAGTTGCAAAAATATTTGCGTAACCTTGAACTGCACAAAAATTTGGTGACTTATCAAAGTGTATTAAGTAAGATTTACAGCAAAAAAAAGTTTGTTGAATCAGGACCTTAACATGGTAGTATAGTAGTGGTATCCAGAACATCCAGTAATTTATGGTGAATGCTGAGCTCAGGTTTGAGGTAAAGTTTGTGTAAGGGCCCTTTCACATCAGCGTTTTTCGTAATTCGCGGCAGATGCGGTGAAAAAACCGCATCTGCCGCGTTTGCCGCATAACGGTTCCACTTGCGGCACGGTTGCGGTTTTTTCCATAGGAAGTATAGGGGGACTTGCGGCAGATGCGGCAAGTGCGGTATTGCACTTGCGGCAGGTGCGGCAGAGAAAAAAACCGCGGCTTACTGCGGTTTTTTTCGCTGCCGCACCTGCCGCAAGTGCAATACCGCACTTGCCGCATCTGCCGCAAGTCCCCCTATACTTCCTATGGAAAAAACCGCAACCCTGCCGCAAGTGGAACCGTTATGCGGCAAACGCGGCAGATGCGGTTTTTTCACCGCATCTGCCGCGAATTACGAAAAACGCTGATGTGAAAGGGCCCTAACAAAACAATTTAGCAACCAATTCTTCACCTAGTTTTGCTTTTCTTAATACGTTTCTATTGTTTTTATTGAAGACAATGTAAATCTTTTCTGTTTGTTCACATTATAACAGAGAATACTTGGAAATGCATGGGATTTATTGTTCAAATTGAAATTGTAATATTACAACATAATTGCTACTAATATAATAATCTGAAGACATTTTAACACATAACCCTATTCACCAACAAAGTGGCAAATTGCTTTTTTTGTTCGGAAGAGTAATTAAACTTCAAAGCGAAGACATTGCTAATTCTCTAATAAAGATGCAAATTAAAAGAATGACTTGTGTAGCAGATTGGTATGATAAATTATGGTAAAATTCCCTACAGGCAGAAATAATTTCATAAAACAAAGGAACGTAAAACTAACACTGCAGATATCAATTAGTGGAATCAGGAAAAGAATGGTCATTTTCTAATAAATGTTTTCCCTGCGCTCCTGAGACTAGAGAATTGGCACATCTATTATAGGATTACAGGATTTGAGGTGGTACCAGCTTCAATTGAGAAATTGGAACCTTTTAGTATCTACATTTCTGGTTATAATCTCTAAGGACAAGTGAGATCCATCTTAATAAAAATTAAACTACAGTATAAATTAAAAATGATCATTTAGACCAATGGCTGTATATAATGTATGTATGTACCCAGTATTGGCAACACACATTAGGGAGTTAAAGCATCTAAGTAGCTCATCACATTCATGTGTCATCATTCCGGTTGCTCCCAGGGTCAGGTACCTTCACTGGCTCATGGTAAGTCAAAGTGCTAAGCCATTGTTTGGTCACAATAGTTCTCTAAGGGACCCTTCTCTCATCTATTACGGCCTCAGTGGTAGATTTATTTGGTTCCTAAACTCTTCAGTTGTGTTTCTTTTTGGTTTGGTTCAGACATTGCTAGTCTACTTGAGCTTGTCCACAGTTTGCTGTGTATCTTTACAGTCACTGTTTCTGTATGACCTCTGTCTGCTTTGACATATGCTTGTCTGACTGTGATTCCTGTATTCTGGGGACACTCTATGGGAAATATCTGACCCCATTGTGGGGGTTAAAGGTGATGAGCTCATAGTCCATAATACTCTGCTTCATGATTTTGCTTGAAGGGGTTTTCCAGGACTTTAACATTGATTCTTTATCTTTAGGATAGGTCATCAATGCGTGAGGGTTGCTCGGTGTGGTAGCTGTAGGCTATTGAAAGTGCCCTAGTACTCCTTAAGTAAGGGGGGTTGTGGTGGTACTGGCTGGGTGCATGGACTTTTTCGTGTAGATCATACCTTTTGATAGGCCGCCTGTCACCATTACTTCTGAGGAACCGGGACTGGTCTGCTAGAGAGTCAGTGACAAAGACTTAGGACTCTTTCTCAACAGTGTCTTACTGAACATTAGGCAAAGTTATTTTAGCAGAATTTTATGTGTGTAACAGCAAGCACATAACTTAAGTACATTCTTTACAGAACAATTCACCTTAGAGCACACTTCATTTCTACATTTCTCCTTACCCATTGGAACCACTGATGTTTTAAGTTCAAACTCTTCTACCTAGACATTAAGTCCCTATTGGCTCATGGGCCTCACACCCAGAGGGAGTCATTCTCCAAACAATTCGACCAAATGACCAAGACTATATTCTTTGTTGTTTCTCGTAGCGACCTGTTTGGCCAGGTGTATGTTAAGTGTCCCCCGAAAGACTTATACTTCAGGAGTCAGTCTGTTCTTGGACAGAGATAGATGCTAAAGCTGGCCTTCAGTGTGTCTGAACGGTTTCTTACACTGTGTGCAGAATTATTAGGCAAATGAATATTTTGATCACATGATACTTTTTAGACATGTTGTCCTACTACAAGCTGTATAGGCTTGAGAGCCAACTAACAATTAAGTAAATCAGGTGATGTGCATCTCTGTAATGAGGAGGGGTGTGGTGTAATGACATCAACATCCTATATAAGGTGTGCTTAATTATTAGGCAAATGAGTATTTTGATCACATGATACTTTTTATACATGTTGTCCTACTCTGAGCTGTATAGGCTTGAGAGTCAACTACCAATTAAGTAAATCAGGTGATGTGCATCTCTAATAAGGAGGGGTGTGGTGTAATGACATCAACACCCTATATAAGGTGTGCTTAATTATTAGGCAACTTATTTTCCGTTGGCAAAATGGGTCAGAAGAGAGATTTGACGGGCTCTGAAAAGTCCAAAATTGTGAGATGTCTTGCAGAGGGATGCAGCAGTCTTGAAATTGCCAAAAGTTTGAAGCGTGATCACCGAACAATCAAGCGTTTCATGGCAAATAGCCAACAGGGATTGCAAGAAGCGTGTTGGGCAAAAAAGGCGCAAAATAAACTGCCCATGAATTGAGGAAAATCAAGCGTGAAGTTGCCAAGATGCCATTTGCCACCAGTTTTGCAATATTTCAGAGCTGCAACGTTACTGGAGTATCAAAAAGCACAAGGTGTGCTATACTCTGGGACATGGCCAAGGTAAAAAAAGGCTGAAAAATGACCACCTCTGAACAAGAAACGTTACATAAAACGTCAAGACTGGGCCAAGAAATATCTTAAGACTAATTTTTCAAAGGTTTTATTGGGTGATGACATGAGAGTGACTCTTAATGGGCCAGATGGATGGGCCAGAGGCTGGATCAGTAAAGGGCAGCTCCACTCCGACTCAGACTCCAGTAAGGTGGAGGTGGGGTACTGGTATGGGCTGGTATCATTAAAGGATAGAGTGAAGCTCAACTCCTGGACCTACTGCCAGTTTCCGGAAGACAACTTCTTCAAGCAGTGGTACAGGAAGAAGTCGGTATCATTCAAGAAAAACATGATTTTCATGCAGGACAATGCTCCATCACATGCATCCAACAACTCCACAGCGTGGCTGGCCAATAAAAGACTAAAAGAAAAAAAAATAATGACATGTCCCCCTTGTTCACCTGATCTGAACTCCATAGAGAACCTGTGGTCCCTCATAAAATGTGAGATCTACAGGGAGGGAAAACAGTGCACCTCTCGGAACAGTGTCTGGGAGGCTGTGGTGGCTGCTGCACGCAATGTTGATCGTAAACAGATCAAGCAACTGACAGATTCTATGGATGGAAGGCTGTTGAGTGTCATTATAAAGGGACCCTCCAAACGCGACATGGTGTCCGCTAACAATTTGAATGGAAAATGAGCTCAAATTGTTAGCGGACACCATGTCGGAGGGTCCCTGTGTGTCTCCACATTGGAGCTCCCCCACAGGTGACCCCATTTTGGAAACTAGACCCCCAAAGGAACATATCTAGATGCATAGTGAGCACTTTGAACCCCCAGGTGCTTCACAAATTGATCCGTAAAAATGAAAAAAGAATTTTTTTGTGGAAAAAAAAGTGCCTTTTCATTTTTATGGATGAATTTATGAAGCATCTAGGGGGTTCAAAGTGCTCACTATGCATCTAGATACGTTCCTTAGGGGGTCTAGTTTCCAAAATGGGGTCACTTGTGGGGGAGCTCCAGTGTGGAGACACACAGGGGCTCTCCATACGCAACATGGTGTCCACTAACAATTGAAATTGTTAGCGGACACCATGTAGGATACGAAGAGCCCCTATGTGCCTAAACATTGGAGCTCCCCACAAGTGACCCCATTTTGGAAACTAGACCACCCAAGGAACGTATCTAGATGCATAGTGAGCACTTTGAACCCCCGGGTGCTTCACAAATTGATCTGTAAAAATGAAAAAAGAAATTTTTTGTGGAAAAAAAAGTGCTTTTTCATTTTTATGGATGAATTTGTGAAGCATCTTGGGGTTCAAAGTGCTCACTAATCATCTAGATACATTCCTTAGGGGATCTAGTTTCCAAAATGGGGTAACTTGTGGGGGAGCTCCAATGTTCAGGCACACAGGGAGGGGCTCTCCATACCCGACATGGTTTCCACTAACAATTGGAGCTAATTTTCCATTGAAATTGTTAGCGGACACCATGTCGCATATGGAGAATCCGTGTGCCACCAGCACAAGGGCAACTGGAAGAGTTGGGGTACAGCACCAGAAAATGCCGCCTCTAATGAATGCGCTATTTTCTTGGGTGGCTGTGGGTTGCAATTTGCAGCGTGGAGGACCCACAACATTTGGGTCTCTCCAAGCTGAGGATTCCAGTCAGCCAGCTGCCAAGTTGTACCTACCTGGCTACCAAAAATACAACAAAGGCCTTTTTTTTATTTCTAGAACTAATTCTAGAAAAAAAAAAGATGACGTAGGGCTCCACCATATTTTTGGCCCAGCCAGGTACAACTAGGCAGCTGGGGGCTGGAATCCTCAGCATGGAAAGGCCCAAGCGTTCTGGGCCCCCCATGCTGCGAATTGCAGCCCACAGCTGCCCCAGAAAATGGCGCATTAATTGAAGCACCATCTTCTGGCGCTGTACCCATGCTCTTCCAGTTGCCCTGGTGCCGGTGGCAAACTGGGTAATAAAGGGGTTAATGCCAGCTTTTTATTGGCAGCTGGCACTAAGTCCGAGATTCATAATATTGGGCCAATGTTAGACCCGCCATTAGGAGTCTCTGGTAAGTAGTCAATAAATACACACAAGAGAAAAATATTTTTATTTGAAAAAAAAACACAAACAAAATTCAGACTCCATCTTTATTATAAAAAGATCTGACATAGTCCATAACGAAGGTCCCACGACGCTCGATCGCCTCCGACGTAGTCCACAACGGAGGTCCCACGACGCTCGATCGCCTCTGCTCAATCCAGAGACTACAGCAAGGGATCAAGTGTCCTCTTCCTACAGTCTCTGGGGTCACAGATATGGTGCACTGTATGACAATGATCTGTCATACAGTGCACCATGACTATGATCCCAGAGACTACAACAAGAGGACACTTGATCCCTTGTTGCACCCATCCATCCACCTATGCACCCATCATCCACGCACGCACACATTCACACATGCACATCCACCCATGCAATCTGACATCCACGCATGCTGACATCCACGCATGCTGACATCCACGCACGCACACATCTACGCACGCACATCCACGCATGCTGACATCCAAGCACGCACCACATCCACACACATCCGCGCACGATGACATCCGCGCATGGTGACATTCACACACGCACATCCACGTACGCACATCCACGCACGCACATCCACGCACACACATCCATGCACGCTGACATCCATGCACGCACATCCACATACGCATCCACGCACGCTGACATCCACGCATGCTGACATCCACGCACGCACACATCCACACACGCACATCCACGCACGCACACATCCATACACGCACATCCACACATGCTGACATCCATGCACGCACATCCACATCCACACACATCCGCGCATGGTGACATTCACGCACGCACATCCACGCATGCTGACATCCACATACACACATCCACGCACTCCATGCACACACACATCCACGCACACACATCCACACACGCATCCACGCATGCTGACATCCACACACGCACATCCACGCACGTACACCCACACATGCACATCCACGCATGCACACCCACACACACATCCGCGCACTCGTCCACGCACACATCCATCCATGCACACGTCTACGCACACACACGTCTACACAGGTTCACGCACGCTCACGTACGCTCACATCCACGCACGCTCATGTACGCTCACGTCCATGCACACATCTGCGCACACATCCATGCACGCACGCTCGCATCCACGCACGCTCACATCCACGCACACATCCATCCATGCACACATCCACGCACACGTCTACGCACACACACTCACGTCCACGCACGCTCATGTACGCCCACGCACGCTCATGTACGCCCACGTCCACGCACGCACACGTCCATGCATGCACCTATCCATCTATCCATTCATCATCCATCCATCATCCATCCATCAATACATACATACATACATACACACACATACATACATACATACATACACACACACACACATACATACATACTTACCTCCCTCTCGATCCACCGATGAGGAGGAGGCTGGGAGAGGAGGCGGGGCCCACCACCGGAGCAGAAGAGGCGCAGCGGCGGGTGCACCGGTGGGTGCAGCCCGCCGGATGAGGTGAGGGGAGGGGCAGCACACAGGGCCTGGAGGTGGGGGCTGCCTGGGGGGGTTACTGCAGCAGGGGACCAGGCACTGTGGCCGGCGGGCGCACCCATGGGTGCAGCCCGCCGGCATATACATGATAATAGAGGGGGGTGGGCGATTGGAGGGGATGGGGGGGGGCTCTGTAAGCGTCCTGGAGTGGGAGGGGGGTGAGGAGGGGTGGGCACTTGCTGATCCGCCCCTCCAGATCTGATTGGAGAGCTCCAATCAGATCTGGAGGGGTGAATCCCTATGATTCCCTCCAATCGGCAGTTTCACTTTTAAACTGCCGATCAGATGGGTCCTGGGCATGGAGGGGTTAATCCACCCCCTGTGGGGTCAACTACAGCAGCATCTGTGACACCTGAGTGACCCCACTCACAGGAGCTGCAGCAGCTCAAATCTGCCAGGACGTTGTACAACGTCCTGTGTCGGGAACGGGCCGAAAGACAGGACGTTGTACAACGTCCTATGTCGGGAAGGGGTTAAATATACCATTCCCTCTCTACACTAATACATAGTGTTTTTTTGTATTTTTTGCTCTGATGACTTTTTGTGTGAATACCTCAGTGCATGCTGAGATACTCATACAGAACATCAACAGAACAGGGAAGGAGAGGCTGCAGTCACTTTCACAGCCTCTGCTCCTCCATGAAATAAAGCATCACCTTAGTGATGCTGGTTTCATGGGCAGGACTGTCACTGTTGAGTACACAAGTGTCTTTCTAGAGCAGGGACTCCAGCTGCCCCTTTCCCCTAATGGCAGTGCACGGTTTCAGCCTCCCCTTTATCCCTCCACACAGCCCCCCTATGCAGTGTCTCACCCCCTGTGCCCTGTGAGATAGGCACAATGTCCCGACTGATGTCTGCTTATGAATGGTGATAAGCGACATCAGAGAAGTGTCTATACTAGTGATGCAGGAGATCAGCATCACCACGTAACTGACATCATTGGTCTTTGCTGGGTTGGATTATGCATAGTGATAAACTGGGAGCTCCCACTTATGTCAGTTGTGGGACTGCGTTGATCTCCTGCACTGTTCGTATAGACCCTTCTCTGACATCCGGGACATCGGTCTGGGAGAGAGTGCTAATCGCGCAGAGGGCAAGACAATGAATGGGGGGAGGGCTGAGACAGCACACTGCAAGCAGGTGGAAGGGGGGGCTGGAGACCCTGCACTAAGACTCACGTGGACACAACATTGACAGCCCCGTCCCTGAAACCAGCATCATTAATGTGACGCTTTGTTTCATGGAGGAGCAGAGGCTGTGGAATTGACTGCAGATTCTCCCCTGCTCTGACAACGTTCTGTCCGAGTATCCCAGCATACACTGGGGCACTCACACAAATCATCCTTACAGCAGGAAATTCAAAAAATAACAAAGCAGCTGTTAGATAGTGTAGAGAAGGAATTAGTCTATTAGAAAACTGCTTAGACTACAGGAATAAATTAGATAGCAGGTTAGGAGAAAAATGCGTGGCCTTAGACTAACCCTTTACCAATTGTTTGCCTTTCAAGAACAAGCTTTGTATATTATTAAACACTATATTTACATTAGTACATCTTATGTCTATTTAACCCCTTCATGACCTTGCCATTTTTTGCAATTCTGACCAGTGTCCCTTTATGAGGTTATAACTCGGGAACGCTTCAACGGATCCTAGCGATTCTGAGATTGTTTTTTCGTGACATATTGGGCTTCATGTTAGTATTAAATTTAGGTCGATAATTTTTGCGTTTATTTGTGAAAAAATCCAAAATATGGCAAAAATTTTGAACATTTTGCAATTTTCAAATTTTGAATTTTTCTTCTGGTAAACCAGAGAGTTATGTGACACAAAATAGTTATGAAATAATATTTCCCACATGTCTACTTTACATCAGCACAATTTTGGAAAAAAAAAAAAATTTTGTTAGGAAGTTATAAGGGTTCAAAGTTCATGAGCAATTTTTCATTTTTCCACCAAAATTTACAAAACCATTTTTTTTAGTGACCACATCCCATTTGAAGTTCCTTTGAGGGGTGTACATGACAGAAAACGCCCAAAAGTGACACCATTCCAAAAACTGCACCCCTCAAGCTACTCAAAACTACATTCAAGAAGATTATTAACCCTTCAGATGCTTCACAGGAACTAAGCAAATTGGAAACAAAAAAATGGATATTTTAATTTTTCTAACAAAAATGTTCTTTTATCCTCAATTTTTTCATTTTCACATGGGCAACAAGATAAAATGGATCCTAAAATGTGTTGGGCAATTTCTCCTGAGTACATCGATACCACATATGTGATCATAAACCACGGTTTGGACGCACGGCAGGGCTCTGAAGGGAAAGAGCGCAATTTGACTTTTGGAGCTAATTTTCCATTCAAAAAGTGAAATGGCGCTGCTTCACTTCTGAGCCCTGCTGCGTGCCAAAACAGTGGTTTATGACCACATATGAGGTATCGGTGTACTCAGGAGAAATTGCCCAACAAATTTTAGAATGAATTTTATCCTGTTATCCATGTGAAAATGAAAGAATTGAGGCTAAAAGAACATTTTTGTGAAAAAAAAGTACTTTTTCCATATTCACAGATCAATTTGTAAAGCATGTGGGGGTTCAATATGCTCACCACTCATCTAGATAAGTTCCCTTGGGGGTCTAGTTTCCAAAATGGGGTCACTTGTGGGGGAGCTCCAAAGTTTAGGCACACAGGGGCTCTCCAAACGCGACATGGTGTCCGCTAACAATTTGAATGGAAAATCACCTCAAATTGTTAGCGGACACCATATCGCATTTGGAGAGCCCCTGTGTGCCTAAACATTGGGGCTCCACCACAAGTGACCCGATTTTGTAAACTAGACCCCCCAGGGAACATATCTAGAAGCATTGTGAGCACTTTGAACCCGCAGGTGCTTCACAAATTGATCCGTAAAAATTAAAAAGTACTTTTTTTCCACAAAAAGTTTTTTTTTTCATTTTCATGAATTAATTTGTGAAGAACCTGGGGGTTCAATATGCTCACCACCCATCTAGATATGTTCCCTGGGGGTCTAGTTTCCAAAATGGGGTCACTTGTGGGGGAGCTCCAAAGTTTAGGCACACAGGGGCTCACCAAACGCGACATGGTGTCCGCTAACAATTTGAATGGAAAATCAGCTCAAATTGTTAGCGGACACCATGTCGCATTTGGAGAGCTCCTGTGTGCCTAAACATTTGAGCTCCCCCAGAACTGACCCCATTTTGGAAACTAGACCCCCCAGGGAACATATCTAGATGCATAGTGAGCACTTTGAACCCCCAGGTGCTTCACAAATTGATCCGTACAAATTAAAAAAGAAAATTTGTGTGAAAAAAAAGTTTTTTTTACCTTATTAAGGATCAGTTTGTGAAGCATCTGGGGATTCAATGTGCTCACTATGCATCTAGATAGGTTCCCTGGGGGGTCTAGTTTCCAAAATGGGGTCACTTGTGGGGGAGCTCCAATGTTTAGGCACACAGGGGCTCTCCACACTCAACCTGGTGTTTGCCAACAATTGGAATGGTTAGCGGACACCAGGTCGCGTATGGAGAGCCCCTGTGTGCCTAAACATTTGAGCTCCCCCACAAGTGACCCCATTTTGGAAACTAGACCCCCCCAGGGAACATATCTAGATGCACAGTGAGCACTTTGAACCCCCATGTGCTTCACAAATTGAGACGTATAAATGAATAAAGAAACTTTTTGTGAAAAAACATACTAGTCTAGTAGTTAAAATTCGCAGCATAGGGGACCCAATACATTTGGGTCTCTCCATGCTGAGGATTCCAGCCCCCTAGCTGCCATGTTGTATCTGGCTGGCAACCAAAAATACGGCAAAGCTCCATGTCATTTTATTTGTAGAATTTAAAAAAAAAAATGACATGGGGCTCTGCCATATTTTTGGTCCAGCCAGGTACAACTTGGCAGCTACGGACTGCCACCAGCCACCAGCTGCCTCGTCATACCTGGCTGGAACCAAAAATACAGCCAGGTACAACTAGGCAGCTGGGGGCTGGAATCCTCAGCATAGAGAGGCCCAAGCGTTCTGGGCCCCCCATGCTGCGAATTGCAGCCCGCAGCTGCCCCAGAAAATGGCGCATTCATTGAAGCACCATTTTCTGGCGCTGTACCCACGCTCTTCCAGTTGCCCTGGTACCGGTGGCTAACTGGGTAATAAAGGGGTTAATGCCAGCTTTTTATTGGCAGCTGGCACTAAGCCCGAGATTCATAATATAGGGCCAATGTTAGACCCGCCATTAGGAATCTCTAGTACGGTAAATAGTCAATAAATACACACAGAGAAAAATCTTTTTATTTGAAAAAAAAACACAGACACAATTCGGACTCCATCTTTATTATAAAAAGATCCGACGTAGTCCACAACGAAGGTCCCACGACGCCCGATCGCTCTGACGTAGTCCACAACGAAGGTCCCACGCCGCTCGATCGCCTTTGCTTTCAGATCGCTACTCTGGAGCCCAACCCGCCAGCATGGTGATCGAGCTGCAGAAAGTGATATGACACCCCGGGCGCAGTGACCCACTATGTGCATCACTGCGCCTGGGCTGCCAGATAGCTTTCCGCAGCTCGATCCCCATGCATGGGGATCGAGCTGCGGAAAGCGATCTGGCAGCACAGGCGCATTGACCCACTATGTGCATCACTGCGTCCGGGCTGTCAGATCGCTTTCTGCAGCTCGATGCCCATGCAGTGAGATCGGGATCCTCAGGATCTAGCTGTAGAAAGTGATCTGGCAGCTCCAGCACAGAGCTGTCAGATCCGGAGGTGGTGAAGAGGAGGAGGAGGAGCGGGACGCAGTGGAGACAGAGCGGCCGCCAGAGGGGTGAGTGGGAGAGGCGATCGCCACTCCGGTGATCAGGGGGGGCAGGAAGGGGGAAGAGGGGGGGTGACATTTGAAGTAAGGGGGCACTTAGGAGGAAGCGGGGGCAGGCAGGAGGAAGTGGGGGCAGGCAGGAGGAGGCGGGCGGCAGGAAGAGGAAGCGGGCGGCAGGGACAAGAAGCAGGCGGCAGGAAAAGGAATCGGGGGGGTAAGAAAGATGAAGAGGGGGCAGGAAAAAGGTGGGGGGCAGTTAGAGGATGACAGGGGAGAAGATTGGAGGGTAGGGATAGCAGCGGCAGGCAGGGAAGCATTACAGGCGCGGTGATTTTCACTTTCACTTTTGAGTGCCAATCACCGCGCCTGTAGCCGGGGGGGTGGGGGTGGGGGCAAATCGACCCCCCCTGGGGTGTTGTACAACTCCCCATGTACCTGCAGGCCGAGTGACAGGTCAGTGACACCCTCACTCGACCTGCAGGAGCCCGATCATTCCATGGCCCAGGGGGTGGGCCAAGGGTCTGGAAGGGTTAATACATATCTTTTCTCTACATCTTATATATTATTCCTATCTTTTTTTTTAAACCAATAACTTTTTATTGAAAATTTTTCCATTAACCTATACATCGGAGAAAATCACAACCAGTGCATGAAAATGAAAATTTACAGACCGTCACAATTACATTACAAAGTATAGGATCACCGGTCCGACTTTATAAACCTTCAAACAAAGGGGGGGGAAGGATTAACAGCATAGGGAGGGGGACAAGGAAAGAGGGATGAGGAGTAGGGTGCTGTAAAATCTCGTAGTCAATGTTAATATCATGCATCAGAGCTTTACAATAAAAGAATGTTCAGGAAACAAAAAAATGTACAGCAAAATAGGGCTCAAGTGTTACCGCTGAGAAAATAGAGAGACTCAGCTGACACCAGACACTGTGTTATAGTTAGAAGTTAGCCAGGGGTCCCACCATTGAGAGATCTTATTTTTCCTTTTGATATTGTGCGCAAAGAAAAATTCATACTACAGGTGTACATTTATTCGGGAAAGTAACTCTTCTTGAGTCGGAGTGGATGAAGATCTCCGGTGCTTAGCGACACACTGTTGGGCAGCTATTACAATGTTAATAACTATTGGGCGCAGTGGAGAGGGCCATTCAGTCAAACCCAAGCCAAAATAGGCCAAGGAGGAATCCAAGGAAAAGGTAATTCCTGTCACAGATATAATTATCGCTTCCACAATATTCCAAAACTTCTGAATGTGTGGACATTCCCACCACATGTGTTGTATAGTGCCTATTTGATTACAGTTCTTCCAACATAGTGGTGATGTAGACTCATTTTGTCTTAAATTTTGCCACTTTTATCGGAGATAAGTACCAATCCAACTGCAAATTCCTCGCCTGCTCCAAATGGTTTATACAGGTGGAGTACCTAGCCGCATGTGTAGAAGCCAGCTGCCACTGCTCCAGAGTAGATGAGAAAGAGAGGCGGCCCTCCCACTTCAGCATATAAGAGAGTTTAGCTTTGCCTTTGAGGAGTAAAAGTGCTCTATAAGTGGTAGCCACTCCGTGATTATTGGAGGACTGCGATTTAAAAAACCTCTGTAAAGCCTCATCCGGAGCAGTGACATCATCGCGTGGAAGTTGAATAGAGGAAAGATAGTGTCTGAGTTGGAGATAGCGAAAAAAGGTTGAATTTGGTAAGTGATATAAATTTGCTTATGAAGAAAATGGCATTATTCCGTGTTGGTCCAACACCTGACTCAGCAGGAGAATGCCCTGGGTTTTCCACAGTGAGAGGGAAAGAGACTCCACTGAATTTTCTATTGCAGTTAAAGTTTTGTGGCGGTATAAAAATGGAACCAGATTTCTGCTTACCTGGGACCAAATACGTAAGAGTGCGGTCATGGATCCCAAATAAGATCCAGAAGCAGAGAACTGAAGGAGATTAATTTCTAATAGTAGCTTGGTGGAATTGGGGGGGGGCTAGAAATCGCTCAATCTGCATCCAGAGAGCGGATGGCGAATCATCCCACCATGTTTTGGCAGCTGCCAAGTGCACCGCTTTGTAATTAGAAAGGATGTCAGGAACACACATACCACCTAATCTGTAAGGGAGAGTAAGGATGTTAGTCCCTATACGATGGGGCCTGTTACTCCAATTGAAACCTCCTAAGGTGGACTGAAAGAGATTTAAATATTTTCTTGGGAAGACAAGGGGCAAGCATCGTAAAATGTATAATATTATGGGCAAATAAGCGATCTGCACCAGAAGCACTAGACTGGGTTGGGTTACCTTTGGAGAGAAAAAAGGCTCCCATATCACCCGACGGGCATGGTTCAAGAAGCGGGGCAGCGCAAGGAGGAAGGAGTGCGCAGAGGTAGAACAGAGTGTGTATAGAGAAGGAATATCACCGGAGCATCAGAGCGTCACTGCCTACTGCCAGGACCACCCGGTCCTCTACCTTAGCTGAAACAACTGCATACCCTGTAAGACTGCAGATTACCGGAGTAAAGTACCCATGCAGAGTGAGTGACTGTGTTTCTTCCTGGTGAACGGAGGTAATTCTGCATTGCAAAACAGAGACTGTGCTGCCCTATTCCTACCGCACTACCCTTTTCCACCATTATACCTTTACAGCCCCGGGGACCCCGCTCTTCTTGTAGAGAGCCACAACACCTAGCTGCCGCCCATCGCCCTGGAGGTCTCCGCAGTGCCGGTGCCATCACCGGATCTACAGGTGGCGTCACAACATTAACCTATAAACTTTTATCCTTGTAAATATACCCCTTTTTGTTGTCACCGCAAAGGAACAGGCTTGGGCACCGACAACCCGTGACATCCACCGTACCCAAACGCCCGTACTTGAGTATCCCAGACCCTTGTGGGCCAGACAATAACACAGTTGGTGTCTTCAGTGGCAGGAACATGTGATAGTAGGTCATCCTCTTAAAAATGTCTGATAGGTGGGGGTGTAACACACATCACTCTGCCGATCAGCTGTTCCCAGTACTATAAGTTGCCAGAACTACTTATTTGCGGAGCTCCACAGAACAGCTCCATTAACTATATAGTGACTCATCCAAAGGAAGGCACATAGTCGAAACGTATGTCAAGCATTTGACATTGCAATTCCAGAGGTATATATTCTTATTAGTTTACTTTTGGTATGGTTACCATATTGTCTTGACTATTGTTATATTTGTGGTGGTGAAATCTTTATATGGCTCTGCTGTTCTGCATTCATGGCATTTTTTTAAACAATCAGGTATATTATTACACCACACTAACTTTTGGTGTTTCCTGGCACCATCCATTGGATGATTCACATTTTTTAATCTGTATTTTATGTTTTATTTACCCAATAAAGTTATATTCCTTTATTCTATTGGTTCTTTGTACAAATATTTCCCTGTTGGTTCCATATATATTGGCCATGGCTGGTTTGTGGATATATGTCCCTTATTCAAATAAATATGGAGGGGATGTGTAGTAGCCAGACGCAGCTATTATGTCATTGATGGAGCTGTGCTGCGCAGCGTTGGAACTAAGTAGTTCCAGCCACCAATGGCATCAGGATCATGATTGATAGGGGAGCCAGGTGTCGCACCGCTACCGATCAGACTTTGATCACCTAACCGAAAAATGTTAAAGTCTCCATTTAAAGGCATTTCAATTTGTGACCCAAGGGATCCAAATCTCCAGTAAGTTTAATTAGATGTGTGATCTAATAACCTGTGACTGGAACATTGCACACATGACTATGGAACAGGTAACATATGACCCCCACTCAATCAATGCGATAATTGAAGACAAGGATGGTCTTGTGCCATTTTACTTCGGGATGATATTTTGGGTTATTTCTTCACCAACCTATACATCAAGCCTGCTATAATAAAGTAGAGGGGAAGTCTGTATAATAGAAGAGGAGGATGTGATCCATTATCTTGGCAAAATAAAAAAAAACATATAGGTAGAAAGAGCTGTAAAGGTCATGGGCCGAGAAGAGCTGATATTTCATCACCATGGGACTCAATGTAAACAATATTGTAGTTAGTATTCAATTACGGTAGTCATGAGACTGAGGCCAGGAACATGAGAAAGAATGCACAACTAGAAATATGCGGAACTAAGGAAAGGCGGTGATTGGGTTAATGTCAGTGGCTTTTTTATGATACAAATCAACCTTAATCCCTTCTAAGCTTATCAGCCAAGGAACGATAGTGATTGTCAATGGCTGACTAGCTTCCTCCTTGTATTCTACACTTCTTTCTTTATTCTTCCTCGTGCAGTCATATGTTTCATCCTATATGATAGGTACAGCAGAGCAGCAGAGCTCAAGGTTACCTTAACGCACCGCAGTGATGTTCAGGGATTAAAGTATGATTTGAATTTCAATGAAAACTGGATAGACCATATCTAAATGTGATTGGAACAGGACATGTGGCTCTTGTGAATTATTGAAAGCTGGAGTGCTGCATTTTAGTCAAATGTCCCAAGATGACTTCATGAAATGTTGGCACATTGCTTTCAATAATTCACCTGGAAATGTCAGGATACTTACTTTTAATGGCTTAGAAACACACTAGAAAATTTCCCTTTGCAATGGACATGTTCTCTTGTGATGGGTTCTTTCTGTACTATTTTATATAAAAGTAAAAAGCAGCAAAAAAAAGACATCTATTCTTCAAGATCTATTAACAAAGATTAACAACACAATGTGTCATAGTTTCACAATTTTAAGTTTAAGGTAGACTTTAAAGGGTGTGACGCGGTCACTGGCCGTGTCGTTGAGGGGAGGTATGTGTCACGCAGGTTACTAGCCTGTGTGACCTAAAACCTGTAAAAGCTACCCAGCATGTTATGTGTTGTGGAGTTAATCTCAAAAGGGTGTGTGGTTTTAGGGGAATGACTAAGAGGGCGGGAGGTCATTCCCCCTACCTCCCCTGAGGGTGTGGCTGAGCCACAGTAAAAGCACAAGGCTGTTTTTTTTTCTTGTGTTTAGAGAGACTGATGTGCAGAGGCTCCAGACTGTGGAGCTGAGCTAAGGAGTAGCTGCAGTCTGCAGCCAGTCAGTACAGACGGACCTGTACACATACGGACTGTGATTACTCGTTTTGTTTCTTTTGATTTACCTTGCAAGCCAGTGACGCTCCTTTGTTTTTGTGCCCAATTCTGCTGGGTTTATGAGGTTTTAATAAACCTGCAGCCAAACACATTCCTGTGTCTACATCTGAATGCAGCTGAGTGAGTCGTCTTGCCACACTTGGTGGAGAATGCGGGCAACGATCCTCAGGAACCCGTGTAGCTGCTGCAAGAAACAGGAATAGTCGCAGAGCTGCATAGGAGGAGTCCGCTGGGAGCAGAAGGCTGAAGGACCTGGGATGATGTCACAGTCACGTGATCTGGCCATCCAGGAAGTGCTGGGCTCTGCTTGGTGAGCACAATACACCACAGGCTGGAGATCCTGGTTGTACGGGCGGTACAACCGGGAAAGGTTAGTGTAAACCTACCCCCCACCCCCCTGTTGACCATCGGGTAGTACCCATTGGAGCGCCCCTCCTGTTTCTTGTCTCTTTGCAGCTAAGAGAAGCCTGGCAGCATGGAGGAGGTCCTCAAACACCTGCTGCAGAGCCAGCAGCAACAGCACCAACAACATGTGCAGAGCCAACAGAGCATGCAACAGCAGCACCAGGAAACCACCAAGTTGTTGCTACAACAGATCCAGTTGCAGCAGAAAGCACAGGAGCAGCACCACCAGCAGCAGCAGCAGCAGATGCAGCTTCTCGCTGACGCCATCCAGAGCAGAGCGTCCGCCCTACCCCCACAGTCGACTGATGACTCGCACGTCAGGAAGGCTGTCAGGGGGGCGATGCAAAAGATGACCCCAGGGGATGATGTTGAGGCGTTCTTGTCGGTGTTTGAGAGGGTAGCTGAGCGGGAGAAGTTGCCACCACAGCAGTGGGCAGAGATGCTGGCCCCCTATTTAACCGGTGAACCTCAGAAGGCCTACTATGACCTGGCACTTCAGGATGCACAGGAGTACTCTAAATTGAAGGCAGAGATATTGGCGCGATCCGGAGTGTCTATGGCGGTCAGAGCGCAAAGAGTCCACCACTGGGCGTACGCGGGCGACAAACCCCCTCGCTCCCAGATGTTTGACTTATTACATTTAGTCCAGAAATGGCTACAGCCCGAGTCTGCAATCACTGTAATGGTAGAGTGGACGAGGGGAAGAGGATGTTAGACCTCGGGGTCATAGAGGAATCGAAAAGCGGGTGGTCAAGCCCTATCGTTCTTGTGCCAAAACCCAACGGGGAGTGGAGGTTCTGTAACGACTACCGTCGGCTGAATGAGGTATCCAAGTGTGACGCCTATCCGATGCCCCGTGTCGACGAGCTAATCGAGAGGCTTGGACCAGCGAGATACATCACCACTCTTGACTTGACAAAGGGGTATTGGCAGATCCCCATGTCCCAGACGGCTAAGGAGAAAACTGCCTTCTCAACACCGGATGGATGTTTTCAGTATACCCGGATGCCGTTCGGACTCCAGGGGGCTCCAGCCACCTTTCAAAGGGCTATGGATAGAGTCCTAGCCCCCCCACAAGAAGTATGCAGCCGCCTACCTCGATGACATTGTGGTCTTTAGCTCAGACTGGGCTAGTCATCTTCCGAAACTGCAGGCCATTTTGGATGCTCTTGGGAAGGCGGGATTTACTATAAATCCCAGGAAATGTGCCATTGGGAAGGAGGAGGCCAAATACTTGGGCTATGTCGTCGGAAGAGGTGAGATAAAGCCACAAGTCAAGAAAGTGGAGGCAATCCAGACCTGGCCACGGCCGCTCACCAAGAAACAAGTGAGAGCCTTCCTTGGTTTGGTGGGATACTACCGGAGGTTTATCCCAAATTTTGCCATGATGGCTGCGCCACTGACAGATCTCCTAAAAGGCACCAGATCTACCATGGTGAAATGGACGGAGGTAACAGAGGCTGCATTCCAGCAGTTGAAGGTAGCACTGTGCGAACAGCCGGTCCTGGTTGCACCAGACTTTACGAAGGAGTTTGTAGTCCAGACAGACGCTTCGGAGGTGGGGTTGGGAGCCGTGCTCTCCCAAGAGATAAATGGGGAAGAGCATCCCGTTCTCTATCTGAGCCGCAAGCTATCATCCTGTGAGACGCACTATGCAGTGGTGGAGAAGGAGTGTCTAGCCATAAAGTGGGCCGTAGATACCCTGAGGTATTACCTGCTGGGCCGGAGGTTTAAATTGGTGTCAGACCATGCCCCATTGAGATGGCTTAGGGAAAAGCAGGGACGCAATGCCAGGGTCACCAGGTGGTTCCTGGCCCTTCAGGACTTCGACTTTCAGGTGGAGCATAGGCCGGGGAAGTTGCACGTAAATGCTGATGCCCTCTCTAGACTTCCCTGCCTGGTGTCGGTAGGTGCCCAAACCCCCGGCTTTGGGCAGAGGGGGGGAATGTGTGACGCGGTCACTGGCCGTGTCGTTGAGGGGAGGTATGTGTCACGCAGGTTACTAGCCTGTGTGACCTAAAACCTGTAAAAGCTACCCAGCATGTTATGTGTTGTGGAGTTAATCTCAAAAGGGTGTGTGGTTTTAGGGGAATGACTAAGAGGGCGGGAGGTCATTCCCCCTACCTCCCCTGAGGGTGTGCTGAGCCACAGTAAAAGCACAAGGCTGTTTTTTTTTCTTGTGTTTAGAGAGACTGATGTGCAGAGGCTCCAGACTGTGGAGCTGAGCTAAGGAGTAGCTGCAGTCTGCAGCCAGTCAGTACAGACGGACCTGTACACATACGGACTGTGATTACTCGTTTTGTTTCTTTTGATTTACCTTGCAAGCCAGTGACGCTCCTTTGTTTTTGTGCCCAATTCTGCTGGGTTTATGAGGTTTTAATAAACCTGCAGCCAAACACATTCCTGTGTCTACATCTGAATGCAGCTGAGTGAGTCGTCTTGCCACAAGGGACTCTATCAGGTCATTTTCAGTATGACACTAACAGTACCCTTGAATAGTGCCTGGACAGACCATTTAAAACATGTAACAATCATTATTGCACCCTCTTTAGTTTTCTTGCTATAAGCATCTTCACAGCCTGCATGCAGCTGGTGCACTTGTCCAAATCATTACTTTCAGTGTGAACTAGTCCAGTGTATGTAAATGTTGCTAAGCTGGTATTCCCTCCCTCCCCCCTGTGCTGCAGTCAGTCACTGAAAATCTTGTGCAAGCTGCTGGGGAGGGGGTAGGTGTTTGTGCTACAGTGCTGTCTGTGAGAGATTTCTGTGTGTTTATATGAACATTTGTTTTCCTGCATACATGTCATGTGTGTATCTGCTGAGCAAATGAGCATATGTTCACATATGTTCACATAATCACATAGAAATATCCCAGACAGCACATACTACACATATGTCTCAGACACACAAAATGACACTGCTTAATGCTGGAGGGAAATATGATGATGTTAGTGCTAAACATGCTTGTTTTCTGCTCAGAGCAAACACCTCCCCCCCTCCTCTCTCCTCTTCAGTGAGTGCCCAGTACACTCTGGAGGATGCAGACCCCACATGTGAGTTGAAGGGATTCTGTCACCTCCAAAAAGCCTCCTAATCTATCAAAACATGTCCCTGCAGCATCCTATCAATAATTTCACACTTCTTTTGTCTCCTAAAAGCATCCTGTGAAAGTGCATAAAAACGTTTTAATACTCACTCATCAGTAATTATAATTAGCAGTGACTATATTCATAATCACCAAGGCGGGCTGTTATGCAGCTCCAGGATCCACCCTGTCTGTGTGTTCTGCTGTGATGTTCAGGCATTGCCCTCCCCCCTCTCTATCACTCACAGAATGCAAATCATTAGTCCTGCCTTAAGTTTCAGTTTCACTTAAGTACAGACAGAGAGAGGGCTGGATCCTGGAGCTGAAAAAGAACACCCCCTGGTGACTAAAGAATATAGCCCCTGCTAATTATAATCACTAATGAGTGAGTATTAAAACGTTTTTCTCCACCTTCACAGGATGCTTTTAGGAGACAAAAAAAGTGTGAGATTAGTGATAGGATGCTGCAGGGACAAGTTTTGATAGCTTAGGAGGCGTTTTGGAGGTGACAGAATCCCTTTAATTCTGCTGAGCTTCCCTTGTGTGATTCTAGAGGAGGGCGTGACAGTGATGTCATTACATGAATATTCATTTCCTGGGGAGTGGGTAGCAGAGAAGTAAGTGATCGCTCAATGTAAATGACAGATGGAATTAATGTATTTTTTGCAATTTACAGATAGGAGGTAAGTAAAAGAAATACATGAATAAAAAGAGCTTCACTAGGGGAATAAGAAAATTATATCAGTTACATATGGGTTTTTGACCTGACAGATTCCCTTTAAGCCTATCTAGTTCAACCCATGCCGTAACATGTTGATCCAGAGGAAGGCAAAAAAAATATGTGGCAACAACTCCATTGTGGAAAAAAATTCCTTCCTGACTCCACATCCAGCAATCAGCTTAGTTTCCTGGATCAACTTATCTTGAAGGACATGGTGATGTACCCTTATTTTAGAATTGCACCTTCCCTTCAGGTCAATTCATCACACTTATTCAATTCTGTAGATTTCAAGGCCAATAGTTAATAAACAAAAACATCTAGCAGAAAAAGTTTGAAGACCACAAAGGAATGAATAATAGGACCTCCAAGTGCTGAAGTACATATGGTGTAAAAATCTCCTCTTTCTGTCGGAGCCCTTGACCTTTTTCTAACATGTATGTGGATTGTGTATGTGATGTCTTAAAGAATACCAGTCTGAGATCACTATGAAAAATGCTAGGTGTAAACAATTAGTGCCACTGTCACTTTGATTTAGTGAAAATGTTTGATTTTTTTAGAATAATCCATCATAATTTAGCATCCAGCTGTCTGAGAGATGAATCTGGCATTGGAATTAGATGTATAGTGATGGCAGCTGCAAAGGACAGTTCTTTATATGTTGGTCTGGCATCTTAAACCAAGGAGGATGTAGATATTAAAGGATTTGTTACCGTTCAACAAAACTTTAACCACAGGCTGCGGTACATTTAAAAACCAAGCTGAGCATTACTTACTCTCCCTGGATCCAGAAGTTTGTTTCCGCTGTTGTCTTGGTCTCTGTTGATTGGTTGCAACTGTACCATGTCATCGACAGCACCTCAGCCAATCACTGAGATTAGTGGTGTGGTGCCCTGTGGTACAGGTGGCCACAGGAACCCTGGTGCATGTAGGGATTTCCACATCAGGTACACCTCACACATGCAACACCTGCCACCCCTGGCCTGTAGGGGGAGCTCCAACAGCTGCCATCAGGTGAACTGCTGACGTCAGTTGAGGTCCCCTATAAATACAGGTTCGGGGGGTGGAGCTAGGGAGTTGGCGTTGGTTTTAGTCAGACAGTCAGTCAGAGTGTCTGTACAGTGTGGGCAGCACTGTGAAGAAACTGGTGAATGGAGCCGTGCTAGGCCTGTACCAGAGAACAGCCTTAGAAAGTGTGAGGATCCCAGGAGTGAAGGACGAAGGCAAGGCGAGGAGCAGATAAAAAGAGGGCAGAGGAGCCATACCGGTTCACCCCACAAAGCAACCCGGACACCGGAGTCCGAGTCTGCCTAAGAGAGTTTAGCCTACCAGAAAACACTGGTACACCGAGGAGACTCCAGTCTCCCGGACACCCGCAGCACATCCAACTTGAGAGCCAGGAACCGAAGAAAGAATAGCGGCATCCAATAGAGGGTTCTCAGTGCAGTCAACACGGGTGAGAGACACAGAGGAGATCAGACCAGGTTCCATTCAAGTCAGGGCTTCAATGGAAGGAGACAGGGACCAGGAGGCCTTATAATTCACTTGATGTGGAGATCCCGAAGTGCTACCTGACCACCTGGAGTGTAACTTGGACAGTACCTGCTTAACATCAATAAAAGATACGTAAACTACTCCCAGTATGTGTGTGCCAATTCTTACTGCCCTGAGGCTGCACCAAATATAGACTACATCACATCCTACACCTGCAGAGTTGCCTCCCTGCGTGAACCCATATCCTCACTTCACTGCTCTGGGGACTCCGCTCCGCCTGCAGGGAGTGACATCATCTGGCTGTCTACCCATCGTCCCCAGAGGTCTTCTGGCAGCGCTGGTGCCATTCCCAAAAACTGCAGGTGGCGTCACGAACATTTAATTTTATTTTTATTTTTAATTCTTTTATTAAGCCCCTTTTTGAGCGTCCACCAGGGTCACGGCCACCGTTGACAGCATCCATAACTAATCCCCGGGATCTGAGTACCCCGGCCCTGGGATGTGACAATGGCTCATTCTAACTAAAGTAGTAAAGCCTAAACTTAATGATAAGTGACCAGAGAAGCAGTGTTTCATATGAAATACATACCTTGATTATGTACGATCTAGATTCTATACTCTAGAAAACTATTCATCCTGACACTGTTGAAAATTATAGTATGAACTGTATGTATAGAGAATATACCCAGTCGGTATTGAATGGCTGAATAAAAAAATGGCTTCTTGTAACAAAAAGATCAGTACCTATCTCTTATTTCGATCTCGCTAGTTGGGTGGCACCACACATACTGTATGTTGCTGGTGATGGGGAACAGCGACTCCTCAGTCTTGTTTAATTCATGGGACTTTTGGTGATGCTCAGCAGGCCCGGACTGATAGGCGGGAGGAGCGGGACTTTTCTCTATGGGCCGGCCGGGGTGCGGGGGCCCCCCTTTCCTCCCGCCGCAGGTCTAGCTGCTTATAAATGATTATGCGGTCGCCGCCGCCCGCCCGCATAGCAGAGTCTGGGGAGCGGCGCCAGCCGCCAAGTTGCGGCGGCATTATACTTCATGAGAGAGACTCACTTGTCAGGCGTGGTGGCACAGACTGAGAATTGGCACACCAATCAGCGGGTGGCCCAGGCAGCAGCTCAAACTTCTATTTGAGTGGGCGGCTGTGCTTTGACGAAATCACGACAGCATGTTCTTTGTGGGCGGAGAGAGCACACACTCTGCTCTCCCACCCACGAAACGGAGATGTGCCAGCCACCCCGACCCCAGCCATTACTGGTGCTCTCTTTTCAAGCAGCCAGTGGAGCTGCCCTGAAGACAGCGTACAGTCTCCTCCTCACTGCTCCTGTGACCTGTCAGCTGCGGACCTGGGGCAGTGCGAGACAGCAAGCCAAAGCCGAGGAATGCAAGGCAAGGTACTTTCACTATCAGCTGAGGCACTTGTCTGTGTGTGGCTGAGGCTGCGTGGCTGGGCTAGCTGTGTTTGGCTGGGGCTGTGTGGCTGTGGCTGGTTGTGTGTGGCTGACTGTGTGTCTGTGTGGCTGACTATGTGTCTGCGTGTTGCTGGGGCTGCATGGCTGTGGCTGGCTGTGTGTGGCTGGGGCAGCGTGGCTGACTATGTGTCTGCGTGTTGCTGGGGCTGCATGGCTGTGGCTGGCTGTGTGTGGCTGGGGCAGCGTGGCTGACTATGTGTCTGTGTGTGGCTGGGGCTGCTTGGCTGACTATTTGTCCGTGTGTGGCTGGGGCTGCGTGGCTGTGGCTGACTGTGTGACTGGGGATGTGTGGCTGTCACTGGCTGTGTGGCCGACTGTGTGTCTCTGTGGCTGACTTTGTCTGTGTGTGGCTGGGGCTGCGTGGCTGGGGCTGACTGTGTGTAGCTGGGGCTGCGTGGCTGGATGTGTGGCTGACTGTGTGTCTGTGTGACTGACTGTGTCTTTGTGTGGTTGGGGCTGTGTAGTTGACTATGTGTCTGTGTGGCTGGGGCTGCGTGGTTGTGGCTGGCTGTGAGTGACTGGGGCTGTGTGGCTGTGGCTGGCTGTGTGGCTTTGTATGGCTGTCTGTGGCTGTGTGGCTGATGGCTGTTTATGTGGCTAGCTGTGGCTGAGTGTGGCTGGATGGCTGTGTGGCTGGCTGTGGCTGTATGTGTGTAGGTGGCTGTCTGTGTGTGTGCGTGTGTGTGTCTGCTGTGTGTGTCTGTCTGTGTGGCTGGCTGTGTGTCTATGTGTGGCTGGCTGTAGCTTTGTGTGTGGCTCGCTGTGCTGTGTGTGGCCGTTTGTGTGGCTGGCTTTGACTGTCTGTGTATGGCTGGCTGTGTGTGTGGCTAGCTTTGTGTGGTTGGCTGTGTGTCTGTGTGTGGTTGGCTGTGTGTGTGTGTGTGGCTGGCTGTGTGGTTGGCAATGTGTTTGTGTGTGGCTGGCTATGGCTGTCTATTTTGTTGGCTGTGTGGCTGGCTGTGGCTTTGTGTGTGCCTGGATGTGTCTGTGGCTGGCTGTGGCTGGTTGTGTGGTTGGCTTTGGCTGTGTGTTTTTGTGTCTATGTGTGGCTGTGTGGCTGTCTATGTGGCTGGCTGTTTGTGTGTGGCTGTGGCTCTGCGTGGATGTATGTGTGTGGCTGTATATGTATGGCTGTATGTGTGTGGCTGGCTGTATGTGGGTGGCTGGCTGTGTGTCGGTGGCTGGCTGTGTGTTGGTGGTTGGCTGTGTGTGGCTGGCTGTGTGTCTGTGTGTGGCTGGCTGAAGCTGTGTGGCTATCTGAGGCTGTGGGTGTGGCTGGCTATGTGTCTGTGTTTCTGACCACTGAGACCCCACAATCCGTACAAACGGAGCTTTGAAGAGCACCATGTAAATGGAGCTGTGGTTGATTATTCCCTCTGCTGTACCATTCACATGTGGCTCTTTAGATAAGAATGTGGTGAGGGCCATGACAACATAAAAGCAAAATTTACGGATTGGGGCTGTTTGTTGATATAGTGTGTGGGCTGGTGGGGCTTGTTTTCCAGGGCTGCTTTTTGGTCCCAGTCCGGCCCTGATGCTCAGCCAGGGAGCTATTGGTTAATTCCATACTGACTATTTACACTGCTTCTTTTTGTAAGACTTGAATTTCTGCTGACATCTATTTAAACTCCAAAACTACTGACTCCCACTACTAGTTAAGCATTTATCTACTCTAGTTCAGTCTTGTGCTAGCTTCTAATTAGCTTGTTAAGATACCTGTTCTCTGTTGACTTTTTCCTGACCATTATTTTGCCTTCTGATATTGTACTTTGACTGTACTCCTTGTCCTGACCTGGCTACCTGACCAATCCTGCCAGCCTGCTCCATTGGCCAACAGCTGACTTCATGGTACCATCATATCCCTGCCAAGAGATAAAAGGGTAATTGCAAGGGCAACCCCAGGAATCTAATACACGGAGTGGTTTTTGCGAAGTCTGCTTGTGGTAGCCATTTTTTGAGCTGACAGAGCCATGTAATATTCTAGCTTGCATAAAGGGCACAAATCCTTTACCTGTAGTTGCCAGGTTATACTCACAAGATTCACAATAACTGGATAAAGTGAGTAGTTTTCCTGGAAAATACATGTTTTTATTCATCCAGTTCTCCAGTATAGACTATAATATCACAGAACATTTGACCTCAATAACATGGAATGTTGTCAAAGAAATCTCCTTCGAGACTTCCTGCTTTATGTCAATAGCTACAATGGTAATGATGGATAATATACCACAACAAACAGACAGAATCTATTTTTTACAGTACCGTGTCATGTTGATAAAATTGACTACTGCTATTGAGCCACCAAAACAATGCTAGAAGTGACATTTATATTGGCATTTGCCGCCTGTTTGGGCGATTAACATGGTAACATAGTTCTTGGCACTCAAATGTACGCCAAGCTTGCGAAAAGTCAAGTGTCTTGTACAATCATGAAATGCAATTATAGAAACCATTGTTGTTGCTTAGCAATAAATTAGTGTTTGGCTCCATTTATCAGATTTCCCTTAATCAGTTTCCATTTTTTCTTTCCCTCTTTAGTTTTTAGCAAACATTTCTTCAAACTTAAATTGATCGTTCAAGAAGGGGTTTTCCACTGAATCACGTTTCTGCTATATCTAAGTACTTTCCTTTAGCTATTGTCACAAATCTCATCATTCTAAAGTAGCACCAAAGTTATTGATAGTAGCACTGACACCACCTGCCAATTCAACCATGCTTGTTCCAACAGTCTCACACCTGTGCAGTGGAATCACTGGCTGTTCAATAGGGCACAGTGAGGCGAGCCACTGCACAGGCGTGGCACGTCGGACACTGTGCAGCTGATGGGAGACCGAAGTTTCGCGCCTGTGCACTAGAACCACTGGTTGTTCAATAGGGCACAGTGAGGCCCGCCACTGCACAGGCATGAGACCAAAGTCTCGCGCCTGTGCACTAGAATCACTGGTTGTTCAATAGGGCACAGTGAGGCGAGTCACTGCACAGGCGTGGGATGTCAGACACTGTGAAACTGATGTGAGACCAAAGTCTCACGCTTGTGCACTAGAATCACTGGTTGTTCAATAGGGCACAGTGAGGCGAGTCACTGCACAGGCGTGGGATGTGGGACACTGTGCAGCTGATGGGAGACTGAAGTCTCGCGTCTGTGCACTTGAATCACTGGCTATTCAATAGGGCACAGTGAGGCGCGCCACTGCACAAGCACGAGACGTCGGACACTGTGCAGCTGATGCGAGACCGAAGTCTCATGCCTTCGCAGTGGAATCACTTACTTTTCAATAGGGCACAGTGAGGCACCACAGCACAGGTGCAAGACTTGTGAATTGTGTGGATGATGTCGCTATGGTGGGGTTTCCATGGAGTGGAGTGTCACTGACCACAATGTGCAGACCCTCATATGACCCTTAAAAGAAATTAGCATAAAGTGCGAGACAAATTAAAAGTCGTTTTATGAGGTATGCAGGGGGACGTCTGGGAATATAAAGGAATTTCAGGAACTCCAATTATATCATTCTAAAGGTTCTGGGCAGGGTTCAGAACCCCAAAACTGATGACAGGTTCCCTTTAAAGTACTACAGAATAGGGCAGGGTACTACATTTCCAAGGATGCAAACTCTAGTCCTCTATTGACAGAAATTCATGTTTCATTCATCTACAGATTATTCTTGCAAGATCATTGCTCTAATAATCAGTACACTTGCAGTCTTCTTGTCTCTCTGCTAGCACTGCCCTTCACTTCATCATTGAGAGTGGAGAACGGGGTGACATCATGCTGCAGAGCCTTTGTCTCCTCTATCATTTAAGAAACAAGGGCTTCACCAATGGAGAGGAGTGAAGAGGAGTCAAGATGACTGCAAGTGCACTGATAACACCAGCATATGCCCAGATTATTACTCTGTCACCTCATTTGAGAGCAGTAGGAGATGCAAAAGCTGGAGATGAGCAGATCTGTGGACATTCACATTCTGGGGGTTCATCTAGACTATATAAACAGTTCTGTTCTGGACCCAAATTTGACCTGAACCTCATGGAAAGTCACTGATTGGGCAGTTTGGCTCACATAGAGCAAGCCATAGACAAAGTACTTCCAGGGGAGGGCAGTTTTGTAACAGTTTTTTTTTGTACACCCTACATCCAATAACACTGATTTTACCCCCATTGTGAGCCAATTAAACACTGCCAGCGGCTGACACTTGGCCGAGCACTGAGTGTACCCGAGCACAGAGATGCTCACTTCAGTGGTTTATATTTATTAAGCACCCAAACTCCAAACCCTGAAACTTTTTGTGAAGTCTGTGCTTGGTACTATCACCAAACTCTAAAGTTTGGTTCACTCATCCCTAGCAAAGACCCTGAATTTGGTTATGTGACACTTACTGGGTTATTTGTAATAGTTTTTATGAAATCACAGCTCTATCAACAAGAGATTGTTACTAGAGGACTAGTAAAGGAACGACAATATAGAATTCAATATTTATGACCTTTGTGTAACCCTAAATGCACCACTAATTGGCTGTTTTCTGCCTATCCATAGTGAAACACAAAAAGTTTTCAATCAATGGACGGAGATATCCCATGTGGACAGGGATAGACAGAACTCATTATTAGGCTGGAATTACACTGTCCGGACGATTGTCAGATCATTAACCCTGAACATTTTCACCCTCTCTAGACGTGGAGTGTGGAGCTGCATAGAAATACAAGCAGCTGATGCTCCTGTCCTGACAGGGAGAGGCCGTTCCAGGTGACTGATCCAAGACTCGTCTGACTGCCTCGCATATCACATGGACAGTGTGATTCCAGCCTTAAGAGGACCAGCAAAGATAGGAAGGGGCAACAAAAACATGGTCACAAACTCCCTTTAAGTTCTGGTTCACACTTTGCTATTTTTAAAGGGAACCTGTCACCCCCGCATGGCATTTTATACTGTGCCTAGCAGGTTATACAACATGAAAATGGGGTTCTAGTAACCCCTGTATATGCGCAGACGTGCCCACATACCTGAAATATGAAGTTATATTCTCTCTGGAGCTGGACATGGAGTCATGGAGGGGAAAAGTTTTGCTGCCCCTCCATGCTGCAAATCCCACCCTGAATCTTTCAAATGTGCCACCCCTCCACTGGCCGGCGTGGTGAGTGACAGGAGCACTAGCGCAGACGCAGTGGAGCAGGTGTCTGCGGACATAGAAGTGGTGAAGTCTCGTGAGACTTCGGCACTGACAGCAGCACCCGTGCCTGCGCAGTGGAGCATGTGTCCGAGAATAGTGCAATTGAACAAGTTCAAACAGGAGCCAGTACTACAGGTAATGAGTGGAGGACAGAGGAGCCTCTTAAAGAAGAAGTTACAGGTCTGTGAGAGCCAGAAATCTTGTTTGTTTGTAGGTGACCAAATACTTTATTTCTACCAAAATTTGAAAAAACTTTCTCTCCAAATCAGACAATGTGATTTTCAGGATTTGTTTTCTCATTTTGTCTATCATAGTTGAGGTCCCCTATGATGTCAATTACAGGCTTCTCATCTTTTTAAGTGGGAGAAGTTGCACAATTGGTGGCTGAATACTTTTTTCCCCACTGTATATTGTTGATTAATATACATGTAATTAACTCAAATTTACTGGTAGTTCCCATTGATGTAGGATTAAAGGAGATTTGCTATCTCTATTTAACAGAAGGGTGAAGAAAGTAAGCAGACTTTATCATTTTCCTTTATACTACTTACTTTGGTGGATTCATTCTTCGGGAATGTAAATCTCAAGCAATAACTATAAAAACATTTGTTCAATTCTAAAGTAAATGAATGCTTATATCAAAACTCACCATCATCACTCGGAGTAGAGGTGTCCCAGCCTTCACACACAAAGTCAGCTTTTTCACATCTAAAAATTGGAAATAATATAACATACAATCAACAAATTGACACGTCTGATTCTTAAAAAGAAAAGGCATAAAAAATTAAAATAAGCAAAAATAAAGTATGAACGCACAAATATCTTTGTATTAAGCTAAGAATGAAATTACGATAAAGCTTCTGCTTCAAGGTCTATAGTCATATCCCTGCCTTTTCTCTTGTATAATGTAAGTCTGTGGGCAAGAGGTGCTCTCCCCAGACATACTGTACAAATCACTCATTTAATAGTTATTTATTACCGTATATGTTTTTGTACTCTTAAGTGTTGTACATACGTGATATGATAATCACATCGGCCCACAACACTTTTACCAGTATCTTTGTTCTCAGGAGGCAAATAATGTTAGCATGAGTAACTGACCAGAGAGCATTCAGTTCGCTTCTCTGCCATCTACACAGACTATATGTATCAGTAGAATATGCATATGCAAATTGTCACTTAAGTAGACAAACTCGTTAAAGAGTCAGTTAGGACTTTTAGGATTGCTACCTTTATTGGTGGCATTAGTGTGTGACTACTTAAGTGACAATTTGCAAATGGTCTGGGAACTTGCTATCTACCTTATGGAGAGAAGCTTCCTGCAACCATAAGAAGACAGTTAAGTATGTGAGGAGATTGTAGCCACATCCCCCTCTAGAAAATATGCAAATTTGCACTTCAATAAGGAAGTGGAATAACTCCAGAGCCATGTTTAAGCAGCTCCTCAAAGTTATAATCACTTTCCAACAAGCTTTTAATCATGACTAAGGGATTTGTGCCAGATCAGAACCCCAAACTACAGACGCTGTGTTTCGGGGTAACTGCTCCTCATCAGTGTAGTGTGTGGGATATTCTTATCTGGCTGTGTGAGTGGGCTAAGACAAGATATCCCTTGTCTTATCCACATTATCCCTGCTTCCAATGCTCACCCTCTGTGACAGCATCTGTGATTGGTTGCAGTCAGATTGCACTTCACCTTCCGTGCTGACATGTGTGATTTATTGCCCTCACACTAGCTATCTGGGTCCCAATGTGGAGTGCTAATAATAAAGAATAATTGATAAAATTATGTGGGGTCCCTCGTATTTGATACCCAGCACAGATAACGCAGACAGCTGAAGGCTGTCGTGTGACAGCGAGAAACCAGCGATCAGTGACCTCACTGGCTGGTAACCATGGTAAACACCGGGTATATAGGCAGCGTGCACTGCCTAGATACCCGGTGTTTATCATAGTTACCAGCGTCCTCCCTGCTTAGCGCTGCCTGTAAGCAGGGAGGATGCTGGTAGCTATGATAAACAGTGGGTATACAGGCAGCGCGCGCTGCCTGTATACCCGCTGTTTATCATAGTTACCAGCATCCTCCCTGCTTACAGGCAGCGCTAAGCAGGAAAGACGCTGGTAACATCGCCTTCAGTGATATGGGAGGTGACTCCCATACCCCAGATCACTGGGAGATCTGCCTGTTTGACAGCTCCCCAGCGACCAGGTAACAATGCTCCTGCAATCCCGGCAGGTCGTTATCGCTGTCGGAATCGCTGGAGCGGTCGTTGTGTGTGACAGGGCCTTAAGAGATCCCTCCATTACTAATCATATAAGTAAAACAAAAATAAACACAAAACATAAAAAAAAATCTTTTATTTAACATAAAAACAAAAAAATATCTTCTTTCTCCAATTTATTAACCCTCAAAACACCCTTCCAGGTCCAACGTAATCCAGAGACACAACGACCATGAACATCCCGACTCTGCTACATGCTGAGGTCGCAGTGCGCAGTGGCATAGGAAAATGTGACTGATCACTGCGTCCTCAGGAACACACTGATGGAGCTGTGAGAGGGGTGATGTTAGTCAGTTCACCTGAGGTCATAGCTGTGTAGTGCTCATGGTACCCCATCTGCGACCACAGATGAACTCATACAATTAAATTACAGTAATCCGGCATTGAGTTCAATAGTGCCAGTTTACCAGATTATTGATTTTATTGATGCCGGATTACCTGGTACCATTAAATATAATAATAATAATAATAATTTTTATTTATATAGCGCCAGCATATTCCGCAGCACTTTACAATTCAGAGGGTATACGATACAATAATATATAATAGAATACAGAACAATATGAGACAATACAAATATAGTACAATACAAACCATAAGAGACAAAAAGTAACTAAATACATCACTGAGCCCATGAGGAGTGAGGTCCCTGCTCGCAAGCTTACAATCTATGAAGAAATAGGGAAGACACAGAAGGTAATAGTAACAAATGCTGTCATATATGGTCCAGCTACCAATATAATAAATAGGGGATTCACATTATGTTGCATGAACCATTCACCAGCCAGGATCTGTGCAAATGCAGATAAAGTGCTATAAAATGCATGGGGGTGTAGAAAGATGATACAAGAGGCCAAATTTGGAGAAGGACAGAATGGGAATATTTACATAGATGAGGTGAGGTGGCAGGCTAGTCTAAAGAGATGTCTTTTTAACGCTCGCTTAAAGCTATAGATATTTTGAATAAATTGAATTGTTCTTGGAAATCCGTTCCAGAGAATTGGTGCAGCTCGTGAGAAGTCCTGGAGACAGGAGTGGGAGGTTCGGATTGTAGATGATGTAAGTCTTAGGCCACTTGCAGAACGGAGGGCACGTGTAGGGCGATAGACAGAGATCAGGGAGGAGATGTTGAGCCATGCAGAACTGTGGAGGGCTTTGTGGGTCAGAGTGATAATTTTATATTGTAATCTGTAGCAGATGGGCAACCAGTGCAATGACTGGCACAGGATAGAGGCATTGGTGAAGCGCTTGGAGAGCAAAATCATCCTGGCTGCTGCATTCAGGATGGATTGGAGAGGAGAGAGTTTAGTAACAGCTAGACCAATTAGTAGAGTCCAGACTAGACAGATGAGATTGCAGTAATCCAGAAGAGAATGAATAAGGGAGACAATTAGAGTTCTTGCAGAGTCAACAGTAAGAAAAGGTCAAATTCTAGAGATGTTTTTGAGGTGTAGGTGACACGACCAAGCGAGTGACTGGATGTGGGGAGTAAAGGAGAGCTCTGGGTCAAATATAACCCCGAGTCAGCGGGCGTGCTACTGAGGAGTAATGGTAGAACCACATACAGAAATGGGAATATTAGGTTTTGGAAGATTAGTAGATGGAGGAAACACAAGAAGTTCAGTTTTTGACAAAGTCAAAGTCAATAACCAAGTAATTCAGCACCATTGAAATCAATATCTGATTGTTTATTTTTGTTTTTAAATAAATATATGTATTTACTGATATATTTTTTTCTTTTTATTTTGGGATTATTTTTAAATATTTTTCCACATTTAAAAGAAAAAAAGAAAAAATGTCACTCTTTTTCACTTAGTCCTTACATGGGACTTTAACTTTTATTACTCTGACCACATGTATAATGAATTGCAATGCAGAAACATTGTAATACATTACGCCTGTCAGTGGTACACTGAGAGAAGCCTTTTAGACCATACTGCTGGCATGGTCTAACAGGCTACTGTAGCTGGCAGACCCTGAGGTCATCATAACAATAACTTGAGTTGCCATGACTACCATTGGGCTCCCACGGGTCTCGATCAAGTAGGAGAGGGTGTGCATTCCCTCTCCCATACTCCTAAATGCAGTAATTACTATTGATCCCAGCATCTAGGATGATAAACAGACAGGACGGTGCAGGATTGCTATCACTTATTCCGAGCTCCTGGCTGGGGCTGCACAATCACCATGAAGTACTGGTATGCCAATTTGCATAAGTTCCCTCAAAATGGGACGTACAAGTACGTCAATGTTGGGAAGTTGTTAAAAGATTACATGCATGTTCCATATAGTCCAGTGAATATATTGCAAACAAATAACAGTAAGTTCAGAGTTCAAAAAACTTCTTTTTAATGTAAACAGACTACAAGACGATTCCAGCTTGTGGCCTGTGGCCTTGCAAGGGCCAAGGCTGTAAATGGGATGTACCGTAATCTAGCAGAAAATAGTTGTTGAAGGATTTCCACATATGACAATTGTAAATGATTTAAAATTTAATCAACAATCTGATGTGTCTGAGGTTTGATGGTCATTATTCAGTCAACATTTTAAATGCTGGTAGTATGGGGCTATTGTCTAACGGTAATATTTTTTTGTTCTATTGCAGTATTCATGGTAATATTGGTCTTGGTACAGTAGTGTTTGGTAATGATTAGCATGATGGCATTATTCAATCATTATTCATTGAATGCACTTGAAAAAAAAATCATAAAGATCCACTGCTGCCAATTCTTTTTGCAATTACTAACCAGGTACTAGTACAGCTCAACATTACATTAATTTGGTCATGGAATTGACTCACCCCTGACAGAGACCCTGGGGTACTCGGAACCAGGCACTCTCGTGATCGTCTGGGTCTGCGGAATGTCATGGTGGCATGACCGGTCCGTGAACCCCTCGTCAGGCGATCAGTTGGAAAGGAGAATTTGAAAAATTTATAAAAATGAAAGTTTTTGTTGTGACGCCACCTGTGAAATACTGCCGGTATAGCCGCTACCCCTCTGGGGATGATGGGAGTAGCAGCGAGGATGGTTCAGCTCTCCACGGAAAGAGCAAGTCCCCAGGGCAACCGTAATGTCTATGGAGATGACAAGAGTAATGGTAGGCCAGTGGGGCTGTGGGGGTTCAAAGTCACACTCAGACAGCTGCTGCTAGCTCGGCGAATCAGTTTACCTCTCCTCAGGCGCAGAAATCACAGTCTCACACAGTGCTGAGCTTCAACCCGGTTTACTTCACTTTCTCGGCAGATGGTTACAAAACAGTGACGGGACGGCTCATCCAAATCATCCCCTTTCGTGTTCCTTTCATAGGCCTCTCAGTCTGTCCGCATACAAGCTACGATCCAGCTGCCACGGACTTTTGGTGGGCCTTCTTTTTGCTACGCCGGAGGTTGGGTCACAGGACATAAAGACGCCGCACCCCGCCGTTTTTTGTGGTTGGGAAGTAGAGTGTCCTGGCCACTTCAGCATAGCTGACACCCTGGTCTCTGCCCCCGTCCCTCAGTGTTCTAATTAGAGTACACATATGGATTGCTCACTATCCATGTCCCTAAGACTCCTTCCTTCTATAACAATGGTCTGCAGTCCAGGACCCGGAAAAGCCTCATGGGGGCACAGGCTGCCCGGTCCGTGTCCTTTCAGTCCCATTTGTTGGTGTTCTCGCCTCTCCTTCTGACTGAACTTGACTCCTCACCTTTACCTGGCTGACTGAACTTGGTGTTTTCTAATTTTGTTTCCTCCCCTAACCATGTCCTGTCCTAACATCCCCACCCTCCACTTGTCTCCACCCACCATCTCGTTGCTGGGCATAAAGCCCCTAGTCTTGGAATCGAGAGTGTATTGGGTGTGTGTTTGGGGTGACTGGACTGATCCCGGTTGCTGCATCATCTAGACGCGACCAGTCCGCAGGGGCGCCACAGAATCGGTGGTGTTGCCATTTTTTTTCAAAGTTTCCAGAAGCCTTTTTTATCTCGACAATGCTAGGGTGCAAGTTGCTGTTGCATTATTGTGCTATTATGAGCTACAGCAGCCCTGAGCTCATCTTCCATTATCTCATCGCTATTGGTTGGCAATTGTACAGAGAGAGGCCCACAGAAAATCTTTATGATTTTCACACACAAGTGCATTTAGCAAGTATGAACATTACCCAGAGGACCAACACTAACCTTATTGATAGCAGCACAAGGTGTGTATGGGCATTTATATGTGCGAATGGCAATCGTACTCAATACTGAATCATTCAAAATATTTAGAAAATATTGTTCTCATTATTTCATCATTTGCAGATCATTATTAAGTCTATCCCTCGTGACATTTTTGTATTTGCATGACTTTAAATTCTTTGTCTTGGAATTTTTTTTGTTACTATTATTATTTATATTATTGTATTATTTGAAATATTTTTTTTTAAAGAGGAAGGAGAATATAGATAGCAATAAGCTGGTTGTGCTTTTAGGATACAGGGTGGAGGCACAGAATAGAAATATGCACTTGTGAGAGAGTGCAAAAGATACTACCTGCTGTGACCCTTCCTAGTCACCAAAGGGACTCCTGCACAGCAGATATAAAAGGCTTAGCCTGGGCTTGCCAAAGGCAGAGAGATAATAGAGTGAGTGGTGTATGGACTCGTGGCAGAAGACTGTCATTCTGCTGGTCATCCCTGGTGGGCTTAATAGAGACTGTGTGATAACTTGTTGTTTTTTGGAAGAATCCTCCTCTGAAAAACAATTAAAATTTACCAGAGGGAGGGAAGGACCAAGGAGAAGAACCTGGGTACTGTTGGAAGGAGACCAGACAATTGGACCTAGTAAGGAGCCAGTTTGGCTGCTGGAGGAGACTTTCGGCTAGTCTCTTATGTGTATGTAAGACCAGACTTGTGGATGAGCTGTTTTCCCTTGAATTACATAAAAATTGTGAGTCCTTGAACTCGAACCCTGCAAAAGCATTTTTAGCCGGGTAATCGTACAGACATCTTGTTGTGGCACAAAAGGCATGGAGTTGGCTGCAGACAGATGTTTACAGGCCTGTGTCAGAATAATGAGAGGTTCTCATGGTACCAAGTGTTAGATACACAGGAATCTTGGTTGTTAAAGTGTTAATATACATGTAAAATGTGCTCACAATTTGAGGTCTGGGGAACTAGCTATCTACCTTATGGAGAGGAGTTTCCCTGCAGCCATAAGAGACTGCAAAGTTGATAAGGAAACTTGAAGCTGCAATGCTCCTCTGGGAAATATGCAAATTGTCACTTCAATGAAGAAGTGGATGAACTCTAGCGCCACCTTGAGGTAGCAATCCTCAAAGTCATAGTCAACTCTTTAACAAGCCTTTTAACACGACCAATGATTTGTGCCAGATCAGAACCCCAAACTACAGACACTGCGTTTCGGGGTAACTGCCCCTCATCAGTGTAGTGTGCGGGATATTCTGATCTGGCTGTATGAGAGACTAAGACGAGGTATGGGGAACTAGCTATCCAATTTATGGAAAGGAATCTCCCTGCAGCCATAAGGAGACTGAAAAGTTGATAAGGAAACTTAAAGCTGCAATGCTCCTCTGGGAAATATGCAAATTGTCTCTTCAATGAAGAAGTGGATGAACTCTAGCGCCACCTTTAGGAAACAATCCTCAAAGTCATAGTCTAAAAGAAAATAAAAGTTGCGCCACACTGCTGACAATATTAAAATATGGGGTCGGTTAAACAACCCCTGTGCTCACCTGGTCCTGTTGTGCCTAACCGCACAACTGGTTGGTAGGTTAGGAACAATCCCGATGGGATCTCCACGCCAACCCGGAGCCGAGGGGTAGAAGGAATCACGTAGTCCAAGGGCTGGCGGTGCACGTGACCGCTTCAGGGGAGTGGTGATGTGACGTGAGCAAGGTCCTAGAAGCCAAAGCTGCTTGATATCACGCTTCCTGGCAGGGAAGAGAGAGTGCAATTCCAATAGAAAGTGATATTGTGTCAGCACTAAGGTAAAAACACCAGGACTCCGCTCATTCAATAATTACCTCTAGGCTTTAATAATTCGGTATGGGATTCCCAATCGCCACAACGCGTTTCAGCGCTTATTGCGCCTTTCTCAAGTGATTACCGGGATCCTCAAATACAATTGTTTAAATACACTCACTTGAGGTCTCCTGCTCCCTCCATGTCTTGTATTTGTACCACAAAGCTAGTTCCCCAGACCTCATCTTAGCCTCTCATACAGCCAGATCAGAATATCCCTCACACTACACTGATGAGGGGCAGTTACCCCGAAATGCAGCATGTGTCGTTTGGGGTTCTGATCTGGCACAAATCGTTGGTCATATTAAAAAGCTTGTTAAAGAGTCGACTATGACTTTGAGGATTGCAACCTAAAGGTGGCGCTAGAGTTCATCCACTTCTTCATTGAAGTGACAATTTGCATACAATTTGATACATTTGTGAATCATAGTGCTATTCTGGAGACTCCCGCTGCAGCACACCCATTGAATTTACATTGGCCTGGCTGCGTGTGAAGTTGTTTAATTCAGATTCCTGCAAGATATCGGCAAATTCTTCCTGAAGTTCATGGTACAGAAGTCCCTAATGTCAGCACTTTGATTCTGGTCCTGTAGGCTGGGTGCATATGAACATTTTTTGTGTTGGAACTGGAGGTGTTATATACTGAATATACCTTATTCTCCTTTTCTCCTCACCTTGATCTCTGAAGTACAGGCTTTGTTGGTTTAATACATTTTTGATGAAGTCCCGCTGAATCGGACCCTTTGGTCCTGACACACTTTCAAACATCTGTGTGCTGTATTTCAGCCCCAGTCCTTCACTGTGTACAATACACCTTGTATTCTTTTTTTACATGATCTCCCAGTGCTCTGCTCTATTGCAGACACAGGTATTTAGGAGACCTCCTGTTGTAACCAGTTGAGTTTTGACAGCATCTTCCTTTTTCAAGACAAAATAATACGTTTAACTGAGTTTTTGTGCCTGCCTCTAGAAAATGGACACTTACAAATTGGGGATCAGACAAAGCACAAAGTGAGTCCATCTATGTAATTAAAGTAAATAGCCGCATTGGCAGATTCGCTCAAATCCCATTTTCCAGGGCATCAGATGGAATCCGCAATGGAGCCACAGCAAAAATGTGATGTGAATATGGTGTAATGAGAAGACAGGACATATTTAATATTGCCAATGAGAGTAGAAATGGCTGATCTCCTAGAGGTAACAATTAGTATTCACTGTAATATTAGACAACATAAAATTAAAGTAGGTGATGAGAATAAGCACAAAATTGCCATGTTTGTGTTCATTTAATATCATAATTGAATACATATGTGTATTTAGTATGGACCGTTCAAATTATCTATAAATCAATTCAAAGGTGAAGACTATATCGCACTTAAAGGAGAGATTCCTCTTTATCTCAATATTATTGGGTCTCTTCTCTTTTATGGTTCAATTTGATTCTACGTCTGAAAATGATGGGAACTATTTACTGACCGGCTGTAAAGCGCAACAGTTTCCTTTTATGTAGCTACTTGATGGCTGTAATTTGCGGGTATTGATTATAAGACACAATTATGGCATGGCTTGTGGTGTTTCATGTGGTGCGTCACGAAACCAAAAGACTGAAGCTTGTAAACACAATGTGGGGATGAGAACAGGAAAGCTCTGTACTGTCCATCTTCTGTAATTTAAAAGCAAAAAAGCAGATAACTAAACTAGGTCATAAAAGACCATAATGGTTGATACTTGGTGGATATTGGTGGAATGGCTCGAAGGAAACATTCTTATCAGATATATTGTATAATGGTCTGTGATCATGAGATAGAAAGTTTTAAAAGTACTGGTGCCATGTATCACAGCCGAGTATGGTACTCACCTGCAGATCAAAAACCAAGCTTCTGATAATAAAAAAAACAATTCTGGAAACAGAATCACTTTACCATCTGTCTAAACTACTCCTAACATCTTTGAGATTTGGTTAGTCCTCGTTCAGACTTCTGTCTTTTTGTGCACAAAAAAAAACTGATTGTTTTATATGAGCGTACAGGAAGTCATAGTTATTAGTGATGAGCGAGCATGTTCGCAGATACTCGGTACTCGCCCGAGCATCTCAGTGCTCGGGATGCTCGGAGCTCACCAAGTACCGGCGAGATGCTCGGGTCCCCGTCCCTCATGTTGGCGCTCTTTACAGAGCCAGCGCACATGCAGGGATTGCCTGCCAGACACTGTAATGCCACATCCATGGGGACGCACATCCATGTAAAGCAGACACAGGGGTTGGCAGGTGCCGGGTCCCTGTTACTCCAGGCCCAGTCGCACTTGTGACCCCTGTGACCGTGGTTGTTACGCCCCTGCTTGGATTCATATCCCACCAAATCATATGTAACGTACTTAGCTAAAATGTTTTCAGCAAAAAGCCATCCAACCTGGGTTTACCACCAGGGCTCAGCACCCTTGCCCATCCATCTTTCCTAAGCAAGGTTTTAATTGTAAGCTACGCATGGTTTCTTTTGACTTCCCCAGTTCAGATAAGGCCTGGTTTGGCACATAAAGAGGTGAGACTTTAGTGGTAAGAACCATCCATATAAAATGTACACTTTAGCATGGTTGAATCATTTTTGCACACTTTGACAATGAAAATGTTACCAAATTTCTTTATATTTTTGACATCTATAGCAATATTAGAGTTAATGTATTCACTAATCACAGTGTGCTGATGCATAGGTCCTGATTCATCAAGACCAGCTGGTCCTGATGAGGACCTGATGAGGAGGCATGCTGGAGTCAGACATTTTTGGTTCATTAACGTGCATCTGACAAGTGGTGTGTTCTTCCGTGTGCACCTTGCCCCAAACCTTACTCTAGTCGGGGACTGAAGAATGATTTGTGGCATAAGGAACGCCGATACTCATCATGAATTTGACAAGCAGCGGTTGCCAAGCCCTTATCCCACCTCTGCCCACTTTGTCTGAGCTAGACAAAAATGGTATGATGCCATAATTCACAAAATTTAAGCACAGCCTGTGTGTCACCAAACCTTTGCGACTTTTCAAAATGTTTTACTTTAATCTAAGGGTACCGTCACACGTTGTGATGCACCAGCGATCCCGATGACGATCCGACCTGGTAGGGATCGCTGGTGCGTTGCTACATGATCGCTGGTGAGATGTCAAACAGTCAGATCTCACCAGCGAAGCAGCAACGATACAGCGGTCGTTTTCACCCGGAGTGTTATCATTAATGTTTGTTTCCGGCACCTGGTAAAATCCTCAATGGCCACCGTCTTTTTCTGTCCTCAGCACTGGACCAGTCCTATGCTGCTTGTTGTGAGCGACTAGTCATATCACTACGGTGTTTGCTGGGTGGAACAGAAGTCATTTCTCAATGTTAGTCTATGAGAGCCAGAACAAGTTGTGGCCATCAGCTCTAACTTCCGGGCAATCAGGAGTTGCAATAGAGAAATGGGACTGGAGCAGAAGACGGCGACTTTTAAGTATATTACCAGGGGCAAGACACTTGCATTAGTGATACCACTTCAGTAGAGAAATAAAAAAAAAATGCTGGAGAGCTGTTTTAAGATTTTAGATAAGCAGTATACTTCCTACTTGAGATAACATTTCAAGTCCCTTGTGTGTTGCTTACACAGAGCTAGCAGAAGCTCCAAACCTCCTGCATTCTGTGTAATTTTTCAGAGCATCTGTTCTTTCTACTTGGAATTGCTACCTCTGTGTGGGCTCTTAGATTTGTAACAACTATTGACGAATAAATTGCTTGTCACATGGGGAGCTCATGGTGAAAATTGAGTCCTAAGAGAGATCAGACGATGTTAATTAACATAGATTACATGGAGGATCTGCCAAGAATATAAAAATAGAAGAAGGTTATTATAAGGTAACATCCTTTTATACAAAAGATGTAGAAAATATGGTCTTTGCTCTGCAACCTCAATCTGCGCATGTGCCGCCACAGCACCATTTTCCAGAAGCACACAAGGAAGTAGTGTGAAGTAGAGTGCGCATGTATCGCTACAGTGCCATTTTCCTGAAATACACAAGAAGGTCACAGTGCGCAAAATCACTACCATTGCTATTTTTCTGAAGCACACCAAGAGGTCAGTGCGTGCATGCATCACTGCCAGTGCCATTTTCCTGAAGCACACAAGGAAGTAGTGTGCGCATGTATCGCTACAGTGCCATTTTCCTGAAATACACAAGAAGGTCAGAGTGAGCAAGCATCGCTACCAGTGCCATTTTCCTGAAGCACACCAAGGAGGTCAGTGTGCGCATGCATTGCTACTAGTGGCACTTTCCTGAAGCACATAAAGAGGTTAATGTGTACATGGATCGCTACCAGTGCCATTTTCCTGAAACAAACAAGGTCATCAATGTGGGCATCCATCACTATCATTGTTCTTTTCCTGAAGCACACGTAGATTAGTGTGCACATGCATTGCTGCCATTGCCATTTTACTGAAATGCACAATTAGGACAGATTGCGAATTTGTCACTACCAGTGCCATTTACCTGAAGCACACAAGATCAGTGTGTGGATGCGCGCGCTACCAGTGCCATTTTCCTGAAGAACACAAGGAGGTCAGTGTGCGCACGCGTCGCTACCAGTGCCCTTTTCCTGAAGCACAGAAGGAGGTCATTGTACACATGCGTCGCTACCAGTGCCATTTTCCTGATGCATACAAGGAGGTTAATGTGTGCATCCGTCGCCATCAGTACCACTTTCCTAAAGCGCACAAGGAGTTCAGTGTGCGAAAACCCAAACTTCTAATGGGAATTAAACAACAACCAGGCTGTGGATTTGTACATGGAAAGTACCTTGAATCAGAACAACAGCGCCATAATGCCCAAACCTTTAGTTTATCAAGCCCGATCATGATGACAGGTTCTCCTTAACCTCTTATTTCCTGAGCTGCAAAGTTGTCATTACGATGTTGCTGAAAATGACATTGAATTACATTGAAATGATGAACGCTTCTAAAGAACTGGTGTTAAAAAACAGAAGGCTTCTTGTTATGTTTAAATATAAAAACAATTAACCATTTATGTTATTGACTTTACATTTGACCATGCTGCTGATTTACATACTTATAGCAGCATTGAAAGATTCTGTCATTAAAAATTCAATAGAACCACGTGATCTTGAATCTCAAGATGTTTCCTTCAAGTTGGAGCAGAACAATATTTCAATAAGATGGACAATAAAATGATTACTTACTGACACGTATGCGCAGGAGTTAAATATAATGACAGATTCTACAGTATTTGGTGGAGAATGCGGGATGTTTTCTAGCGCTGTGCTCACTCTATAAATAAACCTGTTTTTATATGTCAGCTTTGCATGTTCTTTGTTGGAAGACAGGGGTTTGTGCCAACCTTCCTTCTGCTCCAGGACTTTTATCATGAAAGGTTACTAAAGACTTGCCTGATTTCCATAGGAAGATAATTCAGAGCACGCCAAATGAAATTACTTAGAAGGTAATGTTGTTCTATAGTATTGTTTGTACCTTTTATCTGGCAGCTGTAGGGCAGGTTTCCAGCTATCCTTACTTTTCCTTTTTTTTAGAAAATAATTGTAATTTGCAAAATACTTTTTCTAAGACCATGAACCCCATTGTTGTATTCCTATATTATTCTTCCTGGAAATGTATCAATAAAGTGATACCTAGCTGCTACCTTTCATTCTTAGGCTGCTTTCACATATGCGTTTGGAACGCAGTGTAACCGAACGCAGCCAAACGCATGCGCACTGCACTCCTATGTTTAACATGGAATTGCATAGTACCTGCATATGGCTGTATTTGGATACGTCTACGTTGCGATGCGTTTTTTTAAAAGCACCCTCCGAACGCAACATGATGTATTTTTTGTGCGTTCGTGGACACTTGTTTTATCAGCAGGCGTCCACAAGCGCACAAAGAATGCATGGAGCTCAATGGATCCGCAGTGTCCTCCGCATGATAGCGCAGGAGAACGCTAAGGATCACATTGAAATCTGCAAAAAAATTATCTCCCGGCAGCCACCGCTGATCTCCCGGCCGCCGAGACCGCTGATTGGGTGGCCGGGCACCATATTATGTGAATGTATGCAGAGGATCCCCACTGCGTTCACATCAGTATGACTGCGTTAGCGTCTGCATGTCAGATGCATGCAGACACAAACGCTAGTGTGAAACCAGCCTTATGGCACCTTTACACACAGCTACATTTCTAGCTTATCCACAGGTAACTTACTGGCTGCAGTGAAATCATGGAGACATTATTCCATTTGTACACAGCAACAAGATAGAACCATGTCTCCATGATTTCACTGCAGCCAGTAAGTTACCTGTGGATAAGCTAGAAATGTAGCCGCGTGTAAAGTGGCCATTAGAGTTCTAAGTAAAGATGCTTCTGAATTATTGGTTTTTAGGGAATACAAATATTAACTAAAATGGAGACGTCAAGTGTGCTAATGGATACTCTTTAAAGAAAAAGTTTAATCTTAATGTGAACCTGTCACCAGTTTTGGGGGTTCTAAACCCTACCCACCACTTTTAACATGATGTAATTGGGGTTCCTGTAACCTCCTTATATGTCCAGATGTCCCCCTGCATACCTCAGAAAACAAGTTGTATCCTGTTCCGCGTTGTATGCTAATTTCGTGATTCGGATATATGGATGTTTGGAGAGCGCCACCCCACTCCAAACACTATCCCTCCTGATTGTGTTCAAGTGGATGACAATGCTATGTAATACACACAATTCCAACGTCTCGTACCTGTGCAGTGGCACGCCTCACTGTGCCCTATTGTACAACCAGTGATTTCACTGCGCAGGCACAAGATGTCGGGCACTGTGCAGTGGAATCACTGGCTGTTCAATAGGGCACAGCGAGGTGCATATTTGCACAGCACTTGCATGACACATCACACATGACATACGGATGCTAGTCAAGAAAAAAGTGCACTCTCATGACATATTCATGACATGCTAGGGGAGGAAAAATACAAATGACACTTTCCCACTTTTCCTGGCTGAGAATCTATGTGATTTTATAAACAGTATATGCAGATGTGAATGCACCCTATTGGAAATTGTCTCTAAACTTGGCAGTTAGACTAGTAGGAGGCATTAAGTTAAGCAGTTATTTTAGAAGGCACTGATCTTGGTAGTTATACTACTTGGAAGAACTAAACCTGGCAGTTACACTACTAGGAGGCACTAAGCTTGGCAGTTACACTATTAGGAGGTTGTCACGTATTGACTGCCTTTGCAGTCATGGAGTGTTGCTGCTGTGCTATTGAACTGAGTTTTTTTTCTTAGTCTGCTGTTTGCAGCTCTACAGGTGGAGGCAGAGGGGTATATTTTAGCATTGTGATGTCCACTCCCTTAGCCTTGAAATAGCTCCACTTCCCTCCACTAGGTGTTGCAGATTGAGTTCATTCTCATCTAGGACCCGTGTTGTGCAGACGTGCTGCTGGAGCAGCTGCCATTGGAGTGGTGTCCTTTTCCTGGTCCATGGATGGAAGTAGGGGCTCATAGCAGAGGTCAGGTTGAGGAGTTGTGGAAAAGGGTGGTGGCTTGAACCTCCTCTCCTTCAGAGGTACCTTCGGGTACAGGGCTAGTTAGGGACCCCAAGTTCAGGGCTAGACTAGCCTCCCTTGCCCATTATCACTTCCTGCTCCATTCCCCTCATAAGCTCCACATGTGACAGAGGTCTTACGCTTGGGCGTTACACTAGGAGGCACTACGCTTTGCAGTTACACTACTGTACTACAAAGTGCTAAGCTTAACAGTCAAACTAAGAGGCACTAAGCTTTGCAATTACACTACTAGGAGGCACTTAGATTGGCAGTTACACTACCAGGTGATCCTAAGTTAAACTACTACCGTAATAGATGTTTAGCTTAGCATTTAATGAGCTCTATAGCAACTATTTTTTATGTGTACCTCCTGATGGAATGACACACCTTGCAGTATATCGCACACACATAGGTGTCCTTAATATCTCTCACAGTACTCACAAATGCCACAGAGCAAAAAAATTCACCTTTTGACACATTTGATCAAAAGGTCTCCTGCTGTAGGACACCATCCATCACTCTCTCGAAAGCCACGGGAATTAACAATACAGATAATGACAAAAGTCTTAATCAAAGACCACAGCTCCAATCTATGTACACAGTTTCAATATTTACCTTATATTCAGTTAGTGAATGGATATAGTAGTGCATCTCAATGAATTAGAATATCATCAAAAATCAATATAATATTGCCATGTTTCAGGGTGTTTCTGGGAGCCCTGAAACATATTGACTAATGAATCAATATTATATTCACCCTTTGATACCTCTTGGAATAATGCAGCACAGTTTTTAAGCCTTCATCCTCCCCACTTTAATTTTCTGAGATAATGACCTTTGGGTTTTCCTTGGCTGTAAGCCATGATCATCAACATTAAACAGAAATACTTGAAATAGATCACTCTGTTTGTAATGACTCTGTATAATATATGCATTTCACTTTTTATATTGAACTAGAGTAATAAATTAGTTTTTTGATGATATAATTCATTGAGATGTACTAGTATATGAAAAGGGAGACAAATTAGAAGGTCTTTGTAGATTTGCCATTTTGGTGTCTTCAGAAGCTAGATGGCATCACAATTGGAGGTGCACCACACTGTAAGCTGTCAATTTTTGTAGCAATATCTTTCTCATCTTAAAGGATAACCCAAAGATGTACATTAATTACAGATCTTGGGATCCATTATTTGATGGTTTAGGTTAAGAAAACTACTGTATATACATCCTTTAATGACTACGGTAATTGTGTTTTAAAGAGAACCAACCAGCAGGAATTAGGGCTATAAAGTGAAGTCAGTGTTTGTAATGCACTTGGATACTGAATGCAATCATACCTTTACTTGAATGAATCTATGTATGATTGCAAAGAAAAGTGTAAAAACTCCTGGAAAATAGGTCAGCAGATGATTGATGTGTGCAGCACTGCGTTACTATTTGGGGTTGTTGTTTTTTTCCTCCTCTGTGGGCATGCCTTTCGGCTGTAACCTAAACCCTCCCCCCTCTCTCTTATCTCTTTCAGTTTCTGGCTCCTGCACACTGTCACTATACTCCAGCCACAGGGCACCTGACAAAAGTTAAAGTAGAGAAGAAAAGGAAAGGGGGAAAGACGGTTTTGCTTACAGCCGAAAGGCATGCCCGCAACGTGGAAAAAAAATCAACTCCAAATAGTGACAAACTGCTGCACACGTCAATCATCTGCTGCCCTGTTTTATGGGAGTTTTATGATACTTTTCTCTGCAATCAAACATGGAATCATTCAAGTAAAGGTATGATTGCATTCTGCATCCCAGTGTCCTAAAAGGCATAGGCTTCATTTTATAGCCCTAAATCCTGTTAGTTGTTTCCTTTAAAGCAGGGGTGGGCATCTCCAGTCCTCAAGGGCCACAAACAGTTCATGTTTTCAGGATTTCCTTAGCATTTGACAGTTATAATCATCATCTGTGCAGAACATTAAATTACCAACTATCAAATACTAAGGAAATCTTGAAAACCTGCAGAGGGTGCGGCCCTTGAGAACTGGAGTTGCCCACCCCTGCTTTAAAGGGAACTTGACAGCTGAACTATGGGAAACAGATATTAGCTGTGTTAGTTCAGCCACATATGTTTGATTTTAAAACTCTGTCATTTCAGAGAAAAGCCTACTTCAAAAGTCACCGAGCTGCACGAGAGACTATTTATAAAGGCGAGTCCCCGACATCTTCTTCCTGCCCACTGCCAATGACTGTCAGGTCTCATCCTATACAAACACACAAGAAGAGACCTGTCACTCCATGGAAGTGGGTGAGGAGAAGTCACCAGGGATCCACCTATGTGTCTAGTCTCTTGTGGATTGGTCCCTGGTGGATTTTAAAGTAGGAAATCCAGTGTCTGATGAATGATGCCCATGCAGTCAACCAATAAAAACACACCTTTACCTTTGGAAGAGCAAAATACAAAATAATAATACAGAATAATAAGCTGGGCTGGGATTTATTGATAGAGTTTCCTGTTTTTCCCACTATAGCACCACTCTTGCTTAAAGGTTGTATCAGGCATTACACGTAAAGGCCCCGTTACACGGTACGATATCATGAACAATATCGCTCAAACGTCACGGGTGTTGAGTCGTTCAAACTACATCGTTAGGACATCGTTGAGTGTAACACCGAGATACGACTTCGATAAATCGTTGGATTGTTGATCGCAGATTTGAGAACAAGTTATCAAATCAGACGATCCACGATCAGCCAACCTGCTGCATCGTTGTGTGTGACACCGCGATAACGATGTCGTTCACAACTTTGCCCATTCACATCAGTGAACAAGTATCATTCGCTAGGTTGTGCGAACGATAGCTGCTTGCTACATTGTTGGTGCACGTTGTCTAGATGTGTGACATCTCACCAACAATGTCAAAAAGATGTCCTATCGACCGCACCCACGAGATCGTTAGTGAGATCGTTACAACATTGAATCGTGTAACGGTACCTTAAGTCTCACTCACCAATCTCCATGATCACGTTCTCATAATACTTTACCAGCCTTTCTAACTGCAAATAAGAATACACAACATGGGAGTAGGATTCCTCGTTGTATAACCCCTCCACAAATCTTTTCATATCGTGTTTAGATTCTATATACGTTGATATTTTTCTGGTCTGAAAACACGACAAAAATAATTATTTTCCATTCTAACCCTTAAAAGATTAGACTGTGCATAGAGAGACGTGGCGTATAACTGGGGATTGCTCTGTTATTATATACAAATGGTTTTGGTTGCCATGGGAATCAGGAAGTCTCTCTTTATCGCAGCAGTTGGTCGCTTTAGTTAGAAAATCATCCGAAATTTCTATTACAAGTCTTTGGCTGCTTATGGAAATCTCTCCGGCAGACTAGAGGACCCATGGTATATAGCTGCCGTTATTGATCTACAGCAAAACATACAGCAGCGGTTTATCAATATGTTCCTTTCTCTACGATAATGTGGATTAATAGAAATTTTACATATAATAAAGTACCTTTACATGCCGCAACTATCACCTGCGATCGGTATCAACCGAATGTGCGCATGCACGTTTTTAACGGTTGATAATGGTCGCTGATGCCGCATGTACATGCCGCAATTGCGCCCTCAACCTAAGGGAACGTGGTTCCCCGGAAGTTGAGACTGATCCTGCGGGAAACATCCGGTTGAATTCCGTCACCGCTTTACACGCCGCAACCACCAAGGGAATGCCAGCGCACATGTTCAGCGCCGCAAGAACAGAGGCGTGACAGTGTATTCCGCACCCCAAACACGCTGATAAGACAACGCAATAGCATCATGATTGGCTAGCCTGCGCAGGAAGGCTGGCTAATACATGAGGCCATTGCAATTGTGTAGTGAGAATGGACAGCTCTTCAAATATGGCGCCCTGTGAAGGGACAGCCAATGGAAACACAGTAGCCCCCACCAATCTTCGCTGATGGGGCGCGGTATCCAGCACGCTGTGGCACGCCTCTGGGAAATCACTAGGCGACGCAGATTCGAACCAGATACCACGTTTATACGCCACAACCAGGATAATTCACCTTCTGGGTTGACTCTGATTTTAAAACAAGGCTCTGAAACTGCAACCGGGCTCAACTTCGAAAATCACAAGCAATTTGAACATTTACACGCCGCAATTTCGTCACAACTTCATAGCAACCGTGATGAAAATCCCGATTACGTAGCAGTTGATTCACTGCAGTTGAGGCGTGTAAAGGTACCTATAGAGAATAATCATAGTCATCTCTTAGATTGTGAGCCCTCGTGGACAGGGTCCCTGCCCCTTCTGTACCTGTACGTCCTGATCGCCTAGATTTAGTGTACTTGTTTTTGTCTCCCTCATCCTCATGTAAAGCGCCATGGAACCTAATGGTGCTATATAAATAAATAATAATAATAGTGAATTTATTAGATTTAAAGGCAATCTGCCAGGAGGTTGTATGCTTCTACACCTGAGAGCAGCATGTTGTAGGCAAGAAGATTCTGACGCTTAACTAACGACGTTTTACTTACATTACTGGCTGCAGCCATTCTGTCACAATCAAACAACTAAGTTTTAGGCGTGTAGCAGAGCTGGGAGAGCGGCCCTCGAACACACCAGGATAAGCAGCAGGAGGGCTGTTGGACTGCCATGCTCTGCAGTCTCTGTGAGCTGCTCCACATTGTGAGTAGTTAACTGGAAGTATATTCCCTTTTGAGCTTTAAGGGTTCATTTCTGTTGCTGTGGCTCTGCAGTACTAGTTGGTGTTGCTGTATCAGGTGATGTGGTTGACCACCCCACCAGCCTTTAAGTAGTCCAATGACTCATCACCTCACGTCGCTGATAGAGTTCATTCTCTACATGACTGTGAGCTGAATGGATGCGGTTGCAGTTCCTGCTGAAGCTGTCCTGTAGCTTTCCAGAAGAATTAATTTCATCCAGTTCATATACTTCTCTTTTTATTGGCCCATGATGACCACAATGGGCCAATAAAAAGAGACATATCTGAACTGGATTTAATGAGTTCTGTCTACCTTTTTGTATTTTTATATCTATAGCAACTGGAAGACTTTGCACCTAATTGTTCTACTGTTTTTTACTGGTGTTTTGTGCTGCTCTTATTTTTTCAGTTTTTCCTGGAGAATTGCTATCTTGTGAGGGAGTTGCTGTACTTATCTCAGTTTCTGGGTGGAGGTGAAGAAGTGTAAGCCTAGAGATGGTGAGGAGCAGGGCAAGGGTGGCTGACCAGACATTCTCACCTTTAGAGGTACTCCTGGGAACAGGGCAGCAAGGAACCCTCAGTCAAAGGGTCAGACTAGTACCTCTGATTGCCTTTGCCTGTCACTTCCATCCTGCTACCTTACCACCTCATATGTTATTACCACCCTTTGACAAGCCTGTAATGGAATAACCAGGTAATAAACCTTTTGTTTATGTAAAAAATAGCACAGACCCTGAAAAGAGAGGCACAGTTGACTATTGATTTATATATTTTTAACCTTTACACAATGCCTAAGTTTTCATAGCAAAAACCTGCTGACAGATTCCTTTTAAAGAATACAAAATGGCTGGCTTTTATTTTCTAGTCAATTAAATAAGGATTTCCTGTATTTTTATATTTTTTTAGTAAAATGTCTAAAAATAATTCATATTACTAAAAATGATTTTAAAACTAATAAAAATAACAGTAATAACAGCTTTGGTGTAGAGCGAAATAAATATTTGACATAGTGATTCTTTTTGCATTTTTGATTTATTCTTTCTTTTTAGTTACAGCCCCGAACACTTCGCACATCCAGTCTAGTAGGCCATCATCACCAAGAATGGATGTTCTCTTTTCTTAAGACTTGGTGCTATTTAATGTTCTTATTTTAATTAGTCACCCTGGCATAAAATCACATCGGTGTGTTTATGTGGAGTTGCTGCAAATCGATTTGTGGGAACTGGTTCACCTTCTCCTGGGAAGCCATGAGAACCACCTCTCGGCATCTGCAGTTCTTCTGCGATGTCAGATGCATGTGACATTAGGATAGTGACATCGCACCAAGGCGGCTAATCATAAGAATGGTGCGGGTGCTGTCAGGTAGGCATTGATCCTCATGGCTTCCTTCCATGGACCACAAATTACTGATGTGGCAGATGGATCGGTCTTGTGAATTGATTCGTATCAATTCTTCATTTATTGGTGATCATTTTGTGAATACATTTTGCAGCTACTGTTATATACTGGGCTAATATCTTCTCTTTCAGTGCTTTGTTTACACTGCCGTCCGGCCTCCATTGGCACCTTTGTAAGATTTCAAAGTAAGGCTATTTTCACATCTTGTTTCATCTACACATCTGTGACTCTGTCGGGAGTTCCCGTGGGATGTCTCTGAAGTATCTTATATTTCCTTCATTTATAAAACGGAGTTCAAAACATGAAACTTTGGACTCCATTTCAGCATATTTGCCATCTTTGAAGTTGGAAACAAAAAGTTCAGTAGAATATGTAATTGTTTTGTACGTAAAAGATTGATACTGCTAAGAAAAAACATTAAAACCCAATCTAGTTGAATGTTTTAGACTCTGATAATACGGGTACAAAAAATATGGGTTAATGAAAATTGTCTCAAATCCAATCATTGATTATTATGTTTTCTTATGCCCTGATTTAAAAGCTGGTTTTCACGGGTCCACAGAGGGTTGGGCAAAGCCAGAGTGCGGAAGTCACGGCAGTGTCCGGTGGGGCCACGATTTTCTATGTCCAGCATGCATTGCAAGCTGCAATACTGCTCTGTGCAGAGGTCCCAATGTCAGTCCTCGAGGGCCGAACCAGTGCAGGTTTTCAGATCTCCTTAGTATTGCACAGCAGGCAATGATTCAATCCTGTGCAAAAGTAAGGAAATCCTGAAAACCTGCACTGTTCAGCCTCGAGGACTGACATTGGGGACCTCTGCTCTAGTGTCTAGACTTCAAGAAAATGGCCGCAGAGGTGCTACATGTGCAGACCCTGATCTGCGGCCATTTCTGTAAGATTGGACACTAAGCATGTATTGCAGCTTGGCAATGCATACTGGGACATATGGCTTGCCAATGGGTTTGCCGGGCTTGCATGAAACAATTTTCATGAGTTCATGAGGTTGTGGAAAGTCAGAAGCTGCGGAGAGGTCGTGCAGTGTCCGGTGGCGTCACCATTATCGATGTCCAGTATGCATTGCCAAGCTGCAATACATGCTTACAGAAAATGGCCGCAGATCATGGTCTGCACATGTAGCACCTCTGCGGCCATTTTCTGTAAGATTGGACACTAAGCATGTATTGCAGCTTGTCAATGCATACTGGGACATCGATAATGGTGACGCCCACCGGACACTGCCACGACCTCTCCGCAGCTTCTGACTTTCCCCCAACCCTCCATGAACCCATGAAAATTGTTTCATGCAAGCCCCGGCAAACCCCCATTGGCAAGCCATGGAGGGCTTTGTACAAGGGTGGGAGATTTATGTACCCTGATGGGGACATATATATCAGGAGGGTGCACATATACACATAATGGGAGCATGGATACCAGATGGGGCATGGTACCAGGATAGGGATATATATATATATATCAGGAGGGACACATATACACGTAATGGGGCATGATATCAGTAGGGGACACATATACACATAATGGGGGCATGGAAACCAGGATGGGGGCATGGATCCCAGGATGGGGATATATATATCAGGAGGTGGCACATATACACATAATGGGGGCATGGATACCAGGATGGGATCATATATATCAGGAGGGGCATATATACATATAATGGGGCATGGATACAAGGATGGGGGGCATGGATACCAGGATGGACCATATGTATCAGAGGGGGCATATATACATATAATGGGGCATGGAAACCAGATGGGGGCATAGATCCAGAATGGGGGTATATATATAAGGGTGGCACATATACCAGGATGGGGGACATATATACTGATTGTAAGTTGTACATAGGCATTATATAACAGACTTATTTAACATTAATTTTATTTTTCTCTATTCCTTCACCAAATTTGGGGTGCATCTTATAATCCAGTGCATCTTATAAGACAAAGATACGGTATATACTACTATAACATCGTTTTCATGAAGAGGGCACAATAAGGGTGACATGTGAGGACTCATGTACTAGCTGAGAAAACCACTGGTTAGGAAAGGAGTGGAGTGTAATAAGAAGGTCATGTCTACCGGCCAAAGAAAATGGAAACTGCAGTGCGGTTGTCCAGCTTTACATTGTAATGCCACAAAGCAATTTATACATAAAGTATTTTGAAGATATATTATTAAGTGCAGACTACACAGTGCCTTAGGGAGAATTTTGTAGTCTTTGAAATAAGACATTGAAGCAAGGTAGACCGGTCTTAATTTATGATGGGGCTGCAAAAGTTATTTTGCCATAGGCACTAAAAGATATCTATTTTTAGATAACCACTAATTGTCATTCTAATACTCATCTTATTTCTTAGTTTCAGTATATTAGCACCCCTAGGTTTAATACTCAAATTCAATTTTAATAATATTGTGTGCCATGGATGATTTTCATTTCACTTGGTGGATACTGTTTGCACAAACATACTGTTTGTGGAAATGGGCTGCAAATATCTGTTGACTAAAAGGCTTAGGTTACCGTTACACGTCGCAATATCGTTCCGATATCGCATACGATTTCACGTGAGCGCGCACATTTTTGGCACTTGTCCAAGATCACATAGGAGATGTCACACAGGGAGATATCGGCAGGCAACGCAAATAGGATGTTGTACGCAACTTTTGTGCGCTGAGTATGAGCAACCCAGGGACCGAGCATTAACATTGGAGTGAATAGGGGAAGTTGCAAACAAGATCGTAGTTGCGCCGTCACACAGCACGATCATGCCACATCACATATGCAATATTGTATGGTTGAAGGGCTTGCACAATCTTCTTGCAATATCGTACCTGCAATTTATTGCAGTCGCATTGCTCTGTTACACGACACAACGCACCAACGATATCAACTGCAATGACTGTAATAACCGGAGGTCCTATTAAGATCCAGTGAGTCACAGACTGAGACAGAGGCAGAAATAAACAACAGTATTTTTTACTGATATGGGGATCAAGGTATGGTTCAGTAAGGAAATGTAAAATTCTCAAAATCCCCTTAAAATATTACCAATAATAGTTTAACACCCTCAGCTTTTGCCGACATCAATGCACCGATCTCAGAGTTCCCAGGGTATGTAAATCACACTCAGAACCAGGAACAAATTTACCTACACGTTAGACTTATCAAGGATTTAACTTAACTAAAGGCTATGTACATCAACTGTGGGCGGTCTGATGGGACCTTTGAGATGGCACACTGAGTATAACTTATCACAGCTAATAACAATACAATACACTATATCAATGCTGGCTATACACTTAGCACAGGGATACCTGGGTATCTCAAAACTATGGTACCATCAACCTCAAATGTAGCTTTACACCGGTGTATATTCCACGTGGGCTGCAGCAAGTCCAGAAAAAGAAAAGGAAAAGAAAAACCTTTGGCGCCAAAAAAAAAACGTATTGTAAAAAAACAGCAAAATTTGGCAGCTTACCAGCCAATGCCAGATTCACATGTCCAGCACTTTAGTTCTGTAAGCTTGGGGTGCAATCTGTGGAGCACTCTTTTCCAGGGCTTGTCAGGACCTTGTCAGGATCCTCCCAATGTGGATGGCACCGGACGCCAGCTCTCCTTTCGCAGTCACTCACGGCCTTCTTGTATGCCAATCACTCGCTCCATCAGGGGGAACATCTCCTCAGCCTCCTTGTCAGGATCCTCCCAATGTGGATGGCACCGGACGCTGGCTCTCCTTTCGCAGACACTCACGGCCTTCCTGGACGCCAATCACTCACTCCATCAGGGGGAACATCTCCTCAGCCTCCTCGGATGCTGGACACTTTCTCAGTTCAAGATAAAGTCTTTAGTCCACACAACAGGGCTTGCAAACAACTTTAAAGGCCCATATAGCTTGCACTGGCTCTGCTGTAATCCTTACACTAGTAATGGCCACCGCAGAGAGTGATCAACAACAACAGGAGCAACTGACAGAGCCGTCACCAAGGCAACCAGAGATTGTGCTTTCACTTTCCTAGACACAGAGCAGTCACCATGGCAACCAGAGACTTTTTCACTTTCCTGGGCCACTACAAAATGGCAGTCTGCTTGGTTTTAGCAGCTTATTAGTTTACTCTCTTACATGACCACACCACGTGACTTTTTATCGATGTTGCATTGCGATATCGCGACGTGTAACGACACCCTTAGGACTCATTCGCAAATCATTTTTTTTATAATCTTGTAGGGAAAAAATTGCTTTTTCGTCAGTGTGCTGGATCTGAAGTGCAATTGTATTTGGTCCTTGTGTCCATTATTTACAATCTTTGTGAAATTCCTTTATCTAATTTATAAAGAAAAAACTGATAGAGTTTTCTGAAACAATTTTTGGGGTCAGTCAGTGAAAGTCAGACGGCATATAGATGCAACTCAGATGGGCTAGTGTGTAAGCAAACTGACCCAAAGTTGAATATAACTTCATTTTATATGCAGACAATGGGTCAGCATATAAAATTGATATGTGAATAAACCCATAAAATATTAAAGGGGTGGTCTGAAGGCCAAATTAATATTAATTCTAAATCTCTATCTATTTAGTGCCAGAATCTAAACTTTTTTGTAATATACTTGCATTAAATATTCCCTCACCCTTTCTCACTAGACTAACAGTTATTTTTTCTTACTTCCTCTCTGATGATGCTTTGTATAAAAATCCAAGTGCATTCTGAGATACTCAAAAGAAGCCCCATCAGGGGACAGAGGCTGCAGTCACTGCACAAGCCTCTGCCCCTTCCCTGAAATGAATATAAAAAATAATAATCATTGCGCCAAACTGTTCTAAAAGAGCCTATCGTGATAACTATTATTTTTATTATGCTCACTCACCTTTTCTTGTTGTGCCCAATCTGCACAACAAGACTGTAAACTCAATGGTGAGGGAGCAGCTATAGATCCTCTCCCGTCGGCTCCTTCCCAGCTGACAATGTGATGGAAAAAACTTTTCTTCGATCCGGGCCCCGTGACCGGTCAGGTGCTTTCCATGTCAGCAAGGTCCTATCAACTAAAGCAGCTCGCAACCACCACACTCCCCATAGGGAGGCAAAAACCAAGTAAAATATCAAACAGTGGTGTTCAAGTTGCGGCGCTATGGAAGAACACTATGCAGAACTAAGTTTTTGAAAAATTACCTCCTGATTTATTAAACAAAAATAATTAAGATTCCTCCTGCCACTTGGCAGGAGGAATCTTATTTATTTTTGTTTAATAAATCAGGCAATATCAGCAAATCTCAATAGTTACACTCATTTCAGGGGTTGGGCTAGTCCCTGCATAATATGCACTGTGTAATGTGCACGAAGACAGCGCCCTCTCTGTTGCCAGCCCAGATCACCAGTAAAAGCCACCAACAGAGTGGTGTCAGAATACCCAGTGTGCAGAGATCAGTGACATCACTTCCATGGGCAGTGCTGGTCTCTGCACTCCAGGTATTGCCGGCATTTTACTGCTGATCTGAGCTGACAATGGAGATCGCACTGTCATTGTGTACATCACACAGTGCATGGGAACGAACCCAGCCCCTGAAATGAGCATCACTGGTCATTTTAGGGAGTGGGCAGAGGTTCTGGCAATGTCAATAGCCTCCACCCCTGATAATGCTTAGTTTGAGTATCCCAGTATGCATCATCAGAGAGGAAGTAGGGAGAAAATACAATTGCAGACACTTGGATGGCAGTGTGTGGTCCTTGATCTTCCATGGACACATAGATTTATATGGGCAATTTTAAAAATTGGCATAAGTGCATCTGTTTGAACTCATTACCTGTATAAATGACATCTGTTTACACACACTATCAATCAGACTCCAAACTCTCAACCATGGCCAAGACTGAAAACCTGTTGAAGGACACCAGGGACAAAATTATAAACCTGCACAAGTCTTACATGGGCTACAGGACAATAGGCAAGCAGCATGAGGAGAAAGGCAATAACTGTTGGTGCAATTTTTAGAAAACAGAAGAAACACAAGATGACAATCTTCCTCAGTCTGGGGTTCCATGCAGAATGTTGCCTGGTGGGATTAGGATGATTCTGAAAAAGGTTAAGAATCAGTCCAGAACTATGCAGGATGGCCTGGTCAATGGCCTTAAGGGAACTGGTGCCACAATCTCAAACATTGCTATTAGTTCCACACTACGCCATCATGGATTAAAATCCTGCAGGGCACGCAATGTCATCCACCGCTCACACCTGCACATGTCCAGGCCTGGTTGAAGTTCACCAAAGACCATCTGGATGATCCAGAAGAGCCATAGGAGAAGATCATGTGGTCATATGAGAGCAATATAGAACTTTTTGGAATCAACTCCACTCACCATGTTTGGAGGAAAAAGAAGTATGAGTACAATTCCAAAAACACCATCCTAACTATGAAGCATGGGGGTGGAAACATCATATTGTGGGTGTGCTTTTCTGCAAAAGGGACAGGAATACTGCACTGTATTGAAGAGAGAATGGATGGGGTCATGTGTCGCAAGATGTTAACCAACAACCCCCTTCCTTCAGTAACAACATTGAAGATGGGTCATGGATGGGTGTTCCAGCATGACAATGAAACACACAGCCAGGGCAACTAAGGAGGTGCTCCGTAGAAAGCATTTTAATGTCCCAGAGTGGCCCAGCCAGTCTCAAGATCTAAGTCCAAGTGAAATTCTTTGGAGGTTGCTGAAACTCATTGATTTCCAATGACGGCCCTTAAACCTGAAAGATCTGGAGAAAATCTGTATGGAGGAGTGGGCCTAAATCCCTGCTGCAGGGTGTGCAAACTTGGTCCAGAACTACAGGAAACATCTGATCTCTGTAATTGCAAACAAATGTTTCTCTACCAAAGAGTAACATCTGTTTTCCTACTGTCTCAAATACTTATTTCATGCAATAAAATGCAAATTAATTGTTTCAAAATCATACAATGTGATTTTTTTGGATTTTTTCTTTTACTCTGTTACAGTTGAAGTGTACCTACAATAAAAATTACAGACCTCTCCATCTTTGTAAGTGGGAAAACATGCAAAACCAGCAGTGTATCAAATACTTATTTTTCCCACTGTACGTTAAAAATAGACGTCTGTAAGGGTAAAAAAAAAATAAATAAAAAGATGCCTGCTTAGCATCTGATGTTGTTGGTGGGCTGTTATTTCTAACAGACTAGACCTCTACAGACTTCCTCTGGAGATATGTATGTGTGCTCATCATCATTCCTGACTCTTGCCAGTAATTGGCCATGTTTGTGTGTGCTGATTCCCTCACTTCATATGTGAATGCACGCTGACTAGAATTGCTCTTCGCTTGTTGTAACTACTGGGTGTCAGACATCTCTTTGCAATCTTACTCCCACACACAATATGATACACCAATTTCTTGTAGGTCTAAATTTAAAATGCAATTTCTTAAAGTGGAGAGAGGAACACATTACCCCACTTACAATTTGTACAAATTGATTTGTATTCCATTTGCAGCCCAGAGGTACATTAGTTAATGGTATCCAGGAATGAAGGTTGGCGCAGAGCTTAATATTGGAATATAGTGTATATTAATTTACATATTTTCATGGCTCTTATACTGCAGTAATAATACTCAAATCAAAGCTGTCACCAGATTTTACAATACAGGCAACATTTTTTTAAATCATTACCATAATTGCTGTATAATCAATCATTGCCATAATTGCTGTATAATCTTGTTATTAAAATGAACATTTCCTAACACCAGCTAAAGAGAGAGAGAGAGACCTAATGAGCCCATGTGTATTCAGTCAGCTGCAGCTTGTAGTGAGCAGTGTGAGATCTCAACAGGAAGGAGGAACACTAAGGAGCTGTCATTTAGGTTAGGTGGGAGGAGAATTTAAACTGATACAAAGGTAATATAGGCATTCTCATCGTAAGTACATCAATCTTGCCAGATTCAAAGCACACTATATGGACCCCAACATTACTAAATAGTAAGAGTGATGATCCAGGACTAGTGAACGGTGTGTCCGCTGACAGTTCTACAACTCTGTATGACAGGACTGTGAGCCCTGAAGCTGCATTACAACCACAGACCAGCAAGGTTACCAGGAGTTGCCAACCTTCACCTGGCTTCCCAATAAGAAGAATACTGTCTTCTATTCACAGCATTATGAAGCACGTTAATCTAGAAACTCCAGGTTGGAGCCCTGTGTGACTACAGACATGCTACATTAGGAAGTGAGTAGCTACTGCTGGGACTTGTGGTTCCACTGTGAGGGAAGTATACTGAAGCTAATTATAAGGCATTACTGCTGGGGTGTGATTTATGATAGGACCAGCCATGGAGGAAATGTTATTTTAATCATATTCAGTGCACCAACAGTTACTGCAAATTCGACAACATCCATGACAACTGAGGCCCCAATTTATGACTGTATTATTTACATGACTGCAGCCATTTGTATGTTACCGGTGATTAGTTAGGAGTGTCCCTGTTGTAATTTAAAGGACAAGGTTTATTGCAACACACATCTTGTACTTTTATAGAATATTACATAACATTACTTGCTTGCTCTTTCTTGCTATTCCCACTTCATTTGTCATTTTTCATCCTTCTACAAAAAAAACTATTATTAAGTTTTTAACCTCATCTCTTGTGAGTATGTACTTGCGGGTGTTACCCCTTACAGAAAAAGAAGACCTTTCTGCAGTCCTTCGAGCTTCTAGCAAGGCTTGCATTGAGGCACTGGGCCATACTGAGGAGAGAACGGCTGGACACCCTACCCACGGAGGTGACTTAACCACTTTCAGACCCATGACGTTGTACAACATCATAGGCCGGTTACCGGGGTTTGATGTGACATTCAAGCGATCTAGGTCAAGTCGGATCATTGATCGGATCGCTCAGACGTTGAAGTGTGTGACGGGGCCTTTATTCTTAATCACACACACCTTATCGATGCCATGGGTCTATTGTACGGGGGGGGCCGACGCAGTACCCGCTTTATTGTGTCTTCTGGGTACCGCTCACACAAGCTCCTTCACTCTTGTACATCAATGCAAGCCGGCGGCTGGCGGACCAGTCAGAAGCCTGCAGCTGACATCGCCGTATGACATCAACAGGAGGCTTCTGATTGGTCCGCCGACCCCCGGCTTGCATTGATGTACAAGAGTGAAGGAGCTTGTGTGAGCGGTACCCAGAAGTCACAATAAAGCGGGTACCTTTGCGACCCCTGTACAATGGACCGCGGTACACTTATGTTTTTATGGTGCCACGGGCTGCAGTGTGAAGCCTCACAGGCCACGTGTCTTAGACCACTGGTATAAGGGGTGCACGCTAAATGCAGTGAAAAAACAATTTTATTTGGTGATATGCAGGTGACAAGCTAGAACAGAGGAAACATAAAAACAATTGCATGGTAACATAACACTGTTCCCACACACTTCTGCAATGAATTAGATGCAGGAAGGATCAATCAATTAGACATTTAGGATTGGCAAAAGGGTGTCATCTTACAATCTTACAGTCAAGGTTTTATATTTCAAAGCAATTAAACTAGTCTTCCAGCAGGAAGGATAGAGTCTATCAGATGGATTAAGGGATTACATAGGTGGTAAACCCATGTAATAAACCATAAACAATCCATTAGAGCAACATTGGTAATATTGGGTCTATGTTGCATCTATCAGAAAAAACTAATGCCATCAATAGTTACCAAGTATGAATACCGCCAGGGTATAGGGTAGAACCTGTGGCGTGTGGGGTGCAGCGAGTGGCCAGACGCACGTCGCCTTTGGAGGCTTCGTTAGGGGCCAACCACTCCCAGTGTGCATTTGTGGTAGGTCCCGATGTGCTGCAGCGGATCGGGATCTGTCAGAAACGATCAGATGCTGCAGCAGTGTACCTCCCTATGGAGCTGTGTAAAAGTAAGAATTAATGAATAAATAAAGTTTTTACAAACATGTAAAAAAACAAAAATACAAATCACTCCCCCCTTTTCCCCCATTCAAAACAAAAGAATTAAAAAAAATACACATATTTGGTATTGCCACGTTAAGAAACGCTCGATCTATCAACATATAAAATCCATTAATGAAAGCCGTAAACTGCGTAACAGAAAAAAGGGTCCAAACCCCAAATTATGTTTTTTTTGGTCGCCTCAACATTGATATAAAATGCAATAAGAGGCGATCAAAACAGCACATCCACCCAAAAATGGTATCATTAAAAACATCAGCTCAAGATACAAAAAATAAGCCATCACACAGCCCCAGATCACAAAAAATGAGACCGCTACGGGTCGCAGAACATGGCGCAAAAAGTGGTTTGTTTTTTTTCCAAACGTCTGAATTTTTTTTACCACTTAGATACCAGTAAACGTATACATGTTTGGTATCTACGAACTCGTACCGACCCGAGGCATCACACCGTCATGTCAGTTTTACCATATAGTGAACATGGTGACTAAAATACCCAAAAAACAAATGTGTGCACTTTTTTTGCAATTTCACTGCACTTGGAATTTTTTTCCCACTTCCCTGTACACTACATGGTCAATAAATATTGACGTCTATATTGACGGAAAAATAAAAAAAGTTATGGTTTTTGGTAGCAGGGGAGGGAAAAACGAAAATGAAAAAATGAAAAATTGCCGGGTCATGAAGGGGTTAAAGAGTTATTCTAAGTGTTATTATTAAAAAGTACGTAGAGCATTAAAGTCGCCAGTAATGATATGTGCACTGATGGCTCATGCTTTTCTATACATACACAATACATCCGCTCATGGTGATGAAAGAAAACATGAGCTCCAATATAGCTATAAATGTTAAAAATATAAGGCACTTAGTATTTTTTGATCAGAGCACAAAGCCATTTAACCATGTAAAGGTGTACCTAAATATTGATGGGACCTTACACTAGTGTCCTATTTCTCCATGCACTAAGCAAGGTCTCATCTACGTGGGTAGGATTGAAAACCAGGCGTAGCTCTCAATTAAACTTTGAGAAAAATGGGTGGATAAAGAGAACAGAGCCATGGAGAGGGCCCCCCCAATTTGTAGTGCAAAAAATGAAAAATAGGTCCTGTATACCTTTAGTATTAAATTACTGTATATGTGCACAAATATTCTATGTGGACAATATACAAACATCTATATACATAATCAGCAGTTTTGCGCTTCCGGTCACTGTGCTGCTATCACGCGCTGACCGGAAGCGCAAAAAGGCTGTCGCCGGACACCACCTACACCCACCAATGCCCGCGCTCCCCCGCCGCCAGGCCCGCACCATCCATTGGACAGTGTCAGCCCTGAGTCCCCAGCGACAGCACACAGGGGGAGCGGCATTACAAAAGGGAGCGGCGCCAGCATCAGAGCCCGGCTTCATGAGAGACGCCGGACGCCCCAGCCTCCCCAGGTAAGATGGCGGCCGGTGCTCTGTCATTGTAGGCTGCAGAGGCGGCGGGGCTGCAGCCTACTATCACCTCCCCCCCCCACCCGCCCCTCAACTAAGGCACCAGCCGCCGCTTGCCCGGCGCTCTGTCATTGTAGGCTGCAGAGGCGGCGGGGCTGCAGCCTGCTATCACCTTTCTTCCCCCCCCCCGCGCATCTACTACCACCAGCTGCCTCTATCATCTCCTCCCCGCACAGCCCCTCTATCATCTGCTCCCCGCACTGCCCCTCTATCATCTGCTCCCGCACAGACCCCTCTATACTCTGCTCCCGCACAGACCCCTCTATACTCTGCTCACCGCACACACCCCTGTAAACTCTCCTCCCCGCACACACCCCTGTATACTCTGCTCCCCGCACACACCCCTGTATACTCTGCTCCCGCACACACCCCTGTATACTCTGCTCCCCGCACACACCCCTGTATACTCCCTCCCCCCACAGCCCCCTGTATACTTGCTCCCCACACAGCCCCCTGTATACTCTGCTCCCCGCACAGCCGCCTGTATACTCTGCTCCCCGCACAGCCGCCTGTATACTCTGCTACCCCCACAGAGCCACCTGTATACTCTGCTACTCACAGAGCCCCTGTATACTCTGCTACCCACAGAGCCACCTGTATACTCTGCTATCCTCACACCCGCCTGTATACTCTGCTACTCACACACCCACCTGTATACTCTGCTACTCACACAGCCGCCTGTATACTCTGCTACCCACACAGCCGCCTGTATACTCTGCTACTCACACAGCCGCCTGTATACTCTGCTACCCACACAGCCGCCTGTATACTCTGCTACCCACACAGCCGCCTGTATACTCTGCTACCCACACAGCCGCCTGTATACTCTGCTACCCACACAGCCACCTGTATACTCTGCTACCCACACAGCCGCCTGTATACTCTGCTACCCACACAGCCGCCTGTATACTCTGCTACCCACACAGCCGCCTGTATACTCTGCTACACGCACAGCCCCCTGTATACTCTGCTCCCCGCACAGCCGCCTGTATACTCTGCTCCCCGCACAGCCGCCTGTATACTCTGCTCCCCGCACAGCCGCCTGTATACTCTGCTCCCCGCACAGCCGCCTGTATACTCTGCTCCCACAGAGCCGCATGTATACTCTGCTCCCCACAGAGCCGCATGTATACTCTGCTACCCACTGACCCGCCTGTATACACACAATTCATTTCACCGCGCTCCCGATGCAATTGCATCGGGCCTTTTTACTAGTATAGATATATTGGCCGCATACAATGGAAGGTGCTCACATATGAGATTTCGAATAGTCTGAAGATGGTCAAGGCCAAGTGGTGATTAGACAAGTAGACGGCACATGTGCCCATGTGATATTTACATATTAAGTTATATTGAGGTCTTGGAAAGCAATGAATTCAATTTACAATTAAACAATATTTGGAATTATGTTTTTATTTAACTCAAAACTTTTAACAACATATTATATTATCGGAGAAAACAGCAAGATTTCAGGAATGTTACTTCCTTATTTTGCTATTAGAAATGGTCTTCTGTAAACTCTCTGAAATAAAGGCCACGATATTCTCGTAATCCTCTATAGATTTCGTTATCGAACATTAGCTCATTTCATGTCGAGTTCTCATAATCTAATTAACTTCCATGAACAGCAGCCGCAATATTCAATTAGATGCTGGTGTTGTAGGTATCACTGAGGATTAGCATAATACATGCAGCATCTGCATGCATCGGCGGAGCGGAGAAGCATAGTTCATAACTACGGTACATCATAGACAACATGAAAAATCACACGTTAAGAATAAAACATTAAAGAGTCGTGACTTTAACTGCCGACTCCCATTGTTTTTCAACACTTCAACTTCCTGCCAACTGCTCCTCTCCTTGTACCAGCAGTCAATATAAAAAAATGTATCCGCCTCCATCGTGATCATAGGTCAGTACCAAATTAATTTGTTTTTTGTTTTTTTTCTAATAAGTGTAAAAAAAAACGGAACCAGTTTCATCAGTTTCTTTTCGATCGGAGTCGAAGATGACCATCAGAGATGATTCAGATGTTAGTGATTGTCTTCTTTGAGAAAAATTGTTTTAAGTTTCATCAGTGTTTTAGATCAGTGATTTTCGCGAGATCTTCATCAGAGTTTATGAATTTCTTTAGATGGGTAAAAATAAGTTTCTCCAGCTTCTCATATGAAACAATCTGAAAAATGGGCAGGACATGAGTGGCATCCGAGTGCGGGCTGATTTTTTTCGCTGAGTTGCATTGGTGAATTTCATCGGACACTCGGATCAGTATCGGACGTCTCCATATGTTTGTGCAGACAACCTACTTCTAGGAAAAAAATCATGCACGTAAACTACCCCATAGAGCAGGGGTCTCAAATTCAGCTGGGTTGGTGGGCCGCACATAGAAGAACATTTATAGCGGGGGGCCGCATCTCTTGTAGGACTAAGCGTAACTTTACACGCGGCTACATTTCTAGGGTGGCTACAGGTAACTTACTGGTTGTAGTGAAATCATGGAGACAAGGTTCTATCTTGTTGCTGTGTACAAATGGAATAATCTCTCCATGATTTCACTGCAACCAGTAAGTTACCTGTAGCCACCTAGAAATGTAGCCGCGTGTAAAGGCACCCTAAGTGATAGTTTTAGTAATACCATAATTTTTTGCTCAATGTAGTAAAGTACAAATCCTGATCCCCTTCTTTTAGTAATGTCCTTTTCTAGTGATGTCCCCCATGCTGATCCCCTTTTCTAGTGATGTTCCCCATCCTGATCCCTTTTTCTAGTGATGTCCCCCATCCTGATCCCCTTTTCTAGTGATGTCCCCTATCCTGATCCTCTTTTCTACTGATGTTCCCCATCCTGATCCCTTTTTCTAGTGATGTCCCCCATCCAGATCCCCTTTAGTAGTGATGTCCCCCATCCGGATCCCCTTTAGTAGTGATGTTCCCCATCCTGGACCACTTTTGTAGTGAGGTCCCGCATCCTTGTCCCCTTTTGTACTGATGTCCCCCATCCTGATCTACTTTTATAGTGATGCCCCCCATCCTGTTTTACCTTCTTTTTACACCCTCACACACACTCTCTCACACACACACACACTTTCACACATCCTCATACACACACTCACACACTCATATATACACTGAAACTCACACACACCTCACACACACTTTCTTATACACATATCCTCACATACTCACACCCTCTCACACTTTTCTCACTTTAATGATGCAGGGGGCCGCCGCAGTCCCCGCTGTGCTGACTTCCGGCCTCTGCTGTGCTATGACATCCTTCAAGCCACCGCTCAGACAAGCTCTGTTGCTCAGCAATATCAATGCAATCTGCTAGCTAGAGGCCCGCATATGACGTCATATTCCGCCACCAGCTGCGGACCTCGCATTGGCTGGCAGCTTGCATTGATCTTGCTGAGTGGCAGAGCTTGTTAGTGCTGCGGGTGGAGGTCAAAACACAGCGGGGACTGCAGCGGCCCTCTGCACTGGGATGATGCATCATTAAGTTGTCCAAGGTGCAGCGGGCCGCAAAGTGAAGCCACAGGGACCGCATGCGGCCCTCGGGCCGCGTGTTTGAGACCCCTGCCATAGACTATCACAGACATACAATATGTGGTATCTGTGAAATATATGCACTTGTATGGGAAAAACTAATGTCTGGATTTGCCCTAACTCATAGTCTGTGTGTACATGAAAACAATCAGACAGCACTTTGATGACATCCATGTCATCTGTCCTGGGAAAGTTTGACGAACCTCCATAAGATTTTTTTTCCATACAAAAAAAAAATGGTTGAGCTTCCGATGATAAAAACTGACACAATGACTAAACCGTGATGAAAATCTGATCCAAAACACTAATGAAACTCAGACTGTTTTTTGCAAACAAGAAAAAACACTGACATCTGAATGACCCTAATATGTCCAGACTATTCCCTCCTGACATATACTGGGTAATACCTGTAAGACCTCATGCACACAGCGCATGTCAATTGAGCATCGTACACTGTGCATTTAGGGTCCTAATGATTGCAGTTGCAGAAGTCGTGACCTTGACCGGGGATGGAGGGTACCAGTCAATTCAGCACCTTCTTCATCTGGATGTGCATCTGAGGATGTACAGCAAGCTGAAATGCATTGAAGCACAAAAACCCGTCGAGTTCCTGCACTGCAATACACGCTGCCGGCTGAACAGAGGTTGAAAGTTGAAATTGGAATGTCCGTGACTGGTGGCACATGGTAGCAACGTCATGCGTCAGCATAGCAGACAAATCAATGTCAGCTGCTGGTCTGGAGGACACTGCACAACGTGGGAGCCAGGGAAGGCGAGTATAATTTTTTTTAATGCATTAGAGATAGAACATGTGCTATATACTCCAGGAAGGGGCCCAGGAAAAAGAAATATATACCAGGATGGAGATATATATACCAGAATGGGGGAAATATATACTAGGATGGGGGACATATATACCAGGATGGGCACAGAATTTGGACATATATACTAGGATGGGAGACATATATAGCAGAATGGGGACAGTTATACTAGGATAGGGGACATATTCACCAGGAATGGGCCCAGGATGGGGGACATTATTATTATTTATTATTATAGCACCAATAATTCCATGGCGCTTTACATATGTAGAGAGCATAAAAGACAAGTACAATAAACATGGACAATATAAGGCACACAGGTATAAAAGGATAAAGGACGCTGTGCATGAGGGCTCACAATCTTTGAAGGGATGGGTGAGGATACAGTAGGAGAGGGTAGAGTTGGTCGTGCGGGGGTTTAGTGGACTGAGGCGCACTTGCAGGTTGTAGGCTTGCCGGAAAAGGTGAGTTTTCAGGTTTCTTTTGAAGGTTTACAGAGTAGGTTAGAGTTTGATTAGGGATCAGCGAGTAGTGAAATATTCTGACTCGCTATACTCGTAACGAGTAGGTCCTTGTACTCGGGCACTCGTTATGATTAGCGAGTCCAATGTAAGTCAATGGGAAAGGCGAGTACTTTCACAGTGTATCTACATAACACTGCAAAAGTGAAATAAAAGTTAATAAACAGTGTTAAAAATAAAAAAATAACATACTCACCTATCCAACGGCTGTCCCGGGACCCGAAAAGAACACATCTGCTGGCCTGCCAGGACCTTACATCTGATGGCCAATCAGATGGCTGGTAGTGAGCAGGTGGTGTCACACATGACCTGATCACTACCGGCCATCTGACTGACCATCAGATGTAAGGTCCTAGCAGGCCAGCAGATGTGTTAGAACATCTGACGGCCAATCAGATGGCCGCTAGCAATCAGGTGGTGTGTGACGTCACACACCACCTGATCACTACCGGCCATCTGATTGGCCATCAGATGTAAGGTCCTGGCAGGTCAGCAGATGTGTTCTTTTCAGAACCCGGGACAGCTTTTGGATAGTTGAGTATGTTATTTTTTTATTTTTAACACCTTTTATTAACTTTTATTTCACTTTTGCAGTGTATCTAGATACACAGTGAAAGTGAATGTACTCCTAATGAGTAATCGCAAGGAAACTCGCGAAGTAGCGAGTAGCCGAATACCGTACTATTCGGCGAGTACCGAATAGTTACGAGTATACTCGCTCATCCCTAAGTCTGATGTGTTGGGGTATAGAGTTCCAGAGTATAGCGGATGCACAGGAGAAGTCTTCTAAGCGGTTGTGGGAAGAAGAGACATGTATGTGTTGTATTGATGTTCACAACATGGTCACAAACACTGCTATCTCTATCATTTACTATGGATGACATTTTCATTGTAAAAGGCAATAAATTTAAGGGTATTAAAAGAGGTAGTTAGTACTGGAAGGTGAACATTAGCACATGATGTGGACATATATACCACGATGGGGGACATATATACTAGGATGAGAGACATATATAGTAGGATAGACCTAGGATGGGGACATTTATACCAGAATGGGGGACATATTTACCAGGAATGGGCCCAGAAGGGGGGACATTACTACATAATAAAGGAGGAGGGGAGAAAGTCGTATGTCTTAATAAGATTTAGATTGCTAAAAGAGCCTATACATCTGTCCAACATGTAGGGGGGAGGACCAGGTCCAAATTTTGCAATTAGACTCTACTTACTCCACTGTGTGCACTTATATAGTAGTTTACCATTCTTCTCCTGAATAGAGAAGTGTGATCTTTAACACTTTTTTCTATGCATTGGAGCAAAGTACAAAAAACATATAGTGCACTTTGTTTTTTTTACACCAGAAGACAATAGCCATCATATGCAACTGTATGCAATACAGGGACATGTACTGGTTGCATATTTCAGAGAATACTCTCAGTATACTGCTCACCCATAATATGCTTAAAAAAAGATGTGATTATAGCGGTAATATACTACACAATCTGACACCTTTAAACTTTTCTATATATGTATAATTGTGCAGGTAAAGACATTACAGACTGATCCTGAACAGTCTCTGTGATCTCTCACCTGTTTGCCGGCTGCCTGGACATCCTCCTTTGAGCTTTCATCATTTCTTTGCTCTCTTTTTCCCTCTGTAGAGGTCCAGTGACTGTCCCTTGAGCGGAGGCCCTGTTGGAGCGGCTGAGATCAGGTTCTGTGCTCAGGTGACACTCTACCTGGTAGCTAAGCGTTTATGGTGAAAGCTTCCCTTAAACTAAGCAGTATTATACGACAGGTAAACAAAGGCTGATTATGGAGATCCTTCAATACACTAACTCTGCTGTTGACAGAGATGGCAGAATAATGTTTCCTTGTGCAGTCAGTGTTTGCTTTCACCTTAATCCTATAGATGTATTTTTCTTAAAGGACAAACAGGTTTATTGTTGGCTGTGATGTATAGTTAAAGTCATGTTCACACAGAAGTTATAACACTACATGGAGCCTGAATACTACTAAATGTCATAACTGATGCCCCTCACCCTCCATAAAGATGGGAGAATTAGGCTGGGTTCACATTTGCGTTTGTGTTTGCATGCGGGGGGCATGCAGACGCAAACGCAGGGCAAACGCTGCCATACTGATGTGAATGCAGCGGAGATTCTCCGCATGCGTTCACATCAGTTTGGTGCCCAGCTAGCCAATCAGCGATCTCGGCGGTGACCGGGAGGCGGAGACCAGTGGCAGAGATCTCTTCTCCCGGCCACCGCCAAGATCGCTGATTGGCCACCGGGAGAGATTTTAATGTGATCCGCAGAGTTCTCCTGTGCTGTCGTGCGGAGGACACTGCGGATCCATTGAGTTCCATGCATTTTTTGTGCGCTTGTGGTCGCTTGCTGATAGAACAAGGGCCCGTGAAGGCACAAAAAATGCAACAGGCTACGTTCGGAGGGTGGAGGAGGGCGCACAAATTATGTGCATCCGAATGCAACTGCAACCAAACGCAACTACTATGCGTTCCCATGTTAAACATAGGAACGCAGTGCGCATGCATTTGGTTGCGTTCTGTTACGCTGCGTTCCGAACGCTAATGTGAACCCGGCCTTAGGCCATGTTCCCACATAGTGTAAATGGTGCATGGACAATTAGTAGTTTAGGAGCCTAGAGGAAGAGATTTTGGTAAAGCTTATCCATATGATTTGTAAAGATCTACAGCATACCAATTTGTACTTGAGATTTTCAAGGATTTAACTCTTTGCAATACATAAGGTGAAACTGTAAGGAGGTGGACATATTGTCGCCTTGTTACCTTGAAGATGCAATCACATTATGGTTGTGTAATGTATAGTGAAGCATGCGTTATGTCATGCGTTATTGTGATGGTAATGTATAATGTGAATTGTAAAGGTAATGTGCAATGTGAATTGTAATTTGGGACTGGCCCATTGTGGGAGGGGACAGTGCAAAGGGACAGTTATTGCTTTGTATTAGAATATCAGATAGAGCCTAGCCTGTGATAGAGAAAGAGTTAAGATCTTACTAGTGAGCAGTCCCGCCTGATGGTGGTGTCCCTGAGCAAGAAAGACCGATATTACTAATTTCCTACTTGGACACAAGGAAGGAGACAGATGCTCTAAGTGTATTAACCAAGTATAGACCAATCTACATTGCAGTTTTGCACTCACCTGGGTAAGAAGATATAAAGCTTTAAATAAATAGCGAGTCATTCTTGTCTGGTGGGTCTGCTGCTTACTGATAAAAGGATCCTATGAGGGAGCTCTTGCTTGGACTCCCATAGGGCAGTATGCAATGAAGAAATTATTCCAATCTCTAGAGGTAGCATTCACCAGAATACAGATTCCAGCTATAGTATCACATGGGGAATAAAATGGAGACTGTCTTCCTGTATGCAAGTGCAGCTGACCCCAGGGCCATGGGGTACTCGGTAACCAGGCCGGTCAGTGCTTGGGAGGTCACAATGGCGGTGACCCGGCTCTATGGCCCTGGGCGTGCAGTAAAGGGGAATATTTACAGGGGAAACTTTGTGACGTCACCTGTGGTACTCGGCCAGGGGTGGCCGACGCTGCAGGATATGACCACTGGGGCAGATGGTAGTGCAGCCAGGATGGTAAAGTTCCCCACAGGTGGAGCTGTGCCTCAGGGATGGTGTGGACAGTCTATGGTGGTTGTTATGATGGTTAGGGTGTAAAACAGAGGGCACAGCAAATCACTGGAGGACACCGGGGTTTGCAGTTTCTGTACCTTTTACTCATGGACCAGGCAAGTGCAACCCAGCTGGGTGCTGTGCTCCTCCACGACGCAGTTGGCAAGCTTTCAGATGATGCGGGATCGCTCCACAAAGACACCTTTCGTGAGCCTTTCCGGGCTGTTCACGCTGGCTACTCTCCTGCCCTGCATCCTTATCAACAGTGTCCCAAGCTAGTGGCTGCGGGCCCTGTCGGACGACGACTCAATGTCTTCTGGCCCTAGGTCTGGCCACCATATTGCAGAATGTCCACGGTGGTGGCTGCTGCCTGTGCAAGCACAACAGCCTACGGTTTTCCTAGCCAAGTCTTGCAGTCCTTTTGCTAGATTGGGGCCAGTCCCCTTCTGCGACCCAGTCCTTCCATACGCCTTCAGCCGGTGGGGGCTTTTCCGACCTTCTTTTCACACCCTCTCTGCCAATTCCCTTCCCCAGCTAGTAGATAGGGCCCTTCCTCAATAGGATCCACCCAAGATCCCTGGCCTGGGGTTAGGATGGTGTTGGGTGCAAGTGTGTGTGTCTTGGAATTGCAAACCCTCATTCACCTGAGAGGGGAACACCACACTTGTGGAGTAGGTGCAGTATTACTGCAGCGACCAATCAGCAAGGGCGCTACACAAGTATGAAGAAAAATGCCCAATATAGAGGATAGCCTGAACTAGATTAAAGAGAAAGAGTTACGTGACTATGACAAAGAGAGATCTAGTGAAGTCAGTCAGCAGATTAACCAAAGGAACTACAGACTGATTTAGATTAGTCCTTAAGTAGCACACTCAGCAATGAGGCCCTATGCCGTTTACAAATCAACAAGGTAATGGGCCAGGACTGGACTATACGTGAGATGAAGTGAGTGTTCTGGTGAGAGTCCTTTAAGCATCTGAAATCTTGAAGCCAAGGTCAAGCCATATTAGCAGTACCTCCCCTTTACAAGGAGATAAAGACATGTAACCACAGGAGGGAAAGAACTTTCATGGCTTGTACTGTGATGTTGATTGTGATTGTATGTGGTGTTGGTGATGAAAAACAAATGACTGGTGAGTACAGGAACAAGTGAGATGAACGGAATAGAGAGACTGCTGATGGAGATACTTTGTGCTAATGAAATGTTCGAGAAGATATGTGCTGGCTGCTATATAATGTACGCAGTTGTATTCAAGTCAAGCGTGGTCTCCCTCAATAAAAAGGTTAACATCTGGCTCTGGCTAGCCGAGGTTCGCAGCATCATGCAGCCTGCACGGGGTATCGTTCTCATGACAAGTTTGTTATAATAAAGTATACTATGCAATAAGGGTGTTCTTCATAGTAAATGAGGTTATTTCCAAAACAAAACAATTACCGAATTCATCATTCTCTATAAGCCATATAGTATATAGAATAAATATTTATATTCAGTCATTTACCGGGGATGTCACCATTTCCCATTGTGAACGTAGTTTAATTTTCTATTTGATTTTGTCCTACCTTTTCTACTACTGTCTTCTACTATTAAGTCTCCACCGCCTACCGCAGCCGTTATGTCTATGTTTCTTTAGACCCCTGGCGTACACTATTAACTTACATTCAGACTCTGATCTGCAGAGTATTTCTGAGGAATAAATTGATCTTGACAAGAACATATGTACACACTTTACCAAATGCAAACACATAAGCACAGGAGACACAATACATTACCGTACACAACGGGTTTTTGTTTTCTTGTATGTCGACATGTGAGGAAGGTTTTAAGAACAAAGCACTGACTCATGCTGTAAACAAGCCGACACCATATAATCACATGCTATTTGTCATGTCAGACAGTTCAGAGCTCAGCAGTGGGCTCCTGCATCAGAAATATAGATGTCTGGCATCTTTCAGACTGTTGCGGAACAGAAATGGATGTTAGGCTGCCTTCACATCATGATTTCTGGCTGTCCGTGTGGATCCATGTTTAGGTCCACACAGATCCCTGCAATCAGATGGCAAATAGTCATCCGTATCCGTGTTATGCAGGATCCGTGTGGATTCTGTGGTCCCTGTCTCTCCTGGTTCTCCCTGCATCTTCCCTGCCTGTCCCTCCTCCCCCCTGTCTTATCCCATGTCCTTTCCCCTCCGGTCTGTTAAAAATAATAAAAGTCCTCCCTGAGGATATTTTACCTTTCCGCCACCTCCGGGATGCGACAGTCACCATCTGGCTGCAAGGACCTCTCGTGACCTCTGACGTGCCAGCTGATCAGCTCTGTGACATCACGAGAGGTCCTTGCAGCCAGATGGTGACTGTCGCATCCCCGTAGGCGGCGGAAAGGTAAAATATCCTCTGGGAGGACGTTTATTATTTTTAACAATCCGGAGGGAAGAGGACATGGGATAAGACAGGGGGGACAGGATAGAGGACAGGGGGAGCAGAGATAGAGGAGGGACAGACAGGGACAGGCAGGGTTGTGTACTGAGCACTGCCTCTGGGCATGCTCAGTACATAAACACGGAGCCGACATCGGATCCGACTTAGAATCGGATACAAAGTCCATAGGCTCCCATTGTGTAGTCCTATGGACCATCACGGATCTGACACGGATCCGTGGTGTCCGATTTTAGTCACGTACACCAAAATTGCAGCAGGTTGCTATTTTGCCTCCATGATAAAATCGGACATCCAATCCGATTTGAGCACCATAGGAATACATGGGAGACGAAATCGCATCCGAGTGTGTATACACTCGGATGCCTCAAAATCGTGATGAGAAGGCAGCCTTACCAGATTTCAGCTCAATAAGAATTAGTTATTTAGAAAAAATATTACCAACTTCAAAGGTATAAAAATAATAATTTTATTAATAATTAATAAAAAGGTCAAAAATCCCATGAGCAACACACTACATTTAGACATAAAAAAAACCTTAATCAAAACCAGTGTGACGCAAAGGGAAGGAAGAGAGGAATTTCTTCCTACTAACCCTTTACTCTCATTTGCCTACCTACCATTGGAGGATTTAACACCCTAATTTTCTTGGTGCCCCCAAACCTCGGCGGCTGACCCTCTTCTTACCCTGTTTACCAGTCAAGGGATTTATGGAGAAAGAAGGGAGGAGATTAGATGTCCTGATGTCCACTTAACTCCAATGACATTTGTGGTCTCTCAGGATGCGTCACAACCTTCACTTGATTATTGGTTCAGATTTGTGATGATGATTCTCCGCACTTTACGCGTTTCATCCAGACCGATTGCGTTGGACTCATCAGAAGATGGAGAAGTAAATAGTATCTTGCCTCATAGTCCTTTGAAGGTGAAGATAACCCTTCTACGGGTACACCATCGTACAGTCTGCTGGGACAGTGATGGTCAAGATGAAATAGGCGGCAGGGAGAGCACGTGGAATAACAGGCGAACACCTGGGTTGCAGTTCTCAGACGTTTACTCATTGTTCAGTTCAGAAGGCCAGCCTAGCACCGCATCCTCTAGGTTAGCACTCTGGTCAACTCCCAAGTATCTCAGGTTCGCTCCACTGGGACATCCTTTTATAAGCCTTTCCTGGTCATCTCCCCACACTGGCTACTCACCTCTCCTGCCCTGCGTCTTCATACACAGTGTCTCAAGCAGGTGGCTGCGGGCCTTGTCAGGCGACGAGTGCAACGTCCCCTGTCCCCTCGTGCGACCTAGCTCCACCAGCAATGCCCTCCAGGGTGATTGCTGGTACGGGGTCCCTCTGTCCAGGGCTCCGTGGCGACCTTCTCTCTGGTCCCACTTCCCTGGCGTGAGCCTCCCCATGAGCTCTATTTTCCTAGGTTTTCCTTTCAGCAGAACTTCTCCCTCCAACCTATCTAACTCCTCCTCTTCCTCTCTGCTTTTCCTACCTTCTGTTCCCATCCCTTCTGCCCACTTCTTCCTCCAGTCTGAAGATGGGGCCCTCCCTCTCAATAGAGTCTGCACAAGATCCCCAAGTTTGGAGTTAGGATGGGTGTTGGGTGCAAGTCTGTGTGTGTCCCAGACTTGCGTCCCCTCTTTACCTGGGAGTCGGTTACCACACCTATGGTTTAGATGCAGAACCTCTATGGCAACCAGACTGCAGGGGCGCCTCAGAAGCAGTTTATCTTTGCGTCTGCCTACTGTATCATTAGCTACACAGAATACAAAATATTGTACAGAAGCATTGTCACTGCCCATACAGCATTTATTCCTCATAGATTGAAATAGGTTCTGTTCTATTCTCTCCCTTATTATAGTACTAGGGTAGGCTCAGAGACTGTTTTCTCCACATCCCAAATAAAAGTCATATTATTCTCATTAGAATTTGGTTATAGTTTGATCAAAGTAGCATCAGTTTTTTCAGACATAGTGAGGCTGCTTTCACATTATGTAATTTTTCCTGTACTTGGAATCCTACTTTTTGCAGGACCCCACTGACAGGAACGGACACCATATGAGGTGACCTTTTCTGTGTCTGGGTCTGCGATTATCACGGGTCCGGACACAGAAAGCGCTGTGCGGGGCACTTTCACTTCTGCAATGTATATACATACATTGCAGAAGTGAAAATTATTAAAACAAAGGGTTAAAAATAAAAAAATCTCTATGCTCACCTGTCCGGTGATCCACCAACGTCTGCAGCAGCGCTCGATGCTTACAGGACCTGCCGTGACGTCACAACCCGGCAGCGTCATCGGGTCACTTGACCGCAGTTACCGCAGTAACCGGTCATGTGACCCGATCAGCATGTGACGTCACGGCAGGTCCTATACTAGGAGCGAGATGGAGACATCGGGGGATTGCTGGACAAGTGAGAATAATGATTTCTTTATTTTTAACCCTTGCTTTTACTTAATTTCACTTCTGCAATGTATGAATATACATTACAGAAGTGAAATTAGAGGGTTAGGAGCAATTTTAGTGTACTGAGCATGACCAGTACACTAAAATTAGGTCCGAGGAACGATCAGCTGTTTCCTCGGACCTGTGCTCCATAGGCCCCATGTTATTTGGCACGGATCATGTCGGATCCGATTCGGTCTGATTTGATCCGCTGTGCCCAAAATCGGAGCAGTCTCCGATTTTGGGTACAGCTAAAAATCAGACAGAATCGGATCCTACACAAATCGGATGGCAATCAGGCTAAATCCGATGTGATCAGTGGCCCATAGGATAACATGGGGGCCAAATCGGATTCGTGGCTGTCTGTTTTACAACGGACAGATACAGATCCAAGAAAAACGTAATGTGAAAGCACCCTGAGAGAAAAAAAAAAGTTTTACCATCGTCTCTATTTTGTCAGTCCGTAAAAATCAGACTGCAGTCGGATGTGTGGTTTGATTTTTTTCACAAACCCGTAGGCTAAGTTCACACGCTGTGTAAGAGCAGCACTTTTTTGCAGTTGCGCTTTTTCGTTGTGCTTTGCGCAAAAAGAGCAATTACATTTACCCGTGCACATTATTGACCTGTGATTTTCCCGTGCCTAGTTTATAATGTGGGCTATGGGAGAAGCTTACATAAAAATGTGCAAACAATTGACATGTTCATTCTTTTTGCGGACGCACTTTGCAGTGAAAGCGCATCCGTAACAAGATGGAGCGTGTGAACGCATTTCAGCAAAAGCCATTGCTTTTGCCGAGATGCGTTCCAGCACTGCGTTTCACTGCATTTACGCAAGCGCTAAAAAGTGCTGCGTAAATGGCGAATTACGCAGTGTGCGAATGCAGCCATAGACTTGTTTTGACACTCAGACATGTCTCCAAATTTTTCCTCAGACCACTCCAGGGAAACAAATCATATGTGCATAGCCCCCAGAATATCATAGGTCTGAGTTATATCCATGAGAACCACAGATAAGAAAATCAGTTATGCACACAAGCCTTTATTGAGGGAGAGGGAATTGTATAAAAATCTCACAATCTGGACAGGAGAGAAAGCATGTATAGTCTTAGCGAAGGCAGAGAAAAGCAGGGCACAAAAAGGAAAGCACATGAAGAAGGATTAAAAAGGTTATCTAAGACTTCCACAAAAGAAAATGTGCTTTAGCACAATCAGGCAATCAGTCAGGTAGCTGCTACCTACCTGCCTGCTGGGCCCGACACCATTCACTGCCGTCTCAAAGTGGTCGCAGACCACTCCTGTTGACAAATTTGCGGCTTCCGATGTCATCACAACTACAGAGGGGTGGCTTCTCTGGGTGCATAGCAGACATCATGTTGATTGACAACTGGCTCCCCTAATCAGGTAGCAGTGAGTCGGTTGTCAATCAGTAGGAGGTCGCCTGTACCACCCCTTCCACAGAGCAGATTAGAAAAGCCACCTCTGCTCTGTTTACGCCGCCATGCTGTCCCTGGCAGGAGCATTCTGTGACCACTCTGTGCCTTGGGCGAACGGTGGTGACTGGCACTGGTCACAACAGGCAGGTAAGTGGCAGCTACCTGCCTGTTTGTTGGAATGTTTAGTGCAACAACTCCAATCCTGTATTTGTAAGTGTTGAATTGCTAGGTTTGTGTATTGTCAGTAAAGTTAGTTTAAAAGGAAAAAAAAAAAAAAAGAGGAACACTCCCAGAGGCTCACACATAGGAAATACCATGTGACTGTAACCAGTTTCCTGTTCCTAATTTAATTAGACGAGGTGAAACGCGTCAAATGTGGAGATAACAGAAGCACACTTTTCTGGAGTACAGAAGCCCATAACAGACAGCTTGAAAGGCCATATTATAGAGGACTACAGTTTCAAGATAAGTCCTACCTTTGGATAAGATGTTCTACGACCTTCTATAAATTGTTTGGCTCACCTTTATTACTAGGGGAAGGTTTACACTTAGGGATAGCCGACGTGGAATAGGGGCACCAATAAACAGTAGGGTGCAAAAACTTCCATTGTAAGGTAGAGTCCAGTCCTTGAGGGATAGTGTGATCTAATATCTGTCTGATATATGGCTGTATGAACCCGAAAAGTTTTTAATGTACATGTTTTGTCTGCAATACTTGTTTGAATCGGTCTATGACCTTTTCAAGATTTTTATTAAAGATTCTTTCTTTTATAAAAAGTTGGTAATTAATATACCCCTTCTTTAATAATAATTCAGATATTACATCCTATCTCATTTAAAAACTGTGATTTAGAAGAAACAGAAGTCAACCTCCAGTCAGGAGATCAGAAAGACCAAACAAAGGTATCCCAGCTAGACGCCTTCCTTATAGGGTCAGAACACTTCCTGAATCAGAGCCACAGTCATGGCAAGAAAAAGCAGCCGTCAGAGGTCAAAGATATATCAAAGCTCTAGCAATTAGAGTTACAGCCAAGCAGTGGGGGCATTTCTGTATATAAGGACAACCAAGGATGTATTGGACTTGCCAGCAGTGAGAAGATCAGTGCAAGGACTAAGCACATCAACGTTAAGCATCACCACTTACGTGACTTAGTGGAACATGATGTACTAAAGTTTGTGTATCAGAACCGCAATGGGACTAACAGGATAAGTAGTTGTTGAGTGGGGGTGTTGGAATATGTTTAGCGCAACAACTCCAAACCTTTATGTGTAAGTGTTGAATTGCTAAGTTTGTGCATTGTCAGTAAAGTTAGTTTAAAAAAAAAAAAAAAAACAGCAACACTCCCAGACGCTCACACACAGAAAAGACCATGTGACTGTAACCAGCTTCCTGTGTCTGGGCATGTGAAGAGAAGCACAGCAGCTTGCTGATGCTGCAAAGGGACATTTAATATGTATATTCCTGTTTCCACAATGGCCTTCATATCTGTACCTGTTTGTTCCATGGCAAATTGGCATTAACAGCAACAGCAAACAGGTTAACCATGTCCTTTAAAATTGACATGGCACCACGATGTATCCCTGGAAGTGAAATTTTATATATTAAAAGTAAATTTCCATTTTGAATTGTTATAATGATTAGCAGTGAAGAGGAAAGCCTAAGATGCTGGATGGATGGAGTAAACCAACGTTAAAACAGGGTTTTCCAGAGGTGGACAAGCTTATGATTCTTGCTGCTGGAATATGTGCACAAAATTGCTATTCCATGTAAATACCTGCTCTGGGATACGTACACTGTAATATTTGCTAATGGCTGCCTAATGATAGGATTTAGACACGCCGGGCTCCAGGTTAAGCTGCACCCGCTGGAAGCATTGGCTGTGTTGTGAAGTTACTGTGACTACGGTTTACCTTGGGTAATTGTGACTCACATCTCTCGCTTTCACCCAGGAGTCATACTATTCAGGTGTAATCCACTATGTAGCGGTCAGGAATTGTTTATTTACCGTAGAAGAAAGGAAACTTTGAACTGTGGGAATTCTGCAGCTTTGCCAAAATGACAGAGAATAGATTTACTTTGTAAGAATCTCAGTTGACATTGCTGTTAATAAGTGGCAGAAAGCGGAACAAAAGGTATGTTCCATTGAATTCCACAGATTGGAGTGAATTCACACATTATCATATTCTCTGTTCTCAGATATTTCACAAGATGACAAATCTGTAGCTCCGACCACTGATAAAATCTGAATTAAAGTCTATCCGTCTTAACGCCAATCCTGTGGAAGAGATGGTCTTCACTTCACAAGTTAAAGGGGTTATATGGGATTATTATATTTTTTTCTCATTGAACTAAGAAGTGATAGGTACGTAGGTGCTCAGTGCCTGTCTGTTCAGCCCGGTGCCAGCTCGGAGCGGTCATGGACAACTCCGGAATGCTATTCTGCTACTTCTATTGAGCTTAGATCAACAGAGCGGCTCTTTCTTTTCTGGGATGTTATGTTCATGAAGTGTGACTGCCGCCTTCATGCTGATAGGGAGCCAGCTGTCAATCAGTATGACATTAATAGTAATGCCCCATCAACAGGGCACAGCAACTTCTACAGGTGCATCATCAAAAAGTTAATTTATTTCAGTAATTCAATACATTAAGTGAAACACATATTATATAGTCATTACAAACATTGTGATATCATTCAAGTGTTTATTTCTGTAAATGTTGATGATTATAGCTTACAGCCAATGAAAACCCAAAGGTCATTATCTCAGAAAATTAAAGTAGTGAGAATGAAGGGTCTGAGAGATAAAATATTCCCTAAATAGGTATCAGGGGCTTCACCTTGTGTGGTTGTGAGAGTCATAACTACTATAAACGTGAGATAAATGCGCATAGGGTCTTATCCTTTTTACAAAGGGTTATAGCGGTGTATATTAGGAACTGCTCACCTGGCTCAGTTGTGTCACCCACAACCGGTATAATCGCCTGTAAGATGGCTTGTAGAGAATGGCTGCTGCAGGGCCGCACCTTCACGATAACCGTGGAAACAGGAATGCTGTAATGGGACAAAATGCCGAATTGCCCGCGCTGCCACCAGGAATCACCAGGAAACAAGGAGTTAACTGGGCAGATGTTTCTTTATTTTATCCTATGCGTTTCAGAGCCTCTATCCGAGCTCCTTCCTGAGGAAGGAGCTCGGATAGAGGCTCTGAAACGCGTAGGATAAAATAAAGAAACATCTGCCCAGTTAACTCCTTGTTTCCTGGTGATTCCTGGTGGCAGCGCGGGCAATTCGGCATTTTGTCCCATTACAGCATAACTACTATAAAAGCAGATCACGGCTGCTGCATATCCCAGAGTGGTGCTTATAGAGTAGGGAGGATGAAGGGTTAAAAACCATGCTGCCATATTCCACGAGACATCAAAGGTGAATACAATATTGATTTATTAGTCAATGCGTTTCAGGGCTCTCTGGCCCCCTCCTTAGGACAATACAATATCCTATTGCCATGTTTCAGGGCATTTGAGGGAGTCCAGAAACGCGTTGACTAACAAATCAATATAATATTCACTCTTTGATGTCTTGTGGAATACGGCAGCTCAGTTTTTAACCCTTCATTTCCCTACTTTAAATTTCTGAGATAATGACCTTTGGCTTTTCATTGGCTGTAAGCCATAATCATCAACATTTAAAGAAATAAACACATGAAACAGATCACTCTGTTTGTAATGACTCTATATAATATGTGTTTCACTTTTTGTAATGCTTTACTGAAATAAAATAACTTTTTGATGATATTCTACTTCATTGAGATGCCCCTGTATGACAACATAATGTCACCAGAAGCCACAGAATCACCAGCAGGAGCTGTTCGTGGTGGAAATCAATGCCGGTAGAACGAGCCGGTAGAAAGCAAATTACCTGACTGTAAGATCTTAGGTCAATAAGAAAAAAATAAAATAGTCCCAAATAATCATTTTAAGGCTGCGGTCAGACGAGTGTATGGCATATGAGGTGATATGCAATTTACCCTCGGCTCAGGTGTCTGCAGCGAGCGTGACCGTGTCAGGCAACTGTGATCCGATTCTGCGATCAGATGACAGGTGCGGTGAGGAGGGAGAGATCAATCTCTTCATCTTCTCTATTGCCAGCCTTGGCGTGTATTGCACTGCCCTCAGATGTCTTCCGAGTTCAGTCTGATGATTCACTCGCATCCATAGACTTGTACTGCATGGGTGTGTGTGAGCCAAGATTTGCTGACAATTGCAGCATGTCGCAATTATTTTCTCTGTCCAATTAGGGTATCTGAGCTTCCTCATTGCCTAATACTTGGCTTAGCGCAATGTGAGATTTTCTTGCATTGCACTCGCATTACGCAGATGCTAATGTGACCCCAGCCTAAGACTCATTTTGATGTTCATAACAGTCTAACATGTCTACAAACTGTTTAGATTCTTTTTCACTGAAACTTGCTATTCACTCTTTTGAAGGGTTCATCTTCTTGAGTATATTGTGAGCACTACAGGACCTAGAACTTCCTTTATATCATTCCTCCTTTTCTCACCATGCATTGCTATTGTCATTGTTTAATCCTTGCCTGTTCTGTTCTGAGAGTCTGCCTCGTTATATATTTGTATACACTTTACCTCTCTACTCATAATCTGCTCCCTAAAACCAGGGACGTAACTATATATAGGTGCAAGGGTTGCAATCGTACCATAGCCCTCGGGCCTAGTGGGCCCCAAAAATATCTTTGGATTATATAGATAATATAAGACTGCTATGAAAAATTTGCAAAAATTGGAGACCCATTGAATCTTTTGCATCGAGGTCCTTGAGCTTCAGGATATGCCACTGCCTAAAACTCCAATCTCCTGTTACGTGTCTTAAGGTACCGTCACATGGTACAGCATTGCAACGATGTCGGAAGGGATACCCCAGGTGTGCTCTCAGTTCCAGCATCGCTTCCTTAGGTGTCACACGGGCATATGTTACCAGTGACGCCACTGTGATGTTACAGCAGCTATCGCTCGCTGGGTTGTGCACAACCCTGCGAGCGATACGCATCAATGTTGTTAATAGGGGAAATCGCTGGCAACATCGCTATCGTCGCGTCACACAGAGCGATGTTTGCAGATCGCTGGAGCCAGATCGCCAGGTTTACCAACATGTTCCAGCGATTTATCGCAGTTGCATTGTGCGGTTACACGGCACAACACACCGACGATATCACTGCAACATTGCTAAACCCGGGACTTTTCAGCGATGTTGCAGGCAACATCGCCCCATGTGACGGTACCATTAGCGTCTCTCTTGTTAGGGAGAGACTACAATAGACATCACTAGACATCACACAATGCAGACAAACTTACACAGATGGGAAACATCTACAGATGTGGCCAAAAGTATTGACACCCCTGCAATTCTGTCAGATAATACTTAGTTTCTTCCTGAAAATGATTGCAATCACAAATTCTTTGGTATTATCTTCATTATCACAGCATGGTACAGCACGGCCCCGCACATCCCAGCATGGTACAACACAGCACAATATGGCACAGCATGGCTCAGTATGGTACAGCATGGCACCGCAAGGCAAAGCATGGTATCGTATGGTACAGCACACCATAGCATGGCATGGCACGACGTAGTATGGCACGATAGTATGGCACGGCAAATCACAGTATGGCACAGTACGGTACACCCTGGTATAGCACAGTACATCATGGCACAGCATGGTATGGTGTGGCCGAGCATGGTATGGTACGGCACAGCACAGTATGGTACAGCATGGAATTACATGGTACAGCACAGCATGGCACAGCATGGTATGGAACGGCACAGCAAGGCATGGCATAGCATGGTATCGCATGATACAGCCCATCACACCATGGCATGACAGCACAGTACAGGATGGTATTGCCTGCCTGGAACATCCTAACACAGCCTTGTACAGTCTAGCACAGCACAGCTCTTATCTTACCCCCAGGCAGATCAGGTCCCCCTGCCATGGTCTCCAGCTTCCCTGGTGACCACAGACAGTCCTCACTTGAAATTTCTGTGTGAACCGCAGACCGGAAGTGCGTCACCTGAACTTCCAGTTTCGACGCCGGGCAGTCCGAGAAGCCGGGAGAAACCGGCCCCGCCTGGAGCAGGACGCTGAGAGCCCCAGTGGCAATCGGAGGCTCCACTACACCGGAGGGCTGAGGGACTCCCGACAGGGAGTGTCGGCCCAAGTACCCGCTTGATGGCGGGAAGGAGAGAGCCATGGCCCCCCGATACCCACAGGTCCTGTAAGTATCTTCTACACCAGTGCTCCCTGCAACAGCGCTCTTGTACTCCCTTGGCCTGTGTAGGGACAGGAAAAACAATGAGGAGATTGTGGGTGGGAGGGCTTTTAACCTCTTGTGCTTCCTGTCCCTACAGAGGATATGGGATTACTCCTCCTATGGTGCTGTCATGGGGACATACTGGAAACATGCTTTAAAATGCACTGGGGACCGTGTCGGACAGGAAACTAGACAGAAAGTGGGATCCCTGGCAGCTTCTTCCAACAAATAACTGACAGGTCTGTCTCTATATCTGCAGTAAGAAACCTGTCATTCAAGAAAAGTGGGTAGGGAGAATCTGCCAGGGACCCGCCTTTCTGTTTAGTTTCCTGTGCGGCTCACTCCATGGTGACATTATCTGAAACATTGCTGTGTTTCATGGCTGCGATCATACAGTCACATGCTGCAGTGGATTGGACACAGTATATCAGCTGTCTGATTCCCTTTAAATGTTTAATAAGAAATGATGAAGTGTAGTGGACTCAAGCGAAGTAAGTTGCATATTCCGCATCTTCTCTATATGTCTAAATAAAAATGGTGGGTAATGACAGGTAAAGGCATAACAAATACAATTAAATGAAGTCAGAAATGGAGCGCAATCTTATCAATAATTAATAAAAATTACAATTTTTTTGTATTAAAGAAGTTCAATCAACTCCCCATGGAGCTATTTGCAAACCCCGCAGTCTGGTTAGAGCTGCTCCGTGCAGTGGCATTTAAATGCCATATTTGATAACATGTCATCCGAAGACTTGACAGAGCTTATTTGAAAGTTTAACAGAGGCTTGTGTTTGCTGTCCAATTTATTAACAGCTAGGAGGACGTTAACTCTGAGAGGGGAAAACAGAGGAACTAATAGACTCCGTCTTATTTGTTGCTGCTGAATATATCACACAGAGGTGACAGAACAGAAAGGTGTCATTGAGAGAACAATTGCTTCTTGCAAGATATATTGTCACATAAATATGTATCACATCTTTGTCCATCTTCCTTGAATTACTTTCATTTGCATTTATAACATCGGAATAAAGTCCTAATTTCTATGTGGGTAATCGGTACTCCTTCCACTTTTGTCATATATTTCAACTTGTAATATTGTCCTACAAATCCTGTGTCTGCACTGAACCTGGGGCACAACCGTGCGTCCCGTGAATCCAAACATTGAAACCACAAATTAACACAATATCATTGATTATCTTGCAAATAAGATAGAATGACAGTACTCACCAGTCTTCTGTTAAGTGCAGGCTTTTAATTCAGAAGGTGGGGGTTACATTGTTTGCAGGGAGGGGGTACAGAGGTGGACAACTGTGCACCATTTCACGCGGTTAGCGCTTCAACGAGTCCTGCTGAAGCGCTAACTTCATGAAATGATGCACAGTTGTCCATCTCTGTACCCCCTCCCTGCAAACAATGAACCCCCACCTTCTGAATTAAAAGCCTGCATGTAACAGAAGACTGGTGAGTGCTGTCATTCTCTCTTATTCGCAATTGTTGTGCCTTTCCACTGACATGAGCAACACCGGTTGGTGCTTCCTGCAGAAACCAGGAGAATCGGACTTGAAAGTCTAGAAAATTGGTGCTTTGTTTTGCTGGTGCCCGGATTCACTTCTCCATTATTTTAATTGATCATCTTGTTACAATTGAACCTGTCAAAGGGATGGGATAGGGGGTCAGCAAATAGTTCTTGGATATTAACGTGTTACAAGAAGAAGTAAAAGGCATGTGCAGGACTAGAGATGAGCGAACGTTTCCCAAACATGTTCACCAATTTCAAATACGACATGAATATTGCAGATTTGTTCATGATCGTAAACCCAAGCAATTTACTAAAAAAAAAAGAAAATCAGCAAACGCAGCTTTATTTAGGAAAAAAGTTAAAATTTCGAAATGTCTTAAAACTTTCCCTGAAACTTTGGGGCAAAAACGTTCACCGGCAGACCTGAAAAATATTAGAATCTGAGAGTCCTGACAGTTGGGAGAAACACCTAAGCTTAGATTAGGAATGATCACAGCCATTGGGTCTACCACTTGTTTCAACCTTTAGAATTTAAATTGAGCTCTAAAATCATTTTGTTAAGCTTCCTGGAGTTTGGAGGTATTTTGAGCCCTGCAGGATGTCAATGTTTGAAACAGTGCCAGATGCGGTCTCAGCTGTGAAGTCCATGAACCTTAAAATCTCCCTTAAGGCCCCATTACACGGCACAATATCCGAAATGATATCGCTCAAACGTCACGGGTTTGGAGTCGTGCAAACAACATGGTAAGGACGTCGTTGCATGTAACACTGAGATTTGAGTATGATAAATTGTTGGATCGTTGATCGCAGATTTGAGAACATGTTCCACGATCAGCCACCCTGCTGCATTGGTCAGTGTGACACCGCGATAACAATGTCGTTCACGACTTCGGCAATTCGCATCAATTAACAAGTATCGTTCGCTGGTTGTGCGAACGATACCTGCTCACTACATCGTTGGTGAGACGTGCCACAATATCTGGGTGTGTGACATCTCGCCAACGATGTCAAAACAATGTCCTAACGACCGCGTGCCCCCAAGATCGCTAGCGACATTGTTTGAACGTCGTGCCGTGTAACGGTACCTTAAAACATACATTCAAGAGACCTTATAAATGTTTTTTTAAATGTTAACATTTACACATTAATTTTATTATTATTTTTCTTTAGAGGGCAAACCTTTATTATTGCAGAGGGTCAGCAGCAAGCGATTCCACCTCTTCTACACTTATCTGCTAGCAATTTATATAACATTTATATAAAAATAGCATATGGCCATAATATGCTTCACATACATGGTCTTATAGTCTATTCACAGTCATGAAACACCATGCTATGGATATTGATTCTTGAAAATGTGCAATATTTTTATTTCGTCTCATTCCATTTAGAATACAAATTTTGGCATGTTCACAATTAGGTGATTATAACATTCATCTTGGAGCTGTCCGTGCATTGCTCACTGGACTTACTCAACATTCCACCAATGTGGTGAGCTGAAAAAAACTATTTTCTTTTTCTTATTTGTCCTCCAAATATGCCAGGCTTCAATAATCATTCACACCTCAACTGCAAGCTCACGTTACCTGTGGCATGGGGAATTGGATTTGTAAGTCAGGTGCCTTCTGCAGTCCACCCCATGGAGGGGTTAATGAGGAGCTAGGCAACAATACTGGGCAAACAATAATATCCTGTAAGCGATTAGGTCCTGGTGATGGAAGAGGCGGACCCATAGGTAAAGGAAAGATGCTTCACCGTGGAGGCCGGCGCCATCTTGGGTTTGACTTACAATGCAGCTACACTGCGCTATCATGTGCCTGCAGTCCGCAGTTTGGAGACGTTATGGATCCACCCCAAGACATGCCTGCTCTGAAGGATGTGATCTTCTTCACCACCCCAAGGGCCAAAGGTGCTTCAGCAGAACCGGAGCTGCCTACAGAGGACATGACTATATCTACATACGGTATGTGAGTAGGAGTACGACTACGCCTTACCCGCCAGGGGCCTTCGACTGAGAATATGCAATGGGGGACCACTACCCCCTCCCAGCAACTATACTATTAGGCCTGAACCTTCCTGGCCCATCTTAGTTCTGGAAGATGTCTTTGTGGCAGTCTTTGGCTTCCAAGGTATTCAGAAGTTTCTAGTTACACTGGAGTTCTGTCTGCTACCTGTCCACAATCTTCTACGACTTCAGCAACTTATCTGTCTGCAGTTTTCATGAGTTCTTCTTGGCTGTGTGCTGCTTCCATGGTATTAAAGCCTTTTAGTTAGTCCGGATATTTGTCAACTGTCTCCAGTTCTAGGACATATTCCTGGCTGTCTGTGGCCTCCATTGCAGTTACCTATGTTTCTCAGGTTTTCAGCATCAACTATCTGACTGTGGTGTCCAGTTCCTTTGCTTTCAGTGCCATGCATGCTTCACCCCCCTGCAGCACCAACGCTCAAGGACTGAATGCCCATCTGGACCTTGGGCTTAAGGGAATCTACCTCACTTAATGAGTGCCCTAACAATAGCAGTCATTCCTGAAAGCTACACAATATACTTCTTCATGTTGTATTACTTACTCTCCCGATGCGGAAACTAAATTCTGACAAAACTAATATCAGGACAGAGTATAATTTACAGAATATACTTCCGATCTCAATGGCTGTAGTGGGCATTGTATTACAACACTGCAGCTATCAACAGGCTATTAGACCAGAAAAATGAGAATAATGCTCCATGTGAATGTGTCCCATGGCCATGAGCAGCTGCTGATGGTGTAATGGTCAAGGCTTGTGGACCTTTATACCCACAGTGCGGCAACTAAGTGTACAATAAAGCAAAGAACTGCAAAGCCAAAATGATAGATGTGTGAAGGAGTATTACTGTTGCTTCAGACAGAACATATATTTTACACAATAACAAACAAGTATAACTTGTTCTCAAACCAAATTATGGACACTTTTAGTCTACTTTAAACACACTTTGTCATGAAACATCTTTTTCATAGCAATGTCCCTTAAAGGGGGCCTACAGAATAGTGACACAATGTATAAAACAGGAACAAAGTGCAATAAATAGACATAAGGGTATCATTAAATGTTTTATCTCTTGACACAGAACCTGAAGTGGCTAATTTAACAGTGATGACCCTATCCATCAATGTCTAATCAGTTGCGTTGCTACAACCGGAACCCCTGCTAATCAGCTGTTCTTGGTGATGGCAAAAATTGCTCAGTTACGCAGCTGCAGGGCGCGACTTCCATCAGCTCCATAGTGGCCGCGGGGAGATACTTCATGTCCGCAGTCCACTCAAATTAATAGGTGGCGGATGTGCAGTACCCAACTGCAGTCACTATTTAATACATGGAACCATACTGTGCAGCTCCATAACTGAGCAGTTTCGACCTATAGGAGGAACTACTGCTCAACAGGGGTACCAGATGTCGCACCCCATCAAGCAGACAGTGACAACCTATCCTTATGCTTATAGGATCACTCAGATCCCTTCACTTGCACCTAACAAAAACATTAGAGTGCATGCCATTCACCCTCTCCTATCCTAGGAATAAGTCATCAATGTTAAAGTAGTGGACAACCGCTTTAAATCATGCTAGACTGATTTAATGGAATAGTGACTACATGGAGAAAATGAAGTGTTATTCTCCCTGAAGCTGCTTGTTTACAGTTATGCTTTTATCACTCCCTTTGCACCTTGACTGAAAGCTTGTGCTTACGTACATGCTGCAGAGCAGGGAGGGTGCAGAAGTGATCAAAGCATGGCTATTGTAAACTGAGGGGGGACTGTACAACACTTCTTCGATGAGAGGAAGTAGGCAGCTGCAGGGAAGATTTAAGTTTATTTTCTTCCTGTAGCTGCTCTTCAAATTAAGCTATGTTCACATGCAGTGTTTTTTTTGGAGGGGTTTTGTCTCATGCACACATTGCTAGTTTTTTCTTTGCACAGTTGCAGCAGATTAAAGTCTACTAGCATGTCAGTTTTTCCTACCAAGTGATACACAAATGGCCCAGAAATATCTGCTGCAAATAGTAAATGTGCACATACCTACAGTGCCCACAAAGGTTTGTATTTCAGGAATCTCTGTTAGGGATGAGCGAGTACCGTAATATTCTGACTCGCTATACTCGCAACGAGTAGGTATGATACTCGGTACTCATTGCGAGTATAGCGAGTCCGAATACTTTCGCAGTGTATCTATAGATACACTGTGAAAGTACCCTAAAAGTGAATAAAAGTTGTTAAAAATAATAAAATTACATACTCACCTTTCCGACACCTGCACTGGGACCATCCCAGAAGACCTGCGATCCCCGGACAAGCACCTATGACTATCAGCCAATCAGATGGACGTTAGCGATCTGGCCAATCAGATAGTGACACGTCACAACCACGTGATCGCTAGCGGCCACCTGATTGGCCAGATTACACGGTCCTAGGTGTACTGTTAGGACCTTGCAATCTGGCCAATCAGGTGGCCGCTAGCGATCACATGCTTGTGACATGTAGCCATCTGATTGGCTGGTAGTCTCAGGTCCTTGTGTCCGGGGATCGCAGGTCTTCTGGGACAGTCCCGATGCAGGCGTCGGACAGGGGAGTATGTATTTATATTATTAAACAACTTTATTCACTTTTAGGTACTTTGCAGTGTATCTATAGATATATGCAAACTATTAGGGCTACTCGCTACCCAGAGTACACAAAGATACTCGGGAGTAGCGAGTAGCCGAATACCGCTACTATTCGGCGAGTTCCGAATAGTAGCGAGTATACTCGCTCATCCCTAATTCTGGCACTCGCTTGTTTCTTTTTCCTTTCCTCTGAATTTGAGATCTGCAGTGTTTGTGAAATCTACATCATGTCATTTCTTTCAGTGTTTTTGCAACTTTTTTATCATAGAAATAATCAAAAACGCAGCTACAAATTGCAGCAAACAGATTTAGCTATGTTTTTTTTTTTTAATAAAGCTATAAAATATTGAATGTACAAAATTACACATGTAATAGACATCTAAAAATGCAGCAAAAAAGCCACAAAACCTACATTTTGAATGATTTTAATACAAAAAGAGCAGGTTTTGGATGCAGAAAAAAAAGAGTGAAAACAAACTTATACTGCTTAATGTGATTTAAAGGGTCAGGTCCTTTTTCAGTTTGATACTAAAAATACCATTGAATAGGGCCTGGCAGACCTTTTATAAACATGTAAAACCATTATTGTGCACTTTCTAGTTTTTATGTTCTCATCATCTTCATACCCTGTAAGGAGCTGGTGCATTAGTCCTCTCCAATATATTTCCAACCGAATAGTCATTGTGTATAATTTATTTAAATATCCACACCCACCCAGGCTTGTGTTCACTCCCTCCCCTCTCTGCTCTGTGCTGGGATGGGGCAGGTTTTTTGTGCTGCAGTCTAAGATTTCTTTGTGTATATATAAAATTTGGTTTTCCTGCAGACAAGTAATGTGTGTATCTGATGAGCAAATCATCTTAATGTTCTCTGTCTTTCACGGAAATCGCGCCCCAGCGCTCATTGTTGCCGCAGCCGCGTATGCAAAAAGCCGCGTGCATTCAAAATTAGACGATTATATAGCAGCTGTAACCTGGCGACAGCGACGCATAGCGTCGCTATCGCCAGGATACATACGTACGGCCGCGGTGACCCCCAGCACCGGTAACCGCCGCCTCCCGCTGTTCTCACCCGTCTTCTCCTGTACAGCGTCATGTGACAGGCGGCAATGTGACATCACACAGCCCGCCCTGTCACATGACCGCTGTACACAGTGCCACTCTAGCTGCAGAACACGAGTGAGAACAGGGGGGGCGAGGGGGGCAATGGGGATCCTGCCCCCCTGCATACATCCTGCCCACCTGCCTCTACCCTGCCCCCCCACATCGATCCCCTCTGGCTCCATCCTGCCCCCCCCGCATCCATCCTGCCCCCCCCGCATCCATCTTGTCCCCCCGCATCCATCCTGCCCGCTTGCTCCATCCCTGCCCCCCCGGCCACCATCCGGCCCCTTGGGTCCATCCTGCCCCCCTGGCACCAGGCCCTGCCAGCTCCATCCTGCCCCACCTGACTCCATCCCTGCCGGCTCCATCCTGCCCCCCTGGCTCCTATGCTCTGCCGGCTCCATCCTGTCCCCCCCCATTTCCATGCCCTGCCGACTCCATCCTGCCCCCGTATACTATAGTGCTGCTATACATGTGCTGTAATGTACCGCCATACAGTTGTGGCCAAAAGTATTGACACCCCTGCAATTCTGTCAGATAATACTCAGTTTCTTCCTGAAAATATTGCAATCACAAATTCTTTGGTATTATTATCTTCATTTAATTTGTCTTCAATGAAAAAACACAAAAGAGAATGAAGAAAAAAGCAAAACATTGATCATTTCACACAAAACTCCAAAAATGGGCCAGACAAAAGTATTGGTACCCTCAGCCTAATACTTGGTTGCTCAACCTTTAGCCAAAATAACTGCGATCAACCACTTGCGGTAACCATCAATGAGTTTCTTACAATGCTCTGCTGGAATTTTAGACCATTCTTCATTGGCAAACTGCTCCAGGTCCAAGATATAGAGCACAGAGGGGAGGGACAGAACACCAGCTTGGGTGGGTGTGGATATTTAAATAACATTTATACAGCAGCCGGAATATTTGGCTGTGAATATAATAAAGAGGACTAATGTACCGGCAACCTGCAGGGTCAGAAAATGCTTCTAGCAAGGAAACTACAAACAGTACAATAATGATTTTACATGTTTTTAAAAGGTCTGCCCATGCACTATTGAAGGTAATATTAGCATCATACTGAAAAATTACCTGAGAGAGTCCCTTTAACTTACATATTCTTACATACAGTACATATACTTTTAGCTGTGATTACGTCAGACAGAACTGTCCAGCAAAACCTTCCATATATAGTGAACAGGTAGTAACTGTCACAGTATAAATTGAACACACGATGGGAGGAGTAACTCATACTCCATGCTGGGGGTCTGACAACCACATGTCGCAGCTCACTTATACCCTTCAGAAGCTTTCTCCAAGAAAAGGTGGATATCTGACTTCAAGAACAGCTGACCATCTCCAAGAAGAATGAATGGAACAGACAATAATCATTTTTAAGGACAAATGGACTATTTCTCTACAACTACATGAATACCCTGTAATTTAATTACTTAATTTTGGTTCATATATTTTACAACTAAACCCCCATATTTTTGTAAGTTCTTTGACGTCTTTTCTCAATAATATTCACGATAAGAAGTCCAAAAATATATGTGAATATGACAATATTTACATACCGCGGTCTCCTGCGCAATTCTGAATCCACGAGCAGCATCGTCAGATTACATTTTTTCCCTCTATGCAGGCATTGATGCCTCTCATATTCATCTCCACAGTGCCTTCAATAAATGGTGCTGGAGACAGCGGTACACGACTGTGCTGACTCCAACGCCGTTGTAATGAAGATAACATCACAAAAGCAATGGACACGTGCCGCCAACAGAAGCGGCACTGATCGCGGAGCGTGAAATTTAAATAAAGAGGGCAAGCCAGGAGGAATATATACAGGGGACCTGATCCATAAGGGCCTGCCTGCTGTATATGCCGCTCAAACAAGGCATGAATTTAGTCACCACCATGCTATTACCAGTATGGTACTGCCTCTAATTTATATGGGAAAATCCTACTTGTTGGTTTCCTTTAATAAGCCAAGTAGAGAGTGGCTCTTATTTCTGTATATGCAAATGGTCTGTCCAGAGAGGAAATAGACAAACACTAGTTTGTCTTCTTTCTCTCTTTATAATTAGCATATTTAATTTCCCAGAGGAGCATTGCAGCTTTTAAGTCTCCTCATACTGACATGCCAGTTTGCCAGATCTGGTGTGTCACTCTATATAAGGGCAGAGACACACTATGCGAGATGCGTGTGAGATACTCACATGAGTCTCTTATGACTCACCTGGATCGGCCCCTGCCTCTATGGACAGGAGTGTTGACCCTCCATAGAAATACAAGTAGCTGACTCACTCTTCTCCAGAGAGGCAGAGGCCATTCCGGGTGAGTCTTGCGATACTCATGCGAATCTCTCATATGCATCTCGCATAGTGTGTCACCTGCCTAAAGAGAAATATCTCTTGTTCTTGTAGACCCTTCTAGGTCCAGCATGTAATACAACATTCACCCTGTAGGGGTCACTGCAGTGGAAATGTAAAGCTGACGGAAACTCCCTGATTTGAATTAGCCGTTAGCTTGTGTGAGCGGTGTAACTAGTTTCATGGCGCCCGGGGCAAAGATTTATTCTGGCAGCCCCCCACATGATGACCAGGGGTGCCGCCTGAGCCAGAGTGGGGAGGAGTAGTGGGGCGAGCTGTCAGCTTTCAGCCCGCCGCCCCTGCAGCCTTAGGGGGAGCGGGGGGGGGGGGGGGGGGGGGGGGAATTGTCAGCCCCGCCGCCCCGCACTGCCACCCTGCACTGTATCACGGGACTTACCCACTGGAGCTGGCGGCGGCACCCATCACACAGGAAGAAGCCGAAGTGTGATGCTGGCGCCGCCCCCATCTACACTGCCGCTCCCCCTGGCTGCTGCCGCTTGGTCCTCAGGGCTCACGGTGACAGAGCGGCCCAGGTGATGGCGCTGGCGCCCTCTCTGAGTTGCGCCTGGGCAAAGGATCTGGCTGCACCCCCCTAGATACGCCGCTGCTTGTGGTGTAATAATAACCCGGACGGGCGACATCTTTCTGCAAACATTTATTTTTGTGAGACAACAACTCTTTTAAATATATAAGAAGTTTCCTAATACTTCTCATGCACGCAGCTAATGAAAATACTAATACAGGTATATCTAACAATTCAGAGCAAAGTGAAATCCTAAATTGGAACTCGCAGGGCAGAACATTAAACATTTATTCCTTTTTTTTTTTACTTTTTTTTTTGTCTAAGAAAATCATTTTCAAATCCCAGGCTGGAGATTTCTTGTGTTTTATTAATTTCCCATTCTTCCAGCTGATTGCACCTGTCCAGGACAAGCTCAGCCCCTGCACGTTCATTGCATCCTTTATACATTTTTTCAATGTTTTACCTTATACATAATTTAACCCTAGCTACCAATTTAGTCTCTGCAAGGAGTTTTGGAGGGACAATTTTTGTTTCAACCTTAAAAGGGATTATTCACTTTCAGAATATGTTTTTTTCACTTAAAAACATGTATTTTTAGCTAAACGTTTACCGTAATCGGGTTTCATTACAAAGTCTGCCTTCGATAGGCCTCTGTGCTACACTGTCTATTGCTGTTTGCAGAATGAGTTAACTAAGAACTCTTCAGTGAGTTCATTTAGAGGATTTAATAGCCAGGTTTCTAATGGTGGGTTTACACGTCGCGATATCGGCGTCCAACTCCGACCAAAAGTCACGTGGTTCGGGAGTTGGACCCGATATCGTTCGCGCGTTGTACGGTTTGAACGTACAATGTGATGCTGGAACGATGCCAAAACGATATCGGGGTTGAATGAGCGTGCTATTCAACCGCCTGATATCGGATGGCCGTTGTAGCCGCATCGTCCCGTGTGACAGCCCAACTACGATGTGTACGCCCACGTCACCCATTCACTCCCATGTTAACTGGTCGTTCCTGGGTTGGGGGCGTACACATCGTCGGGACGTTGTATCCCGATATCGGGCTATCTAAACCGGCGATGCGATAGCGGGAAAAGCGCGCTCAAAAAGCGCGCTCCCGCGTCGTTGGCTCAGATATCGGCCCGATATCGGGACGTGTAAAATTACCATAATTCTTAGGACTATCGCTAAGTTTTATTTCTTACACCTGATTTATGACCACTGATCACATCAAACTTCAGTGTGGAGGGAAACAAAGAGCCTGTGAAGGTGGAACGGTGCAACATTTTTAATGAAAATCAATCGCAAAAATAATTTTTAGCCGCAAATACAAGGGAATCTGTCAGCAGGTTTTTACTGCCTCATCAGAGAGCAACATAATGTAGGCAAAGAGACCCTCAATCCAATGATATATCACATAGATTACTGGGGGCAGCGATCCCGACAATCAGAATTTTTAGATTTAGCAATACAGCAGAGCTGAGCGCTGCCCCTACCCACACCAGGCTCTGTATGTACAATGTCTATAGACAATGAGAAGCTGCTAATCACAGCAGGGAACATGCTGGACACAGCAATGAAAACATACAGCATAAAGTAGAGACAAAGGTCCTGATTCCATTGATGTGTCCCATAATGGGATGCTTGTGTGGCACCCCTGCGGGGATTGCCACAGGACCCACCGATGCAGGGAAGGATGTACACCTTGGCACACACAGCATACAACACCTTCCCACCCCAGGCCTGGAGGGGAAGCTCCCACTGGCTGCCCTTAAGTCAGATTCCCTATAAAAGTCCAGGTCTGAGGGAGGAGTTAGTTCAGTTCAGTCAGACAGTAAGGAAGAACAGTTAGGAAAGAAGGTCAGCTAGGACTGAAGAGCCTAAAGGAGCTGGTTGCTGGGACCAAGCCAGGCCCAGAACCGGGAAAGACTGACCAGAAGCTGTGCAGCGCCCTAGGGAGAGGGACGGAGGCCAGTGGAAGAGTTAGGAAGAACGGAAGAAGGGAACATAGCTAGTTACCCTTAAAGTCAACCCGGACATCAGTGTCCTGCTATATAGTACCTGCTATATTTCCATTTGTAGCAGAGAAATCTCAGAGAGATCAGGAGGATTTAGTCCCCCTGAGCTCAGGAGAAAGTAAAGGCTCGAGCTAGACCGGTTGAAGGATCAGGGCGCTAGAGAAGGCAGGGATCCCAAGAAAAAGTCCTTAATTTCAGCTTTTTGGAGCATACTCCTGAGGAGAGCGGTAGATCAAACTTCAGGCAGATCTCACTGCAACCATCGCACACACTGGTGGAGGAGGCCTCAAAACTCTCCAAGGTGGAAGTCCCAAACTGCACCGGCCATCTGGTTACCCTCCTGGACCGTACCTGCTTTCCGACATCAGTAAAAAGGTAATGAAACAGAGACTATTGTGTGTGTGCCTCATTCACCACCGCTGTCTGGAGAACTTACACAGAACCGAAAACTACTATTCCTCTCATCCACCCCGCTGACCTAAAGTAAAGCTCCGCCTGTGGGGAGCTGTATTACCACTGCTGCGTCACCATCACCTTAGCGGCCAGCTGCAGCGCTGGTAACCAAATTACCAGGTACCACATGTGGCGTCACGTTTAACCCCTACCCTTTTACCCCTTTCTCCGCAATTCCCAGCCAAGGGCACGGAAACCGGAAACAGATCAGCCGTGATTCCCTTCCCGCCAGCAGCCGCCATCCGGTTCCGAGTAACCCCTTGCCTGCTAGCCCGACTCACTTGTAGTTTTGTTAAAATCACTACTTTATTCGCAGGAAACGATCACTAGAGGATTACTAGGCCTGCTTCCAGGTAGATCATCTTTAAGAGAACTAGTGAATAAAACAGTTATTTTATCAAAACTGCAGCAAGCAGCCTAGTAACTGACCACTGGAACCAATGTCTCTGTCCATACGTTATGCAGCTTTGGGAAAAGTTGGCAAATAAAAAATGTCTTTCTTCCGTTAGGTCTATGGCATTACGAGATTAAAGAAAGAATGGCAAGGGGAAGAGGGAGTGGCTTGGTCAGGAGTTTAAAAGTGTATGAGTCATGCATGGAAAGACTTCCTGTCTTTTAATCATGTAATGTCATAGACCAAATGGAAAAGAGAAGAATTAACTGGAAAGAAAGGCAAAACGAGCCACTTAAGTACAGTTATATAATACTAGCTGGGAGCCCGATGCACATGCATCGGGATTCTAGAACGGCGAGTCTCTGACTCGCAATGGCCGCTTCGCGCCAATGCTTCGCGCTGCTAAGTCGACTCGCCATGCCCGCTGCGCGGCCAATGCTTCGCGCGTATCCACATGACCACGCCGGGGCAAAAAAGCCATTCGCAATTATATAATAGATGATTGCAATATATTAAGAGAGTAAAAACTATGATGGGGAGTTTTTATTTAATTAGAATAGGACATGTTCCCAATACTTGCTGGGTATTGGTATGGTTAGCCACCATTGGTGGAATATTGTTTACCTCCCACTATGCTCAATTATTGTCAAGGCTTGTAGAGGTCATCACCCCTGTGGAAAGATGCTTAATATTTAAAAGTAACATTTTTGCGATTTGTAATCTAGATAAACTTTAAGTATGTCAATTTGGAAATTTGTATGCCATCAGAATTGTGAGTTGGAAAAAGGTACCAATACAAATACAGACTACTTCTAGATTAAATCTAGCCAAGGAAAGATGAAAATCCATCTATAAGTATATAATAAAACTATGGATTGAAGTATTAAATGACTAATATACACACATTTTAGTTGTTTTACTTGTGCCAAATTCTTGTGCACTTGTGATATTTCATGCCCTCTTGCACATGTAAGCGATGTCTGGTGCATTTAACTTAGTAAATCTCCCCAAATAGTCTGTAAATGAAGCATTGAGGTTCAGGATTACTCATTCTGCATCTAAACGTTGTAACATTTTCTGCTTCTATACCTGAATCACTCGTTATGTTTTGATTACATGCTTGATGAGCCCGATTCATTATATTCATATTAATGTGTTTATGTCACTGTGTGCTCAGATACATAATTCATCTAGCGGAAAAGGGTTATAAAAGGTGTAATACCTTCTATTCAGATTTAAAAGGAACCCCTCATAAGAAAAAATGCTATTAACTTGCAGGTATGGGATAAATCTGCATGTTATTAGCATTTGGACCCTGCCCTGAGCCCAGACAGAGAGCCCCACTGCGGAAGGAAATTAACTTTATTCTCCTGGCAGCGGTCGGGTTTCAATTAACAGGACGCCTTAGGTTCTGTCACCTGCTCTGTATATTAAGGGTGGGTGGCTGTAACTGCGTCCCCCGTGTTAACTGACAGCTGGGTCCAATGTAGAGCGAGCTGTTAAGACACTGCTGGGGGTGCGTATATTGCTGCCACTCTCAGTATAAAGAGCGGTGACAGAGCCCTGCAAAGAAAAAAGTTAACTTTCCCTTTCTAAATGAAAGACTACCACGCTGAATAGGAATGACAATATTTACAAAATGTATTCCATTCTCATATATGAAACATAAGGCGTTTCCAGGACATTGGGGTTAACAAAGGAAGGTGGTGCAATGGCAGGACCTGAGCTGGATAGTTTTGCCCATAATTTAAAATATGATGAGTTCACACTACATAATCTGTCAGTAAACACTGTTGCAATACCCCTGATGAAGCTATAATGCGAAACGTCTATTGAGACAATGAGAAGTGTAGCATGTGATTGACAGATGTGGTGGGTATGAATGAATTGTGAACCTACATAAGTACGGCACTAGTATTGTTAAACCCATTGGCTTTAGGTGGGGTACTCCTATTGATGTGGATCACCATGATATATTAGTACTTGTGACTTAAGATGAATAGCAGGATTTTTCCAGTGCCACCTACTGTTCTGTAGACTAACCTAAGATAAATAATAATTTGATGCCATGTCTTTCATGTTTTAAGTACTAATCGGGTGGCACAGTGTCTCAGTGGTTAGCGCTGTAGTCTTGCAGCGTTGGGTCCTGGGTTCAAAAAGCAGCAAGGATAACATCTGCAAGGAGTCTGTATGTTCTCCCTGTGTTTGCGTGGGTTCCCCTGTGCGCTCTAAAGTCAATGAGAGGGAATGTAGAATGTGAGCCCCGATGGGGACAGTGTTTTAATGTATGTAAAGTGCTATGGAATTAATAGTGCTATATAAATTACCGGTAATACATTTTGTTAAAATTGCAATTTTTGCATGTGTTTTGTACCGATACTTTCCTACAACAAGTTGTTTTCTGCTTTATAAGATTCTCAGATGTATTAATGAGTGATGGGTTTCATTGTACAGAATCAATTCCAGTCTATGAGACAAGACCAGCCAGCCAATGGATATAAGTAGCCCTATTTCGAATAGAAAACAGCCAATTTTTTAAGTCTATATGAGACTCAGGATTTGTGTCTACTTAAAGGGAATCTGTAAGTAGGTTTTGTTACCTCATCTGACGGCAACACAATGTAAGCAAAGAAACCCTGAATCCAACAATGTATCACATAGATTAATGGTTTAAGCCAGTTTGACACAATCAAATCATTTAGATTTAGGAACATGGCAGAGCTGAGATAGCTGCCCCCGCCCAATCCAGGCTCTCAATAGAGATTGTGCATTGGCAGTGAGGTGTCAATCACAGTCGGGGGAGGAGGGGGTTGTCAGACTGCTATATGCATAATTTTGTAGACCTGCATTGTTAATCACAGGTTAATAAAGCCACTTGTTTAAACCCTGAAAGGAGAAGCACAGTTGCTATTTGTTTTTTAACCGTTGCACCATGCTATCCTCGGCTTACATAGCAAAAACCTGCTGACAGATTCCTCTTTAAAGAAAATTTACACCTTTGTAGTGATTTTTAACATTTCTTGCTGCAAAGTCTTTCACCTGACTAGTCTGCAAATTCAGATACAAATCCGTCATAGCTCTGCTCCTGGCTATGAATGCTCTCTCTGCTCTCACTTCTTGTTACCAGTATCAGGGTGCGTGCAGACGATCAGTAAATGCAGCGTTTTGGATGCAGCGTCTTGCCGCTGCGTCCAAAACGCTGCGTAGTACAGTATAAGCATAGTGGATGGGATTTCCCATCCTCACTATGTTTAACAGCATCGTGTTTGGAGCTACGCAGTGTGTTTGGAGCTACGATGCGGGTTGCTGGCAGTCCGCTCCTCTGCAGCATGTTCATTTCATGCTGCGGAGTCGGAAGCGGCTGCCATCGGGTGACTGCAGGGAAAAGCTGCCCTGGACCCGCCGTACATGGTGAGTACAGGGCGGCTGCGGTCTCCCTGTGGCCACCTGCGGCTTCACTCAGGTCCAGAGGAACTGCGTCCAACACACAGCTCCTCCGGACCGTGAGCACACAGCCTTAGGGTTAGCAGCAGAGAAGAGGAGAAGGCTGCTCATGCCATATTGGAAGAGAAAGTATTAATTAGAGAAAACTGTGGTCGTACATTGGGGAAAAGCATTGTGACGACTCATGAGCTGTAGAAAAGCCGATAGCGGGGGCGGCAGAAGCTGGAGCACAGAGACTTCAAATTCGACAATTATTACTGGAAAATAAAAAAAAAGAGAAAAATCTGAACAGAGAAGCAAATTGTAAACTCCATGATAGGGTATATGAAAATAAATGAAGGAATAAGATTTCAATCTGAAACTCATTGCAACATTTTTAAGGGATCTCGTCACCTCCAAAACGACTCATAAGCTAGCAAAACATGTCCCTGCAGCATCCCATCACTAATCTCACACTCCTTTTGCCTCCTAAAAGCATCCTGCGAAAGTGCATAAAAATGTTTTAATACTCATTAGTGATTATAATTAGCAGGGGCTATATTCTTTAGCCCTTAGGGCGTGTTGTTTTGCAGCCTTGAGGATCCACCCTCTCTCTGTGCTGCTGTGATGTGGAGCTGAATACAGGAATAATGATTTGCATTTTGTGAGTGATAGAGAGGGGGGAGGAGGGTAAAGCCTGCACAAGCAGAGCACACAGACAAAGAGAGGGTGGATCCTGGAGCCTGCAAAACAGCCCGCCCTGGTGACTAAAGAATATAGCCCCTGCTAATTATAATCACTAATGAGTAAGTATTAAAACATTTTTATGCACTTTCACAGGAAGCTTTTAGGAGACAAAAGGAGTGTGAGATTAGTGATGGGATGCTGCAGGGACATGTTTTGGTAGCTTAGGAGGCATTCTGGAAGAGACAGGATCTCTTTAACAAAACGTAGGTACTTACATGTATAAAAATACGGTACATACATTTTTTTTTTTTCAAATCCAAAAAATATGTCCAAAGACTTTACAGGGTTTTTTAGCTCAAAAATAAAGTTAAGCAAACTTAGGGTGGCTTCACACCACGGCAGAGTCCGATCCGGGGCTGTCTGGTTTACACCGGACTGGATTTTGGCCCCATAGTATAATATGGAGCCAGATGGCAGCTCTCTGCCATCCGGTTTCCATCTCTCCGGCAGAATCCGTGAGAAATCGGATTTTTCTCACCGGACACAAAAACGTTGCTTGCAACGTTTTGTGTCCGGGGAGAAAAATCTCCCCAAATTGCTGTATCCCGTATTCTCCTGGATCCGGTGCAATCCGGCGCTCCCTAACATTGCGGACATCTGCGGCTGCAAGCTGCTGTTTCCAGACCGCGGCTAGCTCCCCGCGAGCCTGATCAATCAGCGGCAGCTGCGTCCGGCATATTAGCCCTCCGGTTCTGTGTGCTGATCCGGTCCAGGACTGTAAGGTTCATCCCTGACAGCCCCGGATCGGACCTTACCGTGGTGTGAGGCCACTCTTTTTCATATTGCAAAATGCTAACAGTAAGTAAAATGCTGTCAGTATGCCCGACCATTGTAAGACCATTATTGGCACTCAGTCCCTTGCGTCTCTGGGTACTCATCGGTGCTGTGGTCGGCTGTTTTGTGCGCTGTTGTGTCAGCCGGCGTGAGAGCAGGAGCTCCCGAAAACACGTCCTCACTCCTCGCTGGTCATGCCACACCTTCCCCCCCCCCCCCCCCCCGATTAATTACATTTATGATGGTAAAATTCTTAAACAATAAAAGCCATCAAACATTTTCAATGTGCATAAAAGGTCTATGCAGGTATGCCGTTCTTTAAAGGCAACCATAACTTCATAAATCATGTTTTAAAAATGTTGAATTTTCCATATCACCATTGATAAAACAGATATAAAATATTGATGTTATACAACAATTATTACATAAATCACTTTTCAAAAGTGATATTGATATCATAGGTCAGGGAGCTAATTATATAGTGATCCTGTATCGCACAGAGCACTACGCATATTTTACTCTATGGTGTTACGTAATGTGCTTATGGCTTCACAGGAACTTGTTTTCTGCCGAACACTCTATTGCCCAGATTCAATAACATTGACTGACTTTGTACATCAGTCTTAAAAGGGAGCGCTCAGTAATAAGATGAGCCTAATTCACTGAGAGGTGCATGCTTCTTAGAGGATTTTCTCAAAATCTTAAATGCTCTAATTATTAAGAATGATAATAAGCAAGTTTGCAAGTGACTTGCTTTTTCTATCCACTGTCATTCTTCTACAATAAAAATATAAAAGGGTGGGGGACAAGAGGCGCAATAGTGCCCTATCACTAGTGACACTGATGGTAATGGGGTGATGCCGAGAAGCCACTCACCTTTTGCAGTTGTGATCCCCACAACTGGTTTGAAGGTGTTTTGGAAATATTATTCCAAGCTGCTGCAGGACCTCCACCGACCACTGAACAGTGGTTTAATCCAGAAAGATGATGGGAGTGTAGGTGTGCCACGGTCCGCGCTGCTCCAGGGCTTAAAAAACTCACCAAAGAGACAGGTGATATCCCTCATGAAGGTGCCAGGCTAGGCGCCGAAACGCGTAGGAGGAGAATAAAGGATGGAAATCTGACTGTCTCTTTGGTGAGTTTTTTAAGCCCTGGAGCAGCGCGGACCGTGACACACCTACACTCCCATCATCATTCTTCTACAATGACAGCTTTAATCTTTAGTAGTGCACAACCCATTTCTAGATTGACTTCCAGACCCTGGCTAAAGGCCCCGTCTTACGCTTCAATGTGTCAGCGAACCGACCAACGATCCGACTTGACCTAGATTGCTAGAACGATGTTCAATGATCGCTGGTGAAATGTCACACGTATAGATCTCGCTAACGACGCAGCAACGATCCCGTGACAAGCAAACAATACTTGCGGTCGTTAGCTCGCCTACGTCCTTCAGTTCTCAATAGGCGAGGTCGTTAACGACATCATTATCGAGGGGTCACACACACCCATACTGCAGGTCTAACGAACGCTCATCGTTTGGTTTAAGGTCCTGTTCACCAACCTGCCATCAACAATCTACCCGATTATCGTTGATCGTTTGTACGTGTCACACTGAATGACGTTGTTACGTCGTTAGAATGACTGAAAACCCGTGACGTACTAACAATATTGTTACCGATATTGTAGTGTGAGACGGGGCCTTTCGAGTGTGCAGTTGTTATTTTCCAGTTAAAGTGGCATCTCTTAGCATTCAAAACAGTTCCACCCAGTCCATTTATTTCTCTATAGAAGTTAGCTGCTCACCTTCTTCCTCTTCCTTCTCATCTTCTGAACAGATGCAGTTATAATCACCAGTCTGGCAGCCTTCAGAGAGTTCTGAAAACCTCTGCTCTTGCTGTCCTCAGTCGACACTTATGGTGTTTAAACGCCCTGTTATTTCTTTATTTTTTTTTGATAAATTCCTTATTTAAAGTTTTTTTAAACAAACTAGGAAACAAAAGAACATAACATTTTTTATGACATGAAATAAAATTACTTGTTACATAACTAGTTAACTTGGAATTCAAAGTTTATCTAATTATAATAGGAAGGGGGGTGGGGAGGGTAAAGGGAATGATGGCGAAAACTTAGGGAGAATTGGGAGCAGGGGAAGGAATGATAGATAAGGGTTCCAAGGTGTCCGGCTCAGAGTGATGATGTTGACTTAGTAGTTAGAAAGTGCAGTCTTTCAAATGAGGGTATAAACATTCGATTTTGAGATGGACATGACACAGTGATAAACACTGTAAAGAGGTATGTTTTAAGGAGTGCAGATTGTTTCTCCTGGAAGTTTCGCTGATGTATTTAACCACAGGGTCCAGGAGTTGATAGTTTGAGTTTTTGGAGTTGGACAGTCTAAGCTTTTCATATATGCCCGTTTGCTTCTTTTAACCATTCTTTACATGTAGGGGCTTCAACATCTTTCCAATGCCTTGCAATGGTAATTTTAGCCGCATTGTTCAGATGAGGCATCAGCGATTTTCTGTTTAGTTATATATTAGAGGGGTATAAATTGAGAAGAATGAAGCCGGGTGTTATTGGTATGTCTATGTTGAGAACTTTTTTATGAACTCTTTGATATTTAACCAGAACGGTTTGATTTTTATGCATTCTAGCCAAATGTGTGTTGGAGTACCTCTTTCTCTGTTGCATCTCCAACAAAGGGGAGAAATAGAGCTGTTCATTCTATTTAGGATGTCCGGAGTTCTGTACCATCTTGAAATGATTTTATAGTTGAAACCTCGAAGAGCAGCTAGCCAATGAGTATTTTTAAACATTGTGTGTATTTCCTCTGAGTGGAATTTTATGTTAAAGGGAACCAACCACCTAAAAATCCCTATCAACCTATAAATATCTGTCCCTGACTGACTAAATCTACCTAACTAGATGCACAATAAATCAATTTTTATACTTACCAAATCCTTCACTGATGGGCATTCCACCAGGGTTTTTGACCGATAGGCGGGTCTTCTTGCTGACCTCGCACCCGCCTCGCTGCTGTCCATCTTCTTTCCAGGATTCAAATTACCCACCCATCGCGTCCTCGCAATGAGCGGGTCACATGCTGCAGGCCCCACTCACTTCCCCGCCCGCTTTTGTCATATCCTTGTACCGCCCCCTTGCAGCATAAGCACAGTCGTTATGCCCTATGGCGTTAATTAACACGCCGCGGCGAGGAGATGCACAAAAGATCGCCTTTTGCGCTTCTCATATCAGGATAAGCTGCAGAAGAACAGTATAAAAATAACTTTTATAAACTTTACAATAGCAATTTAGGGACAGAAAGGGATTGATAGAAATGGATTACAATAGCGCAGGGACAGGTTAAAAGCCTGAGGGCTCATTTTTAGAGGTCAGGTTCCCTTTATAGAGCATAATGGGAATCAATAAGGAACTTGAGCACTTTTCCAGAAGATCTTCCAGAAAAATGTTAAAGTGTCCCATTGACTTCCATTATACTAGTAATCGAGTCAAACCCCTCCAAGCGTCCAATGGCTCATTACATGTACCAAGCACCTTAGCATGGTAGTGCCCCGCTCATCACCAATTACAACACAACTTGTGCTGAGCTTCATACTTCTAATAATACCATACCAATGCTACGCACGAGAGCGGTCACCCCTCTTAGTCCCCATGAAGGAAACCAACACTGATGAGCTCTGAACTGTTTAAGAGACAACTAGAGAATATTCCTTTAATGACTTTAGCACATCTTATCATTGTCACCAGAAGCATTACTCTGGTCAAACTATAGTAACATTCCTGAAACTCCTGCACTTTTGCTGAATTTTATGGGTGCGGTTAGCCACACCCAAACTGACTCCTCCCCAGCTCTGTCTATTATCAAACTGGTGTGAAAATATTAAAAGCTGTGCACTTATAATGCAACCGCATAACATACATAAAATTGTCCATGACTTTTCAGACCGATTTACAACAGTCTTCTGGCATAGATGCTTGATGAATCAAAGCCTATAGATATTTACCAACTACATGATATTTTACTTATTCTCTTTGCTGCTAATTTTATTTTTCTGTTCTCTGCAACCTGCAAAATCTAAACTAATCATTTGGTTTTGTACTAAATATAAGTGTCAGAATATTAACTGCCAGATAAAAAGGAACCTGTAATGTTTTTTTTTTGTTATTAAGTCACCTCAAATGTTATTCAGATCATGTACTGTTCACTAATAACCTTTTTTTTCTTGTATTTATTCCAAAAAAGCAGTCTCGATACTTACATATTTCTTTAGCTAGCTGCCAAAAACAGTCAAGCGGTTATCCACCTGGTTAATAGTTAACAATTTAGTTAACTGAAATAGTAGTAATGCCGTAATTCAGAAAATGCTGAAAGGACCTGTGTGATGTCACAACTATGTGACTAACAGGCGGAGCTAAGACAACATTGACCTTAACGATTCAGTTCAATTAGCTCTGCCCATTAAGGTCACATGGTCGTGACATCACACCAGGTCCTTTATGCAGAGAATTCAGCAGTGCTACAAGTTCAGAGACATATCTGTTAACTGTTAAGCAGCTGGATGACTACTTGACTGTTTGCCCAGCTAGCTAATGAAAATAAGTATCTAAAATGCTTTTTTGGGTGAATAGGATTAAAAAAAAAAGATATTAATGAACAGTACATGATCTAAATACCATTGGGGGATGGTTTAATACCAAAAATGACATGAGAGGTTCCCTTTAAAGAAATTTCTCTATATAACTGATGCTCGTTTATATGGCATGTAACTTTTAGAATGATTTATTGAAAAGATCTTTTTGCGCTTAAAAAAAAAAAAATTATAGAAATTTCCAGAAATCAGTACTTGTCAGTGGCTTGGAATAAGTCACGCTGACATTGCTTCCTTTTTCTCCTTGTACTATAATTTAATAGAAATTATGTCTCAAACACAAATGTATTTTGCAATCTTGTTTGTAACCATCATGTCGCCCTTTGTAAACCGTGGTAGAGGTCAATATAAAAACCCATGCATTCACAGGACATGTCGTATTCAACATTTTAATTAAAAGTGTTTGCTTTTTTTACATTATACTTAAAAACAATTACTAAATACAAAATAGGTTAAAGAGTACATGTCATAATAGGTGATGTACATAGCCCCATTCAAGCGGCTTTCATGCATATAAACGTTTTGGCAGCTAAATATTTGATCCTTGATTAAACAGTTGATTTTGGTGCCTGGAAGACAAGGACAGAGGCGGCTTTTTGGCAACACTTCCTTTATGTTTCTTGGTGCTTTGGGTGCCGTCTCCGGTTGGTCCTTATATGAGTAAGGTCACTTCTTTGGTCAGTTGGACACTTATATTGTATAGAACAGATGCTGCTTGTTCGCGGTATTCAGGACCCATCCTCTTGTGCGTCAAACTGTTCATCATATGACTGAGATGAAAGGAAGGATTCCCATGTGGCAAGGCACTGCAGGAGAGTAGACAGATGTACACATGAAAATTCTGTTTATTCACAGAAAGAATTGGAAATGATCTGCTACAAATATAAAAGCCAAAAAACATGGAAGTGATGTGCAAATCAATTTTTTTTTAGATCATTCACTGTGCATCACTAACCTTGTTTAAAAGAAAATAAGCCGTGTGTTTATCATAAAATATGACTTTAGATGCATAGGTGTATGCAAATGGTACTTTCACATTCAGTCATCAGGGTGGATACTTCAGCTGGTATCAGTCATGACATCCACATTGGTCATGCTATTTTTTAAACACAGTCACAGCCTCCTGCACTGTAATATATCACAGAAACAGGTTAAGAACCTGTGGTGATGTCACGTCCATGTGACCTTAATGGAGGGAAGCCAAGCCAACAAGTCCTTCACTTCAGGCCTGCTTAGCTCAGCCCATTACGATCACATGGTCGTGACTTCACCACAGGTCCTTAACACATTTTATTTAGATACTTGGCATCTGCAGTGATGTCAATATATTACAAAGCAGGGGTTGTGCGGCTATGTTTAAAAAACTGCATAACTGTACTGGATTGACGTGACAAGACCAACACCAGCTGAAGTATCCACCCCGAAAACTGAACATGAAGGGTAAATACTGCATACACCTCAGCTACTAATGTGCTTTTTTATGTAAAATACATTTTATTTAAAACCAGGTAACTGTTACACAGTGCATGATCTAAATAACATTGGGGCAGTTTAAAAACAAAAAGGACATAACAGGTTCCATTTAAATAGATTATCCAATATAGAGGTCGAACCTTTGCCATTATTTTCTAAGAATGCAGAAATAAAGCCATTTTTAATTTTTGATAATCCCTTGGGGTGTGCTGTAATTACTCTGCATCAGTGTTCTCCCATGTCAGGCCTCAAGAACCACCAATAGATGGTATTGCCCAGGTGATAATTCCATCTTGAGGACTAGAGTTGGGAACACTGCTCTATATGGGTGACCATATTGTACAGTTGATTCCTTGGTCTCACATGGACTTTGTTGTTCTTTTCACCTTGACACGTGCTGCTGCAGACAAATTAGTGTTTTTTCCATTCTTAAATAGAGTCTGTAACACAAACTAAGCAAATGGACATATAGGGGGATGGGGCCTTTACCGGCCAGGAAAAAGCCTTTTATTCAACATGCAAATTAATGTGCTTGGTACAATCTTTGCATGGCCAAGTGTTCCATGCACCATTCCGCCCACTGCATCGGCATGCCCTGCCGTCTTTCTGCATGTTATTTTGCTCGATCAGAAACCTAATGGTGCTGTCACACAGCACGATCTGGCCTGCGATGTCAGAAGCGATGCACGGGTGCACGCTCGCTTCGACATCGCAGGCCAGCTGTCACACGGCAGAGTTGCGTGACCGCAGCGATGCGGGCGGAGCCATCGCTCGCTGGGCTGGGATCAACCCAGCGAGAGATCCGCAGCAATGCTGCGGTATAGGCTGGATCGCCGCCAACATCGCTATGGTGGTGTCAGACGGCGCAATCCAGCCTAATCGCTGGTCGCAGGTTGACAGGTTTACGGTCCTCCTCGTAAACCTGTCAACCTGCGATAATTCGCGGTCGCGTCGCGCTGTCACACAGCGCGACGTCGCTAGCGACATCGCTGATACGTCACTTTTTTGGCGATGTCGCTAGCGACGTCGCCAGTGTGACACTACCATAAGGGGCGCGCACAAACTGGCAGTGCAGTAGCCAACTGTGTGCACACAAAGACTTTATTGTGACATTCACTCGTTACTCAAGCAGGTATATCAGTATAGACAGCGGCTGAAGCAGAGAACAGGGGGGTCTTTGTGTGCCCCATCGATTCCTGCACTGTCAGTGTGCAGTTTATATTCAGGCAGCACTCCCTCTGGGCAAGTAAGTGCTGCCAATCATGCAAGTTAGCATGGCACACTAATCGTGGAGGCAAAGGCTGCACCAAGCACCTAAATGTACATTACATAAGTGTTTTTTTCTTAAAAGTAAAGACAAATATTACATTAAATTATGTCAAAGGGTTTGTCAACTACTAGGACAACCCCTTTTGATTACACTTGTTTCCCAGTTAAAATAATAGACTGTGCTCACCTCCCATTTTAGAGCCATTTCAGCTGTATTGGTAACTGCGGTTACGGGTTCACGTGATATTGTGATGTCACGCGAGCCCTGCATCCAATCACCGCTGGCATCTGTCTCCCCACCTTCAGACCAAATAAAAAAATCAATAGGAAATGACACAGCTTGTTTGATCTGAAGGCGGGGAGACCAAAGCCTGTGGTGATTAGATGTGTGATGTCACAAAGTCACGTGAGCCCCGAACCGCAATTACTGACAGCGCTGGAACGGTGCTAGCACAGGAAGGGAGTACAGTTTAACTGGTAGAAACAGGTAGAACCAGAAGGGATTGTCCTAAGAGTGGAGGACCCCTTTAAGGATATGTTTTTTTATAAGAGCTACGTTCCAGTATATAACCATGAGATTTGAATAACCGAAGTCTGTGAAATCTATACCCGAGTGTGCTTAAAAAAGTGACTAATGTGCCACAAAAAAACGCACTAAGATTCTGGTCTACTTGAAACCCTCTCCAATAGGAGAAAGGTTCCCAAAACCATTCCCTATCCCTCCGAGCCAGAAGGCCACAGCGAGGGTCAGGACTTCCCATTCCCTCCGAGCCAGAAGCCACAGCGAGGGTCAAGGAGTAGTGCCTCTCCCAGCTGAAGCCGGAAGAGGCCCAATCTTAGCTCCCAGCCACTACCTAGCCTGCCACCCCAGGTAGGACTTAGGAGCCTCTGACTGGTGACTCTCCTCCCGAAAGAGGAGAGTCTGTGCTTAGCTTCATTTATGACTTGGGAGATTTGTTGACTTTTCTGGGAGGTCTATCCTTTTCCCAAGATCACGAAACAATCACTGATCTCAGGGAGACTAAAGAAAACACTGCGGCCAGCCAGCAAAAGCGATCCAACATAGTGAAAGCCTAGGCACATTGCCCCCTGGGAAATACGAATATGCAAATAAGAGTCTGTGGAGCCTCGTTTAGGAGTCTCAAACACAGGGACTAGCCCGATATCCTCCAGGGAACGACCTAGCCATGAGGTGGCTCCCCATGGCTAGGTCCTTCCTGGAGGGATATCTGGCTAGTCCCATGTTTGAGACTCCTAAACAAAGCTCCACAGACTATTTAGATATCCTTTTCCCAAGAGCTCAGCATGTATACTGAGTTCACCGACTATAAAGGGAAAAAACCCAAGTGATGAGCAGAGCTTACACCACGCATCTTATAATAGCAGACCTTACATCCATTCAGACGGAAATCTGTACTCCGGATAGGATACACAATGTGCACATCTTCTGGCAAACATTTAGACATATACCAGGCAGCATGTTATTACCTTGTAATTTACTATTATATGAAATTTATTTTTTTCAAGGAAACCATTATACCATCTGGATGAAGCTCAGGATTCAACCCTCCTTATGTCACAATTACCAGGGGTGGGAAAGTATGGCTGACGGTATGAGTAATCGAACCATTTTATCGTTTAGGTTTGGAGACACAATTATGCCTGTTGACAACTTAATATCAAGATCTCAAATACAGACGCTTGTGTCATTTTGAAAAAAAAAAACACTTTTAAAAGTGGCTCAGATTATTTCACACAAAAGATGCAATCACAGAAAATGGCATTTACCGAAATCTTCCATCCATACTTAGGGGATAGAGAGAATTAAAAAGGAGGATAGAAGTGGTGTAACTGGAAACTCGCCCAAATATCACAGATCTTTAATGGTCTCAATCTTCTCACACAAGTCAAATGTGACAATTCTGTCACTTGCTAATTACCTTTTTTGTACTATATATTATACAACACACACAATCTCACAATCTGCCTGGTTCAAGTGTTTTTACAGCAGGACTCCATTTAATGCTACATTTTATTTTTAAAAGGTTGCAAGGGGATATTTACAATCTAATTAAAATATATTCATTGTATAATAAATTGATCCAACTTTCTCATAGTTTTTGGGCGATTTTGTGTTCTGGTTTTTATGCAAACATAATCAAAGAGTTTTGGAAATGCCTTACAAACAGATCAGCGCATGTGCAGCCACCTCTGCATTTCTGGATAGTGCATGACAGTATCTTGTTTTTGAGATAGATGTACTATGCATTTATCCTATATTTATGGCTTATCATGTAGATATGACAACTGTACAAGTTGGGAATGTGTCATTACATGCCTTTCTTTTGGCATCGGTACAAGTGGAATGGGTTTTTCTCTATGGCCTGGTTAGTAAAATAAAACAATAAAAATGTAATATAATTTTAGGAACCTCAAAATAGTGAGAAATATTAGGTCAGTGTTGGGTTTTCAGTCACTTAATATTAATAATCCAGCTCACTAAAAAAGCAGATCTTGAAAACAGTGAGCAACTCTTGATAGGGGAAAAACCTGGTGACAGGGGCACTTTAAACTGTGGCCACCACCAGTATGCCCTTACATACTGTATTCTAGATTACTGTATATAAGTCCCTAAGCCGATCTGTATAACAAAAAATAGCTTTTAACATACTCCTCTACAAAGCGGTTCAGTCTGATGGGTGTCACTGGTCGTGATCCGGCAACTCCTCTCTGCTTGTGATCGCTGTCCTCCTTCTCTGCTTCACGTTGATGCGTCCTACGTCATTCACATAGTCTCCTCCATCGTGCTCCAGTGTGGACGCACTTCTCTCTGGCCCGCCCAAAGTATTGTAGTGCGCATGCACGGATGTCCTGTGACCTTTCCCTGTGCCTGGAGATCACCATACTTCACTCTGCTCTCAGCAGGACGGATAGAAGTACGTGTGCGCAGGAGCACAATGGAGGAAACTGTGTGCAGATGACGTAGGACGCAGCAGAAACAAGAATCAAGAAGACAGGAGGCAGCAGACCAAGACCTACAACGCCCATCGGACCACCTTGCAGGTAAGAATAATAAAAGGTCTTTTTTATGTTATACAGATCGGTCTGGGGACTTCTATACAGTATTCTACAATGCTGCATATAAGGTTTTATTGCTGGTGGCTGCAGCTTACATGGGTAAAATCTGATGACAGGATCCTTTTAACAAAGGGCCCTTTCACATCTGCGGTTTAGCTGTGCTTGCATTTCTATGTGTTTATACTGCTAAAAGCGCATCCAAAAACACACTCATAGGGTTCAATGCAAAACATGTCATTTTGCAAAAACGCTAACTGCATGCGTTTTTGCAAAAGCAGCCCAAAACTTGCATGCATCGTTTTGGGCTGCGTTTGCAAAAAGGCATGCATTTTGCATTGAACCCTATGGTGGGTGCATTTTTGGATGCGTTTTTGGCAGTAAAAACGCATAAAAACGCAAACGCAGCCCAGCCTTAGGTGTGAAGTGGGCCAAAGAGTCCATTGCATTCCATAATAAATAATATGTATTTACATGAGAGCAGTTGATGCAGGCAGCGACATCTTTCCTGTGGATTATAAGCGCCACATAGCTTAAAAATATTTCAGAATGATAACACTTTAAAATCAGCAGGTATTCAAATTAAGAAAGAAAAAAAAACACTAAAAAGAAGGTTATTGATGGCACGCTGCAACCATTCATCATCATTAGAAAGTGAATGGCTCTTTATGAGGCATCAAAATCAACCGGGATCATCACTGATTGTAATATCACTGCCTTTCAGACTGTCAGCTTCGCGCAGTATCTCTCTTCCTTGAAAAGTGCAGGACAATTACTCTCCTTTAAATAGCATTAATTATCTGGGGACTCAATGGATTTTGACACTTTCAACTAAATCTCACATATATTACAAAAGAAAGCATAAAACAACAGGCCAGGGTCTTTTCCAGTAAGCATGGGGGTCTTATCATCTGGTCTAGTTAACTGTCTACACATACACATTACTGAGAGCATGAAGAAGGAAGGATCCTTGCTGAAGCTTTTCTTCAGAGACCCAGGTCTGCAGAGCAGTAAGCACCATTAGGGTCCAGCAGAAAAAATGGGAGGATGGGGAATGAGAGCAATGAAGTAGTCTAGGGCTAATTGAGGAATGTGATTTGAATGGTTAAAGGGACACTGTCAGGTCATTTTTCAGTATGATACTAACATTACTCTTGAATAGTGCCTGGGCAGACCTTTTAAAAACATGTAAAAATATTGTACTGATTGTAGTTTCCATGTTATCAGCATTGATAGACCCTGCAGGGAGCTCCTGGATTAGTCCTCTCCATTATAACCAAACAGGAATAGTCCGAGTGCTGTATAAACTGTCATGTAATTATGCACTCCCTCTCAGCAGCTCCCTCCTCCCTTTGCTAAAACAAGGAGGGAGAGAGCTATTGCTGATCTGACTTATCCAGACTCCATCTGTTTCTGTAAGCAGGAATCCCTGCTGTGACAGATTCTGTGTTGCATTTCACACCCTTTCTTGGCTGCATATACAGAGAGCAGAGAGGAGAATACAGCCCCCCCCTGTGATCTCCTGTGCAGTGATGTGGTATGAGTATGTGACATGCATATTCATCTTATGGGGAGTGGACAGCAGAGAACTAAGTGGATCATTCACTGTGAGTGACAGATGGAATGAATCTCTATTTGAAGTTTACAGAGGATAGGAGGGAATATAAATTAAAGAAATTCATCAATAGAGTTTAGAGTGAGGAATTAGATAATGATAGCCGTTACATAAGGATTTTTGACCTGACAGTTTTCCTTTAAATGGACTGTCAGCACAGATTGATTGTTCAAACCAAGTATAGGCACTCTGTGCATCATAGTGTAGCCAAAGATTGCACCTGCACACCTGCTTGTTTTCCATCTATCCATGCCCTTCTCTAGCTTTATAAAAAGACAGAAATTTCAATCAAAGGTGCTGGCAAGGGAGCTGAAGACAAGAAAAACAAGCAGGTGGGAATGTGTACTGAAATATTTGACCACACCATGGTGCACCGAGCACTTGTACTTGGTTTGAACAGTCATTCTGTAATGACAGACTTCTAATAAAAAGGTAATTCTCATGATACTATGTTCAACACCTCACTGCTACCCTGGTTTCTGGCATGCCGAAGGGTGGTGTCCTCTTGATGATGGACAGCTTGAACTTGCAGCATGAATTGAGGGATCTCTGTCCTTGTCCCTGCACCCCTCAAATGCTGCATTGAAGTTGGACTGATCTTAACAGCTTGTGAGCAGTTCCCATAATGCTCTAGTGCTAAGAACTAGCAAGTATGAGATCTTTGCCAAAAGGTAACCTGCCAGCTCCGATAGGCTGCAGTAGTAAGTAACTTAGATAATGAGTGATGAGTAAGTACTACCATGCTCAGGTGTTCAGTACTCGTAATAAGCAGTTGGAGGATTGGATGGGCATGACTCGAGAAGTATAATGGAAGTCAATGGGGAATTCGACCATTATTCTGGAATTGTTCCTTGAAAAAAATGCTGGAGTTCCCCATTGACTTCCATTATTTTTGAGTTCTCGTTCCGATCTGAGCATCCAACTGCTCATTACAAGTACCGAGCACCTGAGCATGGTAGTGCTTACTCATCACTAATATGGAGTATGAAATAAAAAAAGTCACCTCTTTAAAGTTCAAAAGGGATTTTTCTTAAAGAGGACCTGTCACCCCCCTGGTGCATGGCAATCTAAATGCACCACTGAAAGCAGCATGGGAAGGGGTTATGTCACCGGCCGAGCTTGTCCTGCTGTTGGAATAAAACACAATCAGGGTGAGAATCTGGCGGCAGATTCCCGCCTTGCGGGCGGGGTCAGCCGGTGACGTCACGCATGGCTACTCTGTGTGGCCAGCGTGATTGACAAGACAGCAGAAGCAGGAGGCGGCGGCAGAGACCTGGAGAGGGAGGAACAACTACGCAGCAGGCTGGATGATTGTGCCAGCACTTTAGAGCTGGTAAAATGATCCCACCAATTAGACTAGTTTTCTATAAGCTTTCTAAGGTATATATCTCAAGGTACAGGGGTGCTATAGACATGGGGGACCCCTTCCCTGAATGCAGCAGACATGTTGCATTCAGTGGTGCATTTAGATTGCCATGCACCAGGGAAGTGACAGGTCCTCTTTAAGGGGTGAATTGCAAAGTGTCTTGTTTTTACAACCACATTGTAAATGTATCCATTTATGATAATAAGATAATAGCTTTAAGAAATATACTGGGTGATGTTTTATAAATAAGCCGCTTCAATGGCCTTATGAGTGTGGGGGTACTGTGCATTAATCAGGAGGATATGTAGTAATTTGAGAAAATTGCGCAATAGGGTCTTATCTTCATATGAAAAGGGTAATGCAGATGATATATCGGAATCTGCTCACCTGGTCCGGTTGTGTATAGCCACAACCAAGCATGAGCGCGAGGGGTCAGCTGCTGCAGGATCCACACATCTACGGGTCACCGCGGTGCAAGAAATGCTCTATAGGACGATGTGTCGCACGATCCGCGCTGCTGCCAAGGAAACACCAGGACACCGAAGTACCGTGTTTTTCCGAAAGTAAGACCCTGTCTTACATTCGGGGGGGGGGGCGCCTTACATTGGAGGCCCCACCATCCATCCATCCATCCATCCACACACTGCAGCCATCCATCCACACATTCCCACACATACAGACACGTGCATACACATATATACACACCATACACACCACACACACAGTCACACACACACACATAGCACCGTTTCTTACCGGGTCCGGTGTGGGGTCCCCGATGGTCCTGTGCCGTCCTCTGTGCTCCGGTCCCCGAGATGATCCGCTGCCATCCGCCGTGTTCTGGTGCCGTTTTGCACCGGTATTGCCGGTCCTAGGCTCCATGGTCCCTGCTCTTCCGGAGTTCAGGCTGCAGCTCGGCCCAGTTCATAGTGTGGGCCAATCAGCATAGCGGCACTGACGTCAGAGGCAAACGCTTGGTTGTGGCTATACACAACCGGACCAGGTGAGCAGATTCCGATATATCATCTGCATTACCCTTTTCATATGAAGATAAGACCCTATTGCGCAATTTTCTCAAATTACTAGATATCCTCCTGATTAATGCACAGTTCACCCACACCGGACCCGGTAAGAAACGGTGCTATGTGTGTGTGTGTGACTGTGTGTGTGGTGTGTATGGTGTGTATATATGTGTATGCTTGTGTCTGTATGTATGTATGTACACCCCCCCCCCCCGTGTTTCCCCGATAGTAAGACCCCCCCTCCCCCCTACCCTGCCTTACATTCGGGGGGGGGTCTTACTATCGGGAAAACACAGTATGTGGAAATGTAACTTTATTTCTCCAATCTGATGCGTTTTGGAGCTAAACCCAGCTCTAGGGACCAAGGAAGGAGCTGGGTTTAGCTCCAAAACGCGGCGGATTACAGGAATAAAGCTACATTTCCAGATACTCCGGTGACCTGGTGTTACCTTAGCAGCAGCGCGGATCGTCCTACAGATCATTACTGTGCATTAATGACTTTTGTAAATTGTGATCCTCCCACCTAGGAACCGAGGCATCCCCCCTCCCCCTTGCCAAAAAAAAAAAAAAAGACTTGCATGACGAAGACGCATAAGGTTTATCCATAAAGGAATCTCCCCAGCAGCATAAACCTCCAGATTTCACTGTGGTAATGCTGCAAATTTGCCTCATATTTCACTGCTAGATTGAGCATTTGCAAAGCCACAATGCTGGTGAAATGGTGATATCAAGTTATCAATTTGTTCATATGTTACCATGAGGAATAATGGAGCAGTGACACAGAGTTATATATCCAAATTTTAATAATGAATATAAAAGTATTTTGTAAAACAAACATGTCAGGTGTGTAACGTCTCATTTTGGGTGCGGGGGAGAGGAGGAAAATTGACAAGACTAAGTTTCATAGACCTTTTTTTTTTTTAATCCCAAAACTTGACAGGTTAATAATAGAACTTTAATTACAAAATCTTCAGGTTTTTTTTAAATTAGCTGATGCAAAAATGAGCGGTGGCAGTGTCCTTATGTTGGGCTGCATTAGGGCTTCTGGTGTTGGAGCTACATTTCCTAAATGGCATTATGATCATGAATTCATAAATCTACTGCTCTATAGTGAAAGAGAAGATGCCACCATAACTCCATGTTCTTGGTAGATGCGGACATTTCCAACATGACAATGATACAAAACAGTCACCTAAGACCAATTCTGCATTTACAAAGACGAACCCGGTGAAAGTGATTCAGTGGCCAAGTACGTAGCTGAACCTAATAAACAAGTTATCATCACTCTCCATCCAGTATCCAGACTTTACAAAAGATTCTTCTTGAATTATGTCAAGACTGGAAAAAGATATTATTGCAATCTTAAACATCATGGAGGTCACACAAAATACTAGGTGTAGCAGTTTTTTTTTTATGTAGGATGTACTTACAGTTCTGGCAAAAATTAAGACACCACTGCAAAATTTTCAGTTTCTCTGATTTTTCTCTTTATAGATATATTTTTAAGTAAAATTTACATTGTTGTTGGATTAACACCTTTGGCTACATCACTTTGGAGTGCTGCAGACCTTCTTTGAGGAATTGTATAGATTATAGAGACCTTGAAAGGGGCCTCTCTTGGATCGCTGTGCACCCACTATATACCAGCTTTCAGTGCTGCCTCACATTTTTCTCAGTATACATATATATATATGTAGAGCTAAGTGAATTGGTGTATGTATGTGTGTGAAGGCATTGTAGCTTCGCCCTCTCCTGCAGCCCCACCCCTCCACTTAGTCCCAAGGCAGGGCTATATGGGGCAGGGCAAAAAGAGGGGGAGCTATGGAGGAGTGGGTCTGTGTGTGGGGCGGGGCTACTGGATTGGGCGGGTATAAGGGTGGAGAGGAGCTATGAAAGAGTGGAGCTGTGGCTTTGTTGAGGGGCACAGCTACAAGGAGGGCATGGAGCTATGAAGGCGTGGAGCTACAGGGAGGGACAAACCTATGACCATATATGGGCATTACGCACGGGGTACACTGGGCTCTACAGCTAAAGGTGCTTTCACACAGCGTTTTTTTTGTGATCCGTGGCTGTCCGTTGTAAAACTGACAGCCACGGATCCGATTTTGGCCCCATGTTATCCTATGGGCACGGATCACATCGGATTTGGCCTTATTGGCATCCGATTTTTGTCGGATGCGATCCTGGCCGTTTTTTTGCTGTGCCCAAAATCGCAGCCTGCTGCGATTTTTGGCACAGCGGGTCAGATCGGACCGAATTGGATCCGACATGATCCGCGCCAAATAACATGGGGCCTATGGAGCGAGGATCCGAGGAAACAGCTGAGCGTTCCTCGGACCGATGTTAGTGTACTGAGCATGCTCAGTACACTAACACCGCTCTGTGCCATCTAATATCACTTCTGCAATGTATATTCATACATTGCAGAAGTGACATCTCCTGAAAATAAAGGGTTTTAAAAATAAAAAAAACTTCATTCTCACCTCTCCACGATCCAGCGATGCCTCCTGCGCTCTGTGCCTTTAGGACCTGGCCTGACGTCACAGTTGAGTCACATGGCCGGTTACCGCGGTAACCGGTCATGTGACTGTGACATCACGCCAGGTCCTGTTGATCAGAAGAAGCTGGAAGTGCCGCGGGTGTCGCGGAGAGGTGAGAATGAAGATTTTTTTATTTTTTAAGGTCTGCAAACAGGGGAGCAAAGAGGGGGGAGATAGAGGGGGACAAAGAGGGGAGACATCGGGGAGACACAGGGGAGACACAGGGGAGACACAAGGGGACAAAGAGGGGAGACACAGGGGGACAAAGAGGGGAGACACAGGGGGACAAAGAGGGGAGACACAGGGGGACAAAGAGGGGAGACACAGGGGAGACAAAGAGGGGAGACAGAGGGGGACAAAGAGGGGAGACACAGGGGAGACAGAGGGGGATAAAGAGGGGGTGCAAAGAGGGGAGACAGAGGGGGACAAAGAGGGGAGACACAGGGGAGACACAGGGGGACAAAGAGGGGAGACAAAGAGGGGAGACACAGGGGGACAAAGAGGGGAGACACAGGGGAGACAGAGGGGGATAAAGAGGGGGTGCAAAGAGGGGAGACAGAGGGGGACAAAGAGGGGAGACACAGGGGAGACACAGGGGGACAAAGAGGGGAGACACAGGGGAGACACAGGGGAGACAAAGAGGGGAGACACAGGGGGACAAAGAGGGGAGACACAGGGGAGACAGAGGGGGATAAAGAGGGGGTGCAAAGAGGGGAGACAGAGGGGGACAAGGAGGGGAGACACAGGGGGACAAAGGTGACAGGAGGGAGAGAGAAGGGGGACGAGATGACAGGAGGAGCAGGGACAGGATCCAGCTGATGCTGCAAAATATCGGGTCGGATGCCTATTTGGCATCCGATTGCAGTCATCAGTTTGGATCCGATGCTGTCCGAGGGGAGCAGCAAAAAGTCTGATCCCCTCGGACAGCACAAAAACGCTGTGTGAAAGCAGCCTAATACATATATTATATTACACATATACACACACATCCATACATACATACAAACACAGGGAATTCTCAACTAGGTAATATACCCCTATGGACACCGGATGTTAAATGTGGAAATAAAAATTACTCCGATATTTGCACCTCACTGACTGCCACCTGGCCCTCTTCTCTCTGCTGTCGTGTCATAACTTTAAGATTTCCGGCTGCGTTCAGGCCTCAGAAGTCACTGTACTTCATAAGGTTGTGACCCTTATGACATGCAAAAGCTTGAATAAAGCCGCATGTGCTGGCCTATAGTGAAAAGGCCAGAGACAAGGAATGCCGATGACAAAAGAAGAGATCCAGAGGACAGGCAGCAGGCGATTATAATTTTTTTTTTCTGGCCCTGTTCCAAGTTGCATACCAATGTAGGTTACAAACAAAGCTATAGTCTAAATCTAGTTTGTAACCTGGGAACTGCAGACGACACAATAATATTATATATATTTCTATAGCGATCCCGACAACGATACGACCTGGCCAGGATCGCTGAAGCGTCACTATGTGGTCGCTGGTGAGATGTCAAACAGTCAGATCTCACCAGCGATGCAGCAATGATATGGCGGTCGTTGGGACCCTGTCACTATGGGGCATAGTATTGGGGTCGTTGGTTGGTGTCCCGCGTGGCTTCACGGGGCATTTGAATCCCGGCTGCCATATCAGAATACCCATAACTTGGGTGTTCCAATATGGCAGTCAAAGTAATTCCACTGCGAGCAGCCAGAAGACGACTGGCTAGCACCGGTCATCTCCGGGCTGTGTCGCCGCTGACTTCCGTGCAGCAGGAGATGACCTGCGGCTACTGTCGGGAGTCCCTAGCAGGTCATATTGTTATAGTGATTGCTGGAGTGTCGTCAAGTGTGACGGTACCCCAATTCTGACACAATCAGCGATCTCACAGTGGGGGCTTGGTCGCTGCTGCGTGTCACACTGAGCGAGCTCGCTAGTGCCATTGGGGGTACTTCTGCTGCGAGCAGCCAGGAGACGACTGGCTAGCACCGGTCATCTCCCGACTGCATCGCTGCTGACCTCCGTGCGGCAGGAGATGACCCGCGGCTACCATCGGGAGATGTGCGGTGGCGTGCGTGGTTCACATCCTGCGCCAATTTGTGGCCGGCTGGGCGCGACCAGAGAGACAGACACGATAAGACAAATATATAGTAGGATATATAAATTTATTTTTTTAACACTATACATACTACCGTATATACTCGTGTATAAGCAGACCCGTGTATAAGCCGACCCCCCTACTTTTGCCCCCAAAACCTGGGAAAACCTATTGACTCGTGTATAAGCCGAGGGTGGACCCCAGCTCAGGTATACAGCCCCCAGCAGTGTGGTATACAGCAGCCCCAGAGGTATATACAGCAGCCGCAGTGGTAGTATACAGCAGCAGCCCCAGTGGTATATACAGCAGCAGCCCCAGTGGCTAGTATACAGCAGCCCCAGAGGTGTATACAGCAGCCCCAGTGGTAGTATACAGCAGCCCCAGTGGTAGTATACAGCAGCCCCAGAGGTATCTACAGCCCCAGTGGTACTATACAGCAGCCCCAGTGGTAGTATACAGCAGCCCCAGAGGTAGTATACAGCAGCCCCAGAGGTAGTATACAGCAGCCCCAGAGGTATATACAGCCCTAGAGGTATATACAGCAGCCCTAGTGGTGTATACAGCAGCCCCAGTGGTATATACAGCAGCCCTAGTGCTGTATACAGCAGCCCCAGTGGTGTATACAGCAGCCCCAGAGGTATATACAGCAGCCCTTAGGTAGTATACAGCAGCCCCAGTGGTGTATACAGCAGCAGCCCCAGGGGTGTATACAGCAGCCCTTAGGTAGTATACAGCAGCCGCAGTGGTGTATACAGCAGCAGCCCCAGGGCTGTATACAGTAGCAGCCCCAGGGCTGTATACAGCAGCAGCCCCAGGGCTGTATACAGCAGCAGCCCCAGGGGTGTATACAGCAGCAGCCCCAGGGGTGTATACAGCAGCAGCCCCAGGGGTGTATACAGCAGCAGCCCCAGGGCTGTATACAGCAGCAGCCCCGGAGGTATACAGGCCCCCCATCAAGATCCAGGCCCCCCCCCTTGCGCGGCAAACCTGTAAAGTAAAATCATACTTATCAGTGTCGTGTCGCGCCGTCCCCGCTGCCGACATGACGATCCCGGGCTTCATTCCGCGTCTTCCGGCTTCCTGTGGTCGCGGGCAATGACGTCATTGCCCGCGACCACAGGAAGGCGGAAGACGCGGAATGAAGCCCGGGATCGTCATGTCGGCAGCGGGGACGGCGCGACAGGACACTGATAAGTATGATTTTACTTTACAGGTTTGCCGCGCAAGGGGGGGGGGCCTGTATACCTCCGGGGGAAGCCTTATACTCGCGTATAAGCCGAGGGGGAACTTTTCAGCCCAAATTTTGGGCTGAAAAACTCGGCTTATACGCGAGTATATACGGTATACAAGTTTAGTATTGCTGTAATCTTACTGACCTAATGAATTAAACTGGCAGGTCATTTTTACCGCACAAATGAAGAAACATAAAAAAAGAAATGTCTCTAGTCAGAAAGAGAAGAAAAGTTAACTAACAAAAAACAAACAAAAATCACCTGCTTGAAAATGGGTTAAAGAATCAGATAGATGAACAAAAACTGGAGATAGAAGATGAACCGTGAAATCCCAAAAATCTAGAATGTTCCAGCTGAACTCGAAGGCCTAGTACGACTAAGAAAACTTGGTAAGATACATTTGTTTTATCTGGAATTATTCGATGGCTTCTTGCCCAGAGGGAAAAAATGTAACATTAGCAAAAATCAAAGATATGAAATTTTGCACCTTTTCGACAACCATATTACTAAGACAAATTGCATCAGGCTCGTCCCGAAGATTAAATGTGAATTTAATACCATGTACGACGAGCAGAATCATTTTTCAGTAGCTACCAAGAGAATAAGTTGGGACGTGAACTGAGAAAGGCTCAGACATTGTATTTAATTATCCATCTGTCACTATAGGGAATGTATCAATATAAAGAAATGCAAGCCACACAACTTTCTGGAATTTATAGATTACGGATGTGGTGATCCAAGAGTTACTCATCTTTATCAAAGCTCTAAAATGGATTCTTCACTTGGAACAAGCTTCAAGGGGCTGTCTACTACTGAATAACATGACTATGCACTTCAGAAAAAGAATACCCACCAACCAGGCCAGCGGTGTCAGCCGTCATTCTCATGAACGCTGCAGCTGATCAGCAGCCAATGATGCGTCGCAGCCTTCACAGTGCAGTCAGATTGCATAGGCTTCTGTAGAATATATGAGGCACCTCCATGGGTGATCCATCACATTTGTAATAAGCGTATGCTTTCTTTTCTCGACAATTTATAGTGATGACATTATCCGGTTTTATTCTTAATGAAAAAAAAAAAACAAAAGGGGGTGGGGAGGGGTAAATGATGATTAAAGGGAATGTATCATCAGGAATTGACCTAAGGTTTGAATACATTTTTTGTAATAAATATATATATTTTTAAAATTAGCATTTTTTTCACACCAAGATTTATTATGAGTTCTGGAAATCTTGCAGTTTTAGACTCCAAATTCCTGTTTCAAGATATCCGCACATCTGTACATTAGTCGCAATAAGCAAACTCTAATGGTACCTTTACACGCCGTTACCGAGAGGTAGAAACCGGCAGGTGTCGGAGACAATTGTACCTTTTACCTTCAAAACACCGCGAAGTGGCGGCGTGTAATTCAGGTTGTACCTTCCTGTCTCTTTGGATACCTGTCTTTCAGCCGTGCTGAAAAACAAGCAGGTATAACCCCTATGGTAGCGGCGTGTAATCGGGGCACAGGTATGGTATTTGAGTTCCCTGGGGCATGCCACAGCGTCATGTATACCACGTCCCATCAGCTATCATTGGTGGGGGCTACTGTGTACCCATTGGCTGTCCCTGCATAGGGCGTCATATTTAACGATCTGACCAGTTACACTACACATTTGCTATAGCGTCATGTATTAGGCAGCCTCCCTGCGCTGGCTGGCCAATCATGATGTTATTGCATTGTCCAATCACCGTACGACCATCGCGTAATACACAGCTCTGTCACACCTACGTAGTTACGGCGCACAATATGTACGCCCAGATTCCCTTGTGGTAGCAGCGTGTAAATCAGGGAAGGTGCTCCACAGAAGGTAACCTGCGGCACCCGTCGGCCCTTCTGGGGAACGAAAATACCTTCTGTGGAGCACCTTGTGGCGGCGTGTAATTGCGGCATCAGGTACTGTTAGCAACCGTTGAAACCGCGCGCATGCACGTGCAGTGCCTACCTGTTGCTACCCTCGGTAGCGGCGTGTAAAGGTACCATTAGGGTGCCGTCACACCTGGCGACGGCACCACCGATGTATTAGGCGACGTAGGGGTGTGGCCTATCGGTAAAGGGGCGATGTCGGCGCCATTGAGTGGTCACCTGGTTTCACATCAGTGATGTGAAACCAGGTGGCCGATCTGGGGTGATGTGTCCACATCGCCCCATGTAATCGGCCGCCGGCGACCTGTCAGATCGCCGGCGCGTCGTTGGAGGTGTCGCCCCATGTGAATGGGGGACAGCGACTCTGAGTGCCAAAAACGTGCGGGTTACTGCCCATCTTTGCTTCTCTGCTGAACATCTAATGAGCGATTTCTAAAGGGAAGAAAAGCAGTCAGCTGCGACATGGCATATTATGATTGGTGGATCCAATGTTATGAGCCGTGTATAGAGGAGTAAGCCGCCATTGTAATCCTGCCCTTGATGAGAAGAAGTCTGCTGAAAACCCTTCCTTAGAGGACAGGAAGTGTGAGTATAAAAAAGGCCATGGGACCATTGTGAAAATACAAAAAAACAAAAAAACAATGGATCACTACCTTTAAAGTTGAAAATGACAGAATAGAGGTCTTATTCTGCTGCTGCAGTGACTGTCAGTAGTGGTGTAGACATGATGCTTTACATTGGCAAAATGAGTTGGTACCGAAGCCCCCAGAGCTTCATCTCCCTCTCCATTACTGCCTGCTGGTCTCTCTTGCTAAAGCATCACAATGTGTACTCCACCTACATTACTGCAGTCCCTGGAGCTGCAGGATAACAATAGATAGGAACATCATATATACATACACACATATACCGAGAGAGAAAAGACTGAGTGAGAGAGAAAGAGAGAAAGAAAGGGAGAGATTACACATATATAAAACTGATTCCTGCAATTCCTCTCCATTGCTGCCTGCTGGTCTACACCGCTGCAGTCCCTGGAGCTGCAGGACACAAATTAAAGGAAAAAAGAAATAGTGTATGTAGAAGATATAATTAATGATTTAACATGTGTGTCATAACATACAAATAGGTAAAGATCATAATAAGGCCTAAAAACTTACGAAGTCTTAATCAATCTGGTTGACTTAATTCTCTATAAATATTGTATAGTATGCTTATGGAGTGGCTAGGAGAGGACGCCGTTTATGGCTATTGCCTAAGCTCCTGAGCTAAACACAAGCTCCTAGTACAAGTGTATTAACATTACATAAGACCTACATACTATGATGTGAGATGCCAGTTTGTCCATCCACTGCTGCCGCATCAATGCACGGTTCATGTCCAGTTCCTCAGGACGACATTGTTAGGCCTGATTAAGATCTTTACCTACACTGCTACCTATTTTTTCTTATGGCACACACGTTAAATCATTAATATATAGCTTCTACATATAGATTTATAGATATATAGAGATATATATCTATATAGATATATCTATATATATACCGTATATACTCGCGTATAAGCCGAGTTTTTCAGCCCAAAAATTGGGCTGAAAAGTCCCCCCCTCGGCTTATACGCGAGTCACTGTATAAGGGAGCGAGTCTTAGCGATTCTGAGTGATTCTTAGTGATACTGAGCGAGTCTTAGCGATTCCAGCCAGCCAGTCAGCAACCCACGAGGCCGTGCTGCGGAGAAAGCTGGTGCTCGAGCGTGACTGCTTAGGGGCCGAGGAGGCAGTGGAAAACCGGAGGCGGGAGCGCGCCTCAGGGAGCGGGCCATGTGGAGGGAGCGGGAGCGTGCCGCCCGGATGTACCGTGACCCCCTGACGACCGGAGCCCCTGCAGGAGAGCCGTTGCGACACGGGACACCGGGTGAGTGCACGCTTGTGGCGCCAGGAGCAGGAAGGTGGGAGCAGCCCTTGTCTGGCACAGGAGCAAAGACTGGTGACCGGGAGCGAGGGAGCTGCATATCCTGGCGCTTTATGATGCGGGTCCCTGATGCCCCGGCTTGCTACTAACGGCCACCCTGATAATAGTGCACTGCCCCAGACCCAGGGAGGAAAACAGAGGCAGAGATAGACTTCACTGTTTAGCACCACAGGCCCAGAGAGTG